>OZ018334.1:22668470-23868470 GCA_963969495.1 Ceratothoa steindachneri
ACTATTCGTTGAGGGAACTTCCTTAATTATCTCTAGAGTGCGTTTTACTGTCTGGCGGCCGGTATTATGTATCTTCAAAATGCTTAAGAAGTGGAACTGAGCTCAAGGATAATAATATTGCTATCATTAATAAAATAGAGTTTTATTAATAATAACTTTAAACAATACAAAAACGGAAAATATTGACAAACAGAATGGAAAGGGTCGTGGAGACTCGGGCTAATCCAAGGATTTAAGGGATCAAAAAAGGCAAAACAAATATGGAGTTAAAGAGATGGGATGGTTCGATAAACCATTTAAAGCACAGGATAGAATTGACAAATAAGGGATCAATACTCAAAAGGTGACGCTTGGCTTACGTAACTTCATTAGGGTGCAGTGGAAGGTACTTGAAGGAATATTCGGTCCGCTGGCGAGTTCCAGCCGAAGGGGGGGGATAAAAGGATCCTGACGTGGCGTCTTGAAAAGGAGAACCGTTACTCGACGAACGGCTTGACGAACAATGGCTGTTCTAATGTTGTTCTCCCTTGAACAACAGGGGGGGATGAAAACCGTTTCTTAGCGAAGGGCTCAAAAACTGCTCAATTATAGTTAATGTTGAGAGCAAGATTTGGTTAACGAAAAAAACTACCAAGGATCAGAAATCATAATAAAAGACTACACGAACATGGTTAAAACAATCAAATCGAAAATGGATAATGGAATTGTTTTTGCCATATTCCCTAGAATATATGAGAAATATGAAAATTTAAGCCGAGCTATTGGGATAAACGAACGTTTAAAAGATATTTGCAAAAAGGAAAATGTTAAATTTGTTGACTTTTGGCTTTTATTTGTGCACAACGAGGACTTATATACTCAAGATGAGATCCACCTCTGTGAAAAAGGAAAGAAAACCATGGAGAATACTACAAATAACCTTAAAGAACCTTGTCGTAGAATGACTCCCGACGATACTATATATAACACTATTCGTTGAGGGAATTTCCTTAATTATCTCTAGAGTGCGTTTTACTGTCTGGCGGCCGGTATTATGTATCTTCAAAATGCTTAAGAAGTGGAACTGAGCTCAAGGATAATAATATTGCTATCATTAATAAAATAGAGTTTTATTAATAATAACTTTAAACAATACAAAAACGGAAAATATTGACAAACAGAATGGAAAGGGTCGTGGAGACTCGGGCTAATCCAAGGATTTAAGGGATCAAAAAAGGCAAAACAAATATGGAGTTAAAGAGATGGGATGGTTCGATAAACCATTTAAAGCACAGGATAGAATTGACAAATAAGGGATCAATACTCAAAAGGTGACGCTTGGCTTACGTAACTTCATTAGGGTGCAGTGGAAGGTACTTGAAGGAATATTCGGTCCGCTGGCGAGTTCCAGCCGAAGGGGGGGGATAAAAGGATCCTGACGTGGCGTCTTGAAAAGGAGAACCGTTACTCGACGAACGGCTTGACGAACAATGGCTGTTCTAATGTTGTTCTCCCTTGAACAACAGGGGGGGATGAAAACCGTTTCTTAGCGAAGGGCTCAAAACGAACAATGGCTGTTCTAATGTTGTTCTCCTTGAACAACAGGGGGGGGGGATGAAAACCGTTTCTTGGCGAAGGGCTCAAAACGAACAATGGCTGTTCTAATGTTGTTCTCCTTGAACAACAGGGGGGGGGATGAGAACCGTTTCTTGGCGAAGGGCTCAAAACGAACAATGGCTGTTCTAATGCTGTTCTCCTTGAACAGCAGGGGGGAATGACTTGGGGACTTGACGTCACTAAAGGCTCGAACCTTTGGCACTCAAGGAATATTGTCCTCCTGGACAAGTGATGGTGAATCTCGAGGCCGAGGTCCCTTGGCGCACAAAGGGAGAGAGGGTCGTGGTGATGTTTCGCGACGAAAATCTGGATCTCCAATCTGATCTTAGTGGTAAAGAGTCCATATAAATAGCCAGGACATCTCCTTGGCGTGGGGGGAGAATGGAGTGAAAGCTTGGAGGGAACGCACAGCTGGGCCGGAGAAAAATGCCTTATCTGTTCATAAGCCTAACTCGATCTGGCGAGGTCGGCGTATGGGGGCGAACGGGGGGACGATAACCTCCTTGTTTAAACATTGGCGTCCGGTAGCTGTTGATAAGACTCCAAGCCTCGAATCGAAGATGCACGTGGGCCTCCTCGAGGTTTTAACTAATATGGGATAGGAGTTGAATTTAACACAGATTCAACTCGTTCTATCACACCCCTCCATTCCAGGGGAAGTTGTCACTTCGAAAAAAAAAGAGAGAAGGGACAACGATAGAGCTCCGTTGTAGGGAACTCGTTTTCTTGTACCAACCGTATCTTCCTGCACCTAACTAGTATTACCTCAGTACATGATTATTTTGATCTTTAGATTACAGGGGAAAATAACCTTTAATACAACTTAATAAAAAAAAAGGGCATGGAACAATGAAATGTTATAAACTTAGTACATACGGGACAAAATAATTTATACGTAAATTAATAAGAACAAATATATATACATCAAAAAAAATTAGACATTGAGCGTTACAAAATTCAGACATATACATTAATTAACTATATTACAAAAGAATCTTAAATTAAGTCGTACAAGACGGTATATACCTACATGGAGATACTAATACTATGAATACAATTATTCTACGCTATTCGGTAACGCATTCCTACTGAGTGCGTCAGCGACCTGGTTATCGGAACCTTTGATATAATTTATTTTAAATTGATACTCTTGCAAGAGTAAACTCCAGCGCATGATGCGGCCGTTTGAGTGTCTCAAATCCCTAATATAGGCTAACGGACGGTGGTCGGTTCCTATTTGAAAATCTTTACATATCAAGTACATCTTGAATTTGTCTATGACCCAGATAATTGATAGAGCTATCTTTTCTCTAGTGGCATATCTCTTACCGCGTGGTAATAATTGACGACTAGCATATGCAACTGGATGACTCGTTCTGTCATCCACGTATTGAAGGAGTACACCTCCAATGCCCTCGTTGATCACGTCGGTCTTAACCCCAAAGGATTTTTCCGGGTTGGGCAACTTAAAAATGGGGGCAGAAATGAACTTACTTTTGAGCTGATTAAAATGGGAAACAGCGACATCATTCCAACGTAAACGATCGGGGAAATTCTTTTCCTGAAGGGGGCATAGGGGGGCCAAAATTGCAGCGAAATTCGGAACAAATCGCTGATAGGGAGAAGCTGATCCTAGGATCGATCTTAATGGCTTCTTTGTAATCGGGAGGGGCATGTCGGCGATTGCCTTAATCTTGTTCTCTTGGGGACCTAACTGGCTTGGTCCTATTTTGAAACCCGAATATTTAATGGGTTCGTGAGCAAAATAGTATTTGCTGGGGCCAATGGTGAGGCCATTTTCACGCAGTTGCTCGAAAAGAGCTAATAGGGCGGGTAAATGGTGATTCCATTTAATTAGTTCTTGTATCTGACTCTTCTGACGTGGTGTCAGCTGCGCGTCACTTTTCAGGTCAGAGGGTTCCAAAGACTCGCCTGGTAGGGAATGAGGAGGGTAATCGGCATCAGGTTGGATGCACACTGTCTGGATTACCTTAAGGGACTCCGCGGGGCAATCCTCTTCAAGCGCCGATGCTTCGTCCAGTTCTACGAAGGTATCTCCATGGGCGCGTTGGGGTTTCTTTTTTTCTTGGGGTCCAGGGACAGTCTCCGTGTCCTTGTCTGGGGCCTTATCACCTAAGGGTTTTAGTGAATCACATTCCTCTTTTTCCGTCCTAAAGTCCTGGTTAGGGGTCTCCGAGAAATCGGACGGTATCGGGGTTCTGATGGGGACGGGCTCCTGGGCTTCTTTCTTATCTCGGCCTTGAGGAAGGGCGGCCTGAAACACAGGGTCGTAACTTACTTGGGGGCTCTTTCCTATAAGTACGGAACAGAATTTTATTGGTGCTACAATGACTTCAGCCCAGCCATTATAATATTGACACTGCAGGTAACATCTAGCGACGGGGAATCTGTTCGCCCGCCCAAGGTAGTCACGTACCACCGCAAATTTTTCGTGGTTAGAGGCTACTGGGAGGAGTTCGTCGGACACGATGAAGCATGTACATCCTGTGTCCCTGACGAGAGTCAATACTCGACAGCTGTCCACGCTGCCCTCCTCATATTTCAAAGTTCCCGATGAACTTTTACCAAAAACAAAATTTACCTGGTGGCCTGACGGAGGGGGAGAAGTTTCTGCTTGGGTCTGCACCACCGGGGGAGCCGGGGTCGCATTAATCTGGTTAACTTGGTGGGCTGGTCCGCTTTTAAGCCTAGAATTTTGGGGGCAATTCCAGCTCATGTGGTTTTCTACACCACAGGTGAAGCATATGGTTGGTCGCTTCGGGAAGAGAGATGGAGGAGAAGTCTTAACGGGAGGTTTGGAGTCCCGTTGTTGGCTTTGGGGAAAGAAGTTTTGGGGTTTTACGGGGCTCGGAAACTTTGTCAGCTTTCCTGGGAAGGGGCGCGAATCCGTCCTTCTTTCTTCTCGTTGGATTACTCTTTCCCGTTCCTCTCTTTCTCTTTCTTTTTCTACCTTTTTTCTTTGAACTTCTGCTTTAATCCGAGCTAATTCAACCTGAAGGTCAGCTAGTCTTATCCGTTCCCCTCTTTCTTCTCGTTGGATTTCTCTTTCTCGTTCTTCTCGTTGTTCCTCTCTTTCTCGTTCTTCTCGTTGTTCCTCTCTTTTTTGCTCCTCTTGAATGTACTTAATTAGTTCTTTTCCGGAAAGTCCACAGGACTCTCCTTGCGCTTTAAAGATTTCGAACGGAGTCATCTTTGCACTTGGGGGCGCACTAGTCAACCAACTAAAATTCCTCGCAACAAGAATTATGCCTCTATAGAATTAGCCTACCTAAATATGGGCACTGACCTATTCGTACTTGGTTTCTCAATCTAAATAACCACTGACTAAAATCACGAAAAAACACAAACAAATTATTATAACCGTTCCTTGAGCTACTCCAGCTTCTTAAGTTTCAAAAAAAGGGGATAGCAATCGTTAAAACAAAAGGGAACTACTATATTCTATTATTATAACGCATAACACTATGCTTTACTCGACTGAGACCAGTGTTTGCAAAGATATAGCGTTAAACCTTACACACCTGATACCAAATTAAATAGTATATATATATATATATATGTCGTAGAATGACTCCCGACGATACTATATATAACACTATTCGTTGAGGGAACTTCCTTAATTATCTCTAGAGTGCGTTTTACTGTCTGGCGGCCGGTATTATGTATCTTCAAAATGCTTAAGAAGTGGAACTGAGCTCAAGGATAATAATATTGCTATCATTAATAAAATAGAGTTTTATTAATAATAACTTTAAACAATACAAAAACGGAAAATATTGACAAACAGAATGGAAAGGGTCGTGGAGACTCGGGCTAATCCAAGGATTTAAGGGATCAAAAAAGGCAAAACAAATATGGAGTTAAAGAGATGGGATGGTTCGATAAACCATTTAAAGCACAGGATAGAATTGACAAATAAGGGATCAATACTCAAAAGGTGACGCTTGGCTTACGTAACTTCATTAGGGTGCAGTGGAAGGTACTTGAAGGAATATTCGGTCCGCTGGCGAGTTCCAGCCGAAGGGGGGGGATAAAAGGATCCTGACGTGGCGTCTTGAAAAGGAGAACCGTTACTCGACGAACGGCTTGACGAACAATGGCTGTTCTAATGTTGTTCTCCCTTGAACAACAGGGGGGGATGAAAACCGTTTCTTGGCGAAGGGCTCAAAACGAACAATGGCTGTTCTAATGTTGTTCTCCTTGAACAACAGGGGGGGGATGAGAACCGTTTCTTGGCGAAGGGCTCAAAACGAACAATGGCTGTTCTAATGTTGTTCTCCTTGAACAACAGGGGGGGGGATGAGAACCGTTTCTTGGCGAAGGGCTCAAAACGAACAATGGCTGTTCTAATGCTGTTCTCCTTGAACAGCAGGGGGGAATGACTTGGGGACTTGACGTCACTAAAGGCTCGAACCTTTGGCACTCAAGGAATATTGTCCTCCTGGACAAGTGATGGTGAATCTCGAGGCCGAGGTCCCTTGGCGCACAAAGGGAGAGAGGGTCGTGGTGATGTTTCGCGACGAAAATCTGGATCTCCAATCTGATCTTAGTGGTAAAGAGTCCATATAAATAGCCAGGACATCTCCTTGGCGTGGGGGAGAATGGAGTGAAAGCTTGGAGGGAACGCACAGCTGGGCCGGAGAAAAATGCCTTATCTGTTCATAAGCCTAACTCGATCTGGCGAGGTCGGCGTATGGGGGCGAACGGGGGGACGATAACCTCCTTGTTTAAACATTGGCGTCCGGTAGCTGTTGATAAGACTCCAAGCCTCGAATCGAAGATGCACGTGGGCCTCCTCGAGGTTTTAACTAATATGGGATAGGAGTTGAATTTAACACAGATTCAACTCGTTCTATCACAAACCTTTTGGATAATAAACCTTCCGTATTAGAAGCACAAATAGCGCAGGAAAACGGCCCAGGCCCCTCAACAGAAGATATCGGATAAGTACATTCAATGCGAGGTGAATTAGAAACAAGTTTTCAGAATTTCGAACGTTAGTATCAATTAAGAATTAGGACATAATTGGTATCACAGAATCGTGGATTCACTGCCAATCGAGGGATATCATTTCAGAATTTCAATTACAAGAATACAAATTATTCCATAAAGATAGAAGCGAGACAGAAGGTAGAGGCGTTCTTTTGTACGCCATGGAGATTTACATCATATAGACTGTAGCATTGGCTCTGCTTTTGAGATAATAGGAATTAAACTAAGCCAAAAGAAGAATTTACTTGTCAATCTGGTTTACAAGAAGCCACATCAACTTCTGGAGGTAGATAATAAATTTTATCAATTCTTGACTAACATCACTAAAAATAAGCTAACATTGTTCATTGGAGATTTTAATTGCGCTAAAGTAAACTGGCCTATGAAAACTGCCGAGTCAGAAGGACAAAGATTGCTCAGTTTCATAAATGAGAATTTCCTGACTCAGTGGGTGAGAGAACCAACAAGAGGCGAAAATATATTGGATTTAGTGTTAACATCAGACGATGAATTAATTTCAATCTAAATGTAAGAGATATAATTGGTAATAGTGATCATAATATAATTAAATTTGAAATTAATATTCCTTATGTTAGAAAAAAGGTCAACATCACCAAACTAAATTTCAAAAAAAGCTAATTTTGCTGGACTAAGGGAGAGCTTAAGTAATTATACGGTAAATAATGAAGATATTAATGAAGCATAGCATGAATTTCAAAACAATCTCCTAAATAAACAACCTCAATTTATACCATTGAATGTTAGTAACGTCAAAAATACCACTGAACCTAAATGGTTATCTGCTGAAATTAAAAAATCATTAAAGAGAGAGATAAAGCGTACAGAATGCTAAAATTTAAAATGAGCATAGAGAATAGAAATCATTATATAGAAATGAGATTTAAAGTTAAAGCTGAAACCAAAAGAGTCAAACGTAATAAGGTGATAATAGTAGCTCTAAATTGTAAAAAAAAAATCCAAAGGAGTTCTTTGCTTTAGTAAATAGTAGAAAACCAATAAAAAACAGCATTGGCCCTATATAAAAGAAAAAATATGATATTTTACAATTTAACGATATTGATATAGCAATCAGTGTTTACAAAAGAGAATATGATTAACAAACCCATACCAACTATTATAAATGCTGGCAATAAATCACTTGAATACTATAAGAAAGCTTATTTAGAAAACGAAATAATACAAATCTCCGGGACCAGATAAACTATCTCCAAGAGTTATAAAAGAAATCAAAGATCAAGTGGCTAAACACCTAAGGCAGATCTTTAATTAATCGTTAGCAAATGGAATCGTTCCTCAAGATTGGAAATTGGCATATGTAACGCCAATATTTAAAAATGGATGCAAAGAACTAGCTAGTAATTATCGCTCGATAAGTTTAACTTCAATACTTGGAAAACTGCTCGAAACCTGTATTATTGAGAAACTAGTTGAGCATTTAGAAAAGAATAAATTATTAAATGACTCCCAGCATGGCTTTAGGAGACGCAGGTCATGCCCTACAAATTTATTAGATTTTTTCCACTATATTAATTCCGAGTATGACAATAACAGATCAGCTGATATTTTGTATTTAGATTTTTAAAAAAGCATTTGATAAAATACCGCATAAGAAGCTGATGTCTAAAGTAAGAGCCTTAGGAATAGATGGAAAAATAGAAAAATGGATTGAAAATTGGCTTACTGATCGTAAGCAGAGAGTAGTCATCAACGGAAATGCGTCAGAATGGACTTCCCTGAGTAGTGGTGTTCCTCAGGGTTCTGTCCTTGAACCTTTGCTTTTCATTATGTATGTTAATGATGTATATGATGACTTGCTGTCAAAAATTTATAAATTCGCAGATGACTGCAAGTTAGAAAAAGGAATAATAATTGAACAAGATGTTATAGAATTTCAAAATGATATTGCTAAGATAGCACAATGGTCAGCAGAATGGGAGCTACCATTAAATCTTAATAAGTGTAAAGTAATGCATGTAGGGTATAAAAACCTAAGAGCAGAATATAAACTTTTTGATCAAATAATTACGGAAACTGATAATGAAAAAGATCTGGGAGTCTATATTTTAAATGATCTTAAGTTTTCTCGGCAGTGCAGTGTATTGAAGTGGAAAAGAAAGCATTAAAGCTTCTTGGATATATCAAGTGTCAATTTAATTATAGAATTAAAACCACAATTTTAAATATGTACAATGCATTGGTAAGACCACAATTAGAATATTGTGCCCAGGTCTGGTCACCATACTAAAGAAAAGATATTGACAGAAGGTACAAGCGAGGGCCACAAAATTGATACCAGAATTACGAAATCATAATTATGAAGAAAAGATTAGAAAGGCTAAACTTATTCAGTCTAGAAACTAGGCGATTGAGAGGAGAACTAATAACTGTTCAAAATCTTGAAAGGAATAGATAATGTAGACTATACTACTTGGTTCGAACTCAGAACGAATAATAGAAGAAATAATGGTATGAAAATACCATTTGAAACAAATTTATGTGGAAACTTTTTTCATACAAAATTGTATACATCTGGAACCAATTACCTGAGGATGTGGTGTCTAGTAGTTCAGTCGACACTTTTAAAATTAGACTGGACAAAATAATAAACAATATTAGATAAAAAGTGACAAGACATTGTATGTTGAATAAAAAAGAAGAAAAAAAGCATGTTCTATGTTTAGATTAGTAAAATATTATTATTATCTGTTTTGATATATTAACAATCTATTGTAAATATGTTTATGCCAAGCATACCTAATAAAACATTATTGGATGCGAATATTTCTCCAAATATCTTAGGGAATTGCATGTTGATGAAAAAAAAACCCGTATGTTCGAAATTTACCTAAGATATACTATTATTATTATTAATTTGTTTGAATGCATTAACAAGGTATTATATATATTTTTATGTCACACTTTTAGAATAAGACTGGACCTAGTAAGAAAAATAAGTAGATGATAGATAAAAAATCATTGAAAGTGATAAAAAAAATTAACTAGAAAAAAGGGCATGTTCTAAGTTTAGATTACCAATATATGTTAGTATTTTTAAGTATATATTAATGTGTTCCTGCTTTCCTTTTAAAATTTATTGGTTGTGTCTATTTTTCAAAATTACCAGGTATATATTTCGCTTTTCTCAGCCCGAAAACGGGTGGGAGAGGTGGGTGGGGAGAGAATTCATATTTGCTATCCTATGCCATATAAGTATTGTACTCGTATATATTTGGAAAAAAACAAATACTTCCTTTGT
This sequence comes from Ceratothoa steindachneri, assembly GCA_963969495.1. Classification (NCBI taxonomy): domain Eukaryota; kingdom Metazoa; phylum Arthropoda; class Malacostraca; order Isopoda; family Cymothoidae; genus Ceratothoa; species Ceratothoa steindachneri. The sequence continues at coordinate 22,678,357 of OZ018334.1, forward strand.
AATGGACCGAATGGTTTCTTGAAGTACTTACTTTCCTTGTAAAACACACACACACATTCCCCCCTGCCTCCTCCCCTCTCTCTCCCCCTCTCCCTCTCTCTCCCTCTTTCTCTCCCCTCTCCCTCTCCTCTCCTAGCAGGTAGGATAAAGAACTGGCTAAGAGGTAGACGGCAACGTGTAGTGTTGAATGGACAAGCTTCTAAGTTGGCGCCCGTAACTAGCGGTGTTCCCCAAGTTTCTGTTCTGGGACCACTACTGTTCATCATCTATGTTAATGATATGGATGGTGACGTAGTTGCGAAGATTTCCAAATTTTCCGACGATACCAAACTTGGTATGAAAGTTGCAAAGGCAGGAGATACTGCCCGGCTGCAGGAAGATTTTCGAAAGATCGGGGAGTGGTCGGACACGTGGCAAATGCCTTTTAACGTGAACAAATACAAGGTGATGCATATCGGCCACCGAAACCCCCAATCTCATTATATCCTTAAGGATACTGCTCTTAAATCCACGGACAATGAGAAGAACTTGGGTGTAACCATAACTAGTGATCTCAAGTTCTCGAGGCAGTGTATTGAGGCGTAGAAGAAAGCCCAAAGGATGCTAGGTTATATAAAGCGACAGTTTGGATATCGGAACAAGGAAATAGTACTCTGTTTGTACATTTAACATGTCCGACCGCACCTGGAGTATGCCGTACAATTTGGGAGTCCTTCATTTCGAAAGGACATCGTGAGATTGGAACGCGTGCAAGCCAGGGCAACCAAACTGATTCCCTCTATCAGACATAAAAGTTATGAAGATAGATTAAGGAAATTAGATCTGTTCTCGTTGGAAACTCGTAGACTGCGTAGTCAGCTCATCGAAGTTTTCCAAATACTTCGAGGGTTCGACAATGTTGACTACAGGGATATGTTCAGCCTTATTGACAGCAGAACAAGAAATCACGGCTACAAACTTGAACTGAAGCGTTACAACTGCGATCCGTGTGGGAAATTTTTCACGTACAGTATCTGCGGTAGCTGGAATGCACTTCCGGTGCAGGTTGTCAACAGCAATTCTGTTGACCAGTTCAAGTCAAGACTAGACAGAGTCTTGAAAAGTGGCCGTTTAGGCAGGACAGCGGAGATGTGCCCGCTCTACAGCTAGTCCAACGGTACCCTCATTGAATGGACCGTAAGGTATTTTAGGGTACTTATTTTCCTTGTAGCTCTCTCTCTCTTTCTTTCATTAAAGCACTCAGATGCAGAAAATGCTAAGCTTCTCAACGACTACTTCTCTTCAGTGTTTACTGAAGAATGTGGTCCCATCCCCTAGCCCACGGTTTTTTACTCGGGGGAAAAACTGGAGGAAATGGATCTCACCCAAGGAGAGGTTAAAAGTCATTTGCCACTTCTGAGCCCAAGCTAATAACTTATTTAAGTCACTGTGCACTTTAAAGCTACCTTCCACTTCTTTGACTACAGCTACCAATTTAGTGTCATTAGCAAAAATGGACACTTTGCTATTTACAGCCTCCCCAAGATCATTTATATAAACTATGAATGATAAAGGGCATAGAATGGATCACTGAGGTACACCACTGATAACGTCCCTCCACTGTGACCTCACCCCATTCAGCAAAACTCTCTGTTTCCTGTCTTTCAGCCATTCAGTTATCTAATTCAAAACTTTTCCACATATCTCATGCATTTCTAATTTGTGAACTAGTCTCCTATTTGGAACCTTATCAAAAGCTTTGCTAAAATCTAAGTAAATTACATCAACATTCTCTCCTTTATCTAATTGTTTAGTAACATAATCTATAAAATTCAGTAAATTTGTTAAACACGATCTACCTCTTCTTAACCCATGCTGAGCATCATTTATTAACCTACCCTACTTTAGATGGTCAGAAATTCCCTTCTTATCTATCTGCTTAAGAATTTTACAAATAATAGAAGTTAAGCTTACCGGCCTGAAGTTATTCGGGTCCTCTTTACTTTCCTTTTTAAAAATGGGCACTACATTCGATAATTTCTAATCATTAGGTATTTTTCCAAACCCCAGTGATCTAGTATATATCTTCTCAAGAGCTATTGTAAAACTATCTACACCTTCTTTGAGTAACCTAGAATGAATGTTGTCTGGGCCAGATGACTTACTAGTATTTAACTCCAATATAAGCCCTTTAATTATTTCCCTGTTCACATTAATGGTATCCATCACTACTTCCCTTGACCTAGAATTATCATCATTTAATCTATCTCGATTCTCTTGTGTAAATACTGAAGAAAAATGATCTATAAAAACATCTTCTATTTTCTCATCAGATTCTTTCAAAACCCCTTCATATCTAATAGGCCCTATTTTATCACTGTTAGATTTGTTATTAATTCTATAATAGCTAAAGAATTTTCTTGGATCTTTATTATTACTTTCAGCTAAATTAATTTCTGCCGCCATTTTGCTCTTCTTAATAATCTTATTTAGCTGATTTCTGGTCGATTTATAATGATTTAAATTCTCAAAAGTACTTTCTCTCTGTAATCTCTGGTATGCCCTTTTCTTCTCGGAAATTTTCCTAGCTATCTCCTGATTCCACCACAATAGCCTACATTTCTTCCTAATAGCCTCCATTGGAATACACTGCTCGTGGACTATGTTTAGTATAGTCTTAAAAGTGTCCTACATCTCATAAGTATTCTTCCCCCTGAATTCTATACCCCACCTAATCTGATTTAGCAAGCTTCCTAATAATCTCCCCTATAAAAATTTTGGAGTTTTTGTGGAGTTGGTTGATATTCTACCTTTCACTATTCCCATGTTAAAACGAACCATCTGATGATTCAGCTATTTTCACGTTCCCTTTTCACTCTCATTTAATTATCCACTCGATATCAGCCCCCACACACTAATTCCAAGTCAAGTTAGGTGCAATTAGAGCCGATTGATTAAATTAAGTATTTAATCTAAGCCAAGCAAGAATCAAAGGACAAACTAAATATAACCTAAGATCAATCCATTCTAGAATTCGACTCCAGTTCCTCAATATTTCGCATTCAACCAAAGAAAACAGCAACACTTTGCTTCCACAATGAATTTATACTAGTCAACCTCCTCCTAGCCAGTTGAATCCCACCGACAAGGTGGAATAATATCTTATTATGCTCCTATAACAAAAGCGTGCCACCGGGTAGTCATTCGTGTTACCGTTCTTAAAATAGAGACGAAGAGTAACCTCACACAGCTAATTGAGATAGTTGGTGTGTCCCCCTACTTTTGTGTCACGTGCTGACCAATTACCCACACGTAACACCCTCTCACACGTATTCCCGCTTCTCATCGGACCAGAACAGAACATCAAAATCCGCTGTTTTGGTGATCGATTTGTTCACGGGATCAAAACTTCGAATTTCCAACAGGCGTCGAATCAATTGGGCTCGACTGACGCAATGCATTGAGGGGCGCAGCAAATTTATGTGCACAGAGACGCTCGCGTCCGTTGCGTGTTTTCGCGGCGTTCGCTTAATATTGCGGCGTGAATGCGCTTGAAAAATAGGTTTTTACTTATGTTTAAGAGGAAGGGAGGGGTGAAGTAAAAAAAAAGAAGGAATGAATGGATAACAAGAAATTAATAATAAATGGACGAGAAATATATACTGACTTACCACCTCCGCGCCCCTGCAAAGGTGCGCGGGGAGAGGATGTTTTGTCGTTCAGAACTCCCAGCCACAAGTGGATCTATAGTTATATATCTCCCTCACATTTTTACTTCCTCAAATAAAAAAAGAAAGAAGATAAAACAATCTCCCATTATTTGTGGGCAGACCCATGTTGGTTTTCGCTTTTTAGTCTTAGGTAACACAAACAAACCAAAGTGCGCTATTTAAGAGCTAAGTCAAATCAGCCCCTTTGGGGGATCCGGACTTTAGCTCAGTCAGTGAAAGCAGTGGCTAGATAAGCAGATTTCGATGACTCTCTAATTAGTGCAAAGGCGGGAACTAAATAATTTCTTCCTAGTACTGGTATTTGATGAAACTTTAGGAACTTGTTACTGACCATGAACGAGCCCACGAGCGGACAAACTCAACTTTCTTGTTCTTCTTAAAAGACAGTACACAGTCGACAGTTCTCTCGCTTTGGTCTGTTTGTAGTTGCGATTTTCTCGATAACCGATCGCTCAAATCTTCATTAAATACCTATAACAAAAATAAATGAGTATATATTATAATAAAAAAGGATAATATCTATAAAATCGAAAGTAACTTTTGCGCCAACTTGTATAATATACTGATAATAAGAGCACGAGAACCCAGCAAATAAGTTTTACGTGCTTAGAAAATGTCATGGATTAGAACCCTACTCTGTTTACCATCAGCCTTTTGGCTACATCCATCTTCTTTTTAAGTAAGTGGGGGGGGGGGAGGGTATTAGATTAGCAAAAGTTGCGCTCCCTCCAAATTCGCAATAGCTTACAAATAGTTTCATTAGTGTTTTCCTTCTACAAATTTACACTTTCCTTAATTTTAAAATTTTTTTTACAAACCTACTTTCCGCATTTTGGAGGCGCAGGTGCTGGCATTTTTCACGGTTTTTTCTTCAGATAAACGAAAGAAATCATATTCTCCTGACACAATTTAACACATTCTTAACATATCAAAATTCAGCCAAACATTCCGAACTACGCCATTTTGAGCTAGATTCTTAGGTTTAAAAGTTGGCACATCCAATACTAATACTTCTATCTCTCTCTTTCTTCCTCTCTTCCCCCTCCCCCTCTCCCCCTCCCCTCCCCCCTCCCACCTCTCCCTCTCCCTCTCCCCCCCTCTCTCTACCCTCTCTCTCTCTTCCGCATTCACCTTAGGACCTTTACCGACATTTTCAAACATTTCAGGAATGTAGTGTCCCGAATCATTTGAACGCTTAGGTATCCTGTAGAGAGAAACGGCATTGTTTACATAGAAATTAACTTCAGATCAATCTCGCGTAAATTGGGTCATTCTCTTGCCAGTTGTCGTCCAGGTAACACGACTAGGAAATCTATCACGCTTCTCTCTGTCTTAGAGCTGATTTTAAAGCTACGCCACCAAAATGCTCTTTTTTTCAATTCAAACTATTTGCAGAGGCTTTCAAGCGCTCCAAAAGTGTGTCCATAATATTTTGTCAACCTATGAGAAAACAGATTTATGCAAAGTTCGTAAATTAACCGGTAGGCCAATGAAGACCTCAAAAAGGAAAGACGACTCTAGCAGTTTCTCAAAGATAGTGAGATTTTAGCCAACAATATCTTCAGGCAGAGTGTGCCACGTCGGCTGGAGGATGTCAATCTTCACTCTCGCACATCAGCGTGCAAGCCATTGATTAATCAGGCCGAAGAACATGAAGGTTGGGTTTACATTCCCCAGTGCGCACGTTACTGGATGTAAGACCAGTGGAGCCAAGTCCACTTCAGTGACGAATATAAGTTCAATTTGTTTGGATCCGGTGGCAGGAGGTCATTTGTCGCAGTGTGTGTGAAAGGCTGTCTGTCAAATGCACCAAAATAAGTGTGAAGATTGGCAGAGGAAGTGTCATGTTTTGGGTGTGATTTTGGTAGAAGGCATTGACCCAGTGGTGCGCTTACAGGACACAGTAAATGCACAAGTTTACAGAAAAATGCTCCGATAACATACTTTGCCCCATCTGCGACCCTCCTAGCCCAACCTGCAATTTTCATGAGGGATAACGCTTCCTGCCACACGGCCAAGTCGATGTTAGACCTCCCTGGACGAAAAACATATCACTCTAATGAACTGGCCTGCACAGAGTTCCTATCTCAATTTTGTTGAAAATATTTGGAAGTCACTCAAAGGAGATCTAAAGCGAGAAATCCACAAAAAGTTCAAGAACTTCAAAATTCATTAAGATGAATGGCGCAAGAGTTTTAACAGTTGGTTCGTTCCTTTAGTAAGAGATGCCAAAGCATAATCGGGAATAAAGGCCTCCACATTAAATACTAATTAATTATAACATGTACAAATGTTTTCCATTGATAGTCAAATTTTTATCTTCCAATAGAAATTTGTTTCCGTTGTCGTTTGAATCGTATTGGATACTTCATATTTTTCTATTCATTTACTTATCTACTAACTTTTGTTTTATTCGTCCCAATTTAAAAACCTTTACCTATCCGAAGTTTATAACAGGGTAAACATGTAAATCGGCGGCGCGCCCGAAAAAGTGGATTTTTGTGCGTTTATATTTCGTTCACCCGTGCATGAATATTCATGCGCGTTTGAGCCGTAGTTCAAATATACCCGGCGCCATTTTTGTACCAAAATGCCCGAAAATAACCAAACGACAAACGCTGTTTACTTAATTTATTGCCGTAGATATACTTCTGAAATAGCGACCCCGTAAGGGGAGCGGCGATTTGCCATCCTGGCCGCCGTGCTGACGGGACTCAGCACCCCGTCCGACCCCAGCTTAGCCTCTTCTTCTTCCTTCAAAACACGTGTTTCCTCGCTTTTCATACAACCTCTCCCACAACTTTCTCTGGTCAGCCTCTAATTTCACAGGGTAGATGCTAACCTTCCTCTCAGCCAACCGTCCCGCATCGGGGCTGAGAGGGTGGGGGACAATGTTCCCTAACCCCTGAGCTCCAGGTCGAGATGGGTTTTTTTTAACAACCTGCTTCATCCCCACCCATACCTTCCTCACATCCCTTTTCCTCTCCTCTTCACATTCTATCCATTTTTACGCCGTGTCTAACGTGGAGCCGCCATGCTGATAGACTGCCAGGCCACCAGGCGGGAGGGGTGGTCCGAAATGGCGGCGCCTGGCTCTGCCAGGCCTGTAAGCACCTCTTGCAGTGCGGGCAACTTAAAAGGTGATGAGCTATTGCGTCCAGTGGCACAAATAGGGTCACCATGCCCATGGATGAACTCATAAAACCTCAAACCCCTTTAACTCCCCCTTGTTCATCGACGGAGCCGCCCTCGGGCAGCTCCAGCCAAAAAATGGAGATGTCCCCCCCCTGTGCTTGCGCAGGGGACCCTCCATATTTCTCTAACCGGAGAGGAGGCTTACTCCTCTTCTTCGCCTACGGGTGCAGGGGACTCCCCCTAACCCCCTTCTCTGGAGGCGCTTTCGGGCACCTCCCCTTTTCCAGCGGCAGTCCCCTCTTTTCTTTCCAAGGGGACTGCCAAGAAAGCCAGCAGGCAGCCCATTGCCGACCGCCCCTCGTGTAAGCGGCTCGGTAGGGCAAACCCCCTTAGAGGGGAGAAGGAAGCCAGGCCCCTTCGGTCGCTTCCCTCAAAAGACCTGCTAGCAAGAATTTTAAACCTTGCTGGGGTCAAGGCCTGTGCCTCCCCACACAAGACTGGCGACACTGCCAAGGGGACCTGCAATGTCCTGGGAGGGGATGGCCAACTGGAGGACCCTCCTGTGATAGACATGGTCCTTGAAGAAACCCAGCCTCAGACGGTAGGGTCTTCCATGGGGGGGAATCCGAGCTCGGCGCCAAATACAGAACCCGAATCCACCCCAATGCAAGGTCCTCCTCAAACGGCTGGGCATTCTGAGGCAGTATAAGGAGGGGAGGGATCTCCTCCGGATTGTGCCCCTGTGACGACCAGGACCTTCTTCATTTCGGAGAAGGACCTGGCTGAGGCCGGTCCATCTGGCCTAGGGGCTTCTACCGGCGGAGGTGAAAAGCGGGTTCATTCCCCGCCCTCCTCTCCTAAAAAGAAAAAAGAAGACAGGAAAGACTAAGAAGACTCGGGGCTCCTCTCCATCCGTGGGGGCTACGGGGACGGATGGGTCTGCTGCCACTTTGGCAAACGACCAAGCCAAGATCAGCACATCCGGCCCCTCTGTCCTCCCGGGTACGGAGCTCCTGACCATGACAAAGTCCAAAAGTGCACAGGGCGGAGCCTCAATGACATCGGGGCGCCTCATTTAGAGGTTACTTGGCGTTTTCGAGCCCACTGGCTTCAAACGCTTCCTCGTTATTCGCTCCACTGATGGCACCATGTTGTCCAAGGGCAACATGATCAATCAGAGGAGAGGATTAGCTAGTGCAATTGGTAGAGAGCCGAAGGTAACCCGTTTCTCGGACGGGAGCCTTCTGGCGAATGCGGCGAATCCCGCCGAGGCGGCCAAGATAAGTGCTCTTCGGACACTTCATGGCACCCCGGTGAGTGTGACGCCGCACTCTACCATGAACTTTGTGGAATGAGTAGTTTATGCGAGGGAACTCGTTGACTACTCAAATGAGGACATCAGCCTAGAGCTGGCCGACCATGGGGCGAACAAGGTCGAACGTTTGATGAGAAAACAGGGAGGGGCCTCGAGACCCACCCCTACACTCATCGTCACGTTCGACTGTGACAAGCTTCCTGAGTCGGTGCGTGCCGGTTGGTACCGCTACCGCGTGAAGGCATTCGTGCCACTGCCGCGGCGGTGCTATTACTGTCACCGCTTTGGCCATACGAATCGCTCATGTAGACGTGCAAAGTCGGGGTCACCCGAAGTCTGTGTAAATTGCTCCAAGACCGCACACGATAAGTCCAAATCGTGTGTGGCCAAGTGTGTCAATTGCGGAGAGCCGCCCCCTGCTTCTTCAAAGCAATATGGTGCATATCTCCTTGAGAAAGAAATCCTGGCTGTTCAGGCCCAGGATTGACTTTCATTCCGCGAGGCTAAGGACTTGGTCCTGGCGCGTCCGGCTCTGCCTGGGACGTTATATGCCTCAATAGTTAGAAAGGCACCCTCTGCTCCTGGCCCATCCAGGCCAACGAGTACGGTTGTTTCCGCGCCCATTTGGAGCCCTTCTGCGGGCTCTACCCAACCTGGGCGCTCCCCTAGTAAAGCTGAGGGCAAAAAGGGGTTCATACCCAGCCCCAGCTAAAACCAGGGCTTCCCCCTCTTCCCCGAGCGTGACCGTTTCCCGTAAGGCAAAACGGCCATTCGCCTCCACCGAGTCGTTAGACTCACAGGTGGCAACACCCCTGAAGATGGTCGCTAGGCCATCTTCTGTGGTTTTTAAAGCTGTTCCCCGAAAAGAGGACAGCAACAAAGGAGCTTCAGCCCCTTCGCCCACGCCCCGAGGTGGAGCGAGTGGCTCGGAGACGGTGGTTCCTCGTAAAGAGAGACCCGTCACGTCCGAAGCCGCAACGCACGCCTAAGGTTTCGAGGCGGAGGGAGAAAAAGACTCGCATGGCGAGCCCAACCTTTCCCAATAAGTCCTCACAGGCGACAGCGCCTTCAGCGCTTTGTCCGGCTAACATTGCCCGGGGTTCTGCCCCCGGGAAATGTACGGCCATTCCCGTGAGGGTCTTCAGTTTGAGGAGGGTCCCCGCGTCTCCTCCGAGCTAGGCCTGGAGGGCATATTCCTTCAATGGAATTGCCGTGGACTCCGAGCCAACTGGAAGGAGCTGCGTAGGCTCGTCTCATCCCGTTCCCCGTTAGCTATCGTTTTGCAGGAGACCACGCTAGGCGGGTACCGCCTGCCCGCCCTTCCGGGGTATAAGGGTCTTGCGACCCCACCACCGCGGGATGGCCGGGCTGGGGGATGCCCGGTTTACACCCGGCATGATGTCTCCGTTCTTCCTTTCTCTTTAGATACCTCCTTTCAGGCAGTGTCTGTGCAGCTGCACCTGAATAGGGGGTATACTCTGATTTCTGCCTACATTCCACCGTCAGCTGACTTCGACGCGGGGGACTTCCGCCGCGTCGTGGCACGGTTGCCGAGCCCTTATCTCTTGCTTGGAGATCTGACGGCAGTCATCCTCTCTGGGGAGATTACTCCATAAATCCCAGGGGACAAGTCCTTGCCGATCTGATCGAAGAGCTTGAGATGGGTGTCCTAAACGTGGATGAGTTTACGCATCACTCTCCGAGAACCGCTTCATTTTCTTGCCTTGACCTATCTTTGTGCTCTTCGGATGCACAGCCTAATTTTGATTAGGGGTGGTCGATGACCTCTATGGTAGTTATCACTTTCCCATTCAAATATCATTTTCAGGGCAACTGCCGCCTGAGAGCCTAACTCGGTGGTGCTTGGCGCGGGCGCGGTGGCCTGCATTTCAGGAAAGAACTGAATTCTCTATCTCAGTCGACGAGGTTAGGTCTGTAGATGAGGCCGTTGAGTTCTTCTCCGGCAACCTCATTGCCGTGGGCCTGACTACTATTCCTAGGACGTCTGGCCGTTTTGCACGCCGACCACTCCCATGGTGGTCAGCCGAGTGTGAGACGGCCCGCAAACAGAAGCGTTATGCCTACATGCGCTATAAGCGCCGCCCGAACGATTTCACTGTCGCTGAATTTCGTCGGGCTAGGGCTAGGTTCCGGTATATTTCGAAGCACGCCCGTCGCTCTTCTTGGCGTGCATACGTGTCTTCACTTAACGGCAAGATCCCCTTAGCTGAGGTGTGAAAGCGAGTCAAAAGGATTCGGGGCAAGTTCTCGCAGGACCCTCCTCCCGTTCTCCAGGAGAATGGGACCGCAATCTCAGGCCCCGCGTCCGTGGCGGAATCCTTAGCGACCGCTTTTTCCGCATTCTCTAGCCGTGATGCTGCTCTACCAGCATTCAATGCACGTCGAGATGTCGCGGAAGGCCGCCGGCTGGACTTTACCTCTAGAGGCGGAGAACCCTTCAATGACAAGTTTACTGTGAGTAAGCTGCGTTGCGTTCCGCTCTCGCTTCGTGCGCGGTCACCGCCCATGGTCCGGACGATGTCCCGTACGCCATGCTTTAACACCTGGGCATCAACGGCATCAACGGCATCACCTCGGTGCTGCCGAAAGATGTTCTCGCTACGCTCTACGTGGACGACCTTTCGATCTCTTTTGGCGCGACCCAGAATCAAACTCTGGAGCGTCGACTCCAACAGGCATTGAACCGCTTCTCTCGCTTGCCGAAGCGCACAGGTTTCGCTTTTCTTTGGCCAAGACTAAGGTGGTGCACTTCTGCCGCCATCCACGGCTTCACCCCGACCCAGATTTGTTTCTTAATGGGGTGCGCCTGGATGTGGTTGAGTCGCACCGTTTCCTTGGTCTTGTATTCGACCGACGCCTCACCTGGAAGGCTCATATTCGCAGCCTTAGGGTCTCTTGTAACCGCGCCATGGACATTCTTCTTTCCGTGACGTTCAGCGCTTGAGGCGCTGATAGGGCTTCTGCCTTACTTTTTTATCGATCCTTTGTTCGTTCAAAGCTCAACTACGGATGCGAGTTTTATGCATCCGCAGCCGAGCGTTTATTGCGGAAGGTGGATTCGATCCACCACACCGGCCTTCGCCTTGCGACCGGTGCCTTCCGCACTTCTTCCATTGAGAGCCTGTTAAACGATGCTGGGGAGATGCCACTCGCTCTGTGCCGCGTGCAGTGCATCACTCACCTGTACGCGCGAGCCCGGCGCCTCCCTCAGTCGCTAACAGCTCTCCCTGCATCCGCAGCTGATCTCGATGGTGCCTATGCCGCCGAGAGACGCCAGTCATACCCTAAGCTCTTTGCGTTTAGGGCCAGGAAACTCCTTCGAGATGTAGATATAGCTCTCGGGCTGGTGGCGCCCCTGGTTCTGCCCAGGACGCCACCCTGGAGGCCACCAAATTTGGCTATTTGTCGCCACGCCTCTGCTCCCAAAGCTTGTACTGCGCCGGGAGTATTGCGTTCGACCTTTTTCGAGCACACCTTGTGTCACGCTGGAACCGTGCCAGTGTATACGGATGGCTCCAAGTCCCAAGAGGGGGTCGGCTTCCACGCCGTATTCTCTCTGTTGGAAGTCAGCGGGGCTCTACCAGGCGTTGCGTCTGTCTTCACGGCCAAGCTGGTGGCAATACACCACTCGGTACTGGAGATTACGCGACGTGCCCGGTTCGGAGACCGGATTGTGATCTATAGTGACTCACAAAGCGCCCTTAGTGCTCTCGGGGCATTGGAATCTCCGCATCCCCTGGTTCGCGAAATCCGAGACGCCACGGTTTTGGCGAGCCGGGCAGATGTCGAAATTATCTTCTGCTGGGTTCCTGGACATGTAGGAATTGCCGGGAATGAGCGCGTAGCTGAGTGCGCCAAAGAGCCTGCGAGGACTCTGCGACCGGACCAGCGTTGGCTCTTCCTCACACCGACTACATGGTAGGGGGAATACGGGCAGCTCTTCTGACTGCTTGGCAAAGAAGATGAGAGACGGTCGAAGGGAACTTAAAGTTGCGTGCCATTGCGCTGCGACTGTTCCCATTGACCTATACCCCAATGCCGCGGCGGCTTCAGGTATCTTTCTGTCATCTCCGAATCGGGCAAACTCGTGTGACGCATCGCTATTTGATGGAACGCTCACCTGCGTCGTCCCCCAGACTGTTCGGCACATTCTTGTCGAATGTCCCAGTCTGGGTGATCTTCGCGCACGGCACCTGTCCCGGTACCGGGATGGGCGGGGTCGCTACCGCATCTCCCTTGTACTTTCACTGGTGGACTTGTTGACTTTTTGGTGGAGGCCGGCCTTCTCCCTTTCATTTAACCAGGTTTAATTGTTGTTTTTGTTATTGTTTTGTTATTGTTGTTTCCTGTTCATTTTTTTGAAGGAGCCTAGAACCTTGGCTGTTTGTTTACGGCGACTTATGCCTAAGTCGGCAGTCGCCAGATAGCCCCTTAAATAAAAAAAAATAAAAAAAATTCTGAAATAGCGATGAGGAAAGCGTGGAATCTTTCTTTAATTCACGTTTTGGTAAAAGGGAATCTTTTGCAGAAAAGGTGCCATTCAATGCCGATATCTTAAAATAATGGCAATCACTTGAGTCACGTTTAGTATTAGAAGATCTAAATTTAAAATTACCGTTAATCTCTAATGCCTGGCCACAAACCTCGCAATGGATTTTAATCTTAAGTAAATTATGATCGTCCAAAAAGGTTAACAATTTATCTCGATCCGAAAATAAAGCACAAAGTTAGACAGTAAACGAAGGGCAAATTGCACATACGAAAGCCATATTCAAACTGAATTTACCGCCTAAAAATCATCTTTCCTCCACCCAAAAGGCTCCACAAAAACTAGTTCCTTTAAACGATCTAGCTAAGTATATTTAAATGAATAACAAAAGTAATAAAAATAGTAAAATTGGAAAAAAATATATTGACAAATGAAAATGACTACAAATGAGGATAATAAAAAGATATTAAGTAAAAAACAAAATAAAAATTCACTTCATTTATTTCTGACTTCAGACCACCCCACCCCCACCACATTATAATCCGCAAAACGATTAAAGTCACAGAAATGATTTGGTTAAATCATTCACTTCTATAAACGTTAGAACATTATTCTATAAACAATTATGATTATATACCGGGGGCTGTGCCCCCCAGAACCCCCAATTGATTGAAACTCAGGATCATCGTAGGGGGGTCCCCCTGCAGTGTTTAAATCCACCACGAGCAGTTCCCTTGAATTTACTCCAAAAACTTGAAATATATTAGAACACGGACGAAATAGTTTACGTCCCATCTACATGTTTACCTATACCAGTAGGTTATGGTATATTAATATTAGAAATCTTTGATCTACTAAAGCAAAAGTTATAGAAAATGTGATAAAAATACAGGCAATTTTATCTTTTAGTGGGGTACTGTATATGTAGAACCGCGACCGAAAGTTTTTGAAACATACCAGAACCTATCCCTTGCTCGACTAAATTCACGAAAGGTGAGATCGTTCAGGCGGCGCTTATGACGTATGTAGGCATATCGCTACACTCTAAGGTCCGTCTTAAACTCGACCGACCACAAGAGAAGCGGATGGGAGGCAATACGATCAGTTAGGCCCACCACAATGAGGTCGCAGGAGAAAAACTCACGTTCTCATCAACTGACCTAATATCGTCGACTGGGACAGAGAAATTAGTCATTTCCTGAAATGAGACCTCTGCGCCTGCTACAAGCAACACTAATGTGGTCTCTCAGGCAGCAGAGCCACAGAAAATATTTGAATTAGACAGTGATCACTACTATCAAGGTCATTGACCACCTTCCACCCAAAATCAGGATGTGTATCGAGGGAGCACATGGACAGATTAAGACAAAAAAAATAAGGGTTCTCGAACAGTAATGCGTAAGGCCATGCATATTAAGGGCCTTTATCCCCAGCTCGTCATCAGGTTAGCAAGGAACTGACCCATGGGATTGATCGTGTTGTCTCCCCCCCCCCCTTCAAATGGGGTTCCTACCACTCAATTCAAGAGCAAGAGAAAGGGCCTTGCCAATCGCCCCACGACGCGACGGTACTTACGCGTGTCTAAATCGACTGACAGTGGAATGTACACAGAAATAAAGGTCCATCTCCTCTCCAGGAGTAGCTACACCGTCACTGCTTGAATGTATGTATTAAAAGCGTTTAGAAGAACGGAAAAGTAATGGCGGGTATAAATTGTGCATCCTCCTGGTCTACACCCATCCCATTGACGTATGCTCGCAAAACCCTTATACGGTGGGAGGGTTGGCAGGGATCACGCGCCAGGCATAGTCTTCCGCAAAAAGATAGCTAACGGGAACGGGAGGAGACTAGTCTCCGCAACTCCCTCCAACTACCTCGGATTCCACAGCGTTTCCATTGAAGGAATATACCCTCAAACTCTAGCTTGAATAAGATGCGTGGGCCCTCATCGATAAGGAGACCCTCACGGAAATGGCCCTCGACTTCCCGAATGCAGAATTTCGGGAGCTTGTGGCCCTCAAATGCGCTGTCGCCTCCGAGGACTTACTGGGGAGGTTAACTCGTCATGCGAGTCTTTGACTTGAAAACTTTGGAGGATGGCGACTCTTCGAAAGCACGGGGCTATCTTTATGAAGTTCCCAGTCCTTCGAGTGGCCTCATCCTGCCTTGGGTTCGGCGATGGAATCCGAGGTTCCATTGGTGCTGTCCTCATTTTGGAGGATCCCGGATGATAGTCACACAACTACCTTCGAGGGTTTTCTTCATCTAAGTCTAACGACTCAGTGAAGGCCCCGCTGCTGTTTTGCCTTGCAGAAAAAGGTCACGCGTGGACAGGAGTGATCCTAGATTTTGTCTAGTCGGAGTGTGAGCCCTTTGGGCCGCCAGCTCTACCTGCGGTGGATGGGGGGAGCCGTAAAAGATAGAACCTGCAGAAGTGTTCCGAATAGGCACGTAAGCGACTGTGTTCCTAGACCTAGAGGGGTTTGGAGTAGAGATTACTTGCTTACGAACTACCAGGATGCATAAGGCGGAACAGGACCATTTTATTGGCATCTCTAAAAGAGAGTCGCTCCGAAGTCTGAAGGGCTAGGACTTCTTTCTTGAAAATATACAAGCTATATCGCTTCGAGGAAGCAGAGTGCAACTCGCTGCAATTCACAAACTCGGCATTATATTATATGGATTTATCATATAATATCTTGAGCACTTTGCTCATATTTTGAGTTGATCCAAGTTAGAACGTTCGATTTGTATTGCGCAAATGGCAGTGGCACAAATGCCTTGATACGGTAGCAATAACAACATGCAATACCAACCAAGCCATTTCATAAAATTCTTGATATTGTGTGATATAACCTTCCCATACGAGACATCGAGTGTCCGAAGAGTGTTCACAATGGGCGCCTGGTCAGGGTCAACCACATTCACAAAAAGGTCCCTTCCAAGAAACAAAAGACCTTCGGTATGCTCCCATCAGTAGAAAGAACAATAAGAAAACGCTTGAATCCGGCAGGCTCGAAGACACCGGAACTCGATGAGTGCTTCTACGCCACCGAGGATCCACTCAACCTATATGCAACTTCGGCCTTTTTTGTAGCGCAAGAATCTCGACCGACGGTGTCTCATTACAGGACGTACCAGCAAAAGCTACGTCATCTTAAGAAACAGCAGGGAATCCGTTCGTCTCCGGAACCCTCCCCCCGGAAGGAGAAAAACCCCTAGTTAACTTGGTATTTCTGCTTTTCTTCCTCTTTTTAAGAGGATAAGGCTGGTGGTGAGACGTCTTCTCTCCCCCCGGAAAGAACCCCCAAGGCTGGAAGAGCCAGCTTCAGCCATGTCCTTCTCTAATATGGAGAGGTCCATAGTGGCCCGTGCCACCTCAGGAGGATCTTGCAGAGTACCCGACTTTGGCTAGGGGTTGTCTGCCAATGAGTCTTTGTGTGCCTCTTTGGAAGACGTAACCATCTTGGACGGGGGCACCCCCTGGACTATTTAACATCGGGAGAGGCTTCCAAGAACCCACCCCACCAAGGTGACGTGGATCTCTACCGGGGACCCACTAGACCTATGGCATGTATTCTTCATTGGAGCCGGCGAACCAATCTCCATCGAGGAAGAAAGGGGGAAGGTATGCCAGCCGCAAAAAGGCCAAGGCAGTCTGGAAAACAGCAAAGGGCATGGCCATACTGGCTCAGCCATACGTTGGACCTCTAAGGGGGCTCGCCCTATCGTGTCGCTCCCACCGGCAGTGATTGATTTTGGTCCTCCTCACTGGCTGTCTGTTTGGCCATCCCTTGTGAAAGGAAAAGAAAGGCCGCTGCTGTTCTAGAAGCGGAGTCGTCCGAGGGCGACTACAAATAAGGGGATAAGGGGGAGGCTGCCTCAACCGTAGACATAGGAGGGGCAGGGGGACTCTCTCCGTTAGAAAAAGGTTGGTGGGCCCCCTGATAAAGTACGATGGGGCATTTTCCCATCAGAGTTAAATATTTCAGAGCGCGTCTCCGAACTTAGAGAAAGGGAAGCCCCCTCTCTCCCCCAAAAAGGTTGGAGTACAGTTGTGTTGTCAAATTCTTCGCATCCCTGCCTCAAGGTTGTGCGAGGTAACGTTTATCGGAACGTAATGGCAAATTTTGAAACAATTTACCAAAAAGTGAATCTAATTAAACGTGTAAGCATTGAGAATTAAAAATGGAGGGGCTTATATTATGTGCCCAGCCGCTCCTGCCTATCAAGTCTCGTATTTTCGGAGTTTTCGTGTCTCCACCCTGGGTGCGTTAATGACTGTTGCTCGCACATGTGTAGCGATGCACACGGACCAGAAGTTTCGCAGTGGACCGTTCACTATCCAAAGGCAGCAGCTCCCAACTGAGTAGCGAGACGGACAGGGAAACAGGCTGGATATCCCTAATAGTTCGTAATAATCTTCGACTGCACGACCCGGATCTGGATCTGTTGTGTCAGACCCAGATACAAGACCTGAGACTTTAAAGGAGCCCTGTAGTCAACAAGACAATAAAGCCCCCTTGCCATAAGAAATATAGCCTTATGCTCCCGAGAACATCGCAGGGAGTTGGTTAGCCTATTATTACGTGTGGGAAAACGATTATTGGGGCAAGACCGATCTTCCCATTAATTGGGCCTCAACGCCCAGACCCATCAAGTTCTGGACTTTTGCGACTTGTAGGCGTTAAGGAGAGTTGTTTATAGATGTTCTAAAGCCTCCCTTGTGACACGACAAGAGGTAGCTGATCAGGTCATTAAGCCAAGATAGAGGGTTGAGGGGAAAGTCGTATAAAACTGAAATGCTGAGAGAGAACCAGGTGGAGACACAACAACCCAGGACTGGCCTTCCCTAATTTGCACAAAGGCCGTAGGGGATCTGCAGCTCTTCCAGGTACCAAGTGTAACAGGTACCTCCCTGCAAGGCTGGACTAACGAGTTCTACACTCGTCCTCTACTCTTTTGCAGAAGCCCAGTAAAAAGTTTAACATGCGCTATAGGTGGCCTAGATTAGACCGCTCCCGTCAGTAGCAACTAGATCGGATAAACCCCCTTAGAGGGACAAGGAGGTAGCTTGGATCCATTGACTCACGTCCTTCCTTTCCCCTTCCTTGACCCACGTTTAGTAATTTTCTCGGGTGTCTGCTTGCAGACCTCTATAAGGTTTCTTTATCCATCAGGCCACGGTCTTAATGAGACCTTCCTCGGAATCCACGAGACCGCACGGGATGGCTGAAAGGAGGCCCGTCCCAAGGCGAGTGCAGACCACAGTGCTCTCTCACCGCAAACGGTGAGGTCTTCCCCGGGAGAGAACACTACCTCGGTGAAAATCCCCTACGTGCCAAAGTCCATTTTTGTGAAAGGTCGTCCCAATGGGACACAGGCCCTCGGGGAATCGAATAGAGAGGATGACTACCCTTCTTTCGGTGGAGCTCCAAATACAGCCGGGTCCTTTACTAATTTTTGGAAGGACTATGCCGAGGTTGGAGAAGGAAAAGAGGTTGCAGATCCTGCCCTCTCCTCAAGAAGAAAAACAAAAAATAGAATGAAACTAAAATTACTAAGCGGTCATCCTCCTTTGTCGAGGTCTGGGAAAGGATGGGCTCCTGCCGATTCGGCTGGTAACCAGCGCAAAGATGGCTCGCCCGATACCAGGGCTCCCTCTGATGGAGAGGGGAAAATCCTTGCAAAAAGGTACAGCGACAAGGTGAGTGGAGTCTCGGTAATGTCGGAGCGCCTCATCGAATGGCTCTTCACCTTCTTTGACCACTCCCGCTTCAATTGTTTTTGCTAGTTCGCCAATGATGGTAGCATGCTGTCCAGAGGACTCATGTTCAATTAGCACCAGACATTAGTCATGGTTTTCGGTAGGGAACTGAATATTGCCCGTTTCTAGGACGGGGCTATTCTGGTGAATGTAGTTGATCTTTGCAGGTGGCAATTGTGAGTTCTCCTCGTACATTCTAGGTCTTTTCCTTGTATGCAAAAGTCCACTCTACCGTGAACTTACTAAAAGCGTAGCCTATGCGAGGCAACTCTTTGATTAATCCTTGGAAGATGTGTCATGAGATATCCCTGGTCGATCAGAGAGCGGCCAAGGTCGAACGTGGGATGAGAAAATAGGCAAAGGCCTCTCGATTCCCCACTACACACTTCGTCCCGTTCGAGCGTGATCGGGTCTTTGAGTCGGTGGGTGGTGGTTAGTATCGATATAGCGTCAACGTTTTCGTGCTATTGCAGCAGATGTGTTACCATTGTCAGCATTTTGGCAATGCAAATCGATCCTGCAGATGCGACATGCAGAGTCCACCCGAATTCTGCACAAAGTCTATTTTGTAAGACCAACTCTGTGATTTCAGCAAGCTCCATCCTACTTCCCCAAAGCAATGTGTCTCGTTCCTTTTTGGGAAGACGTCCTGAACGTTCAGACTGAGGATAAGATCTCTTCTTGAGATACCAGGGAATTTTCCCTCTCGGACCCTTTGCAAGCACGGTCGCTACCGCACTCAGTCTGAACCCCTATGCTGCTCTTACCTCCCCAGGATGTCACTCTAGTCAATCTTGCAACAAAACATGTTCGTGCCCTACCCCACGCCAACTCTTAACAAAAAACAAAGTGGCCGCGCGCCTCCACCAAGTAGATGGACTAACATGAAGCAAATCCTCGGAAGGTGGTGATGAGGCCATTCCTGTGGCTTCCTACGTCTGTCTCCAGAAAGGAGGATAGTAACAATGAGCTTCGGCCCCTTCGCCTTGACGTAGGCTGGAAGGGGCGATTTGGAAAGTCGGCCCCCTCCAATGGACGAGGTACCTCCGCCCCTAAAGCTATCATGCGCATGCGCGCTAAAAGTTTCTAGGCAAGAGGAGAAGAAGGTTCGTATGTCGAGCCAATCCTCATTTAGTAATCCTTCGAAAGCAACAGCATCTTCAGCCCCGGAATTCTTCATGAAAACTCCACCCAACAGCCCCGGCTTGTTGACTTCCAGAACACTTACGTCAGCGATGACCTCATACCAGGTTTGACGCATCTTACTCCGCAACAGGATTTTCATCGCAATCTCGCTCCAATACTTCTGGATAACGATTTTTCTCTATCACTCTTTCACATCTTTTCACTGTTATCGTTCCCTTTATTTATCTTTTTTGCTCCCCTTCCCTTGTGACTCTAGATAGCGCCAATCAAGAATGGAAAAGGGCGTTAAATTCCCTCAACCATACATGAACCTTGACAATTTCTCTTCTTACTTGAGTAATATTCACCCTTTACACTTCCCATTTTACCTCAACGCCAACAAGTTCACCATCTCAGTAACCCCCCCCCATTAGTAGGCAAAATCCACCGCACTCACACATACTCCAGTCCCACCTTGAATTCACATTAAACACCACCCATTAAAGAGATATGGTTGTGGCTATGGCAATGGTACATATATTCTCAACTTTCCTCTGTTTTTTTATTATTTTCTTTCCTTAAAATAAAAAGACTCAAGTGCTCGCCACTTTCATCAGGCCTCAGAGATCCCTCTTGGGATTTTGAAGTAAAATTTCACTGTCAAAAAAGCCCGTCGCATCTCCGCTGATCCTTCTTTAAGATCAATTGCTCGTAATTCAGTTGGTGTATGTTGGAGAAGGGATTTACATAGAGAAGGATGTCACTAGTGATTTAGAGCCGTGCCAGTGTAATATCACGCCACCGGCCTAGAGATATTCAGTATTTGATTTTGTCGGTTGATGCGACTTGAGTTGTACCAAATAAACAAGGCCACTTTATTGTTCGAAGATTCGAATTCCCTTAGGGCGATCGCCTCGCCCCTTATTATCATAGCATGTAAACGTTCGAACGCCAGTTTCAAATTAACCGAGATATTAAAATTTAGTTAATGGATAAGAATAATAAATCAAATTTAGAAATCCTTAATATGTCGAAAATTTAGTCGCAAATATTCAACACGTTCATTTCTTATGGTTTTGAATGTACAAAACACCAGGAAATTTTGAAAAAAGCTATTAGATGTCTTGGGTTGATTATCTACAGGAAGAGATCCGACGAACGAGGGGAGGAAGAAAATAGATAGCGATTCCTAAACCAAATCCAACGGTCATGAATGCATTAGCAATCCTTTTTAACAGAAAAAAACGAATTAACATATAAAGAAAAGTAGGCCACACACAGACACACTAATAAAGTTACATTGGTTATTGTATTCTTTAGCGTGATTACAAACGCTTCTTATAATCGTATGAGGCAACGAATTTAGCAGAACACGAAGAAGAGGTAAATTTGAGCCAGACCAAGGAAGCTGAATGAGGCGCGTCTCTTCCAAGCCATTAGCGGACTTTTAGAGGTGAGATCGACCAAATAAGAGGCAATTGGCATTTCACACGCCCGGATCTTTCACGTGACACTCGGTGTCAGAGTGCCATTGTACCTGCTACACCGGAAGGGTGCCAGAATTAAGGCAGAGGACAAGATATGAAGGGAAATATGGCACCCATGTGTCTTAAGTGCGTCTCCGGTTCCATTTCCGCCAATTTCTTGAAATGAACGAGGCGTATTTTGCATTTAAATTAAAAAAAATAACAACGAGGGAATCGTCGCCTGACAATTTTTGTCGGTAGGTAGGCAAAAAAATATTGTGGAAATGAGAAAATGAGAAGAGCAATTATCACAGTAGCCATTTTCTAATTGTCGAAAAAAAAACTAATGAGAGTATTAAAGCCTGGAAAATATTTGAAGACATTTTGACACAAATTAGCGAAGTTAATGGAAGTAAAGATGTATGGAAGGAAATAACGAGAGTAGAGTGTGGTGCCCAACTCTCCTGACTTACCAGTGGCGGATCCAGGATAAAATTGGAGGGGGTGGAGGTGGCTAACCTAAATTCCTCCCTCTGAGTATTCTGAGAGCAGGTAATGGCTTCGCCACTCCCCCTTACGGGGGGAGCTTGCGCTTCGCTACGAAGATTAAAATTGAAAATCTACAAAAAAGCAGCCATGGTTAAATTTGTATAAATTTTCTGAACTTCGCCAATTATAATAATTTTAAAAAGGAACTAAATTTCCCCCCTTTCAAAATATCACGTTGCTAAAATATAGTTATAGAAGAAAATATATAGAAAATAAATTTTCTGAACTTCACCATTTGCAATTCTTTGGGTTTTAAAAAATTCACAAAATTTCGATCCTTATATTTATTTCTGAACTTCACCATTTTGTTTTTCACTAACTCTATAATTTAAGAAGGGGATTTTTTTGAGTATTTGAATAATAATTCCATCTTAGTTTGGTTATGACTTATGTTTTTTTATCAAAGTTAGGATGATTATTTTTCGACCTAAAACTAATAAGCAAAAACTAACGAAGGCATTTCATTCTAAACTATTTTGAACGGCTTTGTTAAAAAGGCGGTAAGGTTAGGGGAAGTTAAAAGTACATAAACTGAGTTATCCAAAAGGAAAATTACTTGGAGAGCTCTTTTGGGATGAAGAAAATTAGGATCAATCCTAGACAACGATGCCCGAGAACGCCATTCTTAATTAATGAACCCCCCCAAGAAATTTCAATCCTAGACCTCCCCCCCCCCAAAAAAAAATATCAGTCATGGTTGATACCCTAAAAAAGCTTATTGGTATATTTAAAAAATAATCAGTAAAAAAAAAACTCTATAAAGAACAAAATAAATACACAAAGAAATTAAACACACAATTAAACTAACAAAAAAGTCACATATTAATCCAAAAGAGAAATTTTCAAATTCACTTAAACCGAATCGTTAAGTCAAGTCATTTTAAGTTAGGTTAAGTTAATTTAAGTGTTAGGTTAGGTTAGGTAATTTTATCCTAACTTAACCTAATCAATATTATTAACCTAATTCAATCCTAAGTAGCGGTTTTACTTTGTTTTTATTTTAATATTCTTATCAATTATATTATTACTTATTTAAAATTTTAATCCTAAGTATTAACCCACCCCCCCAAAAATCATTTCTAGATACTGACCCTCCCCCCAAAAAACATTTCTAGATACTGACTCCCCCCCGAAAAATTATTTCAGATACTGCCCCCCCCCCAAATAAAAAATAATAATTTCTAGATACTGACGCCCCCCCCCCCCAAATCATTTCTAGATACTGACCCCACTAAAAAAAATATTTCAGATACTGCCCCCCCAAAAAAAAAATCATTTCTAGATACGGACCCCCCAAAAAAAAATTATTTCAGATACTACCCCCCCCAATCATTTCTAGATACTACCCCCCACCCCCCCAAAAACCCACTCAATCCTAGATAACGATCCTAACATAGGCTGGGGGGTGGTTGTCTAGGATAGATCAGAGACTATTTGGTCAGACAGAACAAGAAAAAGACCAGAAATTCCTTGATTACTCACAAATAAATAGTCGAAACCAACGTGAGCATCTCTGCTTGGTGAGGAGAGGATCGTGAAGAGAATGGTAAAGTTGAGGTAATTGAAAATGTGGGAAAGATACACAACTCTAGATGTCTTAAGAGGAGACTACTGGGAGAATGACTGATGTAAAAGTAAATGCAAACAACTCTTACCACTCATCTCATCAACCCCGAATGATGGAGCGCGCGGAGGGGGAGGGGGCATTTGAAGCTTTCCATAAGTTTGCTCAGCCTATGAACCTCTCGTACATTTCCTCATACCCTAACCTCACCAATTTATTTCAAAGCACCCTCTTGATGCAAATTCTAAAGGTTCCTGAGTAGAGAAAAAATCCTAAAGTGTAAAAATAATAAAGTTCAATCAGAAAATAAAGACGGCGACAAAGTGACCAAATTCCTAATATTTTATTAAGTACTCGTAAATAATTACTCCTAAATCAATCTATGAGCACAATAATCACCCTTAACTCGCTTTTATCAGAATAATTACACTTAACTCGCTTTCTCAGTACAATAATTACCTTTAACTCGCTTTTATCAGAATAATTACACTTAACTCGCTCTCTCAACACAATAATTATCCTTAACTCGCTTTTATCAGAATAATTACACTTAACTCGCTCTCTCAACACAATAATTATCCTTAACTCGCTTTTATCAGAATAATTACACTTAACTCGCTCTCTCAACACAATAATTATCCTTAACTTGCTTTTATTAGAATAATTACACTTAACTCGCTCTCTCAACACAATAATTATCCTTAACTCGCTTTTATCAGAATAATTACACTTAACTAGCTCTCTCAACACAATAATTATCCTTAACTCGCTTTTATCAGAATAATTACACTTAACTCGCTTTCTCAGTACAAAAATCACCCTTAACTCGCTTTTATCAGAATAATTACACTTAACTCGCTCTCTCAACACAATAATTATCCTTAACTCGCTTTTATCAGAATAATTACACTTAACTCGCTCTCTCAACACAATAATTATCCTTAACTTGCTTTTATTAGAATAATTACACTTAACTCGCTCTCTCAACACAATAATTATCCTTAACTCGCTTTTATCAGAATAATTACACTTAACTCGCTCTCTCAACACAATAATTATCCTTAACTCGCTTTTATCAGAATAATTACACTTAACTCGCTTTCTCAGTACAAAAATCACCCTTAACTCGCTTTTATCACAATAATTACACTTAACTCGCTCTCTCAACACAACAATTATCCTTAACTCGCTTTTATCAGAATAATTACACTTAACTCGCTCTCTCAACACAATAATTATCCTTAACTTGCTTTTATTAGAATAATTACACTTAACTCGCTCTCTCAACACAATAATTATCCTTAACTTGCTTTTATTAGAATAATTACACTTAACTCGCTCTCTCAACACAATAATTATCCTTAACTCGCTTTTATCAGAATAATTACACTTAACTAGCTCTCTCAACACAATAATTATCCTTAACTCGCTTTTATCAGAATAATTACACTTAACTCGCTTTCTCAGTACAAAAATCACCCTTAACTCGCTTTTATCAGAATAATTACACTTAACTCGCTCTCTCAACACAATAATTATCCTTAACTCGCTTTTATCAGAATAATTACACTTAACTCGCTCTCTCAACACAATAATTATCCTTAACTTGCTTTTATTAGAATAATTACACTTAACTCGCTCTCTCAACACAATAATTATCCTTAACTCGCTTTTATCAGAATAATTACACTTAACTCGCTCTCTCAACACAATAATTATCCTTAACTCGCTTTTATCAGAATAATTACACTTAACTCGCTTTCTCAGTACAAAAATCACCCTTAACTCGCTTTTATCACAATAATTACACTTAACTCGCTCTCTCAACACAACAATTATCCTTAACTCGCTTTTATCAGAATAATTACACTTAACTCGCTCTCTCAACACAATAATTATCCTTAACTTGCTTTTATTAGAATAATTACACTTAACTCGCTCTCTCAACACAATAATTATCCTTAACTCGCTTTTATCAGAATAATTACACTTAACTCGCTCTCTCAACACAATAATTATCCTTAACTCGCTTTTATCAGAATAATCACCCCAACTCCCTCTCTCAACACAATAATTATCCTTAACTTGCTTTTATTAGAATAATTACACTTAACTCGCTCTCTCAACACAATAATTATCCTTAACTCGCTTTTATCAGAATAATTACACTTAACTAGCTCTCTCAACACAATAATTATCCTTAACTCGCTTTTATCAGAATAATTACACTTAACTCGCTTTCTCAGTACAAAAATCACCCTTAACTCGCTTTTATCAGAATAATTACACTTAACTCGCTCTCTCAACACAATAATTATCCTTAACTCGCTTTTATCAGAATAATTACACTTAACTCGCTCTCTCAACACAATAATTATCCTTAACTTGCTTTTATTAGAATAATTACACTTAACTCGCTCTCTCAACACAATAATTATCCTTAACTCGCTTTTATCAGAATAATTACACTTAACTCGCTCTCTCAACACAATAATTATCCTTAACTCGCTTTTATCAGAATAATTACACTTAACTCGCTTTCTCAGTACAAAAATCACCCTTAACTCGCTTTTATCACAATAATTACACTTAACTCGCTCTCTCAACACAACAATTATCCTTAACTCGCTTTTATCAGAATAATTACACTTAACTCGCTCTCTCAACACAATAATTATCCTTAACTTGCTTTTATTAGAATAATTACACTTAACTCGCTCTCTCAACACAATAATTATCCTTAACTTGCTTTTATTAGAATAATTACACTTAACTCGCTCTCTCAACACAATAATTATCCTTAACTCGCTTTTATCAGAATAATTACACTTAACTAGCTCTCTCAACACAATAATTATCCTTAACTCGCTTTTATCAGAATAATTACACTTAACTCGCTTTCTCAGTACAAAAATCACCCTTAACTCGCTTTTATCAGAATAATTACACTTAACTCGCTCTCTCAACACAATAATTATCCTTAACTCGCTTTTATCAGAATAATTACACTTAACTCGCTCTCTCAACACAATAATTATCCTTAACTTGCTTTTATTAGAATAATTACACTTAACTCGCTCTCTCAACACAATAATTATCCTTAACTCGCTTTTATCAGAATAATTACACTTAACTCGCTCTCTCAACACAATAATTATCCTTAACTCGCTTTTATCAGAATAATTACACTTAACTCGCTTTCTCAGTACAAAAATCACCCTTAACTCGCTTTTATCACAATAATTACACTTAACTCGCTCTCTCAACACAACAATTATCCTTAACTCGCTTTTATCAGAATAATTACACTTAACTCGCTCTCTCAACACAATAATTATCCTTAACTTGCTTTTATTAGAATAATTACACTTAACTCGCTCTCTCAACACAATAATTATCCTTAACTCGCTTTTATCAGAATAATTACACTTAACTCGCTCTCTCAACACAATAATTATCCTTAACTCGCTTTTATCAGAATAATCACCCCAACTCCCTCTCTCAATACAATAATTACCCTTCCTCGCTCTCTTAGCACAATAAAAAACAGCTCGCTCTATAATAGCCGTTAACTCGCTTTATAGGCACAATAATTACCACTAACTCGCTCTATGAGCCCAATAAAGCCTTGACTGAAGTGGAAGACCAATATTTGCGAGCCGCTCTCTTCAATTCTAATGCCTAATTAAAGAATGCGACAATCCCGATGCCTTGTTGGCATAACATCCTCGACTCCTTTTAAGAAGTCTTATCGCTCAAAGCAGCTCCACCTCGGCTTCTATTCAATATTTGAGGAGCGACCGAGTTTCCGTATGTAGGAGGAACACTTCAAGGGAAGAAAGACTCATCGAAGTGATAACAAAAGAGAAAATTGAGAATGTACAGATGTTCCAAAGAGTATTCATATCCCACCTAATACAATAACTCTTCGCCATAGTTCTTGAACCGTTTATTGAAGGGTAACGGAATTTGGTGGCATTTAGAAGAATGTACATATTAATAGAATTACAAAATTAAAACAAGTTTGATAGATATATACAAGTAATAACACTTTTTTACGAAAGTTGCAACCAAAATGTCGTACGATATCGTTTTCACATCCATGTTTAATTTATATGATTTAAATTATGATTATTATTATTATTTCAAGACTAGGGAGCAGCATGTCTAAAAAGGTACGAAGCCCTAAAATGCAGGTGGTAAAGTTAAACGATAAACAGATTAAAAAGAGCCCCCCTCCCCCCTAGACCCCCAAAAGCAACAAAGGACATGCTCCAGCATAGCCTACCTAAAATCGAAAACGAAGCGAGGAGGACCTATTGGCTCGCACGAAGGCAAGAAGGACCGGTACACATACCGACATTCGTACATTTCAGTGAAATTAAAAAGTATAATTAAAAGCTATAAAAGGAGAAAAAAACAGCATTTTTTTTTAGTTTTAAGAACTCATCTGGAGACTGCCTACTAGGGTATTAGTCGCCGTAGTCAACGCTGCCTAGTACTTGGCATCTTTAAAATAAGATGCAAAAAAACGATAAAAATAAAAAAAAGGAAAAAGGTAGGAAGCAAGCTCCGGTGTCGGAGGGAGGTCCCCCGGCGCAGGAACGTGCGACATACTAAAAAAAACAAAAAAAAACAACGAGTTAAATAAAGGGGAGAAGGCAAGCCTCCCCCCAAAAGTCTAAATTCCACCAGTCAATGTGCACGAACTCGTCCCAAGTACAAGGGATAGGCCGTAGCGACCCCGCCCATCCCGGTACTGGGAAAGGTAACGTGCGCAGAGATCTCTCAGACTGGGGCATTCAACAAGAATGTGCCGAACAGTCTGAGGGACAACGCAGTCTCCACAGTAGAGTGCTAGCGAGTGCTCCATCAAATGGCGGTGCGTCCCTTGAGTGTGTCAAATTCGAAGATGACAGAAAGCAGCCTGAAGCCTTGGTGGTATTGGGGGGCAGGTCCATGGGAATAGTCGCGGCGCAATGGCACGCAACTTTAAGTTCCCTTCGACCGTCTTCCATTTTCTTTGCCAAGCAGACCGAAGAGCTACCCGTATTCGAGCCATGTAGTCGGTGTGAGGAAGAGCGAAACGCTGGTCCAGTCGCCGAGTCGTCACGGACTCTTTGGCACGCTCATTCCCCGTAATTCCTAGATGTCCAGGAACCCAGCAAAAGATAATCTCGACATCCGCCCGGCTCGCCCAAACCGTGGCGTCACGGATATCGCGAACCAGGGGATGCGGAGATTCCCCTGCCCCGAGAGCACTCAGGGTGCTTTGTGAGTCGCTATAGATAACAATCTGGTCTCCGAACCTGGCACGACGCGTAATCTCCCGTACCGAATGGTGTATTGCAACCAGCTCAGCCGTGAAGACAGACGCAGCGCCTGCCAGCACCCCGCTGACTTCAAACATCTGTTTGAAGTCACGGGGGCTCTGCCAGGCGTGGAGGTCGACCCCCTCTTGGGACTTGGAACCATCCGTATACACTAGCACAGTTTTCAGCGTAACACGAGGTGTGTCCAAAAAGGTCGAAGGCAATATTCCCGGCGCTGTAGAAGCTTTGGGAGCAGAAGCGTGGCGACAGATAGCCAAAGGTGGTACCTTACAGGGTGGCGTCCTGAGAAGAACCAGGGGCGCCACCGGCCCGAGAGCTATACCTAACTCTCTAAGGAGTTTTCTAGCCCAAAACCCGAAGGACTTAGGTTAAGACTGGGGTCTCTCGGCGGCATAGGCACCGTCGAAATCAACTACGGATGCAATGAGAGCTGTTGGCAAGTGAGGGAGGCGCCGGACTCGCGCGCACAGGTAAATAATGCACTGTGCACGGCGTATAGCGAGTGGCATCTCCCAGCATCGACTAGTAGGCTTTCAATGGGGAAAGGGCGGAAGGCACCGGTCACATAGCGAAGGCCGGTAGGGTGGATCGAATCCACCTCCCGCAATAAACGCTCAGCTGCGGATGCATAAAACTCGCATCTGTAGTCGAGCTTCGAAAGCACAAAGGATCGATAAATTTTTTTTTTATATATATTAGATCTCATCTGGCGACTGCCTACATGGGCATTAGTCACCGTATTAAAACAGGCCTAGTTCTAGGCTAGTTTAAAATAAAATTAAACGAAGAAAAAAAAACACCCTACATGGGGGAAAGGAAAAAAACAAAAACAAATGCAAAAAAAAAACAAAACAAAAAAACAAACCCTGCTTAAATAATAGGGAGAAGGCCGGCCTCCCCCAAAAAGTCAATAAGTCCATCAGTCGATGTGCACGCACTCATCCCGAGTACAAGGGACAGGCGGTAGCGACCCCGCCCATCCCGGTACCGGGACAGGTGTCGTGCGCGAAGATCACCCAGACTGAGACATTCGACAAGAATGTGCCGAACAGTCTGGGGGACGACGCAGTCGTTGCAATAGGGCGCAGGTGAGCACTCCATCGAATACCGATGCGTCACACGAGTGTGTCCGATTTGGAGACGACAGAAAGCAACCTGAAGCCGCCGCGGCATTGGGAGATAGGTCCATGGGAAAGGTCGTGGCGCAATGGCACGCAACTTTAAGTTCCCTTCGACCGTCTCCCATCTTCTTTGCTGAGCAGTCCGAAGAGCTGCCCGTATTCCTGCCATGTAGTCAGTGTGAGGGAGAGCGAAACGCTGGTCCGGTCACAGAGTCCTCGCGGACTCTTTGGTGCCCTCATCGGTGCGCTTATTCCTCGCAATTCCTACATGTCCTGGAACCCAGCAGAAGAGGATCTCGACATCTGCCCGGCTCGCCAAAACCGTGGCGTCACGGATTTCTCGAACCAGGGGATGCAGAGATTCCAATGCCCTGAGAGCACTCAGGGCGCTTTGTGAGTCGCTATAGATCACAATCCGGTCTCCAAACCGGGCACGTCGCGTAATCTCCCGTACCGAGTGGTGTATTGCCACCAGCTCGGCCGTGAAGACAGACGCAGAGCCTGGTAGAGCCCCGCTGACTTCAAACAGAGGGGATACGGCGTAAAAGTTGACCCCCTTTTGGGACTTGGAGCCATCCGTATACACTGGCACGGTACAAGCGTGACACGATGTGTGCTCGAAAAAGGTCGAACGCAATACTCCCGGCGCAGTACAAGCTTTGGGAACAGAGGCGTGGCGACAAATAGCCAAATGTGGTACCCTCCAGGGCGGAGTCCTAGGCAGAACCAGGGGCGCCACCGGCCCGAGAGCTATATCTACCTCTCAAAGGAGTTTCCTGGCCCTAAACCCAAAGAGCTTAGGGTATGACTGGCGTCTCTCGGCGGCATAGGCACCATCGAGATCAGCTGCGGATGCAGTGAGAGCTTTTAGCGACTGAGGGAGGCACCAGGCTCGCGCGTACAGGCGAGTGATGCACTTCACGCGGCGCAGAGCAAGTGTCATCTCCCCAGCATACCAACAGGCTCTCAATGGGGGAAGTGCGGAAGGCACCAGTCGCAAGGCGAAGGCCAATGTGGTGGATCGAATCCACCTTCCGCAATAAACGCTCGGCTGCGGATGGATAAAACTTGCATCAGTAATAAAGCTTCGAGCGGACAAAGGATCGATAAAAAAGTAAGGCAGTAGCCCTATCAGCACCCCAAGCGCTGAACGCCACGGAACGGAGAATGTCCATCGCGCGGGTACAAGAGACCCAAAGGCTGCGAATATCGGCCTCCCAGGTGAGGCGTCGGTCGAATACAAGACCAAGGAAACGGTGCGACTCAACCACATCCAGCCGCACCCCATTAAGAAACAAATCTGGGTCGGGGTGAAGCCGTGGATGGCAGCATAAGTGCACTGCCTTAGTCTTGGCCAAAGAAAACCGAAACCTGTGCGCTTCGGCATAGCGAGAGACGTGGTTCAATCCCTGTTGGAGTCGACGCTCCAGAGTTGGCATCTGGGCCGCACCAAAAGAGATCGAAAGGTCGTCTACGTAGAGCGTAGCAAAAACATCTTCCGGCAGCACCAAGGTGATGCCATTGATGCTCAGGGCAAAGACTGTGACACTGAGGACACTTCCCTGTGGGACACTCTCTTCCTGCTCCTTTGGGCCGAAGAGGGCTCCCCCCACCCGTACGCTGAATCGAAAATCTTGCAAAAATTCAGATATAAACATTGGGAGGCGTCCCCTCGCCCCCATCGTATGGAGAGTCTCCATGATACCGTATCGATATGCGGTATCATAGGCCTTCTCCAGATCAAAAAACACCGTGGCGTAGTGCTGTCTACGAAAAAAGCCTCGCAGACGGCATTTTCCAGTCGGAGCAGAGCATTTGACGTGGAGTGGAACTTACGGAAGCCGCACTGTGCAGAAGACAGATGGCCTCCGCTGTCCAGGAAAAAGGCTAATCTAACATTTACCAATTTCTCCATCAACTTGCACACGCAAGAGGTTAGAGAGATTGGGCACAAACCGGTCGGAGTAGAGTGATCTCTTCCCGGTTTGTGAAAGGCCAGCACAGTAGCGATTCGCCAGGAGTCTGGGAGAAGACCTTCCGCCCAGTTCCTGTTGAACAAATCTAACAGAAAGGCCATGCCTCGCTCACCCAGGTGTCGAAGCATCGCGTACGGGACATCGTCCGGACCATGGGCGATGTCCGCGCACGGAGCGAGAGCGGAACGCAACGCAACTCACTCACAGTAAACTTGTCGTTGAAGGGTTCTCCGCCTCTGGAGGTAAAGTCCAGCCGGCGGCCTTCCGCTACATCACGACGTGCATTGAATGCTGGCGGAGCAGCATCACGGCTAGAGAATGCGAAAAAAAGCGGTCGGTAAGGATTCCGCCACGGACGCGGGGTCCAAGATTGCGGTCCCATTCTCCTGGAGAACGGGAGGGGGGTCCTGCGAGAACTTGCTCCAAATCCTTTTGACTCGCTTCCACACCTCAGCTAAAGGGGTCTTCCCGTAAAGTGAAGACACGTATGCCCGCCAAGAAGAGCGGCGGGCGTGCTTCGAAATATACCGAAACCTAGCCCTAGCCCGACGAAATACAGCGACAGTGAAATCGTTCGGACGGCGCTTATAGCGCATCTAGGCATAAGGCTTCTGTTTAAGGGCCGTCTCACACTCGGCCGACCACCATGGGAGTGGTCGGCGTGCAAAACGGCCAGACGTCCTAGGAATAGTAGTCAGGCCTACGGCGATGAGGTTGCCGGAGAAGAACTCAACGGCCTTATCTACCGACCTAAACTCCTCGACTGAGATAGAGAATTCAGTCATTTCCTGAAATACAGGCCACCGCACCTGCGCCAAGCGCCACCGAGGTGGTCTCTCAGGCGGCAGTTGCCAAGAAAATGATATTTGAATGGGAAAGCGATCACTACCATGGAGGTCATCGACCACTCCCAATCAAAATCAGGCTGTGCATCCGAAAAGCACAAAGCTAGGGCGAAGCAAGAAAATGAAGCCGTTCTTGGACAGTGATGCGTAAACTCATCCACGTTTAGGACACCCATCTCAAGCTCTTCGATCAGATCGGCAAGGACTTGTCCCCTGGGATTTATTGAGTAATCTCCCCAGAGAGGATGCCTGCCGTTCAGATCTCCAAGCAAGAGATAGGGCCTCGGCAACCGTGCCACGACGCGGCGGAAGTCCCCCGCGTCGAAGTCAGCTGACGGTGGAATGTACGCAGAAATCAGAGTATACCTCCTATCCAGGTGCAGCTGCACAGCCACTGCCTGAAAGGACGTATCTAAAGAGAAAGGAAGAACGGAGACATCATGCCGGTTGTAAACCGCGCATCCCCCAGCCCGGCCATCCCGTGGTGTTGGGGTCCAAAGACCCTTATACTTCGGGAGGGCGGGCAGGGGGCCTTCGCCTAGCATGTTTTCCTGAAGAAAAATAGCTAACGGGGAAAGGGACGAGACGAGCCTCCGCAGCTCCTCCCAGTTGGCCCAGAGACAACGGCAATTCCATTGAAGGAATATGCCCTCCAGGCCTAGCTCGGAAGAGACGCGGGGGCCCTCCTCGAACTGAAGACCCTTACGGGAATGGCCGTACGCTTCCCGGGGGCAGACCCCGGGCACTGTTGGCCAGGCAAAACGCTGAAGGCGCTGTCGCCTTCGAG
Source organism: Ceratothoa steindachneri (assembly GCA_963969495.1). Taxonomy (NCBI): domain Eukaryota; kingdom Metazoa; phylum Arthropoda; class Malacostraca; order Isopoda; family Cymothoidae; genus Ceratothoa; species Ceratothoa steindachneri. Next base: position 22,711,560 of record OZ018334.1, read on the forward strand.
AACTTATTGTGGGAGGTTGGGCTCGCCATGCGAGTCTTTTCCTCCCTCCGCCTCGAAATTTTAGGCGGGCGTTGCGGCTTCGGAGGCGAGGGGCCCTCTTTTCGAGGAACCACCGTCCCTGAGCCACTCGCTCCACCTCGGAGCGTGGAAGAAGGGGCCTGAAGCTCCTTTGTTGCTGTCCTCCTTTCAGGGAACAGCTTTAGGAACCCCGGAAGATGGCATAGCGACCATCTTCAGGGTTGTTGCCCGCTTGTGAGTCTAACGACTCGGTGGAGGCGCGTGGCCGTTTCGCCTTATGGGAAACGGTCACGCTGGGGGAAGAGGGGGGAGCCCTGGTTTTAGCCGGGGCAGGGTATGAACCCTTTCCGCCGCCAGCTTTACCAGGGAAGCGCCCGGGTTGGGTAGAGCACGCAGAAGGGCTCCCAATGGGCGCGAAAACAACCATGCTCGTTGGCCTGGATGGGCCAGGAGCAGAGGGTGCCTTGCTAACTATTGAGGCATATGACGTCCCAGGCAGAGCCGGGCGCGCCAGGACCAAGTCTTTTGCCTCGCGGAATGAGAGTCGATCCTGGGCCTGAACGGCCATAATTTCTTTCTCAAGGAGATATGCACCACATTGCTTCAAAGAAGCAGGGTGCGGCTGTTTGCAATTGACACACTTGGCCAAACACGATTTGGACTTATCGTGTGCGACCTTGGAGCAATTTACACAGACTTCTGGTGACCCCGACTTTGCACGTCTACATGAGCGATTCGTATGGCCAAAGCGGTGACAGTAATAGCACCGCCGCGGCAGTGGCACGAATGCCTTCACGCGGTAGCGGTACCAACCAGCACGCACCGACTCAAGGAGCTTGTCACAGTCGAACGTGACGAAGAGTGTAGGGGTGGCTCTTGAGGCCCCTCCCTGTTTTCGCATCACACCTTCGACCTTGACCGCCCCATGGTCGGCCAGCTCTAGGGTTATGTCCTCAATGGAATAGTTAACGAGTTCCCTCGCATAAACTACTCCTGTCACAAAGTTCATGGTAGAGTGCGGCGTCACACTCACCGGGGTGCCATGAAGTGTCCGAAGAGCACTTATCTTAGCCGCCTCGGCGGGATTCGCTGCATTCGCCAGAAGGCTCCCGTCCGAGAAATGGGTTACCTTCGGCTCTCTACAAATTGCACTAGCTAATCCTCTCCTCTGATTGATCATGTTGCCCTTGGACAACATGCTGCCATCAGTGGAGCGAATAACGAGGAAGCGTTTGAAGCCAGCGGGCTCGAAAATGCCTCGTAACCTCTGAATGAGGGGCCCCGATGTCATAGAGGCTCCGCCCTGTGCCCTTGTGGTCTTTGTCATGGTCAGGAGCTCCGTACCCAAGGGGGGGGGCAGAAGGGCCAAAGTCGCTTGCCAAAGTGGCAGCAGACCCATCCGTCACTGTAGCCCCCGCGGATGGAGAGGAGCCACGAGTCTTCTCCGTCTTTTTGGTCTTTTTCGTCCTTTTCTTTTTTGGAGAGGAGGGCGGGGAATGAACCCACTTCTCAACGTCGCCGGTAGAAGCCCCCAGGCCAGATGGACCGGCCTCAGCCAGGTCCTTCTCCAAAATGGAGAAGGCCCTGGTGGTAGCAGGGGCATCATCCGGAGGAGATCCCTCCCCTCCTTGCACTGCCTGAGAATCCCCAGCCGTTTGAGGAGGACCTTGCATAGGGGCGGATTTGGGTTCCGTGCTTGGCGCCGAGCCCAGGTTCCTCCCCATGGAAGGCCCTACCGTTTGAAGCTGGTTTTCCTTAAGGATCATGTCTATCACAGGAGGGGCCTCCAGTTGGCCATCCCCTCCCAGTACATCGCAGGTCCCCTTGGCAGCGTCATAAGTCTTTAGTGGGGAGACACAGGCCTTGACCCCGGCATGGTTTAATATTCTTGCCAGCAAGTCTTTTGAGGGAAGCGACCGAAGGGGTCTGGCTTCCCTCTCCCCCCTAAGGGGGTTTGCCCTACCGAGCCGCTTGCACGAGGGGCGGTCGGCAATGGGCTGCCTGCTGGCTTTCTTGGCAGTCCGCTTAGAAAGCAAAGGAGGGACAGCCGCTGGAGATAGGTAGGTGCCCAAAAGCACCTCCAGAGAAGGGGGTGATGGGGAGTCCCTTACACCCGTAAGCGTAGGAGAGGAGTAAACCTCCTCTCCGGTTAAAGAAGTATGGAGGGTCCCCTGCGCAAGCAAAGGGGGGGACCTCCATCCTTTCTGTAGAGCTGCACGAGGGCGGCTCCGTTGTTTTAGGGGGAATTAAGGGGAGATGTTTATTTTTTGCATCAATGGGCATGGTGACCCTCTTTGTTTTACGGGACGCAATCGCTCGCCACCTCTTGCAGTAGACCGCACTGCAAGAGGTGCTTACAGGCCTGGCAGAGCCAGGCGGCCGCCATTCGGGACCACCCCTCCCGCCTAGTGGCCTGGCAGTCCATCGGCATGGCGGCTCCACCTTGGACACGGCGTAAAATTGATAGAATGTGAAAAGGAGAGGAAAAGGGATGTGAGGAAGGTATGGGTGGGGATGAAGCACTTGGTTAAAAAAAACCTATCCTGAACCGGAGCTCAGGGGCTAGGGAACAATGTCCCCTCCCGTCTCAGCCCCGATCCGGGGTGGTTGGCTTGAGAAGAAGCTCAGCATCTACCCTGTGAAATTAGAGGCTGACCAGAGAAAGTTGTGGGAGAGGTTGTATGAAAAGCGACGAGGTAGGGGAGAAATCGGGCTATCTGAAGGAAGGAAGAGAGGCTAAGCTGGGGCCGGACGGAGCGCAGAATCCCGTCAGCACGGCGGCTAGGATGGCAAATCGCCACGCCCCTTACGGGGAGGATCGATAAAAAAGTAAGGCAGTAGCCCTAGCAGCGCTCCAAGCGCTGAACGTATTGCAACGGAGAATGTCCATGGTGCGGGTACAAGAGACCATAAGGCTGCAAATATGAGCTTTCCAGGTGAGGCGTCGGTCAAATACAAGACCAAGGAAACGGTGCGATTCAACCAATTCTAGGCGTACCCCATTAAGAAACAAGTATGGGTCAAGGTGTAGCTGTTGATGACGGCAGAAGTGCATTACCTTAGTCTTGGCCAAGGAAAACCAAAACCTGTTCGCTTCGGCATAGCGAGAGACGTGGTTCAATGCCTGTTGGAGTCGACGCCCCAGAGTTGGCATCTGGGCCGCGCCAAGTGAGATCGAAAGGACGTCCATGTAGAGAATAGCGGGAACATCTTCTGGCTGCACCGAGGTGATGCCATTGATGCTCAGGGCAAAAAGATTGACACTGAGGAGACTTCCCTGCGAGACACGCTTTTCCTGCTCCATTGAGCCGGAGAGGGCTCTCCCACCAGTACGCGAAATCGATGATCTCGCAAAAATTCAGAGAGAAAGATTGAAAGGCATCCTCCCGTATCGCCATACGTTATCATAGGCCTTCTCCAGACGGCATTTTTCAATCGGAGCAAAGCATCCGACGTGGAGTGGAACTTGCTGAAGCCGCACTGTGCAGAAGACAGATGGCCTCCGAAGTCCAGAAAAAAAGCTAATCTAACATTTACCAATTTCTCCATCAACTTACACAGGCCGGAGTAAAGTGATCTCTCCCTGGTTTGCAAAACGCAAGCACAGTAGCGATTCGCCAGGAATCCGGCTACCCAGAACCTGTTGAAAAAATCTAATAGAAAGGCCATGCCTCGCTCACCCAGGTGTCGAAGCATGGCGTACGGGACATCGTCTAGACCATGGGCGGTGCCCGCGCACGAAGCGAGAGCAGAGCGCAACTCACTCACAGTAAACCTGTCGTTGAAGGGTTCTCCGCCTCTGAAGGGAAAGTCCAGCCGGCGGCCTTCCGCAACATCACGACCTGCATTGAATGCTAGCGGAGCAGCATTTTAGATAGAGAATGCGGAGTAAGCAGTCGTGAAGAAATCCGCCACGAACTCGGGGTCCGACATTGAGATCTCATTCTCTTGGGGAAAGGGGTCCTGCAAAAACTTGCCCCGAATCCTTTCGACTCTTCCACACTTCTGCTGAAGGGGTCTTCCCGTTAAGTGAAGACACGTATGCCTGCCCAGAAGAGGTGCGGGCGTGCTTCGAAATATATCGGAACCTAGCCCTAGCCCGACGAAATTCACCAACAGTGAAATAGCTCGGGCGACGCTTCTAGCGCATGTAAGGATAGAGCTTCGGCTTGAGGGCCGTCTCACACTCAGCTGACCATCACGGGAGTGGTCGGCGTGCAAAACGGCCAGACCTTCTAGGAATAGTAGCCAGACGCGCGACAGTGAGGTTGCCGGAGAAGAACTCAACGGCCTCATCTACCGAACTAAACTCCTCGACTGAGATAGATAATTCAGTCATTTCCTGAAATGAAGACCACCGCGCTTGCGCCAAGCACCACTGGGGGTAGGCTTTTGCGCAACAGTGGCCAAGAAAATGATATTTGAATGGGAAAGTGATCACTATCATGGAGGTCATCAACCACTCCCCAATCAAAATCAGGCTGTGCATCCGGAGAGTACAAAGATAGATCAAGGCAGGAAAATGAAGCAGTTCTCGGGCATTGATACGTAAACTCATCTACATTTAGGACGCTCATCTCAAGCTCGTTGATCAGGGTGGCAACGACTTGACCCCGGGGATTGATAGAGTAGTCTCCCCAGGTGGGGTGTCTACCGTTTACATCTCCGAACAAGAGAAAGGGCCTCGGCAACCGTGCCATGATGCGGCGGAAGTCCCCCGCGTCGAAGCCGGCTGATGGTGGAATGTACGCGGAAATAACAGTATACATCCTACCAAGGTGCAGCTTCACAGCTACTGCCTAAAAGGAGCTATCTAAAGCGAATACAAGAACGGAGACATCATGCTGGGTGTAAATCGCACATCCTCCCGCCCGGCCCCCATCCCGTGGCAGTGGGGCCGCAAACCTCTTATACCCTGGGAGGGTGTGCAATGGGCATGCGCCCAACATGGACTCTTGCAAAAAGATAGCTAAGGGAAACGGGAGGAGACGAGCCTCCGCAGCTCCTCCCAGTTGGTCCGGAGTACGCAGCAATTCCATTGAAAATATATGCTTTCTTGGTCTAGCTCGGAGGTGATGCGGGGGCACTCTTCGAAGACAAGACCCTCACGGGAATAGCGGTACGCTTCCCGAAGGCATAACCCCGGGTGCTCTTGTCCAGATAATGCGCTGAATGTGCTGTAGCCTTCGAGGACTTATTGGGGGAGGTTGGGGTCGCCATGCTAGGCTTTCCCTCCCTCCGCCTCAAAACTTTGAGCGGGAGGGGCGGCTTCTGAGGCGGGGGGGGGAGGGCTCTTTTCGAGGATCCACCGTCTCTAAGTCACCCAGCCCACCACTTGGCGTGGATGATGTTGATAACACTTACATGTGATATTCCAAGTTCTCGCTCGATTTCTTCGACCTTCACCCGTCGATTTTCGAGGATCCTCCTCTCCACACGGGCCACATTGTTCTTGTTGGTCACGTCTGACAGGCTTCCAGAACGGAGAGGGGTCATCTTCAAGGGACTCACGACCATGGCGGAACTCCCTATTCCAGCGAGCAATGATTGCATAGGAAAGGGCGGTGTCGGTGTACACTGCGACCATGCTTTCATGGATCTCTTTTGCATTTTTGCCTTCCTTGGTCAAAAATTTGATCACTGCGCGGTGCTCAACCTTCTCCATTGTTGAAGAATTTGTGACTGACGATCTGCGATCAGCTACTGCTCCTTAAATAGACAAGACAGGAGCGGGCAGCTGCAGGTCCTGACTTGTCATAACCTGTCCTAACACCCCCACAAACAGTCATCCCCATTCTTCTGTTTTGCCCTACTGATTCGCAAAACTTATTGACCGCCCTTCGTACATAATTGAGTAAGCCTGACAAATTTCGGCCTTGTACTCGGGCTGGTATGCAGCGAAGGGAAGGCAATGGCCTCCCAAAGTAAGAGTGCGACTTAATTACAGGTTGGCTATTCGAAAGGGGAACTCGTTTGCCAGATTCAACTCTGGAATTATTTAAGCAAACACCTCTACAAAAATAAGCTTTAATACAAGATAAATGTTTAAATATGGAGACAAAAATAATAATGAAAATTAGCACAAAGTTTAGCTTGACAATGATATTTATAGCGGGCAGGAATTAATTGAAGCTGGGCCCGGGAATTATTAAATAATTCGATGGTTTAAATAAGAGGAGTAAGATTACTAAATCTTTTCGTTTTGCGATTATGGGGTCTTCTTAGTACTTGAGAGAATGAAGTGACTTACGAGGGTAGGATTCTGGATTACCTCGGATGATTGACGAGAGGGGAAGACCAGTGGCCAGGTCTTCGTAAAACGAATTCGGGGTATTAGCGTTCAGGGAACTCCAACGGGTTTGCGATTACTCCGACTTCCGAGGGAAAAGGGGGGGCTACCACAGGTGGGACTCGTCAACGGACGGCGCAGAATCTCCACGAAGACGGATGAGAAGAGGCAATCCCAGGGCAGTCTTCCAAGACGTAATAAAGTAGTGGTAATCTTCCTCTGAACAAAGCGGATTACGGAGAAGATCTGCTCAAGAGATCACGACGACCAAGCTCGGTTCGACTGGGATACAGATACACTTGATCTGAGCGACAAGACTTCCTAACTCGCACTCTCTGATGAGAACTATGCACATCGTCTTAAATAGGGGAGTTCGTGCGTCAGACAATGAAAACAATCGCCGTTTTGACGAGGGAGACACCAGCGGTCAGGCGGGCGGTCAGCACTATCTGAGTGGGGGACGGTGGTCATAAATGAAAACAAACATAGCTGGCGCCAGTCTAGGCCTGATAAAAATTAAGCCACAAGGCGCGTTCGAATTCATACTTCCACACCAAGAATCCCTTGAGAGTTTCATTGAACAATTAATGCCATCAGTCAAACCGGTGAGAAACCACGATCGAAAAAGTACGGGGGCCGGAGGAGCCTGGCACGTGCGTTATACAAGGAGCCTCAGAACAGCGAGGCATCCCCGGTTTAGAGGGATAGGGGATAGTATTGCGAGAACTAACTTTGTGTCGACATACCAAAGTCAGTGGATCGTGATCCGAGTTAAAGGGTAGAGACGAGAAAGACTTGGGGGAATCGTTACAGCCGCAGCAGTAAGGACCATCACTCAGTATGGATGGTGTACACCACACGTCGGAAGAGACGTCAGGAATCTCAGTTACGGATGGAGGTCGGACATTACAATTAGAGTAAATGTGAATGAACAGGGGTAGGGGCGAAAAGGCAGGGATAAGCTATACCTCAACCGAAGTAGATACTTAAAGGTTCTAGAGAGGAAGATCGACCGCCCTTCTTGGAGGGTATCTTCCTCGAGGAAAGGGAAGAATCAGGAGAAGCCTTGCACTTAATCTAGAAATCTTCAGTCATGACTACGTCAGAGCGAAGCGCCTCAGCAGGTTCAAATAGGCCTAAATGGTGTCCAGTTCTTCTGGGTGGCATCCAGAGATTGGACACACTTGGCCATCGCGAGAGATAACCTGAGGAGAGGAAGAGGGTATACTTGAAGACCAAACCTGGGTCGTGTTAGGAGACGAATATCATACAGCAGATAGTATACAGAATACGTGTACGAGTGTGACAAAAGTCCGCTGCTATGCCTAGGAAATTGGAGAATCTGACGCCGAGGGAGATAAATTTATCCCAAAATAATCGACAGGCCTCCCGTATATCCATTTTGGCGGAATCACAAACAGCTAAGACCTCTTTTTCAAAGAGAAATAGATGACATTTCGAAGCAATTGCACTATGGTACTCTTCACAGTTGGTACAGCTGTGGGGATGATCACAAAAATGACCATAGTAAGCTTGCGTGCAATCCACGCATGTACGGGGGTGAGGTAGGGCAGTGCTTACATGACCAAAATTATGACAATGTTTCAAAGCCACGCGAGTAGTTTTTGTAACCCACTTATAATATGGACTCGCCAAGAATTGTCTAGAACTTTGTAACATTTTCTTCGGGATCACAAACTCGACACATTATTCTTTCAAGCAATCTTCATGGCGAAAGGTAGTGAACTATTTTCCGACATCAAATCGCGAATAATTACGAAATTCAAATCCAAGAACTAAAGGTCCTGAAATCTAAAGAGCAGTAAGTAATAAGAAAGTTTAAGGAATTAGGGACAACTGCAAATCTCCCTAGTTCGGATCGTTTCGGAAAATTCCACCTCTGGCGGTTGGGAGGATCCTTAGATTTTTTTAAAATAACCCGAGGCTGACTAGAAGAGAATGAACGATAGTTAGGAGAGGAAGATGTAGATGGTAGTTTGAACACAGTGTGCAATAAATACGTTGTATAAAGCGGGTATCGTCCTAAGAAGACAGCACTAGAGGAAAACATTGATTTAAAGGTCCGTCTGAATTAAGTCAATGTACATTTGTGGATTTTTCCATTTCGGAGAAGTGCTGTAATTGAATGCAACGAAGATTGAGTTACTCGGTACAAATGATATTAGGTATGTTTGGCGTAATTCTGGTAAGACTGGTCTTTCAAAAAACACTGTTCCCATAAAATTTGGAGGTGGATCTATTATATGATGGGGCCAATTTCGGTGTGACGGGTGTTGTTGCACCATCGAATCAACGGACAATAAATAGAGAATCCTACAGAAAGATTCCTGAAGATTGTCTGAAACATAATGCTCGCAAGCTTGGTCCAGGAAGAAGTTAGGTCTTTCGACCTGACAATGACCCCAAACACACATCGAACATGGTTTCTTCTTGGTTGAAGGAAGTTAAAATAAACTTTTTGAAATGACCATCACATTCACGAGACCTCAGCCCAATAGAAAATTTACGGGATGAGCTAAAGTTACGTGTCGATGCGAGACACCCCAAAACCACCGATGAATTTAGAGGTTTTGTAAAGATATGCGCAAAAAATTCCATCCGAAATTTGTTGGAACCTAGTCAAAAACTATTATAATTTGAGGGGATGTAATTAAGCAAAAAGGTTCTAGCATTGACTAGTAGTTGATAAATTGTATGTGGTATTAACTTTTGGCTATAATTTTTGGTAGTTATTATTTTTATCTGATTTGTTAAAATTCTCTTATTTTAAATATCTTAAATCTCGATGCCTCCAAATTTGTTTACCATAAAATAAACTGTTCATGAACTATGGTGAAAAGTTATGGTATTAGGTAGAGCTATAGACACCTTTGGGGAGCAATTGTACGCTATGGTGAAAAGTTGTGGTATTAGGTAGAGCTATAGACACTTTTGGGGAGCAATTGTACACTATGGTGAAAGGTTGTGGTACTAGGTAGAGCTATAAACACTTTTGGGAAGCAATTGTACACTATGGTAAAAAGTTGTGGTATTAGGTAGAGCTATAGACACTTTTGGGGAGCAATTGTACACTATGGTAAAAAGTTGTGGTATTAGGTAGAGCTATAGACACTTTTGGGGAGCAATTATACACCCGGATCCACTTTCTCCAGAATATTAAGTGCTTTTAGATGGGTTTGTTATGCGACCTGTTACTTTTCATTCATAGACGAGATCACCCGACCGGATAATGGATTGGGCCTCTTCCTCTCTCTCTCTCTTTTTTTGTGTGTGGGGGGGGGGGGAGGCCTTTTAAGGGCAGTGGTATGGAGATACCCCATCGGGAGGTTACGGCATATGGGGACCGGGGAGTGGGTATGATGTGTACGCGAAGGACGTAGGAAGGTATCAGAGGCATTGTGAATGGTTTTATGCCTTCCGACGTGTGTGCGTGTGTGCGTGAACCTCCTCCACGCGCCCGCACCACGCAAGATCAGCGCCTCCGCCAATGGGTAGCCAGCGCCGTCCGTACGCTGAGATTCGTCTTCCCCCTCTCATTGATGTGGAACGAAACCCGTTGGTGAAAGCCCCCCGTCCCTACCCACTTTCCACAGGGTTTATTTTCCCAAATTTAACTCGAAATACCAACGAGAGCATTGGAAACACAAGGTTTGTGAGGAGAGATCAAAAAGTGTGGTGAAGTTATAGAATAAAAATGGTTGTTTTTTAATAGCTTTGAGCACATTTAAACCCTTTTATGGGTCTATTATTTTTAGTTTTTTTGTTTCCTTAAATTCTAATATACCAGGCAATGGCTTCGCCACTCCCCCTAACGGGGGGGAGCTTGCGCTTCGCTGCTAAGAATAAAATTTAAAATCTGAAAAAAAGCAGCCATGGTTAAATTGGTATAAATTTTCTGAATTTCACCAATTATAATCATTTTAAAAGTTGTGGTATTAGGTAGAGCTATAGACACTTTTGGGGAGCAATTGTACACTATGGTGAAAAGTTGTGGTATTAGGTAGAGCTATAGACACTTTTGGGAAGCAATTGTACACATTTAAACCCTTTTATGGGTCTATTGTTTTTAGTTTTTTTTGTTTCCTTAAATTCTAATATACCAGGCAATGGCTTCGCCACTCCCCCTTACGGGGGGGAGCTTGCGCTTCGCTGCTAAGAATAAAATTTAAAATCTTAAAAAAAGCAGCCATGGTTAAATTGGTATAAATTTTCTGAATTTCACCAATTATAATCATTTTAAAAAGGAAATCTAAACTAAATTTTCCCCCTTTAATAATATCACGTTACTAAAATATAGTTATAGAAGAAGATATATAAAAATAAATTTTCTGAACTTCACTATTTGTAATTCTTTGGGTTTTAAAAAATTCACAAAATTTCGATACTTATATTTATTTCTGAACTTCATCATTTTGTTTTTTTATATTATAAAATAATTATTAGAAATAACTTTGATAAAAAACATAAGTCATAACCAAACTAAGATGAAATTATTATTCAAATACTCAAAAAAATCCCCTTCTTAAATCATAGAGTTAGTGATAATGATGATAATGATGATGAATAAATTCATATATTTTACAAGGCTTTCTATTTTGGTTCTGTTGTCTTGGAGGATTGCCTTTAACGTTGGTTGGGTTCGAGAAATATGTTTATATGGTGATTAGGAAGGGGGAAAGCTATTAACATATGTTTTATTGTTAATTTGTGTTTCCCTGGTTATAGTCAGGGGTTTGGAGTTTGAGAACAGGAAACTATGGGTTATGTTCGTATGTCTAAGACCTAATCTCTCTGTTACCACCTCATCTCTCCTTTTTTTTATGGAGTGATGACGATCATTTAAGGGGTTCTTTCTTTATATTTTTTCAGGTGGTTTTTCAAATCGTGGATGCCCGCTTGATCGTCATCACTGGTGTGAGATGAGAAGGTTTTAGCTTCGGGGTAGTAGTTAGAAGTAGTTTCGTTGTAGGGATTGCCATGCGTTGAGGGAAGTGGATTGCCTCGTTTGATGGTTTCTTTAGTCCATGTTTATTCGTGGTGGCTGTAACGTCTTTGAGGATAGGTTTGGGTATTTCGGTTGATGAATGTTGCAACCTTACTGATGAGAAATTTGGAGACTATTGAAATCGGATTTTTATAATTTGGGTTGATATCTCAGAGATGTTAAGTTCTACTTGTTTCGCATCTTTCCTTTCAGGTTTTTGGAGCAGGGGGTTTGGAATGTTTTTTCCATGTAAGAGGACTGGTTTGTTGCAGCCTTATCTTCTAGACTCGAGTCACTGTCTGCTTTTTGGAGTTTTAATTCAGGGCTTAGGGCCGGGATCTCTTAGATTTTGGAGTTTCGTCGGCGTTTGTTCATTGGACTTTGAAAGGGTGGCGTTGAATGTGAAGATGAGGGGTAGATTGGAGTTGATTCGGAGTGGATGGTATCCGCTCTTCAATTTCAGGGCTCAAGTGGATTTAGTTTTAGAGTTGCACTTTGTGGTTTGCCCTGAAGTATTGGATTTGAATTTTCCTCTGTCATCGAGCGTTGTTTGTCTTTGGATGATGTTAGCATAAGAGGATGTACTTAGGCGGTTTCCCTCTTCTGCCATGTCTTGTACTGCTTGATAGCGGTTAATGGAAAATCGGACCATACGGACCCTCACTTCTTTGTTGTAAGCAAAGTTTCTGCATGCTCTTTTGAATGCGTGGTGCTTTTCACCGAAGTTATGACATTTTCTCTGGTTGTGTCCATGTCTCTTGGTTGTCTTCTTGAGACGAACACATAAAACAGAGCTCGTTTTCGGCTTTACAATATTTGGCTGTATGGCCAAATCTTTAGGCATTTGCGGCTTTGTGGAGTTCTTCCCGGATAGGAATATTGGTTCCTACAAATATAATGTAGGGGGGAAGGGGAGCTGTGGATCGGTTGGCAGTTTTTCGTTAAAAAATGGAAACACTTCCCTTCCCTTGTATGGCCGTCATCTTCGAATATTTCCTTGACGCCACGGCAGATGACCTCTTCCTTGCTTTGGGGTCTTGGCATAAATTGACTCAAGAGAGCAGTGCCCACCCTAGTCTTGTAGCTGTTTTTGCCTGTGGGGTATATTTACCGATTGCTGATATTTGTGAGAGTGAGTAATTGTTTGGAGATTGTTTCAGTTCTGGGTTTGACTGTCAGTTCACTACAGTCATTATGAATTGAGAATTCTGATTGTAGTTCTACGGTCATGTCTTTTTTTTTCTTTGGTTTCGATGGCCAGAAATCTTTCATTTTCTTTAAATTTAATTATTATAGGAAAAAATTGCTCTGCAAAAACTTAATGACCGCAATCCGAATCTTTTAGGTAAATAGTTTTAGATCATTTTAAGCATAACAGATTTTGATTGTGTGCAGTAAGTTGTTTCAGAGCAGTTTTTTTTCTCACAAGTGCGTCTTAATTAGCGAGTTTACCTTATAACTGACCACAATAATTATTTGAGGGTTGTGGTTTGTAATTGGTTTGTTTGTTTTTAGTATCCATATCTGTTATATAAATAAATCGGTACCCTTGATCGTGATGGACAACATTGACCCCGAACAAGGGAGCTGCCACACTAGGCGCCCTTTGATTGGCCCCGTAGGGTGGGATGCGATGCGCCTTTTCCGCGACCCATTGGAAAGACCAGGACCAAATCCTACACCTCTAGGTAGGTTGGGGACCTCGCGGTTAGGGTCCCAGGTCTAACAACGGGGCGTAGGAGTGATTCTTTTGAAGGTCCTTTGGGTCGCCGGGGTGTGATGAAGGGGGTCCATGAGCAATAGAAGAAGGGGCCGATGAAAGAGTGGGTAAAAGAAGGGAGTAAAAAGGGTGGATGGAGGAAGGGTGAAAGAAAATTGGCACAGAATATAAGGTAGGGGTTAGGGAAGAAGGAGAGGCTAAGCTGGGGGCGGCGGACGGGGCGCTGAGTACCGCAGAAAACACATCGCCGCGCCCCTTCACGGGGAGCGAAAATGCGCGTAAGATACCCCCCCATCCCGCCCCAGACCTTCCTGGAACTGTGGTTGCGTGGGCTGGTAGGGTTTACAATCATCCAGATGTCAGCCGCAGCATGTTACCTTTGCTACAAGTGACATTCCATTCCGAGGGTGTAAAAAGGATAGATAGGAAACAATAAGGGATAAGTGGGATATAAATAAAAATGACGATAAAAATGGATGTATGTCAAGCCCCCCAACCGGAACCAATAGGGAGGGAATAACTCTCTCCCCTTCCGGACCCGACGAGGGGTGACTGGACGAAAGCTGGTCGACGACTAGCCTCCGAAATTAGATGTAATGGAAATGTCTAGAACGAAAAAAGCCTAGTTAGTCTCAATCTAGTTTGAGACAGCTGGGTACACTGGGGCATGCCTAAAATCTTAGTACCCCCCTGGTGGAAAAATGTAATCATGAAAGGGAGCAATTGTAAAGAGGGGCGGAAGGCTTTGTAGATTTCTTCCCCTCTTTTACCAGTGTTCTTCCCTAGTTCTGAGGGCTAAAAATATAACCCCTTTTATATTTTTCACCCCCAAGAACTGCTGTATTAACCCTCGAGGGCTAAAAGTTACTACAGTAGTATTTTTCCCTCATTGGGTTACACCTCTTCCTCTTTCGCCCTTCTGGGTAGACTCAAGAACCCAGGGAGAGGGCATTAAACCTCTAACAATTTATCAGCGAATGTTTGTGCCCCAGGGCTGTTGGTTACATCGGGGGCCAATCCCCCCCTGTACACTTTTTAATGTACAGGGAGAGTCAACTGTCGTTCAATGTTTTTCGCAAGTGAAGAGACTTTTGGCGGTCCCCGTTTTCCTCGATGGCGATTGTATTGGAACGAATTCCCCAAAGGTTTCAATTCCAAACCTTTGGTGAAGTTAGCAGAGACGGGGGAAGAATGCCAGTGGTACTCGACGACTACAATCATTAGTCAAGGATTAAATGAGAGCTATCCTTAGCTTAGACAATCCATTGATTGCGAGAGGAGAAACGAATTAGAACGAGTTCCAGGACTCTTTTCAATGCGGCTTGAATAAGATTGAAAAATCTCCTTAGGTTGTGTCATCTTCTTTTACGAAATGGCAGCAGTTTTAAAACACAATTCCTTAGCAAACTCTAGTTTTGACGCTTAGTTTCGAAAGACTTCATTTTTAGTCTAGAGCACTGGTTTTCAACCTTTTTTTATCGTAGGGGCACCCACCCTAATTGTTATATAAAAGCAGCCGCGACACCCCAATTTAATAAAATTTAAATATAAATACATAATTACGTGGGAAGTAGTTCAAAATAAACCACGATTGGCATGTAACCTAATTTAATCGAAATAAGACATAAAAATTTGAAAATAAATAAATATTACCCTAAAAGTTAAATAGGAAATTTGAGCTTGAAGAGTATCATATAATTCTTTAATATCGGGACGTATATTTAACAAGACAATTCTCTTATCTTCATTCACTGTCTGCAATCTTTCACTTTTTGTTGTTTTTAGGTTTATTCAAAGCACAGAAGATAGTTTCAAAATACTTTCATGCGTCGTTAGATTTTTTTAGAAATGTTTTAAATACAGATTTTCTTTTTAAATTTAAGCATTTTAAAAATGATTTCTTGGTCGTCCCCGTGGTACCCCAGTTGAAAACCACTGGTCCAAAGGAATGGACTCGAATGAAAGCTCAGAAACTTTCCATCTCCAATTAAGTTTGAATGGTTGCTCTATTACACTTCAAATTAATCCCTCACTCGAAGGCGGCCCACAGTGAGCGCTTAACCTGCGTGTGTCCATCAGGTATCGGCTTAGTGGGTCGTTTTTCGACCGCCGCCTCACTGCAACAGAGAGGACAAAGGAAAATCCCTCGAATCGATCGTAAACAGGTTCTCAATGACATCCATGTTCGGTCTCAGTCTTGGCAAGACGAACGTGATCCTTCAACCTGTTCCAAATCAGCCTCCCTTGCAGCACCACTCTCAATGAAGAACGTGGATGACTTAAATACTTGAGTGGTAGTATTTCCAGTGATGTAGCCGTTGGTAAAGAGATAACACAGAGGATTCATAAAGGCATAGTTAGGATAGCCTCCCGCCCCACCCTGATTTTGAAACTTGGGCTCTCTACCGGAATACCTGACGAGCCCTGGCGAAAGCAGCCACCGCGAACTTGGAGGATAGCTGCAAACTTCTTACCTGTGCTAGAGATAAAGACGATTAGCCACATCTATGTACCCCAATCCCACTCTTGACAACTGGAGGTTCCATGCCCCCCCCCTCCCCCGACAATAAAGACTAAGAATAAGACACTTCTATCTTCGAGTGGATTACAAAGATTAAGAATGAAAGTAACACTTCTAAACTTGTTTCTAAAATAAAGTTGTTTTTTTTTTCATTTTAACACGCCATCTGGCGACTGCCTACTAGAGCAAAAGCCGCCGTACAAACACTATATCCTAATATTAGGCTAGATTAAAGAACAAATAACAACATTTAAATAACAGAGATAAAAAATGGGACAACAGCTAAAACACGGACTAAACAACAACAAATATAAAAAAAGATCATCAAAGGGGCAACAAGAAGGAAGCTTGCTCCGGTGTCAGGGTAGGCCTGCCCTTCCCTGGCTCAGGATCTTGCGACCTACAAACAAACTCCAATAAAGTGGAGGAGGCCAGCCTCCATCAAAAGATCATATCGTTCTCAAGTCTATGTGCACAAACCAGTCCCGAGTACGAGGAACAAGTGGTAGTGACCCAGCTAGTCCCGGTACCGGGACAGGTGTCGTGCGCGAAGATCACCCAGACTGGGACATTGGATAAAAATGTGCCGAACAGTCTGGGGGACGACGCAGTCGTTGCAATAGGGCGCAGGCGAGTGCTCCATCAAATAGCGATGCGTCACACGAGTGTGTCCGATTCGGAGACGACAGAGAGCAGCCTGAAGCCGCCGCGGCATTGGGGGATAGGTCCATGGGAACAGTCGCGGCGCAATGGCATGCAACTTTAAGTTCCCCTCGACCGTCTCCCATCTTCTTTGCCAAGCAGTCCGAAGAGCTGCCCGTATTCCTGCCATGTAGTCAGTGTGAGGAAGAGCGAAACGCTGGTCCGGTCGCAGAGTCCTCGCGGACTCTTTGGCGCCCTCATCAAGCGCTCATTCCCCGCAATTCCTACATGTCCAGGAACCCAGCAAAAGATAATCTCGACACCTGCCCGGCTCGCCAAAACCGTGGCGTCACGGATTTCGCGAACCAGGGGATGCGGAGATTCGAATGCCCCGAGAGCACTCAGGGCGCTTTGTGAGTCGCTATAGATCACAATCCGGTCTCCGAACCGGGCACGTCGCCTTATCTCCAGTACCCCCGTAAGGGGCACGGCGATTGACTTTCCTGGTTGCCATGCTGACTTGCCTCAGCAGCCCGTCAGGCTCCAGCTTAGCCTCTTCTAATTGTGATAGAACGGTTTGAGGCCGCTTAATTTCAACCGTTATCACATGTTGTTTAAAAACACGATGCTACCCACGTGCATCTTCACCTTGAAGCCGGGCGCATTATAGCCGCCACCTGAGTCAATGTTTAACCAAGGAGGTTTATCTTCCCCCGTTTCGCCCCATGCGACGACCTCGCCAGATTGAGTTAGGCTTATGGGCAGATAAGGTATTGTTCTCAGGCGCGGCTGTGCATTCCCTCGAAGCCCCACTCCATTGTCCCCTACGCCAAGGGGATCTTTCGACTATTTATATGGAAACTTTACCACTAAGAGGAGATTCAAGATCCAGATTTTCTTCGCGAGACATCTCTACGATCCAGTCTCACCTTGTGCACCAAAGGGCCCTCTACCTCGAGATCCACCATCATTTGTCCAGAAGAGGACAATATCCCTTTAGTGCCAAGGTTCGAGCCTTCATGACGCCAAGTCCACAAGGCTTCCCCTGTTGTTCAGAAAGAGAACAACGTTAGAACAGCCATTGTTCTTTGAGCCCGTAGACAAGAAACGGTTATCACTCTTTCCCCCTGTTGTTCAGAAAGAGAACAACATTAGAACAGCCATTGTTCTTTGAGCCCGTAGACAAGAGACGGTTCTACCCTCCCCCCCCCCTGTTGTTCAGAAGAGAACAACGTAGAACAGCCATTGTTCTTTGAGCCCGTTCGCCAAGAATCGGTTCTCATTCCCAAGACGCCACGTCAGGATCATTTAATTCCCCCCTTCCTTCGGCTGGAACTCTGCAGCGGACCCAAGATTCCTTCACGTCGCCTTCCTCTGCACAACAAGTGTAATTACGTAAGCTGAACGTTACCTTTGAGTATTTAACCCTTTTGTCATTCCCAAGACGCCACGTCAGGATCATTTAATTCCCCCCTTCCTTCGGCTGGAACTCTCCAGCGGACCAAAGATTCATTCACGTCGCCTTCCTCTGCACAACAAGTGTAATTACGTAAGCTGAACGTTACCTTTGAGTATTTAACCCTTTTGTCAACCCTATCCTGTGCTTTAAATGGTTTAGCGAGCCATCCCATCCCGTTAATTTTTATTTTTTTTACCTTTTTAAATTTCTTCCAAATCTTAATCCTCGGATTAGCTAGATTCCCCACGACCCCTTCCGTTCTCTGTTTATGTCAATATTTTCCGTTTTGTGTGTTGTTGATAGTTTCTATTAATAAAACTCTATTTTATTAATGATAGCCATATTATTATCCTTGAGCTCAGTTCCACTTCTTAAGCATATTGAAGATAAATAACCTCGGTCGACCAGACACCACGCACTCTAAATATAAATGAATAATTCCCTCAACGAATAGTCATATATGGTATATCTTCGAGAGTCCATTCTACGACATCATTCTTGTAAACACCCTATCTTCTGACCTTGTTTCCTCCCTTTCCCTACCACCTATGCCCCAACTTCATATTATCGGCCTCTAATTATGCAGGGTAGATACCAACAAGCTTCCTTCCATCCATCCATCTTAGGTCAGGGCTGCGGGGGAGGGACAAACGCCCCCTCCCTTGTTAAAACTTGCTTCTCCCCCACCCTCATTTTTTTGCATATCCTCTCTTTATTTTCGCACACTATTAATTTTACGCCCAGCTCATGGTAGATCCGCCATGCTGATGAGCTGCCTGCCCACTGGCTGTGAGGAGTGGCTTTTAATGGTTGTAGCTGTCTTCGTGGGCCTCGCATTTACCTCTCTCCGGGTGGGATACTACGCGGTGTGATTGGCGCTTGCTTCCCGCGATAATAACAGGGTCCCCATGTCCACGAATGAAAAATTTAAAAAATCTCTTGATCACCCGACCCTTGATCCCCTACTGGATACGATCATGGACTTCTCTTCGGACCAGGCGAGTTCGAGGCCTACGCGGCAGCCTCTATCTCGCTCTCAAATGGAAATCGTCGCAGCAACCACATCGAGTTCAGTCCCTCAAAATATTAACCAACCCTCTAGTGCTCAAAAGCACCCTAATCTTCGTTGAAAACCAAGGACAAACCTATATAACATCCTAGCTTCATCTGCTTAGTCTCGCTATATATACGAGAGGCGGTCAATAAGTTTTGCGAATCGGTAGGGCAAAACAGAGGAAGGGGGATGGCTGTTTGTGGGGATGTTAGGCCAAGTTATGGAAAGTCAGGACCTGCAGCCGCACGCTTCTGCCTCGTCTATTTAAGAAGCAGTAGCTGATCGCAGATCGTCAGTCACAAATTTTTCAACAATAGAGAAGGTTGAGCACCACGCACTGATCAAATTTTTGACCAAGGAAGGCAAGAATGCAAAAGAGATCCATGAACGCATGGTTGCAGTGTACACCAACACCGCCCCTTCCTATGCAACCATTGCTCGCTGGAATAGGGAGTTGTACCATGGTCGTGAGTCCCTTGAAGATGATCCCCGTCCAGGACGCCCGTCAGACGTGACCAATGAGGACAATGTGGCTCGTGTGGAGAGGCTGATCTTCACAAATCGACGGGTGAAGATCGAAGAAATCGAGCGAGTAGTTGGAATATCATATGAAGTGTTATCAACATCATCCACGACAATTTGGCTATGACTAAGGTCTCTGCCCGTTGGGTCCCTAGAAACCTGACGCCCCATGATCGACTTCAACGTCGCCAAAGTTCGGAGGAGCTGCTGCTCCTGTGCAACCAAGACCCAGCTGGATTCGAGTCACGCATAGTGACAGGTGATGAAACGTGGATCCATCGCTGGGATCCCGAGACTAAGCTCGAAAGCATGGCCTGGAAGCACAGGAGCTCTCCGACCCCCATCAAGTTCTGGACTTAACCCTCATCTGGGAAGATCATGGCTACCATCTTCTGGGATTCTGAGGGAGTGTTGATGGTAGACTATGCGCTTCGTCGAAGGACTATCACAGGCCAATATTACGCCGAGGAACTGGCTGGGTTGAAGAAGTGCATCTGTCAGAAGCGGCGCGGCAAGTTGACACACGGTGTCCTGCTCCTCCACGACAATGCCCTGTCTAGAAAGCCAGAGTTGCACAAGCTGCCCTGCGCGAGTGCGGATTCGAGGAGCTCAACCATCCCCCCTACAGTCCAGATCTGGCCTCTAGCGACTACTTTTTATTCCGCCAGCTCAAGGCTGCACTACGTGGACGCCGGTTTGGGGACGATGAAGATGCCCAGCTCGCCGTCCAGGAGTGGATTGAACAGCAGTCGGGAGATTTCTGGTTGTCGGGAATTCGAAGCCTCAGGGACAAGTGGCGCAAGTGCATTAGAGTCGAGGGTAGTTATATTGAAAAATAATAAAATACTTTTCCTCATATCTCGTTTCCTTATATCCGAATTGCAAAACTTATTGACCTCCCCTCGTATCTATGTGTTCCAGAAGACAAAGGGTTTGTGGCTTACATACGTTCTACGCCTTAAAAGAAATATTCCCTTAAATCCGCCCCTGATTTCTCGCTTACTCACGCTCAGATCTAATAGTCCCAGCTACTACTGAGTCATTTTTCCAACGCCTGCTTAGCCTACAGTCTCTCGGCTCTAAAAATCTCTGCCAGTGACAGGAATAAATTTAATGTCAGAACCTGCATGGTCCTAGTGGATAACTTTTTCTCAGGACACAATACCACAGATGAATTCATCCTATCCACCTTCAAAAAAATCTTCACTCGACCAAAAACATAATGTTGAGTCATTCAGTATTTTTAAAAAGTCATCTTCTCGTTTTTCCATTCTGTTTAGGGATGCCAAGATAACTCTAAAACAACCAACGCTGCCGATGTTTATAAAATTTGCAGGAACACGTATACGAGTTCAAGAGGAACTCCCCCATCCCCCTCCAGTGACTCAGCAAAATATTGTAAGAACACTGGGAATCCGTGCTTTCGATGTCTACAATTGGGACACAATGCCACAGATTGCACAGAAGAGACGCATTGCCTCAACTGTGGCGGCCCACATCATGCCCGCCAAAGAAGTGTCCTTACTACCTCTACCACCAGGAGATCCGCGTTTGGTCCATACGATCCTGTATCTCTAGACGCCAAGCAAAACTAGACATGCGTAAAGAAGGCATCACACTGTCAACACCTACCTTTTCCGTTGTGATGAGTGGTGCTCCTAGTATTAACATAACATAACATAACATAACATAACATAATTTCACGGATGACAAAAGCCACAAGGGCCTATCAAAGGTCATCCGTATCCATCAAATCCCACCCACATGATGCATCCATAGGATTTTGTCAGATCATGCATCTACAATATACAATTTAACAATCCATAGGAATGTCCAACCATGCATCTACAATATATAATTAAAAGCCTCCATAGGAGTCTGTCAAAAACAAAATCAAAGTCCCCAAAATATACAATAAAAAGAAACTGCATCCACAGGAATGAGTCAAGAAACATATCCACATACCAAAGAGTAAGAAATTAACCCTCCATCCCCTTATAATCATCCAATCTGCGCTTGAAAACATTCAAGTTTGGGCTGTCTACAGTCTCAGGTGGCAAACTATTCCAATAATCCACCACTCTGTTTGTGAAAAAATATTTTCTAACATCCAGTCTGCACCTCTGTTTTTTAATCTTTAAGTGGTGGCCTCTAGTTCTATTACTACCTTCTAATTCAAATAACTTGCTGAAATCTAATTTATCCATCCCAGAAAAGATTTTAAAAAGCTCAATCATATCTCCCCTCACACACCTTCTTTCAAATGAAAACATATTTAATACCCTCAGTCTATCTTCATTTTCAAGGTGCTTCAGGGATGGTATTATTTTTGTTGCCCTCCTTTGTACTGACTCTAATAAGCTTATATCATGTCTAAAATGTGGTGACCATGCCTGTATACAGTACTCTAAATGTGGCCTGACATAAGAGTTGTATAGTTTAAGGATGACCTCCTTACTCTTGTAGCTAACATTTCTTTTTATGTAATCTAGCACCCTATTTGCTCTATTTTTTTGCCTCAATACACTGCTTTGAAAAATTCAGTGACCTATCTACTACTACACTTAAGTCCTTCTCATCTTCAACTGAATTAAGCCAATACCCATCCATCTCATAGCTAAATTCCCTATTATCTCTCCCCATGTTAATTACTTTGCATTTATTAAGGTTAAAAGTCATCTGCCACTTCTGAGCCCAAGCTAACAACTCATTTAAGTCACCCTGCACTTTAAAGCTACCCTCAACCTCTTTGACTACAGCTGCCAATTTAGTGTCATCAGCAAAAATTGACACTTTGCTATTTACACCTTGCCCAAGATCATTTACATAGATTATAAATAATAAAGGGCCTAAAACTGTTCCCTGAGGTACGCCACTAATAACATTCCTCCACTCTGACCTCACTCCATTCAGTACAACTCTCTGTTTCCTATTTTTCAGCCATTCAGTTATCCAATTTAAAACGTTCCCACATATCCCATGCAGCTTTAGTTTATGAACTAGTCCTCTATGTGGAACCTTATCAAAAGCCTTGCTGAAATCTAAGTAGATCACATCAACTTTCTCACCCCTATCTAATTCTTTAGTTACATAATCCATAAAATCCAGTAAATTAGTTAAACATGATCTACCTTTTCTAAAACCATGCTGAGCATCATTAATTAACCTGCTACTCTCTAGATGATCAGAAATTCTCTTCTTAACCATCTTCCCAAGAATTTTACAGACTATAGAAGTTAAGCTTACCGGTCTAAAGTTATTTGGGTCCTCTTTGCTTCCCTTTTTAAAAATTGGCACTACATTTGCCAATTTCCAATCATTTGGTATTTCTCCAGACTCTAGTGATCTAATAAATATCTTCTCAAGAGCTACTGCAATACTTTCTACACCTTATTTGAGTATCCTAGAATGAAATGTAGTCAGGGCCAGATGCCTTTCTAGTATTTAACTGGATTATAAGATCTTTAATTTCTTCTTTGTCTATATTAATAGAGTTTATCACTACTTCCCTTGACCTAGAATAATCATCATTTAATCTAACTGGTTTCTCTTTTGTGAATACTGAAGCAAAATGATCATTAAGGACCTCTACTATTTCCTCATGAGATTCTTTCAAAACCCCTTCATATTTAATAGGTCCTATTTTATCACTGTTAGATTTATTATTGATTCTATAATAGCTAAAGAATTTTTTAAGATTTTTATTATTATTTTTAGCATAATTAATTTCTGCTGTCCTTTTGGTTTTCTTAATAATCTTATTTATTTCATTTCTGTTTGACCTATAATGGTTTAAATTATCTAAACTACTCTCACTTTGTAATCTCTGGTATGCCCTTTTTTTCTCTGAAACTTTATTAGCTATTTCTTGATTCCACCTTAATGGTTTCCTACATTTCTTCCTAATAGACTTCTTTGGAATACACTGTTCCTGAACCATGTTTAATATAGTCTTAAAAATATCCCACATCTCATAAGTATTCTTTCCATGGAATTCTATATCCCACCTAATCTGATTTAGCATGCTGCATAATTTATCGTAATCTCCCCTATAAAAATTTGGAATTTATGTGGAGTTTGTTGTTGTTCTACCCTTAACTATTTGAAAAAAAAAAAAAAAAAAAAAAAAATCACGGCACTCTACCCACGTCTAGCACATCGGCGCTCAGAACGACCACCCGACACTAGCCTCTCTATCTCCAACGGTTGCCCCTTCCTTAAAACAACGCACCAAGGAACCTTTGGGAACACACCCAGCTACGCCTTCGCAACAAGGTAAGGCAATAGAAGAACCAATATCACCCACCCCCCCTCCCTATCTTGATGAAACACAACCCATCTCTCCTCCTCGAAGAGTGCCACTTTCACACGAAGTAAATGTCGTTCACCTATCTTCAAAGTACGAGTCTCCCCCAAATCGCTGGAACAAGCATCGAAGAGGCAGAGACCGAACTCAATCACCTCCCCCCGCCCCTTTATATTTATCAAATCATGAACCCACCCATGTACCACCTACAACCTAAATCCTCAACGATTCCGCACGATGAGGAACATATAGATCATCCAACTATCCAGGTGTCTGCCTCTACTAAGGGCCCGATGAATGTGGAAGCTGTTCTTGCCCCGATTAAGCCGCTGCCCGATCCCTTTCACTGCAGGTTATCACTTCTCAATGTTGCCCTCGACAGTGAATCCCTTAGTCCTCGCAGGCCAATCGTGATGGAGGTGGAGGTCGTAAGCGCCCCCTACCTCCTCTCTCCGATTCCTCCTCTTTGAGTCTGCAACGACAAACGCACCCGACTCGAGGATGACGCTCCACCCTCGCCTGGAGCAATGAGTTCTTCAGAAGAAACGTGGCATTGAATCATATGCCTCGTATAGCCCCTCGCAAAGCAGACTATCCTAGAAGATACCTTCACCCGACGAGAGCGATCTTGTAAACCTCTCGCTCTCTAAACTACATGGAATCGGTACACCGGATTCCCTTCAGTCTACCGATAAGGACAACACTTGGATATTTCCATGCTTAAATAAAACCACCGAAACCGACCCAACTATTGACCCTTGTCAGTCATGTGATCACCTGGCGGACTCACCACCTTACCTTATGCCCCTCGTACCACCTAACTGCACCTCCCTGATTACAGATTATGATCTTCCTTCGGGTTGTACAGCTGCCAATATAGTATCCTACAACCCGACACCCTCCTCTACAGATTCTTCACCGATCGCCACCAAACCCTTTAATCCACGCTTCTAATGTACCAACATATAATGTACTGCTTCCTCTCAGAGCACGCCTGAACCAAAACGGATGAACTGTATTCCTGCCCCTTTGCCTAACTCAATCTTTAACTGCCTAAAGTCCTCAACCTTCTGACTCACATATCCGCGAACTTTGGGCCAATTATGGATCGCTGCAGGCCCCCTTAGAACAGTTTATCCCTGAAGTAATTTGCCTTAGTGAAGCAAAGCTCCCAGACCCCTCTTACTTTTCTCCTGTCGGCTACTCCCAGGTCAGACTTCTACAACCACAATTTTATGTTAACCTCCTCTTGGTCCGTACGGATAAACCATTTACCACCATCGCCCTCCGTACAAACTTTAATGCCCTCACTGTTCTCCTTCACCGGTCTACGCTCGTAACTGTGTGCTCAATATACCTCCCACCTTCAAAGCCAATCCCGTTTGCTTCCCTCAATATACTTGTCTCCAAACTCCCGAAACTATTCCTTTTACCTGGAGACTTTAATGCCCATAACCTCTACTAGGAAGATGTCATAAACAACAGCCAATGACATGTTGTACTAGACGTATTCTTATAACAAGACCTATAAGTTTTCAATGACGATTTTTTTTAAGGGCAATCTGGCGACTGCCTACTTGGGCGGCCCACCGTCACTGAAAACAAACAGCCTAGCTCTATGCTACTTTAAAATAAAAATTTTAAAACAAAACATCGATAACAAGGGAAAATGACAATTAGGAAGTAAGCTCCGGCGTCGGGGGAGGTCCCCCTCCCCCCGGCGCAGGAGCGTGCTACCTAAAAAGAAAACAACAATAACAAAAAACAACAAAACCTAGTTAAATAAAAGGGAGAAGGCCGGCCTCCCCCCCCCAAAGTCTATCAGTCCACCAGTCAATGAGCACGCACTCGTCCCGAGTACAAGGGACAGGCGGTAGCGACCCCGCCCATCCCGGTACCGGGACAGGTAAAATGCGCGAAGATCGCCCAGACTGGGACATTCAACAAGAATGTGCCGAACAGTCTGGGGCAACGCAGTCTTCCCAGTAGGGCACAAGCGAGCGCTCCATCAGATGGCGGTGTCTCCCGGGATTGTGTCTAATTCGGAGACGACAGAAAGCAACCTGAAGCCTTCGCGGCATTGGGGGTTAGGTCCATAGGAACAGTCGCGGCGCAATGACACGCAACTTTAAGTTCCCCCGGACCATCTCCCATCTTCTTTGCCAATCAGCCCCTTCAACGACGAAAGCCCTACCCATTGTCATCCTCAGACAGACTCCTTTGATCACATCAATCTATGTCTGTGTTCAGCTGACTTTCCGTCCGATCACTTCTTCAGAGTATTTGATGACTTGTGTGGAAGTGATCATTATTTTCTACTCCTAGAATTACTCTCCCTTTCCCCCATCTCCCAAAAAACATATTGGGCCGACCAGAAAGTTGAATGGGAAGCTATTGTAAGATCGTCCTCTTTCATAACTGTGTCTGATGAAACAATAGACGGCAGATCCCGCTTAAAAATGTTTGTGGAACTTTTTTCAGCAACGGCCCACAAACATGTTCCACTCTGCAACGTTCGATTTAAACCATCGGTCGCCTTGTGGAACAAAGAGTGAAGCACCGCTAAGCGTGAAAGAAATAGGTTTCATCTCGCCTTTCGAGATAATCCCCGCATTTCTTCTTGCATTAACTATAAAATACAATGTGTCCTCACCCGTCGGACCTTTCGCCAAGTAAAACACCCCTCCTGGTCGGAGAGTGCTTCCCTTTTTGTACCCGGAATCAATGATCTCGCAAAAATTCAGATATATGGATTGGGAGGCGTCCCCTCGCCCCCATCGTGTCGAGAGTCTCCATGATACCGTATCGTCATGACGTATCATAGGCCTTCGCCAGATTGAAAAACACCGTGGCGTAGTGCTGTCTACGAAGGAAAGCCTCACAAACGGAATTTTCCGAACGCAGCAGAGCACCCGACGTGGAATTGAACTTGCGTGGGCGAGCACTGTGCAGAAGAGAGGTGGCCTCCGCTGTCCAGGAAAAAAGCTAGTTTAACATTTACCAATTTATCCATCAACTTGCACACGCAAGAGGTTAGAGAGATTGGGCGAAATCAGGCTGGGGTAGAGTGATCTCTTCCCGGTTTGGAATAGCGAGGACAGTAGCGATTCGCCAGGAGTCTGGGATGCTACCCTCTCTAGATCCTGTTAAACAAATATAACAGAGAGGCCATGCCTTGCTTACCCAGGTATCAAAGCATGGCGTACGAGATATTGTTCGGACCAGGGTCGGTGTCCGCGCACGAAGCGGATACCTATGCCCGCAAGCAAGCCCGGTGAGCGTGCTTCGAAACATACCTGAACCTAGCCCTAGTTCTACTAACTTCACCGACAGTGAACTGGTTGGGGTGGCGCTTATACCGCATGCAAGGATAAGGCTTCTGTTGAGGGCCGTCCCACACTCGGATGATAACATGGGGGGGGGAATCGTCATGTATAACCCCCAGACGTTCTAGGAATAGTAGTTAGACCCACGGCGATGGGGTTTCTGGAGATAAACTCAATGGCCTCATCCACCGACCTAAATTTCTGTACTGAGAAAAAAAATCAGGATTTCTAGAAATGAGAATGTTATCACAACCATGGGGGCCATTGTCTCCTCCCCAACCAAAATCAGGCCGTGCATCCGGAGAACTCAAATATAGATCAAGACAGGTAAATGAAGTGGTTCTCGGGCAGTGATGTGTAAAGTCATCTACATTTAGGACACCTATATCCAGCTCTTCGATCAGGGCGACAAGAGCCAGATCCCTGTGGTTAATCGAGTAGTCTCATCGGAAGGAGTGTCTACCGTTTAAATCTCCGAGCAAGAGAAAGGGCCTTGGCAACCATGCCATGAGGCGGTGGAACTCACCCGTGTCGAAGTGGGCTGACGGTGGAATGAACGCAGAAATAACAGTATACCTCCTATAGAGTGGCAGCTACACAGCTACCTCCTGCAAAGATGTATTTAAAGCAGAGATGATTGGAGAAATCATGCCGGGTGTAGATGGCGCATCCCTCTGCCCGGTCCCCATCCCGTGGTGCTGGGGTCGCAAAACCCTTTATAGCTCGAGTGGGTGGGCAAGGGGAACGGATCCAGCATGGTCTCCGACAAAAAGATGGATCAGGAGAAACGGGAGGGGACGAGCCACCGCAGCTCCTCCAAGATAGCTTGGAGTCATCGGCAATTCCATTGAAGGAATATGCCCTCCTGTCCTAGCTCGAAAGAGATGCGGGGATCCTCTTTGAAGAGAAAACGATCATGGGAATGTCCGTATGCTTGCCGGAGGAAGAACTCCGGGCTCTGTTGGATAGACAATGCACTAAAGGCGCTGTTGCCTTTGAGGACTTATTGGGGGAGGTTGGGCTCACCATGCGAGTCTTTTCCTCACTCTCACTCGAAATCCTAGGCAGGAGGCGGGGGGTTCTTCCTGTCGAGGATCCACCGTCTTCGAGACACCCAGCCTAGCACTGAGTGTGGGCATAGAAGACGAAGCTCCTTCGGTGTTTTCCTTCTTTCGGAGACAAGCTTTGGGAACCCCGTAAGATGGCGCACAGCCGTTTTGCCTTACGGTAAACGGTCACACTTGGAGAAGGGGTGGGGATCCCTGGTTTTAATCGGGCTGGGTGTGAACCCTTTGTGCCGCAATCTGTACCAGGGAAGCGCCCGGGTGGGTTGAACCCGAGGAAGGGTTCATAAAAGGCGCGGAAACCTCCGTGCTCGTAAGCATGGAGGTGCCGACCGCGCCAGGGCCAAGTCTTGGCCTGAATGGCCAAGACTTTCTTCTTAATAAAATACTCACTACATTGATACGAAAAAGCGGAGTGCTCCTCTCCGCAATTGACACATGGGCCACACGCGATTTGGACTTACTGTGTGAGGCCTTAGAGCAACTTACACAGATTTGGGGTAACTCCGACCTTGCATGTATAAAGTCGCGATTCAGACTTCCAAATCGGTGGCAGTAGTAGCACCTCCATGACAGTGGCACGGATGTCTTCACAGGGAAACGATACCAACCGGTACGCACCAACTATGTAGTAGTTCACGAATTTCCTCGGATAAACCACTCCTTTCACGAAGTTTATGGTAGAGTACGGCGTGCCATCAAGTGTTCAAGGGCCACTAATCTTGCCGCCTCAGATGGATCCCGTCCGAGAAACGATTTACCTTCGTCTCTCTACCAATCACGCTAGCTAGAGCTCTTCTCTGATGGATCATGTTGCCCTTAGCCAACATACTGCCATCAGTGGAGCGCAAATGTAGAAAGCGTTTGAAGCCAGCTGGCTTGAAAACGACAGGTAACCTCTAAATCAGGGGCCCCGACATATTCAGAGGCTCCGCTCTGAGTAATTGCAACTTTGGTATTTGCCTGGAACTCCCCCCTAGGGAAGCACCGGGGCCGGGCGTGCCGATTTCCGCTTGGTCGCTTACCGAAATGGCAGTGGACCGTCAGTCCCTGCGAATCCTGCGCAAGGAGTGGATCCCTGAGTCCTTTTTCTTGTTTCTTTTCTTTTTAGGAGAGGAGGACGGGCAATGGACCCGCTTTTGCCCTCCGCCGGAAGGAGCCCTTCGGCGAGATCGAATGGCCTCAGCATGATCCTTCTCGGGGTCCCGAGTCGTGTGTGGAGAAGCTTGCGCAGGGGCGGACTCAGGTTTGGTGTTTGGCACTGAGCTTGGGGTTTGCTCCGCGCAATATCCTGTCGTCAGGGGCTGGTTACCTCTGGGACCATATCTAACTTAGGGGGCAGGGCTCCAAGTCCCCCCCCCCCACACACACAAGATATCACGGATCCTATTCGCCTAGTGTGGGCGAACCGACATCCATCGAGAAAGAGATGGGGCAAGTATGTCGGCCCCATGTACCCTAAGAACACATGACAGGGGCACGGACCGACTGACCTGGCCATCCCTCTTCCCCTTAAGGGGTTTGCCCTATCGAGCCGATCCCGGTCAATCTTGGGCCGCCTGCTTCCTCCCTTGGCAGTTCCCTGTAAAAGTAAAAGGGGGAGTGCCGCTGGAAAATTAAGGGAGTTGCTCAAGGGCGACAAAGACAAAAGTTTCAGAGAAATTTTAAAAAGGTGGTTTGATATAGTTTGCCAATTCCATCGGTGGTAAATATGTAGATTAGCGGCCCGGCCGGAATTTTTTTTGTGTAAATATTATCGTTCACTCGTGTCGGAATATTCATGCGCGTTTGAGTCCTTTTCAAATTATTATTCTATAAACAATTAGGATTATATACTGGGGGGCTGTGCCCCACAGAACCCCCCCAATTTAATGAAACTCAGGATCATCGTAGTGTGGTCTCTTCATTGTGTTTACCCCCACACGAGCCGTCAACTTAAATGTACTCCAAATACGTGAAACATTTTGGAACACAGACGAAATAGTACGTCCCATCGCTCGCGCCGATAATCTACATATTGAACCCATCGCTTGTATTATAGCATAAACAATTAAATTTTCAAGTTTCAAATGTCTTTATACGAGGAATTAAACTTATTACCGATTTTGATTCTCGCGCAAAATTAATCGTCCAATCAACTGCTCAAAATATTATCAGTGTTAGGGATTGTACAGAGGACTATATTCGTACGAAAATTTAGCGCTTGAAGTTTTTTAATGTGAAAATCGACTCCAATGGAGTTTTAACTAGTTAAATACCTTTTGTGAAAATTTATTATATTGTTATGATATAACTATACTAAGTTAAGTGGATCACTTCATCGTAATAAACAACCAAT
Organism: Ceratothoa steindachneri; assembly: GCA_963969495.1. NCBI lineage: Eukaryota > Metazoa > Arthropoda > Malacostraca > Isopoda > Cymothoidae > Ceratothoa > Ceratothoa steindachneri. The sequence goes on from OZ018334.1 coordinate 22,741,824, forward strand.
GTAAATTATTCACGCCCCACCCATATTTAATGTTAAACGGAGTATTGAATATTCGATTATAGGTAGAAAGACAGGTACGGAGTATGTTTGAATTTAAGCTATGAATCAATTAAAAATGCAAGACTTAAAAGTAAACCAAGGAAAGGAGAAGGAATTAAATAAAATATAGTCTCGATAGAGGTTAAAGAAGAGGACACAAATCGATGTAAACGGAAACGAGTCAGAAGAAATCAATAAGGAAAAAAATAATCCAGTCTCCTTGAAACTATTACATATGTACCACTTTCTAACACCCCTTTACACATTCCAATTTTCGACATTATTCTATAACACCTATTAATTTGTGCCTTATTACACCTTATGAACATTCGAAGCATTGCCACCATCACTTCTGTACGGAAAAGTGGCCTGTCGTGTGCGGGAAATGTTCCTCTCTGACAATTTAATTCCTGACGCAACTGCCAACGATTACGAAATTAAAGGATGCGGATGCAAGTGTATAGAAGACAGAAGCGCCGCCTTCTGCATGCAGAATCCCCTTGGGATTAGTGGCATCACAAATAAACAGCTTTTTCACCGTTAGCTGTGGGAAGATTAAGTGCATCTGTACTCGAGTACAAATGCAGGGTGAACCCCCCCCCCCCAAATAAAAAAACCGGCACAAACTTTCATAAGCTTCATTTCTTAATGTTCTAAGTAATTAAAAAACGAAACCTATCGAAAGTTCGGGCCCTGTTTTTTTGCGAGGTTATCCTTTATTTGCCACAACAGTTTCTTCCATGCGGAACCACATCTGGCATGGTGGACCCCCTTCCCTTAATGGAATTCTCATTCAAGTGGAGTGGAATTTACGGCAGTTGCCATCTATTCAGTTTCAATTCCACATTAAACTATAGTTCTTTTCTCGATAGCAGTGATCGAATTGGCATCAAGCGAATAAAAGTAACAAACCCCGGGATTGTATATATACAAACGTTTGTACGGTAAATAAATTCAGATAGATACAAAAGTTTGTACAGTGAATAAATGCATATATTCTTGAAATTATGAGGTATTTGGTTATCGAAATTTAGTTGCTTTACTTAAAATATAACTACGCGAAGGCATACAGTTATAGAGCACCGCCCCGTATGGAGCACGGCAATTTTCCCTCCGGTTGCCGTGCTGACGGGATTCACCGTCCGGCTCCAGCTTAGCCTCTTCTTGTTCCTGACGCTCTGTCTTACCTCGTTTTCTCACTTTCCTTACAAGTCTCTCCCATGATTTTTCCAGTTCAGCTTCGAATTTCGCAGGGTAGTTCACTGACTAGCTCCCACCTACTCATCCCGAGTCGGGGTTGGGGGGGGTCAATGTCCCTCCCCCTTAACTCTTGTTTGGGCTTGCGGGTTTTGACAACTTGCTCCCTCACACCCACCCCAACCTTCCTTCCACTATCCTATTCTCTCTCTTTCCTATTTTTTTTACGCCCAGCCCAATGTGGAGCGGTCATGCTGATGGGTTGCCTGGGGAGTTTAATGTTTCCAATCCCGCTATAATAATAGGGTCCCCAAGTCCATGTATAAAAACTATTAAAAAAACCCTAAAGATGCATTCAACATCTGGTTCGTAATGATTTTAATTCTCGTACTTCACAAATGTAATGATCCATACAATAATGAAGTTGATTCTGAGTTAGACTACCATCGATTCTTGGTTTGGGGCTCTGACACACACACACACACACTCCTATGGAAAGTCGATGCTATTTATATCAGTGATGATTTTGAACCTCTTTGCGGTGAGCCCAAGAGTACGTGTTGCCGAAATGAGGGCGATTTATTTGTGGAGGCAACAACCCCTAATCAAGTTGACCTGGTAGAAAGTTTGGACTCCTTGATTGGGACACCACAATCTGTAAACCCCCACGCTACTTTCAATTCTATCAAGGGGGTGATTCAGTGTAGTGAACTCATCAACTATGACCAGACCAAACTTAGAACAGATTAGCTGCACAAGGGGTGATAGATTCACAGGGTGACATCGATTGTAAATCGTGTCCGGACGAATACCCAGACATTGATGCTCAATTTTGAGCGCCAGGAGCTGCCCTCTCACGTGGAAGCCATCATGGTCGAGCCGCACGATTAGTTATAGTCTGGCTTAGAACATCAAAGAAATTAACTACATTGTAGATAATTACTGGCGGACTCGACGACTATCCTTGCGTAATCTATGTACGTCAATGCATAAACTAACCTAGACGATATTTTAACTGCCACATGAATGGACATGTAAGTCAAAGATGCAATTACCATTGCATATGCGTATATTGTGCTCAACTCTATCAGGGACCTGTTTGTGGACTGCCTAAGAAACGCACCAACTGTGGAAAACACAGTGCCTCTTCCTTCTTAGAAATGGGCTAAGAAGCTGAGAAAAAAAATCTTATAAAGGATCCCTTAAAGAGAACTCACCTCGGGAAATATAAATCAAACGAAAAACAAAATCTATCTTTAAGATGAACACGGGATGCGACTGCTAAGAGAGTAGTCCGCAAAGCTGAAGACGTGCAAAAGTGGTTATTGCTCACTAAGAGCGATACCCCACCATAGGCCACCCCGCTAGGGGATGGTAGAGAGATAAAGACTGTCAAATAACGAAATTGTAGAAGGACAGTTCCCAAGTTTAGTTCCATTCAAGCATATAACAAAAGGTGTTATTTCAGATACTATGTAAAGATACGAATTCCTTCCATTTGGGAATAATTCCTAGAGAGTTCCATTGAAAAATTACTGCCATCACTCAAACCGGTGAGAGACCATGGTTGAAAGAGTACGGGAGCCAGAGGGGAGCTCACGAGAGGGGCCGTGCGAGAGGAGCCCGGCAAGGGCGTTATGAAAGGATCCTCAGAACGGCGATGCAACCTAGATTTAGAGGTACGGGGGCTAGTATTGTGAAAGCTAAGCTTCTTTCGACGAACCAAAATGAGTGGGTCGTGACTTGGAAGAAAGGGTAGGACAATTGAGACTTAAGGGCACCATGATACCCAGAGCAGGGAGTGCCATCAGTCACGACGAAGGGTGTGCAAACCACGTCTAAAAGGAGGATTTAAGGAAGAAACAAATTGGACAGCTGCCCAATCGAAGTGGATTTGAAATGAAAGCATGAACAAATGGGGGCAAATTAATTATAAAAGAGGGAGAAGACCGCTAGGGCTAGAAATATTAATAAAAAATGGGAGATTAAAAGATTCCCTTGCCACAAGAAAAGTAAGGCGGGAAAGGCGAGGTACTCCTGAAAGGGTTGGAAAACAAGACAACCGGAGAGTGGCGAAATGAGGGCAATCTAGTAGAAGGTAGGCAACCGATTGGGCCCCACCACAAAAAACGGCAGCGAGGGCTGATTCGAGGATCATCTGAAACCAAATGACCGTTGGTAAGTCTTGTGTGGCCGATGCGAACTCAGCAAAGGGACACCTCTAGGGACCGTAGTCCTTGAAGGCTCGAGAGCCAAGAAAGAACAGACATTTTGAGATTGTGTAATTCATAGGATGAACGCACAGCTTATTCGTCCTGCCACAAATCAAAGACATAATCCGTTATAGAGGGAATCAAATTTCGAGAAGGCAATGTAGAGTTATCCGGGGGTCCATGATAGGCTGAACAGGACAGCTTATCGGCCCTCTCGTTGCCCTAGGTCCCCTACATGCCCGGGAACTAAATAAAATAGAACCTGATAGCGCCAGGCATTCTGGACCAACCAATTTCAAATTTCTGCAACGAAGGGATGTGAAGCATTAAAAGGGCGAGCTGCTTCTTAAACAGTCCTAGAGTTGGACAAAATAACGATATCTTTCAATGGCAAAATTTGGATCAGTCTAAACGCTCAAAGAATGGCCGAAAATGAACTGGTAGAAAAAGAAGCCGCCAGTGGCAAAGACAAAGTTAAAAACTCTCCTGAGTAAACGACTGTAGCCCCCACGCCTCGGTCTGACTTTGAACTATCTGTAAATATGGGAAAATGTTGTATATGTGAGGTCGCATGATCGAGGAAGAAGCTGTCGTAGAATAGGCTCCCGACGATATACCATATATAACTATTCGTTGAGGGAATTATTCTAATATTTCGAGTGCGTGGTAATCTGATTGACCGAGGTTAGTTCAAAAATGGAATAGGGCCTGGAGAGGCTTATTTATCTTCAATATGCTTAAGAAGTGGAACGGCGCACAAGGATAAATAATATGGCTACCATTAATAAAATAGAGTTTTATTAATTAAACTATCAACAACACACAAAAAAATGTTTACATAAACGGGGAATGAAGTTAGGAGAAACGAGTAAATGAAAAGGGTCATGGGAATATCTGACTAATCTGAGGATTAAGATTTGGAGAGATTTAAAACGGTAAACAAACAAACAAAGGGGGGGGGGAATGGTTCGCTAAACCATTTAAAGCACAGGGTTGCGTTGACAAAAGGTTGAATGATTAAAGGTAATGCTCAGCTTACGTAATTACAAAGTTATTGTGCAGAGGAAGACGATGCGAAGGAATCTTCAGTCCACTGGCGATTTCCAGCAGAAGGGTTCTTCGGGGGGTTGTCCTTAACGAGGGGGAAGGACTGTCTTCGAGGAGTGAAAGCGAAATGGGGCTCGGAAGTACGAGCGATCTTTCTGACAGCAAATCGGAGATGTTCTAGATGAAAAATGGAGGTTATTGTTGAAACCAAGCGTTCTCTTGAAGAACGTTAAAAAGGGTGGAATTAAATTATCCTGACGTGATGTCTTGGGAACGAGAACCGTTTATTGACGAACGGGCTTGAATAACAATGGCTGTTCCAACGTTGTTCTCTTTCTGAACAACAGGAGGGGGGATGAAAACTGTTTCTTGTCAAACTGGATCAAAGAAGAATGGCTGTTCTAACGTTGTTCTCTTTCTGAACAACAGGGGAGCCTTGTTGACTTGGCGTCTCGAAGGGCAGGAACCTTGGCACTTAAGGGATATTGTCCTCTTCTAGACAATAAGGGGTTTCTCGGCAGAGTTCCTAGGTGCACAAGGGAGACCAGATTGGCTTGATGCCTCACCAAGATAATCTGGATCTGCCTCAATTGGGAAAAGCTACGGTATAAATAACCGGAGCCATCTCCATGGCGTAGCGGATAATTGAGTGGGGGACTTCGGGGAAATGTCCCGGTGGCGCCTGGGAAAATACCTTATCTGCCCATAAGCCTAATTCAATCTGGCAAGATCGACGTATGGAGGCGAAACGGGGGAGTGAACCTCCTTGATTAAAAATTGGCTATGATGGGAGATAACGCACTTCTGCTTCCTCTCGCAGGCAGAATGCACGTGGGTAAGCATGTGGGTGAGCATGGTTAACATGTGATAGAGGCTGAATTAAAGCGGCCTCAGACCGTTCTATCACAGAGGCACTTAAGGAAGCCAGGGTTCACGAAGGACTTGCATAAGCTCCACATGCTTGTGCGAACTGGGGGAGGTGGCGACCACGGAAGGTTAAGGACTCTTAGAGCACCCAGGTTAGAGAGATGATCCTCTATTCGCAGGTTCAAGGGGCGGAGTAAAGAGGGCAGCCTATCGAATGCCGCCGTTGATTGAGCAACATAAAGGCATCTGTAAATCTCTGAGGGATGGTGCAGCCGTACACGTCAGGGGTATTGCATACAGATCTTGAGTCGATGATAGAGCTAGGGGAGCACCCTACTCTCTGCCCAGGGTTTAGTGAGTGGGTAATTCCAGTTCCACTTCCTGGACATATATTTTATTACCGCACCGAGGTGAAGCGGAGGTGAAGCATATCCAATACACCTACCTTAGCCACTTTCGGTAAATAAGAATAACCCCGGTGCGTACCCTTTTGATCAAAACTAAGATGATGATCCCCTTAGTGTGTTCTCCAATCAGTATAAGCCAACTATGGGTGGGTCGGTGGACAAATGAGTTTTTAGCTGACTGGATAACTTAATAATTGCCAAGGGATCGTCCAAATTAGTTAAACACACATATACAAAAATAATCTTTAATGTACATGAATTTGAAATAAACACAGCGTATATAAATATAAATAGGATTAATTTTGCACTGAATAAATAAGTCTACAAAAATGTCGTGGGCATTACTCGCAGATTACTCACTGGGATGTTTGCGTCTTAATGACACCAGACAGAACCAAGGGAATATTATTAATAAGTTACACACTAATTAAGTAAGCACTTCTAATATTCGAGGGTATGGGCTCAGTATGAGAATTCTAGTACACAAATAAACTGGTGAAGTTAGGGAAGGGGATAATTCAATTAACGATACCTTTGAGTTCGTAAGTATTTTTGAAGGGAGAGTGAAGATCTTCTTCTGGTGACGATGATCGCACCTAGTTTGGCCGTCCAAGGTTACCGAATGAGAAGGTAATCCTAGACCGGTGATATACTGATCCTTTGCCGGATCACGAAGGTGGGCCAAGCGGTGACTCAATCGAACTTCTTCCTCGAAGTACCTGTCCGATTATTCGGCTCCTGGAGTGGGTAGCCCAAACCGATTACATAGCTAAGTCTAGGGTAATCCGCAGAGGGAGGTCCTGTGTAACCTCAGACTTTGAATGATGGGGGGGGGGCTGCGAGAAGTTTGGCACCTACAAGTACCGTGACGGCAACAACCAAATCCATGAGAAGTTCCTCCTTGCAGTGGGCGAACGGTTTCTTATGTGGATCGAGTTTCACACAAAATCTTCGTAGGTCCTAGGGCTTCTGCCTGATTTCAGGTAGAAGTCTTCCTTTTATTCCTCCCACGAGCAAAATCGAGAGAGCGAATCGAATTCTCGTAATATCTATATCGTCGCGCGAAAGACCTTTTTTCATCTTTGGGCCGACGATATTTCTTTCCCACCTTCGAGCCACCTCGCATTTTACGATGGTGCGAAAAGGGGCGATAGAGAATTAGAGGCTGGTGCATTTGGAAATACGGGAGGGACACGTAGCTTGTGTCGGAGTATTTTTGCGTACACCTATGTACGCGGTAATCACACTTCTACACTCTTACATAAAAGACTATTCACAGGGGAAGTGCGGAAGACTCCAATCGAAAGACGAACTCCAAGGTTGCGAATCAGGTTCAACATTTTCAAGGCTCAAGGTGAAGCCGAAAAGTAAATTTGGCTCCCATAGTCCAATTTAAATTGGACGAGGGCAGTGTAGAGTGACCACAGTGTTCGACGATCACTGCCCCACGACGTGTGGGAGAGGACCTTTAAAATGTCTTGAGCCCGCACACAGCTCGTTCGAAGACGGAGTACGTGAGGTAACCAGAATAGCTTGGGATCAAGTGTGACGCCCAGAAACCGAAACTCAGCTACGAACTTGAACTCTGCACCTTGTAGGGAGATAGGTGGTAGAACACGATCCTCTCTGCCCCGGTGGAAATAAATAGCCTTCGTTTTGTTCGTGGAAAAGCGGAATCCCTTAAGATGTTCATGTTTCGAAACTGCATCGAGGAACAGTAGAGTGCCAAGTCATTGACGAACATGGTCGCCGATAGGCCCTCTGAGAGAAAAGAAATGATATCATTGATCACAATTACAAAATATAGAACACTTAAAACGCTGCCCTGAGGAACTCCCTCCTCTTGGGGTTGCAGGGCATAATATGTGTTTCCAACATGCACCGTAAAGGATCATGATGCTAAGAAACTTTGAATTAAAGACGGTAAAAGACCTCTCATGCCACAAACGAGTAGCTGCTTTAAGACGCCACATCTCCATGTAGTATCGTAGGCTTTCTCAATGTCAAAAATATCGCCCAGACTCGTTACTTTAATGAGAAAGTTTTACGGATCGATCCCTCAAAACGTACTAGGAGGTAAAGAGTGCTATGATCCCTGCGAAAACGACACTTAAATGGAGATGGTAAGTGATTGGTTTCCAAAAACCAATTCAGGCGTACCACGCTTATTATGTAGTATAAGTCAAGTAAGAACATGACAGAGTGTTTTAAGGAGGTGCCGAATCATTTCACAATGGATCCCGTCAAGGCCAGGAGTTGTAGACCCACAAAGGTACAATGCAGAACCCAACTCGTGGATGGAGAACAAGGCATTATCTGGAAAGTTGGCGTTCGTTTCAAAATTGAGGGGATGAGAATCATCGTTAGATTTATAGGTTAAAAAATCCTTATTTTAATGGCTGATACTTCTGGCTGCACGCATATGATAAGCCAAGACGTTGCTGACAACCAGGCTGTCATTCACTAAGGATCCATGCAGATTGAAAGTGGAGGTATTATGACCGGCATAACGACCCAAAATCTTGTTAATCCTCTTCCAGATCTTTGCGGTAGGGATCATTGAGGAAATCGATGAAAGGTAGCGACGTCATGAAGTTTGGTAAACCTGACGAAGGCTTTGGGTCTCGGAGCCGGGTGGAAGAACCATAACTAGTCGATATAGAAGATTCCTTCAGATAACGTCTGTCTCGGCTAGAGCCGCCGGGCAGAGGGAAGCAACATTAAGTATCTCTGTGTGAGATCGATGTTCCACGGTATATCATGAACACTTCTTATATTAACGGTAGATGGGTGATGAGATGCTTCAGGCGTGTCTGAACTCGAAGGTGATGGTTGATTTCGTCCAGCATCACGCAAAACATCTGATAAGAGACGACCAAAAGGTGAGGTTTGTGCTCGAGCACGTTGGCGAGCCTTTTAACGTCCAGAAGCAGAGAGTCGCGCGAAGCGAGGGCCTCTTTTTCATATATGAATATTGGGCATATTTTCGACGCAGCACTGTGGGCAACTGTACTTGGCACAGCACGGTGTTTTGGTGCATATGTGCCATGGTAATCAAAGCCATAATTCACACAGCAACAACTAACATGTGCAAATTAGTTGCAATTGAAGCAACATTTGTGCAGTTTGGTGTAGTGGCTTACCGAGACACGAAGGTAACTCTCTTAATAAACTGTGGCAGTTCCTGGCGTTCGATCGTGATAATCAATGTGGCAGTTGGGACTTGAGCAGAGCCCACAGTCTTAGTCACCCTGAGTATATGTGTGACGCGTTTGGGCACTAAGCTTACTCTGGACACGGGTGAGATAGAAGTCCCCTGATTCGATCGAAAGGACGACACCTTTCACAAAATTTTAGACGTGGGTGGGGTGAAACAGTTACAGGAACTTCGGTAATCGAAGACAGATTTCAGAAAATGTTGTATTGAGAGTTAGCTGACACCTTAACCACAATATCGCTACTACCTCTTGACCACATCCTGCAGGGTTCACTTTACCGAGCCTCAACTTTTTCCTTGACGTCAAACATGTCCACTTTTCTAGCGGGGTTTCAGATGAAGAGAAAAGGCGCCAATGATGGGTTAAGCCTTGGACATCGAGAAACGGAGGCGATGAACACGCCCAACCTCCGACCTTCATAAAAGAAGAATTCATAATCACTCCGAATAAAACAAGCAGAGGTCAGGTAACATTCAGGACCACTAGATAGGAAAAATAAGAAAGGAAATAAAGGGCAATAAAAGAAAACAATTTGGAAGATGAAAAAAAAGGGATGTAACTAAAGTCTGGTTTGCAGCATCAGAGGACCCTAAAGGGCCACATGACTGACCACCCTCGCCACGACGAGAAGGCCAGAGCTTCTCTTGGACCAACCCCTGAAAAAAGAAAAGGTTGCAGAGAGAGATGAGTATCTGAAGGGAGGTCGAAAGTCTTAGTTACGGAGGGTTTCAAAAAGACTGGAGTAACGGGAAGGGGAGATGGGGTATGGTCGTGACTCTGAGGGAAATGGTAAGGATAAAGGGCTCTTAAAGGCATTTTTACCTTCAGGTATTGTGAGTACATCACTATGGACGGAGGGTACACAACCTAAGCTAGACTTCTAAAGTGGCAGTTACAGGTGTCGAAGGAAAAAGTGTAGAAGGTAAGAAAGGAAGGGTATTGGGTGGGTACTACAACTGAGGTGGAAACTTGAAGTTTCTAGAAAGGAAGATTGCCCGCTCATCTTAGAGTTTATTTTCCTAGAGGGATTAGGAGAGTCGGGAGAAGCCTTACGATTGGGCCAGTAATCGTTAGTCATGACTTCGTCAGAGTGGAGGGCCTCAGTGAATTCAATATATATCTGAATGGTGTCCAGAGTCTCCGGAGTGATATCCGAGAATTTGGCACGCTCTGCCGGTGCGGGGGCAATAAGGGAAGGAGAGAAAGAGGGTATACTAGGAAACCAGATTTGGTTCTGGTTATAAGACGCGGGTGATAGAGGGGAGGTTGTAAGTGTTTCATCCCTGGATGATGGAAGAACAGATTTGCTTAGTGTACGGGATTCGTGGGCGAGCGGGAGCAGAATTCGCTACCATGCGTAGGACATCGGAGAACCTGACGCCGGGGGAGATTAATTTCTGCCGGACTAGTGAACGGACCTACCGCAAATCCCACTTAGCAGAATCAAGGACAGTTAAGACCTCTTTTTCAAAGAGAAATATGCGACACTTAAAGGAAGAACCACTATGAGACTTTTCACAGGTGGTACAGCTGGGAAGGGGATGAGGCTTGGTTGCACGAATAACCATGGTAGGCCTGCGTGAAATCCACGCATCAATGGAGGTGGCGGCAGGCAATGCTTACATGATCAAACATATGCAAGTTAAGTGATATTTTAAGAGCCCATCTGACGACTGCCTGCCACGGATATGAAAATTGAAGCAGCGTCTCGGATTGGATTTATAGGGTTTAACTGGTCTTCGTAAATAACCCGCCTCAATATGTGATGGTAAATCCCAACGATCAAACGTAAAGAACAGCATTGGTGTGTTCACCCGAATCCCTCCAACGGTTCGCTGTTGTCTATGAATGTCAATAATCCACTATCTTGCCACCTTTGGACAGTGGATATCTATAAATGAGGAATATAGTAGAAGAGGTGTGGGAAGATTAGGGAAAATAATAGGAAAGTGAAATGAAAATAGAAAGGGTAGCTCTTGCTTTCTTTGCGTTTTTTTTGTATATATATATATATATATATATATATATACGAAAGGCATTCAAGCCTTTATAGTAGAGGGGTTTGTGGCCCCTACTGCTGGTAAAGAGTTTTTAATCTGGGTTTTTAGGTCCTTATTTTGCGTTTATTTTTATTTGTTGTTGTTGTCATTGTTGTTTATTTTGGGTGAATTAAATTTTTACTAATTCAAGGGAAAATAAATAAAAAAAAAGAAAATGGGTTTTACGTGAACGTTGGATGTATGTCGTTGTTGATGTGCAGTCTGCTACTTGTGAATGATCTTTTGTGTTTTACGTCATTAAAGTCCATGTGCTCGAGCACAAACTCGAGAGGGAGGTGGCGGTGTACGGTCTCCCAAATCTTTATTGTTCCTTTGTGAAGCTCTACGTTTATGGGGGTCAACCCCAGTTCACCATGGAGCTCACTCTGCCTTCGCCTCTCTCTCTTTCGGGTTCTCGTTATAATTAAGACACCCTTATTCTGAACCCTTTGCAGTTTAAGCATCTGGGTCTCAGGACTCGCGTTTATATAAAGCGCAGGGGATGGGGGGGGGGTACAGGAGTTTGGATCGGATGCACGCATTATAGATTTTATTTGTTGGACGATCTACGTCTATGAATAGGTAAAATTCACCCAAGTTCCTCCGTGCATTTGCCGAGATCCTGCTCACATGACTCCCAAACCCACAAGTCGTAATACGGAGTCCTAGAACCATGCCCTCCGTGTGGTATGGAATGCGTACACGTCTCACGCGGATGTCTGCGAGAGTTCGTCGAAATAATGGGATTATCTGGAGCTTTAGGCATTGGTAGATATCTTCCATCTCCTCTCGAAATAGTTGATGTTTTCGATCTCTACCGCCGTACTCGATGCCATATAATCCACATTCCGATAAGGTGTCGAGAAGATAATTGATACGTCGTCCGCAAATTGGACGTATAACGAGACTTTAATTATAGGTTGGGAAAGGTCGTTTGTGTATATATTATAGAGCAGGGGACTTATACACCCGCCTTGTGGCACCCCCGCCTCGAGCTCGAACTAGGGGCCATTGAAATTTTTAATGTTTAGAAACACCCTCCTCTCCATTACGTAGTCGCATAGAATCCTTTCAAGTATGGGGTCGAGAACCAGGTGTAAGACCTTGTATTGTAGACTCCCTTCTCCATACTTTGTCAAAGGCCTTTTAGACGTCTCAGGGCACCAGATTTGCGTGGCGTTGTTCTGCTTTTATTTTTTTCTAACTTCTCGGTGATCACGGCTAGCGCCGTGTGCGTCCCTCACTTCCTCCGGAAGCCATGCTGTTGGTGGTTATGCAAATTATTTTCTTCGAGGAACGTAGTCACCCTGTTTGCCAATATTTTATCGAAGACTTTCTCTGCAAATTCTAAGAGAGATATAGGCCTGAAGTTAACTGGACTGTCCGGTGGCTTACCGGGTTTGGGAATGAATATCATTTTTGCTACCTTCCAGTGGTCATGGAAGTAACCCACGTTCAGGCACGCATCCATGATATTCATAAGCCCCAAAAGGATGTTAGGCGGAGCTTGAATAAAATTCTCCCTTGTCAGTCCTGTGCGCCCTGGTGCCCGTTGACGAAAGGATTTTAAAGTTTTCGAGAGTTCCTTGGCAGTAATTTTACCGCCGTATCCCTCCATATTACTTTCTTGCATCACGTAATGATGAGGATAGGTTCAGTGAATCTGGTCGTTTAGTTCGTCAATGATTCTGTCTTTGAAGTCTAAATCAAAGTTGTCATTCTCATCCGGGAATATCTTAAAAATAGATGCTCAAACTAGTCTGAATTCTTCATCGATTTTATCAGTCTCAGTAATTTCCGTGTTGTCTCAAGTAATTTTTATTGACGTCTGTGTCCGTCCTCCTTTTAGTCTTTTTACAGTCTGCCAGAATGTACGTGAGTCGTTTTTAAGTCAAGTCTGCCTATTAAATTGTCCCAAAGTGCATTCTGCTGTTCCCTAATGAGTGTCATTAGTTCTTCGCGTATTTGTCGTGTTCTTCTGTGTGTAGCGATGTTGGGGCCAGTGAGGTTTACTTCATTGATCCGTTCTCCATATTCCCTCGTAAGTGATCTCATTCTAAGGGTCCAAGAAGGGGCCGGGAGTGTTTTATACTTTAATCGGGGAGTGGCTTCCTTATCAGCATTTATTAATTGATTGGTGATTTTATACTCGTAGCTTTCGATGAGTTTATATGTTTTCCAGTTAGCGCGAGCGTAGCTCTTGTGTTCTGGGATAGGGACCTGAATAGGGGTAGTGGAGATTTTTATAAGGATAGCCTGGTGGTCGCTGAGGAAAGGAGGACCTGGTTCAGTGAAGTAATTATAGGGGAACGAAGTGCTTGTAAGCACTATGTCTGGTTTTGTGGCTGATCTGTCTGTGATGTATGTGGGGAAGTTTGGTCCAATTCTTGTCATAATTTGTCTGTCAATAAGTGTCTCGAGATTCCTGCTTACTGGGTTGGTCGACGTATAGTTTGAGGCACCACTCTTCACATTGAGGTCGCCGGCAAAGAGAACGGTTCTGCCGTGACCACAAAGCTTTATGAAGTTATGGAGCGGTAAATACCCTCTCCATGGGGGCTGGTACCCTGTTTCCAGGACCAGGCGTCCCACTGCCGTACGTACATCCAAAGCTAAGTAAGATTCATTGAGCCCACTAATTTCTCTGTAATTAATACCTTTTTTCACAGCAATTGCATAACCGTCAAATCGTTCTCCACTGTGATTTCTGGTTATGACTTCGTATGGAAATATTTTATTGGGTTTCTGTCTGTATTTATCCCGTGTTCTGAGATAAATACAAAGTCTGGGTCAATTTGTCGTATTATGTTACCGTAAAGTAGTCTTTTATCGGTCCAACCGTTTGAATTGAAATATAGTATTTTTAATTGGTCCATTGTCTTATTCACGTAAGGTTCCCGTGTATGTGCTGTTGTTATGGCTTATTCTCTAACGAGTTTGGGCCCTTGTGGAGTGTTTGGTGGCGTAATCGTTTTTCCATTGCGTTTTTTCCTGTATTCGGCATCTGTGAGGGTAGTGAAGGTTTCGGGAACCATTTTAATTGAGCTTTGGAGTGAAGCCTCCTCGACTTCTTTTTCCGTGCAGTCGTCCGAAGAAAATCCCCATTTGTACTTTCCGGATATTAATCCTTCAGTAACATCAAGGGAAGTCATCTCCTTTTGGAAAGGGACCTTTCGGCGGCGTAGACCTTCAAGTTTATTTTTCTTTCGTGGTATACGTGCCTAGATTCCCTTTTACAAGAAGAGGACGACCTGGGACATCTTTGTTGCTGCGAGCTTTTCCGGGAGCGGAGCGAATGCGCTCCTCCCTCGGGTCTCGCAGTCTCAATCATCGAAACTTCCACTTCCGTTTGTGTTTGTGTGTTTGTTTGCTTTGTTTGTTTTGTGTTGTTTTGTTTTTCAGTGCGTGAGTTTGCATCTCGCGCTGCCTGCACTCGAATCCTAGGGTCTCTGGAAGGAGTTGGAGCGTTGCCAGGGGTGGAAAGTTTCTGGCAACAAGTCTTGCACTGGGGATTGAGACTAATTTTTAGAACCTCCTTGGACTGTGGGTTCTGTGGAAACCACATTTCCTGCATGCCATTATGCGCCAGCATTTTATTTATCTTTTTGCAAAGGTCCCTATGGAGGAGAGATTAGCGATGTGAGCATAATAGATGCAACACATAATTTTCGTCGTTTTCATTCTCGACGTCCAAGTATGTCTTACTTTCACTAGACTCCGCAATCGCAACTTTTGCAACTTTGACATAGGTGCTGTTTTCTTTAGCTTCTTTAGCCTGTTTTTATCATTTGATTTCTTACTCTTCACCTAGGAAGGATGGCGTTAGAATACGTGCAAAGAAATTAATGTTCTTGTATTAAAACTCAATCCTAAACTAACCTACATTCCTCACATAGGCTACATGAAACAGAAAAGCCTGAATTAATATTATCATTATTATTATTTGGGGCAGGGTGTACGCCGCCAAAATCTAAAAAGATTATGGAGCAGCAAAGCATAAAAGGGTACAAGGTCCTAAAATACAAAAAGTGGAAAGGTTAAAACAAAAGGATTAAAAGAAATTAAAAGGGGGTACAAGGGAAATAAACAAATGACATGCGTTTTCTAATATTTATATTTCGAGTTAATTAAAAAGCTGTGTTTATAAACTATAAAAGAGAGAAAATAACATAATGTATTAAAAATCGGAAGAGGAAATTGTTGCTAATAGATGGGAAGCATTCTATACGTAAAGCAGAGAGGGGACGGCAGTCGATCAAAAGAGGCGTAGTGTTTTGGGAGAAGAAAAGAGAGGGCATGGGGAGTGCGATGTGAGGCCTATCACTACTCATTAAATGACTATGTGTGAGGCGTGTGTGACCGATTCGCAGGTGACAACGGAGTACCTCAGAACCCCGACGAGGTCGATAACAGCTAGCCCACGGTAAAACCGAGGGCTTAATGGAATGCAAGTTGTTACCGATGCAGCCATCACATTCTGACTGCCAGAGTGACCGAATGCAGTCCCTAATAAGAGGATAAAAGGCACGATAAGGTACACTGCCATGAGTCAGTGTCCGGGTGACTGCAATTTAAGCTGCCTCATCGGCTCGCTCGTTAGTCCGGACTCCGACATGACTAGGAACCCAGCAAAATTCTACTTTGTATCTGAAAGAGTTCTTGACTAACCAGGAATGTATTTTGGAGACAAGAGGATGGTCAGAAGTTAGAGGGCGAAGAGCGTATAATAGGCTTCTCGAATCAATAAAAACCATAAATGCAGTAAAATGCAAAGTAGGTAAAAGGGGTAAGGCTAATAAAACTGCATAAAGCTCAGCAGTTAAAATGGAAGCTGTCCGCGGTAATGACTCGGAGACTATAGACTCTAATGAGACCACCGCAGACCCCGCACCATCGTCCTTTTTAGACCCTTTTTTGAAGAGATAATATGAGGTTTAAGGTTTAAGCTAAGGAACCAGTTGGGTTGCTGCCTAATCCAAGTGGATTCTAAATGGCAGCTCAGGTAAAACGAGGTAAATTAGCTATAAAAGGGAGAGAAGACCACTTTGTGATATAAATTTTAAAAAGGAGGATTGAAAAGATTCATCTGCCAAAATGAATCGAGGACGGGCGAGGCGAGGGATGGTTAGAATGGTCGGGAAACAGGACGACCGGAGAGTGGCGAAATGAGGGCATTCTAGTAGAAGGTGAGCAACCGATTGGGCTTCATAACAAACACGGCAGCGAAGGCTGATTAGAGTATCAACCGAAACAAGATGACAGTGAGTAAGTCTTGTGTGGTCGATGCGAACTCGGCAAAGGGCTACCTCTAAGAACCGTAGTCTCTGAAGGCTCGAAGGTCAAGAGCAAACAGAATTTGTTATTTTATTTAGCCCATTCTTTCTGCCATAGATGAAAAATATATTTTCTTATAGAAGGAAAGAAATCTCGAAAAGACCGAGCAGTGTTCTCCGAGGACACATAATAGGCTGAGCGGGCCAGCTGATCAGCCTTCTCGTTGCTTAGGACCCCTACATACCCGGGGAACTAACAAAATAAAATTATATATCGGGACGCATTCTGGACCAGACAGTTACAGATTTCTGTAACTAAGGGATAAGAAGTATTAAAAGATCGAATGGACTGTAAAACACGCCTTGAGTGGGAGAAAATGACGAAATCGTTAGATGGTAAAATTTGGATCAATCTAAAAGCTAAAAGGATGGCTGAAGGTTCAGCAGTAAAAATAGAAGCTGCTCTTAGCGAGAAAGATAAAGTTAGAAACTCTCCTGAGTAAGTGTCTGCGACGCCCACGCCATTGTCTGAATTGGAACCATCCATATATATATTGCGCAGTATTGTATGTGTGAGGTCGCATGCTCTAGGAACAGACTCTTAAGGATGCAAGGGTCCACTAATAAATTACCCAGACTCCGCATGTTGGTACAGACTGTGGGAGGTGGAGTACGCCAACTAGGGATCAGCGACGATGGAAGGGCAAGGACTCTTATAGGACCCAGGCTGGAGAGATGATCTCCTATCCGGACGTTAAAATGGCGGGGTAAGGATGGCAACCTTTCGAATGCGGCCGTTGACTCGGCAGCATACAGGCATTTGCAGAACTCTGATACAGGGGCATGCTGGCTACGACAGAGATATCGCATACAGACCTGTAGTTGATGATGGGGCAAAGGGAGCACCCCACTCTCACAGTATAGGCTGTTGACGATAGAAGTGAGAAAGGCTCCAGTGGAAAGACAAACTTCGAGTTGCGAATGGGGTTTAGCATTTTAAGGGCTGAGGGGCGGGGGGTGAAAAGAAAATTTGAGATCATAGTACAATTTGGATTAGACGAGTGCAGTGTATAAAGTCTAGCGTGTTTGACAATCACTGCTCCACGAAGTGTGGGGGAGGACGTTCAAAATGTCTAAGAACCCGCAGAGAGCCCGTTCGAATACGGAGTAGGTGTGGTATCCAGGATAACTTGGTATCAACAGTTACGCCCAGAAACCGAAACTCAGTAACGAACTCTATATCTACACCTTGTAGGGAGATAGGTGGTGGAACAAGAGCCTCTCTACCCCGGTGGAAATACATTGCCTTAGTTTTGCTCCCTTAGGTTGTGCACTTTTTAAGACCGCATCGACTGCTAGTTGCTGCCGACGCGCTGCTGATGGAAGGCAAGGCGAAGAACAGAATAGTGCCAAGTCATCTACGAACAGGGTCGCCGATACATCTTCTGAGAGAGAGGAAATAATATCATTGATCGCAATTACAAAGCATAAAAACGCTTAAAACACTGTCCTGAGGAACTCCCTCCTCTTCGGGCTGCAGGTCAGAGTAGGTGTCTCAAAAACGCATCATAAAAAAATTTGAATAAAAGAAGGTAAAAGACCTCTCATACCCAAAATGTTTAGCTGCCTTAAAACGCCATATCTCCATGTTGTATCGTAGGCTTTCTCAATAGCAAAAAATATGGCCAAGACTCGGTGCTTTAATGAGAAAGCTTTCCGGACTGAACCCTCGAAACGTACTAGGAGGTCAAGGGTACTATGGCTCTTACGAAAACCACATTGAAATGGAGATAGTAAGCCATTGGTTTCTAAGAACCAGTTCAAGCGCACGCACATCATCTTGTCCAGTAATTTACTCAAACAGCTGGTTAGAGCTATAGGGCGGTAGTGGTCTGCGTTCAACCCGTCTCTGCCTGCTTTGACAAAGAGAACGTCAATCCCAATGCGACAGGATGATAGGTAAAACACTTTCACTCATATGAGGTTGTAGAAATCAAGTAAGAAAATGAATGACAGTGTGTTGATTGAGGTGCCTGCTCATATCAAAATGGATCTCCTCAAGGCCATGAAAAGTAGATCTACAAGGGCACAATGCCCTACGCATCTCGTGGATGGTGAAAAGGTGATTATACGGAAGGTTATATTTTGTTGTAAAATTGAAAGAATGAAACTCTTCCTTTGATTTATATGCAGAAAATCCTTATTGTAACGACTGACACCGCTAACGGCGCGGAAATGGTCGGCCAAAGCATTCCTGTCTACCAGGCTGTCATTTTTTAAGGATCCCTGTAAGTTGAGTGTGGGGGTATTATGGCTAGCATAACAGCCCCTGATTTTGTTAATCCTCTTTCAGATCTTTGTTGTAAGAGTCATAGAGCAAATTGCTGAAACGTAGCGGCGCCATTAAATTCGGCGAGCCTGACGAAGGGTTCTTTGGTGAAGCGCCAGAGCTCGGTTTCAGCCACCCTCGTTACACAAGGTTGGATTCTGCCGGAATTGGGCCTGAGCCAACTTGTAGTTTTTGACGGCTGTCGCACACTCCAAGGTCCACCAGGGCACGGTTGAGTGACCCGTTACTGGTCGCCTCCTTGGAATGGTCTGTATGGCCGCATTGTAGATAATCGACATGAAGTAGGCTGTGATAGAACGAGTTGAAGCTGCGTTAATTTCAACTTCTATCACATATTATTTAAAACCCCGATGGGCCCACGTGCATCTTCGTTTCGAAGCTTGGCGCCTCATCACAGCCACCGGATGTCAATGTTTAAACAAGGAGGTTATCGTCCCCCCCGTTCGCCCCCATACGCCGACCTCGCCAGATTGAGTTAGGCTTATGGGCAGATAAGGCATTGTTCACAGGCTCGGCTGTGCATTCCCTCGAAGCTCCCACTCCATTGTCCCCCACGCCAAGGGAGTGTCCTGGCTATTTATATGAAAACTTTACCACTAAGATCAGATTGAAGATCCAGATTTTCGTCGCGAAACATCACCACGACCCTCTCTCTCTTTGTGCGCCAAGGGACCTCGACCTCGAGATTCACCATCACCTGTCCAGAAGGAGGACAATATCCCTTGAGTGCCAAAGGTTCGAGCCTTTAGTGGCGCCAAGTCCTCAAGGCTTCCCCCTCATTGTTCAGGAAGAGAACAACGTAGAACAGCCATTGTTCTTTTGAGGCCTTCGCCAAGAAATGGTTCTCACTCTTCCCCCTTGTTGTTCAGAGGAGAACAACAGTAGAACAGCCATTGTTCTTTTGAACCCTTCGCCGAGGAACGGTTCTCACCCTTCCCCCGTTGTTCAGAGGAGAACAACAGTAGAACAGCCATTGTTCTTTTGAATCTTCGCCAAGAAACGGTTCTCACCCTTCCCCCGTTGTTCAGAGGAGAACAACATTAGAACAGCCATTTTTCTTGAGCCCGTAGACAAGAGACGGTTCTCACCCCCCCCCCCCGGTTTGTTCAAAAGAGAACAACGTAGAACAGCCATTGTTCTTCAAGCCGTTCGTCGAGAAACGGTTCTCATTCCCAAGACGCCACGTCAGGATCATTATATTCCCCCCCCCCCTTCGGCTGGAACTCGCCAGCGGACCTAAAATTCCTCCGCGCCACCTTCCACTGCACCACTAGTGTAAAGTTACGTAAGCCAAACGTCACCTTTGAGTACTTAACCCTTTTGTCAATTCTATCCTGTGCTTTAAATGGTTTATCGAACCATCCCATCTCTTTAACTCTATATTTGTTTTACCTTTTTATATCCTTTAAATCCTCGGATTAGGCCGAGCCCCCCCCGACCCTTTCCATTCTCTGTTTATGTCAATATTTTCCGTCTTGTGTTTGTTGATAGTTATTATTAATAAAACTCTATTTTATTAATGATAACAATATTATTATCCTTGAGCTCAGTTCCACTTCTTAAGCATATCGAAGATACATAATATCGGCCGCCAGACATTAACGCACTCTAGAGATAATTAAAGAAGTTCCCTCAACGAATAGTGATATATGGTATATCGTCGGGAGTCCATTCTACGACATAGGCTACTGCCGCATCCACACCATTGAAGGTCCCCAAGGAGGCACTTGTAAAAGACGTCTCTCGGAAATCTTCCCAATCGGCATGGCCTAAGTCCCATTTGAAACGCATGGTTGTATGAGGGTTAGGATGAACGGCCGATAAGTCAATAGGGAAGTAGTCACTCCCATAGAGGTCATCAAGGGCTGACCATCGAAAATCAGTGAGACAATCCGGGAAACAGAGAGACAGGTCAACACAACTAAAAGAATCCATCTGGACTTGATAAGAGATAAAATCGCCGGGGTTTAAAACGCAAACAAAGTCATATAATAAACGAGACTCTAAAACACTGCCTTTGCCATTGCGAGTGATGTCGCCCCAGTATGAGTGACGGGCATTAAAATCTTTGAGTAATAAAAACGGGGAAGAGCAACTGATATACAAGTTCTAAAAGGCTGGGGTCTTGGCAATGGTAAAAAAGAAGGGTGTTAAATAGAGAGAACAGTAAAGAGAATTGCAAGAAAACCCCCTCACGGCAACAGCTTGGAAGGTTTTTTTATAGGTGGATGGGATATACATGGTGGGATGAGGAAACCATAACTGCCCCTCCCCCCCATCCCATGAGACGAGCCCCGAACAGGAGCAATAGGTTGAAAATACGAAAACCGGGTACCGCCGGAAAGGGCCGTGTACCCAGTTTGTTCTCCTGAAGACAAATAACAGCGGGGTGGAGAGTCGTCTAAATAATTTTGAGTTCTTTCCACTTGGGAAGAACGCCTTGGCAATTCCATTATAAAATGGAGGATATTATGTGGAACGGTTGGATACCACAGTAGATATCTTTATCTCTTTTGTGGCTGAGGTTAAGTTTGAATTGCCTCCCAAGGAGCTTGAGGAACGGAGAGCAGATTTGGAAGGGCCTGCTATAGCAGGAGAATAGATCCTGGAAGGGGCAGTGACAGGGGGTATGTTCGATGGTTTCGAGGAACAGGCCGAGAACCTTGCCTGTGATTCGGGCTCACAGCCCGGTGGAAACGGAAGGTCGAGAAGAGATTTTCGAGCGGTAGATCCGGATTCATTGACCGAGGGGACGTTTGATACCTGAGGGATTGATCCAACAACCGCGACCGGTGATGTTAGAGTATCATCTGATTACATCGGATCATGGGTAGGAGTGTAAGTAGAAGGAGCAGGTGATCTTGACAAAGTACGAGTGTATTTGAGCCACCGTTTGAACTGAGGGGGGGGGGGCTAAGACATCTGAAGGGTGGAGCAGATTAGAGGGCAGAGAATATTCAGCAACAGGTGAAGAGTCCATTGAAGATTCTCAATGCTCGGTCGTGTCGGCTCTAGAAGCTGTCCGTTTATTGGTGGTTGATGACCCAAGTGAAGAGTCCTTTCTCTTGCCACAGAGCTTTGGGGCCTGGGCCCGGGTGGAAGAACCTTCATTAGTCGATATAGAAGATTCTTTCAGATAACGTATGATGTCTTCAAGCGTTTCACCCCCCTGAGCGTCAGTTCCGGCTAGAGCTGCCGGGGAGAGGGAAGCAACATTAGGAATCTCTGTATGAGAGCGATGCTTCGACTGTATTTCGTGAATGCTTCTGACACAACCGGTAGATGGAAGATGAGATGCTTTGGGCGTGTCGGAACTCGAACGTGCTGGTCGGTTTCACCTAGCGTCATGCAAAACGTCTGAGAAGAGACGACCAAGAGGTGAAGTTTATGCTCGGGCAAGTTGACCTCTCTCACCTCCAGGCGCAAAGAGTCGCGCAAAGCAAAGACCTCATTATCATATAAGAATATTGGGCAGATTTTTGACGCAGCACGCACTGTGGGTACCACCGCAGCTGGCACAGCACGGTGTTTTGGTGGAATTCATGGCCATGGTAATCAGAACTACAATTCACGCAGGACCGGGAATGTCCACAGACACGACAAACATGTCCAAATTGATTACAATTGAAGCAACGTCTGGGTAGTTCGACGTAGGGACTTACCGGGATTTAAAGGTACCCAAGTGTAATATACTGCGGCAGTTCCTGTCGTTCGAACGTTACAAACAGTGTGGCAGTTGGGATTCTAGTATAGCCTACTGTTTTAGTCACCCTGCGTACATGTGTGACACATTGGGTACTAAGCTTGCTCTGAAGGCGGGTGAGGTCGTAATTCCTTAATTCGTTTGAAAGGACGATACCTTCGACAAAATTCAGACGTGGATAGGGTTGAAATGGTTACTGGAACTTCGAGTATCGAAGACAGATTTCGCACAAGATTGTGTTGAGAGTGAGATTACACCTCGACCACGATATCACCACTACCCCTTGACTACATCCGGCGGCGTTCACCATAGCAGGACTCGAAAGATTCCTTAACGTCAAACACATCGACTTTTGCAAGTGGGGTGTCAGATGACGAAATCATGACAAGAAAACAGGGATAATCTAGATCTAGGTCCACATCGTTGGCATAGGGATCCAACCAGCGAGGGAAGGCTGAAAAGGGAGCTGAAGAACGTTTGGCACGAGAACCCTTACGAGAAGGGGAGGTTTTAGGTTTATGGCTAGCCATTGCAAAAAGAAAAAAATCACATTCTTCCTCGGGACTCCCCACCATGGAGGCCTACAAATGACCGGCACTACTGAAAATCTAGATTCGTTTACGTCCGCTATGTCCTCTTGGAGAATGGATACCGATCCCTCACACCATCATTATAGGTCTAAGAGGCTGTCCGAGCTCTTCTACGCGCGGAGAAAAGGCACCAACGATGGGTTTACCCTTGGGCATCGGTAGAAGAAGGCGGTGGAGATATATTTCTCCCTGGGCATCGGTAGACGAAGCCGGTGGAGATATGTAGCATATGTAGCAAGTGTCACACGCAGATCAACCAGAGTTTTCTGCATGTCAAAGAGAGTCATGCAAATATTTGACAAGGGAATGTCCACCGCGAAGGCAGGTGGGAATGAGAATGGAAAAACTGAGCTGCGTGGTCCTAAACGGGAAACGTGTTCAGCTACACAAAGCCCCAAGGGATGGTGCATGGATGGAGATCTCTCATATGTGGCAGCAGAGCCTAAAGGAAAAGACACTCCTGTAAGCCTCTAAGCAAGGGGACTGCTGAATATGAAAGATATACAGTAGAGAAACCTGGAGGCGGTGGTGATGGAGCGTGAAAATGGCAGCCTCATCAAAAATGCTTGGTATTGGGGAGGAAGGGAATGCGCCGCTGGATAGATGGAGAGCCAGGCTGCGAATAGGATCCATCTATCGGCTAACTTCCTCAAACTCAACCACTCCAAAACTAAAGTTCTTCTGGTTGGCACCCCCGCTCTAGTATACAAAGTTAAATCCCTCTTTCTCTCCCTCCCTCTGGGTGGAAACTCTGTCGCTTTCTCTGGCTATGTTAGAAATCTGGGCGTTGTGTTTGATGAGCATCTCTCCTTCAAGCTCCACATCCACAATATTAATAAATCTTCCCTTTGTTTCCTCCGTAACTCCTCCCGCATTCGCTCTCACTTGGATCGCCAAAGTCTTGAGACTGCTGTCCACGGCTTCATTACCTCCCGCTTTGATTACTGTAACTCTCTTCTTGTAAATCTACCATCTTCCTCTCTACGTCTCCTTCAGTTAGTCCAGAAGTACGCTGCCCGACTCCTCCTCCATCGCTTTCGCTTCTCCCCTTCTAAGCCCCTGCTTCAGGAACTGAACTAGTTACCTGTCAGATATCGTTCTCATTTCAAGGTCCTTCACCTTTCCTCTGCTCTTTCCCAACGTGTCGCCCCTCGGGCCCTTCGGTCCTCTCATGCTCTTCTCCTAAACACTCCTCGCTCGTCCCTCTGCTCAATGGGCGACCGCTCCTTCCCAGTCTGTGCCCCATGGTTTGGAATGCTCTTCCAGCCGTAATTAGATATGCTGCCTCACTTACCACTTTCAAGCGACTCCTGAAAACGCATCTGTTCAGAATTTCCTACTCACTCACCTGATCTTAGCCCACAGCCGAACGTGCACTCTGTGAAGGCCTCCGACCTTGAAGAGCGCATTATAAGAATTTTTTATTATTATTATTATTATTATTATTATGAAGAGGCCGAGGAATACACCTCACTACCATAGTCCAACTTTGACTGTACGAGAGAGGTATAAAGCCTCCGCAGATCAGAATAAGTGTTACAAACTCTAACCCGCAAGTTTAGAGTGGCTAAATAACTGTGGATTAATATTGGTTAAAGTCCCCTCAATCCCCCTTCATACAGCTGGCGGAGGACTCCATGGCGTTATGTGGTGTCATAGGCTTTCTTAATATCGAAGAAGACAGCCATCGAATGGCAGCCGAGAGCAAAGGTCTCACGGAGAGTGCCTTCCATGGGGACATGGAGATCTTTTGTACTCTGCTTCTTACAAATGCCACATTGGTATGGAATTAAGAGGCCATGGTATTCCAGAAGCCACTGCAAGCGAGAATTTACCATTTTCTTCACCAACTTACTATGTCAGCTGGTGAGGGCTATTGGCCTATAATGGCAAGGAGACTAGCCGTCTCTACTTGGCTTTAAAAATGGTAAGACTAACGCCGTTCTCCATGTAGTAGGGTAGAATCCTTGGATCGAAATCCACTTAAAGATATCTAGTAGGAGTGATTCCGTACGGGGACAGAGATGCCCGAGAAAGTCGTATTGGATATTGTCTAGGCCGGGAGACGTCGGGGCGCAACGAGACAGCGCTGAGTGCATCTCGGCGGTAGTGAATAGAGAGTTGTAGGAATCCTGTCCACGAGCCGAGAAACGCCCGAGTTTAATACGTCTAAACTGCGCCGGGTAGCATTCAACGCTGCTAACATCGGCAAAAAAGGATTCCAATATATCGCCGACGCTTGCGGAATCGCAGATGATTGAGACATTCTTCTCAATTCCAGTGGTGGAATGACCAACATACCGACCCCTTATTTTGTCACTTCTCTTTCACACCTTATCTGAAGAGGTAGTGGAAGATAAAGAAGACATATATACCATCCAGGAGTCAGTGCGCACCTGACGTAAAGTTCGCTGCCGAATAGCTCTAGTTCGATTTCGGTCAATACGGTTCGGAAGAGTTGGATTCCGGCGGAACCGCGTATGAGCCTTTTTATAGGCATCAACCACACGGGTGCAATCTGCATTCCACCATGGAACTGATGTTCTGCCACAGTGGTATCGAGTACGAGGAATTGCGGACTCTGCAGCATCAAGCACTAAACAACGAAAGGAATATATAGCTGCATCAATATCCTCAAAATCTCCAATTTGTTTACTGGTGATGGAAGCGTCATGGAACTTTGACCAGTGGGTCCTTACAACATTTACCTTAGATTTGCCTTAAATAGCTTGAAGTCTAATGAAGCAATCCAATTCTTTCTTTGTTGAAGACACCCCTATGTTCCTAGTTTTGATAGCTTATTTATTCTATGATGCTCTTTGAATTTACTGATGGAAGGATATGAAAGGGATGGGCAAAGGGTCGTGTGTTTCAAAACAATGGATATAGTGGTCGCTGCCCTGCAGGTCTTTTAAAACAGACCATTTGAAATCACAGATACAGTCACCGGAGCCAATAGATAGATCCACACAACTGAAAGAATCATTTTGAATATGGTGGTAGGTAACATGACTGGAGTTAAGAATACTAAAAAAATAGCGAATAAAAAAAGAGATTCAAGGAGATGGCCTTGACGGTTGCTTACACTATCATCGTATTCAGTGTCTGGCATTAAAGTCACCTATACTTAGAAAGCGGTAAGAAGCTGAGATAAAAGATCTAAACTAAACCTAGAGCCCTTAAATCGGATCATTTGGAGGAATATAAATCGTGAAAAATTGGTTAGTGCTCACCAGGAGCGAGACACCACCATGGGCGACCCCACCAGGGGGTGGTAGAGAAATAAAAGCAGTGAACTGACGAAACTTGGGAAAAGAGCGTTTCTCGAGTTTAATTTCCTGCAAGCATATAACAGTAGGCGATATTTTAGATACTAAAGAGGAGAATTCCTCCTATTTGGAAAGGATCTCCAGACAGTTCCATTGAAGAATTACTGCCATCACTCAGACCGCTTAGAGACCACGGTCGAGATAGTGCGGTGGGGGGGGGGCAGAGGAGCCCTCATGAACAGATGCCGTGCGAGAAGGACCCGGCACAGCCGTTATAGAAGTCACTGATTTAGAGGGGCGGGGGTTAGTGTTGTGGGAGCTAAGTTTGTTTCGAGAGACCAAAGTTCGTGGGTCATGACTCGGAGGAAAGGGTAGAGGCAAAAGAGATTTGGGGGTTACGTCACTACCAGGGCGGGGAGAATCATCACTCCTAATCGAGGGTGTGCAACCTCCGTCTGAAGGGGAATCGGAAGTAGTAGTTGCAGAGGGTTTCAAGGGGACAGGGTTAACAGGAAGGGGAGATGAGGTATGGTCTTGAACGGAAGGTAGTGGTATGGGTAAAGGTGACTTGAACGTATCGTTACCTTCTGGAATTGGGGGTATATGGATGAAGAACGCACCACCTCCGCCTGAGGGGAGGCGGAAAGTTCCAGTTCCATATGTTAAAGGGACTGGAGTAGGGGAAAGGGAGCAAAGGATAGGGTGTACCTCAACTGCGGTCAGGGGAGTTTTTATTGAAGTAGTTTGCGCGCCCTTTTTGGAAGTTAGCTTCTTAGAGGGAGAGGAAGAGTGAGGGGAGGCCTTACGCTTGGGCCAGAAGTCCTCAGTCATGACATCAGATCGAGGCGCCTCAGCAGATTCGATATAGGCTTGAATGGCATCCGGGAATTGGGCACGCTTTGCCG
Organism: Ceratothoa steindachneri; assembly: GCA_963969495.1. Classification (NCBI taxonomy): domain Eukaryota; kingdom Metazoa; phylum Arthropoda; class Malacostraca; order Isopoda; family Cymothoidae; genus Ceratothoa; species Ceratothoa steindachneri. The sequence goes on from OZ018334.1 coordinate 22,768,941, forward strand.
GGGCGAAGTCAATAAGGGGAGGAAGAGGAAGGAGATAATCTACGGGACCAGACCTAGGTTTGGGTAGATGAAGAGGTTGATACAGTGGAGGGTGGTGGTGCTGCTACATCCCGGGATGATGACTGAAGAGGTGTGGTAGTGTACGGGATACGTGGGTGAGCGGGACGAGAGTCCGCTGCCATGAGCAAGACATCGGAGAACCCGACGCCGGACGAGATGAATTTCTCCCGGACTCGTCGACGGGCCTCACGCATATCCACTTTAGCAGAATCACGAACAGCTAAGACGTCTTTTTTCAAATAGAAATATACAAAAATCCGAGGAAGAAGCACTATGGGACTCTCCACAGTTGGTACAGTGGCGAAGATGGTCGCAAAAATGACCATGGTATCCCTGTGCGCAATCTAAACATACACGGCTGTGGCGGCAGGTAATGTTCACATGACCAAACATATGGCAATTAAAGAATCGTCTCGGATTAGATGTATAGAGTTTGCCTGGAATTCGTAGGTAACCCGCCTTAATGTGGTGGGATATCCGGGCGATCAAACTTCAGGAAGATCGTTGGTGTCTTCACCCGGATCTCACCAACGGTTCGCTGTGATTTATGAAAGTCAATAATCCGCTGGATAGCCAGCTTTGACTGAAGCACATTAAGTCATAGTCCATTAGAACGGATAACACCCTTTACTCTATTGAAGGTTGGGTGGGATGAAACGACAATCTCAGAGCGAGCGAGGGTCTTGACAGCATGTATGGAATCATGTTGGAGGCTTGAAGTGGCCTCCACTACTTGAGTTCCATCATTACGGGACCACATGCGACTTGGTTCTCTGCACCGTACATCGAAGTCCTCACCGACATCAAAAATATTAAGTATTCATAGGGAAATGTCAGATTTCGTTCTAAGGACTAAAAAGCGATGGTAGTCCAACTCAGGGTCTACATCTGAGGAAAACGGATCTGCCACGAGAAAGCGAGAAGAACTGGAACGGAATCCAGAAGGACGAGGAGCAGAAGTCAAACACTTCTGCGAAGTAGTTTTTGGTTTATTTTTCTCCATATACTACTATACTGATTTTAGGATGGGGGGCAGTCTTTCACAGAGCGAAACCTACCTACGCAACCACGTCACCTAATACGTACCCTCAAAGGAAGGGAAGGATCCGTACACTCCTCAACCAGCACCGACGGTTTAAAAACAGGTGGCTGCCTTCGAGATTTTCCTTCGCGCTAGGCAGCCACGGTCCGGGCACCCACAACATCCAACTCGGCGCGGTTCAGCCACAGAACGACACATCCCGGTGACGTCGTAGGACCGGTACACCCAGACTACAAAAAAATCCGAACTTAAACCTAGAACACTCACACATTCATTCAGTTATACACTACAACTGACCATACATACGCTAAGGCGCAATCAATCACACTTGCGAGAGCAAAAATGGGAAGGAGATAGGAGGGGAACAGGAGGAGACCATGAATAACATAAAAATGAGACCATAAATAAAGGTCAAGAAGGGAGGAAAGAGGTATAGTAAAACTCCACTTCACAGTCCGCTCTAATGAGCGGACTGAGCCACTTCTCCAAAGACAAGGGGGGAGCACTCCCGTGGCGAACCTCTGGGAACACCGCGAGCTTGGAGGGGGGTGCCTGAACTATCTCCGATTATGAAAGGTACTCACACACACCTCATGGAGAAGCGATAGACCGACTCTTTGGAAGCTTTACACATCGCTAGTTCAATCAAACTCTACTATGGAAGTCATGTTTACTCTACAGCGGCCATTAACCCCCTTCTGAATGTTAAAGACCATCCGCAACATGTGAGTATGACTATCGAGGCGTGCGTTTCGAACAACTCCAGTTCCTAGCCTCTATGCAGAGAGTGGGCTATCCGTACTCCCTTTCTAGCACATCCAGGGATGCCTTCATTCCTTCTTTTTGATCCAACAACTACACTCATCTTGATTTTACAGATGAATTTCCAAACCGAATCCGTAGCAGACTATGATATATATTCTACCCTTCTCGACCCCTTCTTGCCTTACGAATGGGAGAAGACGGATATCAATAGCACGGTATCTGGGCGTGTTTATACCATCCTACGATATTGGAGTTAGAAAATACCATCCTTCAATGTCTACTCCATCGACTACATGAACATGCAACAAGCCACATATCAGCATGCTCCCACAGAAAGAAGCAGACGTTTTTTAAAAAATTCACAAAATCATTAATTTTAGCTTAGCAAAAAGTTGACATGTGCTCGTATTGAATTACTATTCGAAAAAATAAAGTGTCGTAAACAACATCCATTATGCGGTGTCCAGCATTTTTTTTTTCTTCTTTTTAGGTGGTCATGGCGATGTGGATGCTTGAGCACCGCGTGTTCGTCTACGACAGTTTCGCGAAGAATCACGAGTCTGTCACAACAGTTTAGCGCGAGTTTCGTCGCCTATTCAACATTCGCCGAAATCAGGCTGTTCTCACTCGTAACACAATCTTGCGTCGGGTACATCCACTTCATACGCTAATGAATAGCAGACCGGTAAGGGCTCCACGAACGCTACGTACCCAATAAAATGTGGAACGCGTCAGACGTTTAGCTGCAGAGTCCGAATCGCTCTGCTCGGAGGCATGGTGCTGAACTTGGCATCGAGAATCGGTCGGTAAAGCGTATTTTGCATTATGATCTGCATTCTCACCCCAACAAATTAGTTAGTGCGCAACGGTTGAGACCAGGAATATATGCACCGGGTCTTAACTTGGCACGTCAGATGGAAGTAATTCTCGAGGCAAATGACAACCTGATTTTGTTGAGTCATGAAACTCTTTTTCATCTCAATGGCATGGTGATGCAACAGAATTGTCGTTATTTGGCTCTAAAAAATCCAAGAGAATTGCACGAAATACCTCCACACAGTCCAAAAGTGACGGTTTGGTGTGCTGTTGGAAAAGCTGGAGTCATTGGTCCTTACCTTTTTGAAGACCATAATGATAATGCTGTTACTATGAGCTCTGAGCGCTGCATCGATATGATAAACAGCAACTTTGTGCCTGAATTACAACGAAAACGTATTCCTATCCGACGTGTGATTTTAGAAGGATGGGGCGACGGACGTTTTCACCCTCTCTTCGGTGACCACCATTTACAGGTTTCCTGACACTCCTTGGCACCTCGTAAACCCTTAATTTTCCATGTGTGATTATTTCCTGTGGAGAAACCTCAAGACACGCGTGTATGAGTGCAAGCCCCGTACATTGGACGATTTGAAGGAAAACTTTTCGCGTGTTTGTCTACCAAATCAATGGAGTGAGGCTGAAAAGGGTGGAAGCCAACTTCCAAGAACGCCTTCATAAATGCATCACTGAAAACGGACACCATATTATGGATGTTGTTTTCCACACTTGACTTTGTCAAATGCTAATTCAATACGAAGAAAATGTCAATAAAAAAAAATTGAGGCGAAAATTAAAGATTTTCTCATGTATCGAAAACGCCCGTCCTTTCTGGGGGAGCCATTTCATAAACGTTCGTCCTCTTCGCCTCAAAAACCTTTTCTTTTTAACTCGTACACAGTTGTTACCCCATTTGTAGCCTAATACATCTGATACCACAGTCTTTAAAAGTCTGTCGAGACTGTAACAGCGGATAAAACAACTATATTACTAATATATACCAGTGAAGTTTGATTTTCTTAAGTATTATTTATTGGACAAAACTTTGTTAAGTCGTATATGTTTTGACCAAGAAAGTCGTAAAGGATTCCACTCTTCATCTCAGGAATTTTGTCTCATTTCTTCCAAACAATGGTAAGATAAGTGTCTAAGAGCATTTGAGATGGTCCATGCATTTTCTCAGTAAGAATCGCTACGCCCTGTTGCGCAAGAGGCGAAGATGAGACTCAAACGTCACCAGTACTTGAGATATGGAATTCACGACTTGGAAACTCCTCCGAATTCGAGAGCTTCCAACCGAGACACTTGAAAAAAAAATCAGGTTATTAGATTACAGATGTAGGTTTCAACAGGAAAATATTCAAGTCAATAACTTCTTCACCCCAAATAGGGGTGAAAGATGTTTAGAATCACAATTTATTTTCCCGTCGGGTAATCTGCACGTCTCTGGTCGCACGAAATTGGTGGTGGTATTGTTTTTAAGTGCCAATCTGGCGCCTCGAAATTGATGATAAGATTTCAGTTACTGCTCATATCTCGAGGCCGTTGCCACTCTTTCTTATAGGGGGTTTTGGGGGATCAGAGTTATCTCACTAACGGGAAAATAAAACCACATCACATTTTACAAACATTTGCATTCATAAAATCTTAAAATACTTACATAAAGTCTGACAATATATATGTATATAAAGGTGTAAATGGCGTTAAATACTCTATCTAGATATACCAGATTTTGCAAAAAGATCTGTTAGCCTCGTTTTTTTTGTATCTTTCGAGAGGTTTAAGTGTGATAGAAAAAAACTCCGTTAAACAAACTTAAAGTTCTACCTTTTCGGCGTCTCATTAAAACGCCTTTTCCATTGAATGCAAGTGTGACGAAATGGAAGGGAAAAGAAGAGAAATCTCCGCTCTCCTTCGCGCGACATCAGGATGAGAGTCCAGAGTCACCACTCTGGACACCACCTCAAAGATCGACCTCATTCAGTCGGCCGTTTGGCTGCGAGAAAGACCTTCGAAGGTGCCCAGAAGCTTAAAATGACTGCGATCGCCACAAAGAAGATTTCGGTGGCTACGGAGTCAAGGAGGAGGGCGGCAAGAGCTTGAGGTGTGTGGCAAAGGCCTCTGCTCACCGACCCTATGCGAGAACAGCCTCTGGGGCGGGGTCGCCGCCTTGTCAACGACTTGAAGAGTCATGACCATCGAATTATTTTTTTCCTGATGAAAGAACTTTCACGGTCGATCCGGTCATCAATCAAGAACGAACGCCTGATAAGCTTCGGCCAGGACGTGTCCAAGTTCGGCTACGTATCACGTGATGATGATAGAGTCGTGGCTTCGAATGGAGAGAAGATGCCGCTGGTGGGGTTCGTGGTTGGCTGCAGAGCTCACCGCGGCCGATTACAGGGACATCTTGGCAACAACAAGTCCTGCTCTGTATGAAAAAGATTGGTTGCGCGTGGGTGCATGTCGAGGGCAAGGTCCACCACACCAACGTCGACCAGCTGAAGTTCTCCGTCAACCTCGTGTTGGCCAGCATGATGAAGGAATTCATCCGCCACGTGGGCGCGGCCTCCAGGTCTGGCCTGAAGAACGTTGATTAACATTTACACGTTAAAATAATAACAGTGTGTCTAACTGCATCAAAACTTTAATTATGTTCTATGTTGAGAGAGTCATAACGAATGCAACAGGACTTTTGCAATACCCGGTACTGTTTCCTTAAAGCTTAATAATAATCTTAAAATTAGATCGCTTCAGAAGATGATTGTGTAAGTCACTAAAGCCTGTACAAGAGTTTAGTTTTGGTCATTTCCACTCGTTAAGGCAGCAGCGGGTGAATACCGAGATGGCAAGGAGAAAAAAAAGAAGGTCAGATTAGGTTAGTCGCGTGGAAGTCTTTCTTCTCCAGTTGAACAAAGTTAGGCCAAAGCGGAATTGGCTAGCCGTCTAATGGACCTGCAATTCTGATCGTCTTTGCTGTTCATCCAGGGTGCTTGTTCGAATATATCGAAGTTCCGATCCCTCATTAAACTGTAGGTCTACACTGATAAAGGCTTCTAAGAGCAAGCACAAATCGTGGGTAAACGGAGTTGCTCAGGTTTACTGTCTCATTACCTCCACAGGCGAAACTGTACTTGCAGATGAGAGTTCTCTCTTCACGACAGACACTCAATATCAATTCAGAATCGCGGAATATTTTATTTTAATTAAAAAAAAGGATAATGAAGCTTCTAATGAGATAATTTCCACTAGTAAAAGACTAATAACGAGATAAGTGAACAAGGTGGATAAATGGAAAGACAAATTGAAAATAGTTATCGATAAAGACGTTAATAACGAACCACGTCAACTTTAATTCCAGAGGTTAATAGGCCACATTATGAAAGATGATGCATAGACCACAGCCGTTGAAAATGCGAAATGTTCTAAAATCCTGGCAACACCCAGCCTAAAAATAGAATATGAGGACCAGACTAGCGACGCATCTTAACACCAAACACTACGACAGATCCTTCGCAATTGGGACGGGAAGAATCTAAAAACAATTTAAAACCTCTATTCGTGCTTCGTTAGCGCATTTATTTATAAACTATCAAATATTTCGGCAAAACACTAATATTTAAAAAAAGGAATCTTTATAACCAACGAGTACCTTTGAATGAGGAGTGGGAGAGGAGGGCGCAAGAGAACAGGAAACGAGTCTGGGTCAGAAAACTCATCGGATGTCAGGAATCGATCCGTTCATGCAGAATTGATGACCGAGTGTTCATAAGTCTTTGTAATCACTATAGGCTTCTTTGTAATTGGCAAATAATTTCTTGCTATGCAAAAAAATATTGCTACAAAATAAGATCTAAATCATAATAGACTTAAAAATCATTATTTAAAATATGAATCATGAATCCATCTCGCAGGAATATGCGTTAATGAGCACAACTCATAACTTAAGGAATCACGATATATAAATAGTTAAAACACAAATTACATTTAAATTCATTATGCATTTATAGGTTTAATGGAACAAGAAAAGTATCATGAGTACTTTTGCGATTTATAAGTGCTTCGACGACTAAACTATGTGAAATCAAAGTATATTAAATTAGAAAAGATTATATCTTCGGTTCAATATCACAAAAGTATCACTAATTTAAACGGCCTGATTTCATTCTTAATTTCTCCATACTTTCGCTTTATTTCTTTAATTAAAAGAATTTTCCTTTCTGAAAGTAGTCTTTGAAGGACGGAGTAATTTTACCCACATCTTCGGACCGAAACACCCGCTGGTCCAAAGATTATTGCAGTCTAAAGAAATGAACCTCGTTAAGGATTCTCTCTCACACGCTGTGGAGCTGGTAGAGCCTCCTCATGGTCGCTTTCAGCTCGCTAACCTGGTTCCTAAGTTGCATGTTTTCGTTCTCAAGAAAGGCTGCTCGAATCGCTATTTCGTCCTCTTTCGCCCGTCGAGCATCGCGGGATCGCTTCGCGGCTTCGTTATTCTTCTTTCTGCGCTCGTAATAAGCGGCGTTCCTAACTTGCTCCCTGTGGAAGGCGTCCGTGTCTCCTTGAGAGCCGTCGCTGTGAGAGGCCGGGTCTTCTTTCGTCCTCTTCTCTGCCTTTTCGCAGCTGTCGTCACTACCGCTCCCACTGTTGCCTGGGTCCCCTTGTTTTGGATTGTTTTGATTCGTGACGATGTTGCTGTTGGTACGAACTTGGTTCCGACGGGCCTTGGTACCAATCTGCCCCTTGGCAATCATCTGAGATCGGAACTTCAAGTAAGAGTCGTTGCTTTTTAGGGCCAAATTCTCTTCGTCAAAATCTCTAAGTGGGGGAGTGTGGATAAAATCGACCGGGTGTAGATTCTGCGGTATTGCCCCCGGGACTGGTCCGATAGGAAAGCCCATAAAGGGTACTGGAGGTATTTGAGGGGGTATTTTATTAGTCTGCATCTGAGGAATGGGCAGGGGTCTAGCTGGAGATGAACCGGTCATTTCCGCGACCCTCTGGCTGGCCAAGCTGCAGAGTGTTGATAGAAGGAAAGGATGAGTCTGCTGGAGTTGATTCACAATTGAAGGAAATTGTGGTGGATGTGCCAAAGAGGGCTTCAATCCTGCCTCAACGTCGGGTATTTGATTGTTGACGGAGTTGAAGAAATTCCATTTGAGGTCAGGACTTCCTTCCATTCTCCTTTCAAGCGAGATTTCTGGTTTGATTGGTTGGGAAGGGGGATTTCCATAGAAAGGAAAAGCCTGAGGTCTTGAGGGAGAGTCCCTCTCGGGAGACATTCTGAATGGAGACCCTGCCCCCAAAGAAGAAACTCCAGACTCTGGCGTAGTTATCCTGTGACTTCGGTTATCTGGAGTAGGAATTCTCTCCTTTCGGGTCGAAAAATCGAGAGGTTCATTAAAATCCGCCATTGATTGATGAAGCAGATTTCCAGACAGATTCTTCATAGGAGAAGAGTCCGAATTATCTAGGTAGGCCATCTATGAAGAAAGGAACAAAATTAGTTTAGAAATATAAATAAACTACCTAAAATAACTGCAATAAGAGAGTTTAAGTACATTAAAATTTAATCTAAAAGTTCAATAACTTCCGTTATTGTAGATGAATAATCAATTTTTAATTCTAGCTATCCAAAAAATCGCATCCAAAATTTCTAAAATATCTACATTTTCTCTGTAACTTAGTATAATCAACGGAGGCATTTTGACCAATGGGGGGGGAATAATGAAAAGGAGGACAGACATGGAGGGGGGAGGGAGTTAAGGGCGAACTGCAAGAGCAAACTTCCTCACTCCAAAACATCAAGATTGGGCGAAGTTATTAAATGTATCCAAGAACTGACAAAAACCCCACTTTATGAGAGGTTCTTAAAACATTCACCTATATCTGGGGCTTCGCCTGCCCTCCATACCCTAAAGTCGGCAGTTGTCTGCCCTCTCGATTCCATTGCAGGCATGGTGATCTGAGGATCTCCCTTCACACTTTCATTTCATCTTATTTACAAATCAATCCTTACAAGCTTTCTACGGTATACAGCCTCGTTAGTTTTCGCTTTAAATTAAAAATAAAAAATGCTGTCCAAATCCCCCCGCAATCCATCTCCGCCTCTTCCAGTTCCAACCACAAATTCGGTCCCAAACACTCATCAAATCACAACAAACCTGTTTGTGTTTTTTACTCCAATTTCGTAATGAAGACAACGTTAACGTGAAGAGTTTCCTCCCATCTTTTTTCCTTCCCACAACTCCCCAAAGTCAATCGGGACGTCCGTCTATCAAAAGGGTAAAAGAAACTTTACTCCAATTCTTTGTATCACTTTTTCAAAACATTTCATAAACCCACCCTAAATCCGGGACTGTCAGACTCCGCCTACTTTGGCACTCCCTCCACCCATACTATTTCACAAGCCAGTCACAAGCTCTTATAAATAAACCCCACCCACCTCGCAACATGCGCTCCAACCATTACATCGACCGTGTTATGATATCTGTGTGTATTTAGTTCATTAGATTCAGAGACGGGTCGTGTTTATCGTCTATTTTGACTCATTCGATGAAAATGACGTTTGGGAAGAGGCAATCGGGCGGGAGGGGAGCGAATTCCCGCGTCGCGGTGGTTTCGGGGAAACGTCGGGAATTTTAATTGAGGAGAATTGGCATAACCAACGAGGGTATTGTCATGCTGTAAGCAGGGGGAAAGAGGGGTGGAGAAATGAGAAGGGTTTTGGGTGCTAGAAGATTATTATGTAAACTAAGAAACCACAAGGGCATCTCCAAGAAAAAGGGGCTCGGAGGCGGCTCAATTTTCTTCTGGGCCTCTCTGCGATAGTGGAAGAACTCCTCCTCGGGAGGCATCAAGGACCGAGTTAGAACGAGTACAAACCTTCAAAAGTACGAACTCGAGTTCCTTTGTAGGAAATAAACCCAAACCGAACTAGAGAATAGATGTGAGTAACGGGGTCTGAGAAAGGAGATCGAAGGTGTATACTTTCGCCCCCAGATTTTCCCTCCCCGCCCCGGTGCCAGTTAACTGGAGTAAATTAGCGAAGTCAAATATTTGTCCACTGGGATTCCTCCTTGAGGTCGCGAGGGGCCACATACTCTCAAGTGCCAGGGGAACCCTTGGTTGAGCCTGGAAGAGCCGCCGCCAGAGGGCGCAATCACAGCCAGTGGGGAAGGGTACACCCACCCCCTTTCATCTGTGATGAAGCCACAAAGGGGGCGGTTAGTCGTCGGGTGGAATCCAGATTCGTGACGGCTGTCACATGATGGAACGACCTTGTTCTTTAGGACCCCATATTAAACTAGGTTCCCATTGAGAAAGGATCCCCAACCATTAACAAAGTACACGCAAGCATTAACAAAGGACCTCACCCATTAACAAAACATCACGACCAATTAACAAAGAGCCCATAACCCATTAATAAAGGCCCTCCAATCATTAACAAAGGTCCCCTACTCATTAACAAAGGACTCTCACTCATTAATACAGGCCCCATAACCCATTGACAAAGGATACCCACCCATTAACCAACAACCCATTAACAAAGGGTCCCCACCCATTGACAAAAGGCTAGAAGAACGCAATTTACTTGTGCTAGAAGAACGCAATTTGCATGTGCTAGAAGAACGCAATTTGCATGTGCTAGAAGAACGCAATTTACTTGTGGTAGAAGAACGCACTTTACTTGTGCTAGAAGAACGCGATTTACTTGTGCTAGAAGAACGCAATTTACGTGTGATAGAAGAAGGCAATTTACGTGTGATAGAAGAAGGCAATTTACGTGTGATAGAAGAACGCAATTTACGTGTGATAGAAGAACGCAATTTACTTGTGGTAGAAGAACGCACTTTACTTGTGCTAGAAGAACGCAATTTACGTGTGATAGAAGAACGCAATTTACTTGTGGTAGAAGAACGCACTTTACTTGTGCTAGAAGAACGCGATTTACTTGTGCTAGAAGAACGCAATTTACGTGTGATAGAAGAACGCAATTTACGTGTGCTAGAAGAACGCAATTTACTTGTGGTAGAAGAACGCACTTTACTTGTGCTAGAAGAACGCGATTTACTTGTGCTAGAAGAACGCAATTTACGTGTGATAGAAGAACGCAATTTACGTGTGCTAGAAGAGCGCAATTTACTTGTGGTAGAAGAACGCACTTTACTTGTGCTAGAAGAACGCGATTTACTTGTGCTAGAAGAACGCAATTTACGTGTGATAGAAGAACGCAATTTACGTGTGATAGAAGAACGCAATTTACGTGTGATAGAAGAACGCAATTTACGTGTGATAGAAGAACGCAATTTACGTGTGATAGAAGAACGCAATTTACGTGTGATAGAAGAACGCAATTTACGTGTGGTAGAAGAACGCACTTTACTTGTGCTAGAAGAACGCGATTTACTTGTGCTAGAAGAACGCAATTTACGTGTGATAGAAGAACGCAATTTACGTGTGCTAGAAGAACGCACTTTACTTGTGCTAGAAGAACGCGATTTACTTGTGCTAGAAGAACGCAATTTACGTGTGATAGAAGAACGCAATTTACGTGTGATAGAAGAACGCAATTTACGTGTGATAGAAGAACGCAATTTACGTGTGATAGAAGAACGCAATTTACGTGTGATAGAAGAACGCAATTTACGTGTGATAGAAGAACGCAATTTACGTGTGATAGAAGAACGCAATTTACGTGTGCTAGAAGAACGCAATTTACTTGTGGTAGAAGAACGCACTTTACTTGTGCTAGAAGAACGCGATTTACTTGTGCTAGAAGAACGCAATTTACGTGTGATAGAAGAACGCAATTTACGTGTGCTAGAAGAACGCAATTTACTTGTGGTAGAAGAATGCAATTTACGTGTGCTAGAAGAACGCAATTTACTTGTGGTAGAAGAACGCACTTTACTTGTGCTAGAAGAACGCGATTTACTTGTGCTAGAAGAACGCAATTTACGTGTGATAGAAGAACGCAATTTACGTGTGATAGAAGAACGCAATTTACGTGTGATAGAAGAACGCAATTTACGTGTGATAGAAGAACGCAATTTACGTGTGATAGAAGAACGCAATTTACGTGTGCTAGAAGAACGCAATTTACTTGTGATAGAATAACGCAATTTACGTGTGCTAAAAAACGCAATTTACGTGCACTAGAAGAACGCAGTTTGCGTGCGCTAGAAAACGCAGATTGCGTGCGCTAGAAGAACGCAATTTACGTGCGCTAGAAGAACGCAAATTACGTGTGCTAGAAGAACGCAATTTACGTGTTATAGAAGAACGCAATTTACGTGTGCTATAAGATAGCATTTTGGCACGCTCAGATTTCTCTCCAACCTAAACATTGGCTGCTTTCTCGCCAAGAGCATCAGAACCTCCAGTTGTTATTGCACTTCCCATCCTCCCGTCATATACTCTTCCATTAATACCCCCCCCCCCCACTAACTTATAATTATTCCCAATCCCACTCAGTACTCTACCCAAGTCATAACGAAACTTGTTCTCAGCCTCACTCACTTCTTACATTGTGTACAGTTTTCCCCTTAGAATACAAACAACTTCACACTCACACATTTACAACCAACCATTACATTGTACTATTCGCTAATTAGATGTTTTTAAACAGCCCATCTAGTGACTGCCTACCAGGGCTAAAGTCGCCATATTCACACTAAAGCCTAATACTAGGAGAGATAAAAAAACTGAAAAAAAAAAACAAATAATAAAAATAAACAAAGAAAAAGCAAAGAAGAAGGAAGCTCACTCCGGCGCCACCCCCCATCCCGTCCCTCCAGGAACATGCGACCTACCACAAAGGGAGTCAAATAACATGGAAGAGGTCAAACTACTCCAAGTCATAGTCCACATTTTTGTGTGCACAAACCCTTCCCAAGTACAAGGGACAAGGGGTAGCGAGCCCCGCTCATACTGGTGCCTAATTAGTAAAGTAACCAACTCATCTTTACCCCTAAGATCACCGATCCTACCTCCTTCATGTTTGTCTCGACTAGCTCAAGCATCTGCAATCTTCATTTTAAATCTACTACTACTAGTATACTAGAGCTCTCGTTAGCTGAGTGAATGATGAGTTGGATTTTTAACGCCTAGGTGCCGGGTTCTATCCCAGCGAAAAGGAAAAAAATATGTGCGTAGGGAGCTAGACACCTATTGATGGAGACGTTGAGCGAACAACTCAATCCACACGTCATCACGCATATAGCCAATCACAACACTGCTGTCTCTTCCTCCTCCCATCGTCACGACATAATCCCTATTCCGTGCAGGAAACTCCACTCCCATAACAACGAACGGGTGACCATCTCTTGGGCCATTAATGGATCGATTGTTGGTGTCAAACACTACTACCACTATTCTCACCCTTCACCCCAACGAGAACCGGCCCGTCGTGCCAACGACTGTCATTCTGATTTTATGCGGATTTCATTATACGGTGGAGATGTCTGTCCCGATTGAAAAGGGATGGGATGGCGCAATTCAACTGAACACTTTCCCTTTTTTTCGCACACACCCCTGACATTAAGCGAGGGAGGGAGGGGTAGAAGAAAACCTATAATCTTCCGAAACGTGCTGTACGAGTTGACTAAAACCGGATAGTGGTCGCATGTCCAGGAAAACGCCCTCCCGAATCTTCTTCCGTGACCTAAAAAAAAGCAAAAACAAACTGTGACACGTCTTATCGGAAGTTGTTAACTGCGTGCCCTCTCGCCCCAATAGTTGTAGGTGGATCTGCTGCCCCCCCTCCCTCTCTCTTCCACATACACTTCATCTTTAGCACTTTCTCTTCATAGCCCTCCTTAGAATTTCCTATCGGAGATGCTCTTAATGGTTTTCGCTTTAAAATCTACCTACCCCGACACGTAGATCGGAGGGGGGGGGGGCACGCAACTCTCCAGGTCGAGTCCAACTTACCAAATGAGGAGGACTGCACATACAAATGAAGCTGTAGTGTCCCGGAACAAGCATGAATCGAAGCCAGCCCTAGACGGTCTAATTAGAGTGTCGGCTCCAGGCGGTCATTTGGGACCACTTATAACGTCGATATGACCTTTCTTAAGGTCATAAACCAACGAGGGCATCGCCATCAAGAGGCTTTTGAAAAGTCGGGTAAAATGGCGAGGGAGAAATTAGATAGACAAAAGTAGTCTATTAAGGGGGGTGGGGGCGCTATAGACCAGCTAATAGTAACAACTTTCCCCAAATATATTTCGTCCCCGGGGCTTAGGGTTGCTATTTCATCCCTTTGATCCCCCCCGCCCCCTTTTCTTTACTCTGCACCCACACCTGTCACTTCATTTTGCACCTTTGTGTTGCGAAGGGATCAAGCTAATTAAATGTATTCTAAATGAAAATTTATGATATAAAAGTAAATGTGATTTGTAGATGATGTAATTGTTATGCAAGACCTCATTCGGAACATTGCGTTCCGGCTTCGGTCTCCCTCTCCACCTGGTGCAAGATTTGTACGATTGAAAAGGTTCAGCGTAGGTATGAAGTGAGGTTGAAGGAGTTGAAATGTTTTCGGTGAGGTGTAGATTGGTTCGGGGAGATACGGTTCATGCACTTATACTTTATCACAGATTCGGATGAAGCCACCGAGTTATCTCGGGGAGAGAGGAAGACACGGGAGTGATGAGAGGAAACTGATGCTAATATAGGCTAGGTTGGATATCAGAAAGGAACTTCGTTAAATATTTTCGTACAGTGTAATTGTGTATGTGAAGGTGTATGAATCCCATTTATTCGGCGCAAGGCTTAACATCTGTATCTATAAGATGCTCGATCCGTCCCTGCGACCACAACGTCGTTCGCTCCTAACGGTCATTCGCGCGTGTGCGTAAACTGCCGGGCGCACGATGTGAAACGTTTACTCATTGTAAGTATATTTGGAGATTTTATGATAAGGAGAGTGCGCAACTCTCCTGTATCTGTCCTAACCCTACAAATAATAATCAGTAAGTATATATATATTATTTATCCCGGGTAACGCCGAGTACCTATGCTAAATTAACCTCCTTTGCGGAATAGAAACGGTGTTAATCTCTGACGCGAAAAAAATCACTTTCGAAATCTTAAAATTTATGATGATTAATGCATGATTCCACCCAAATTCCCGACTCAACGACTCATATCTCCACCTAATCCTCAACGCATATACGTCATTATTACACCTTTAGTGGTTAGGCGGAATTAAACGGATAATATCAATGATTTATTACACCATTTCCACCGAACCATTTAAAAACTAGAACATGCGCAAAAAGGCGGATATTTATGCCTTCTTGGTAGCTTTTATTCGCCAGAGTGGGCTTAAAGGCTAAGGGAGTCAAGAGGGTGCAAAACACCCCTTTCACCCTCTCATTTGGCCATTTTGCTAATGGGTAAGAGGGGCCAATGTGTTGCGAAGGGACATGCGAAATGTGGAGGAGACAGATGTTGAATGGATATGTACTGTGGGTGTTTAAGTCTGTTATGGTAGAGAAAATGGGAGGGGGAGGAAGTTCACTTATACAGACAATGCCTTTAAAAAAAGATAGGACGTTGTAAAGATCAGTAGTTCTAAAATACCCAAGGTCAGTTTATCTTTACAAGCTTATTTGGGGAGATGAGTTAAGAGAGAGGAGTAACAAGGAGTAACAAGGAAAGTTAGTACCCTAGGAGACCTTACGGTCCATTCAAAGAGGGTACCTTTAGGCTAGCAATCGAGCGGGCACATGGCTGCTCAATTGTTTCATTTTTTCTGAGGGACAATTGCTGCTCATTATCATTTCAACTAAGTTTCACATCGTTATTTCTTTTTGTTTAACCCTTTGCAAATGCCTAAATTAAATCAAATATAATAACCCTTAAATCAATATATATTAAGAGTTAAAGTGGCTTGAAATTATGTCCTTCCACATGGCACCTTTGCCATTAAAGGGTTAAACATCTCTCGAGGAAAATGATCTTATTTCGGAGTTTGCTGATCTCTGCGAGTCGAGTCCGGAGTCGTTCAGCTTCATAGTGCCACCAAATATACTTCTGTGGCACTCCATCGCTATGAAGGCCAGTGTAACAACTGCCCATAAAGTATATGTAAATATGTAGCTACTATTAACTTATATGCATAGCCAATAATTAATGTTTTTCTTATAAATCATATAAGCTTAACGAATGTACAAAAAATATTGTAGATAGAAGAGGGTAGGAAAAGGGGCAAAGAAAAAATAATAGCGTAGGCAAGTTTCGTGCGTCGCCGGACCACTGTTAGCGAGCGGCGAATCGTTGAAGCCGGGAGGGAACGCAATTCTAAAGATGCTAACTGTAACATGGTTTCCCACGCTACCCCATCCTCCCTTGCGGGACAGAGCCAACAGCGTCATAAAAAGGCTGGGTCTTGATTAATAGAGCATATAACAGGGTATATGGTTGCGTTGATGCGTGCAGACCTCAATAGCGAATCCTACCTCACTTGAACCAACGTGTGGATGGCGGTGTAAAGTTTGGGAAGAGGCGTGTAGAGAAATTGGTTAAGTTAGGGAAGATGAATATAGGGTACAAGTGGGGCATTTGTATCTAAACGGTGGGTATTTCCGGGACTAAGTTCGTAAGAGGGGCACAGGTACTCAAAAGCACGAACCAAGGCTCGGGAGAGTTGCGTCACTAGACTTTCCCCGTGTGAGAGCATTAAACCGAACGAAGGGTCCTTGGTTCGGATAGCCTCAACGAGATTTCACGAGGCGAAAACCAACGAAGGCATTCCGTCTCGAGAATTATGAAATCAATTCCTAAAACAGGAGTGAAATTAAGGAAATGTGTGGAAGATACTTGGGCAAACGAGTGCGGAACTCTCCCGAAGCCTATCTACTTCCACTCCACAACGTAGCCCAGAGTATTCAATTCCTTTGTTTTTATTATTTCCCCTTTCGTTATTTCTTTATAAAATCGTCTCTTTCTCCCCCTCGCACATTTGCTACTTAAGTTTTAAATTATTACTTATAAATTAAAATCGAAATAAATTTACATAAGATCATAAAGAAGTCTGTAAAAGACGAATCAATACCTTATACAAGGCAGCTCTTGATCCCATCACCCAGTTCAGTCACCTAACATCCTCATCCATACATCTATCCATTCTAAAACTGCCCAGGGAGCTGTGTCTATCGCATGACTAACGAGCCTATTCTATTCATCTCCCACTTAATTTGTAAACCAATTTATTTCCTAAAACTAAACTTGCCCAGTTTAAACCCGTTGCTTACGTATGTCTTCCCTATTATAACCTTTGATCCAAATGAAGACTTCAATTAAGTCCCCTCGAATTCATCTCCTTTCTAACGTCTGAGGATTTCGTCTCTTAAGAAAAGGAGTCGGCAAGAAGCTAATCAAGAGCCGAAACGAGGCATCTCCAAGTTCAGTTCCACCTAGCATAAGTTTATCCAATCTCTTCGTAAAAACAACTCCCCAGGGATGACTCAGCTACCACTCGATTTTCAAATCCCATGAATAGTGAGCCTATTCCATTCAGCTACCACTCGATTTATAAGCCCCATGAATAGTAGCCTATTCCATTCAGCTACCACTCAATTTGTAAACCCCATGAATAGTGAGCCTATTCCATTCAGCTACCACTCGATTTGTAAATCCCATGAATAGTAGCCTATTCCATTCAGCTACCACTCGATTTGTAAACCCCATGAATAGTGAGCCTATTCCATTCAGCTACCACTCGATTTGTAAATCCCATGAATAGTAAGCCTATTCCATTCAGCTATCACTCGATTTATAAGCCCCATGAATAGTAGCCTATTCCATTCAGCTACCACTCGATTTGTAAACCCCATGAATAGTGAGCCTATTCCATTCAGCTACCACTCGATTTATAAACCCCATGAATAGTAGCCTATTCCATTCAGCTACCACTCGATTTGTAAACCCCATGAATAGTGAGCCTATTCCATTCAGCTACCACTCGATTTGTAAATCCCATGAATAGTAAGCCTATTCCATTCAGCTACCACTCGATTTATAAACCCCATGAATAGTAAGCCTATTCCATTCAGCTACCACTCGATTTATAAACCCCATGAATAGTAGCCTATTCCATTCAGCTACCACTCGATTTGTAAATCCCATGAATAGTGAGCCTCTTCCATTCAGCTACCACTCGATTTGTAAACCAATTTCTACCAATATTTTTCCTAAACCTAAACTTGCCTAGCTTAAACCCATTGCTACGTGTCCTATCCTGTTCACTAAAAATAAGAACCTTGCCTATGTGTCTCCTATTATAAGTTTTTAGCTCTTGAAGACCTCAATCAAGTGGCCTCGAACTCTTCTCCCATGTTATTTCTTGCCAGCTTAAATTTAATTCCTCGTGCTGAAATGGGGACGTATTTCGACCAATTCCGAAGTAAATAGAATTCCATTCTGAGCTTCAGAGACCATCATGGGAACATGCTTGATGTTTCGTAAAATAAGCTAACAAATAGCATGTCACCTCACCCACTTTCTAGTTTTAGGAGACTCCAAGTGTCTTTTAGCGACATAAAATGGGGTTTCGGCCCATATGTACTCTAATTTCGGTTATTTGCTACAGGTCACAACGAGAAACAACAATGCGAAGCATAGTTAATACATGTTTATGCCATGGGAATACCCCCACGTTCATTCGTGATGTTACAATATTTTTATTTTAGAGTGGTGTATACTACCAGCTAATTTAAAAAAAAATCGGGGGTAAGGCTCCCACTAAAAGGTTGGTATGACCACCCCCCACCTTATTACTGTTAATTTGAAAATTGAAGAAAAAGAATTAAAATACCAGACAATGGCTTGGTCACTCCCCCCGTGGGGAGCTTGCGCTTCACTACTATGATTAATTTTTTTTTAAAAGCAGCCATGGTTACATTTTTATAAATTTTCTGAACTTCGCCAATTATAATAATTTTAAAAAGGAACTCTAAACTAAATTTCCCCCCTTTCAAAATATCACGTTGCTAAAATATAGTTATAGCAGAAGATATATAAAAATAAATTTTCTGAACTTCACCATTTGTAATTCTTTGGGTTTTAAAAAATTCACAAAACTTCGATACTTATAAAAAAACAAGTCATAACCAAACTAAGATGAAATTATTATTCAAATACTAAAAAAGAAATCCCCTTCTTAAATTATACAGTTAGTGAAGTGATGAGGTGACGATGAAGATGAGCAAATGACGTCATCAACAAAAACAAAAGACGATCGAAACGGAAATCAAACGATGTATGTATGCGTTCGTAAATAGCGGAATTTTATGCATAGAGAAAATGTAAATATTTTGTTTATTACGCCAAACGCAATTAGTGTTTACCTTTCGTTCATTCCTGCCGGAATATTCATGCGTGTTTGAGTCGTCTGACGTCAGACCCCCACCCCCATTATAATTCGCAAAACGATTAAAGGTGCTCACATGATTTGGTTAAATAATTCACCTCTGTAAACGTTAGGACATTAGTCTATAAACAATTGCGATTATATACTGGGGGGCTGTGCCTCCCAGACCCCCCCTAATTTTTTGAAAACCCAGGATCATCGTAGTGTGATCCCCCATTGTGTTTACCCCCACACGAGCTGTCCCCTTAAATGCAATCCCAAAACGTGAAACATTTTGGAGCACGTACGAAATAGTACGTCCCATCGTTCGAGTCGCTAATATAAATATTTACCCTATTTCAATTGAATTGTCCTAAAAAAATACCCTAAAAATATTTTTAAAGGATATTTGAAAATACTAGTAAAAGTCAAAATATACCTAGTAACATACTCGGTTCTTACATTAATTACTAGTTTGCTTCAAAATTGCTGTAATGTTACTCACGGTTTAATAAAATCGAAGTAATGAAGAAAGAAATTAAACACCAAGATCAGCCAGAGTCAAGACACCGGTCAAACGCGAGTCATCCAGACACTACCACCCATTATGAAATCCAACTGTGGAATGACCTTTAAGATCCAGCGACCTAGCCTGCTCCAAATGACCCTACCTTAGCTCAAACTGCAATCGTTTCCCGCCCAAAAAGCAACTCTCTGATTGGCTTAGGCCGAAAGTCTCTCCTGGGTAACCAGCGTTCACAATTCTAATTTCGAATTTTCCAGAATATTTACGATAGAATTAGAGTCTTCAGATTTGGAGCATTCTGAAATATTCACAGGAGACTGCAAACATCGCTTGGTCTCTCTTAATCCCCCACAGACACGCTCCCATATAATTAGGGCGGGTGACGGGATGTCGTTAGCGTATGTGTACCTGGAAAGCTTACACAAAAAAATCACAACAGACTCAAAGGATTGTAGAGTAGACTCATAAGAAAAGAAAAAAACAAAATCCCGAGAGCCTTTATTTAATTTCTATTTTATCCCCCCCCCCCACCATCCGTTTTGTTTTCCCGTTGCTGGAGGAGAGGCATAATAAAATGAAGGAAGAGGAATGGTGAATGAACATTTCGATTTTCATCCCTTACGCGATGCAAGGGAAGAAGACAATGCAATGACTAAACAATTTGAGACTTTCGCGCTAAGCCAAAGTTGGCATAGGCTGACTTTAAAAAGAGCAAGAACAGACAGGATGAAAGGAGAAAAAATACTACAAGTACAAAAGATGTTCTTTTATACCAATAAAATGAAAGATAAACGCTATGCAGCGATGTCGTGAATAATGAATTAACCGATTAAAAAAACAAACCATGATTTTATCTAACTTGGGAAAGAATGAGATGAAGAGATAAATCACGGAAATATGGAGAAATATAAACATTGCATGTATTTCCTCAGCTTCGCTCATCAAATCTAAGAGCTGGAGATGAGCATAAATCGTCACCTTCCCTTATCGAGCTGGAATTGAGTACAACTCAACTATAAAAGTTTGGGAGTGAGTACAACTCGTCAGTTCAGCTCCCGAAATCTAAGACCTGGATATGAGTACAACTCGTTAGATCTGCTTGCCAACTTTTCACCGGAGGAGCTGAGCAAAAATCGTCAGTTCTACTCGTTAACTCTAAGAGCTGAAGTGGAGTACAAATCGTCAGCGCTGCTCATCAACTCTAAGAGCTAGAGTTGAGTACAAATCGCCAGTTCCGCTCGTCAACGATAAGAGGTGGAATAGACTACAAATCTTCAGTTATACTCATCAACTCTAAAAGCTATAGTTGAGCACAAATCATCACCTCCGATCTTCAACTCTACGAGTTGGAGTTGAGCACAAATCGTCGGCTCCACTCGTGAAATTAAACCGCTAAAGTTGATAAACAAATCTTTAGTTAACTATAAGAGCTGGAGTTGAGTACAAATCATCAGCTCCACTCGTCAATCCTAAGAGCGTAATTTGTGGAAAAATCTTCAGTTCCGCTCGTCAAATATAGCAGCTGGATTTGAGTGCAATTCGTCAGCTTTGCTCTTTAACTCTAAGAATTGGATTTCAATACAAATCCTCGCGCCGCTCTTCTACTATAATACATGAGACTGAGTACAAATCATCAGCTGTACTCTTCAACTCTAAGAGCTTGGGTTGAGTAATAATCATCGACTCCGCTTGTTAATTGTAACAGGTGAAGTTGAGTGCAACTCGTACAGCTCAGCTCAGCTTGAGTTGTGTTCAAATGGTCAGCTCCGCTCGTCAGCTCTAAAAGTGGAGTTGAGCACAAATCTTCATCTTCCCTTGTCAACTTTAAGAGCTGGAATTGAGTACAACTCTTCAAATCTAAGAGCTGGCTTTGAGTACAAATCATCACTTCCGTTTATCATGTCTAACAGCTGGAGTTGAATACAACTCACCACCTCCAATCCTCACCACGAAGAGGTAGATCTGAGTGAAATTCGTCAGTTCTGCTCTTCAATTCTTCGAGCTACAGTCATTAAGACTAGTCAACTCCCCTCGAAAAATATAATAGCTGGAAGTGAGGAAAAGTTTTCAGCAATACTCATCAACTCTAAGAGAAGGAGTAGAGTACAAATCGTCAGTTACACTCGTCAAATCTAAGAGCTAGAGTTGGACTAAAATCTTCACCTCCGGTCTTCAACTCTATCAGCAGTTGAGTGCAAATCCTCAGCTCCGCTACTCAAATCTCGGAAGGAACTGGAGTTGATTACAAATCGTCACCTTTCTTCGTCAACTCTACCAGATTAAGTTAAGTACATATCGTCCGCTTTTCTGCTAAACTTTAAAGGCTGGTTCGAATACAATTCGTCGGCTCCAGTCGTCAACTCTAATAGAGGAGATTGAATAAAAAATGATCTGCTAAGCTCATTAAGAGTTGGAGTTAAGCAAAAATCGTCAGCTCCACTCTTCAAATCTAACAGCTGAAGTTGATGGCAAATCCGCAGTTCCTCCCTTAAATCTAAGAGCTGGAGTTGAATAAAAATCCTCATGGCCGCTCATCAACTCTAAGAAATGGAATTGAGTATAAATCGTCAGCCCCACTCGTCAATCCTAAAAGAGGGAATTATGGACAAACCGCAAGTTAAACTCGTTAAATATGAGCTGGATTTGAGTCCAAATCGTCAGCTTGCTCTTTAACTCTAGGACATTTAGTTGAGTACAAATCGCCAGCTCCGCTTGTCAACTCTAAGAGCTTGTGTTAAGTAATAATCATCAGCTCTGATTGCCAATGCTAACAGTTGAAGTTGAGTACAACTCGTCAGCTCCGTTCACCAAATCTAAGAACTTGAATTGAGTACAAATCTTCAGCTCAGCTCGTCAATATATAAGAGCTGGAATTGAGTACAAAGCGTCAGCTCCGCTCATCAACTCTATTAGCTAGACTAGAGCACAAATTTTCAGCTCAGCCCTTCAACTCTAGTAGCTAGAGTAGAGGACAATTCATCAGGAGCGCTCGTCGAATCTAAAAGTTAGAGGTAAGTACAAATCATCGGCATCACTCGTCAACTCTAAGAGCTATAGTTGAGCAAAATTATTCAGTTTCGCTCATCACCTCTAAGAGCTGGAGTTAAATACAAATCGTCAGCTACGAACAAATCTTTGATCTAGAGTGGATCTTCATTTCTCAGCTCAACTCGTCATTCTAGGACATGGAGTTGAATACAAATCGATAGCACCACTCAACTCTATGATCTGAAGTTGAGTACAAATCTTCACATTATTCGTCAACTCTAGCAGATAAAGTTGAGCACAAATCCTCGTCAAAATTAAGAACTGAAGTTAGGTAAAACTCTTCCCCTCCCTTCGCCAATTATATGAGTTTGGGTCGAGAATAAATCATCAAGTCCGCTTATCAACTCAAGCAGCTTCAGTTGAGTACAACACATCAGCTCCGCTGCTCAACTATAAGAGCGGGGTTGAGTACAACTCATTAACTTTGGTTGTCATCTCTAGAAGAAGAAAAGGTGTGAGAGTGTAAAACGCTAGTGCGTCCAGAGCTATCCCCACCCCATCTCCTCTCTTTTGGCCCACTATCGGGGCCAGAAGTGAAGATAAGAGGCGAGAGAGCTCGAACTCCTCCTATTCGCCCTTTCCCCACGCCCTGTGATTTGCAGCACATGGGAGAAAGTAACAAGGGAGAGAGGAGGAAGAGGAATGTAAGAGGAAGAGAAAAGGGAGTGATAGTATAGCAAGAAGCTAGTAGAAGATCATACAGATGACCTAGGTGGTCTTGACCCTACATCTAAAGGGCGGTGCTAATACCACGATGTGTACCACCCACCCACGTTTATTTGTAGAGCCCGTTAAGAAAGACAGTAACCAAGAGTTGGTGAGGAATGGAAAAAAGTTAGAGGTGTGCGGTGAGTCGCAAGTTGCTTGGAGGTCAAGCTAATCTCTGTTCATTTTAATTAGTTAGAAGTTGGGATTATAGCTATAGAGGAAGTACCTGAGATCCAGGTGCCTGTGCTTTCCGTTTTTGTCACCTAGTACTTATAGTTGGCATTCAAACCGTTATTAATGTGTTTGTTTTTAAGTAGAATTTGTTTGTTTTTCTTGCATGTTATGTTGTATTCTAACTGGCTATTCTTGTATGTATGTTTTCCCTTTTATCTTTTCTCTTTCACGTTTGCTGTTCCATAAGAGTTTTTGTTACCCTTTCCTTCATCGCGTATCGGTTCTCTTGACCGTTTGTCTAATCTGTTGTCAAATTCCCCATATACAGAAGAAAAGTAGCAGATATTAACGTGGACAATGTAAGATATAGCTACAGTAACGACTGTAAAGTACTAGCTTTGACAATAACGAAATCCGGTTACACGAAACACGTAGCCGAAAGAATAGAGAAAGGAAAGAGAGGACTAATGCTCTTCTATAAATTAAGAAATTTAAGTCAAGAGAATATAAAAAAGATTTACAGTGCAATTATCCAACCAACACTGATCTATCCAGCAATTGTAAGGTGTACATTGTCAAGAACTAAACCGCTCGAACTACAAAGAGTCCAGAACAAAGCAATGTACCTAGTGACAAATACAAGAAGGGCAGAGATAAGAAGGATAGAAGAACTACATAGAGAAGCCCTTAAACAGGATAATCATGAAGAGAGCAAAAGGAGTCATCGAGAGGACACATGACGAAATTGGAGACGAACTTTCAACGCAAATAGAACTAGGAGTTGACTGGACGCCTCACCGACTCTTCCCAAGCAGGGCGAGGATCGGAAGTGATGACGAAGAAGATGAAGAAGACATCTACATGGAGCGGGAAGGATACATCACCGGATTTGACAACAGATAAAGAGACACAGCAACGAATTTGACAACAGATTGCCATCTCTAAGAGCTTGAGTTTAATACAAACCGTAAGCTCCACTCGTCAACTCTAATAGGTGGAGTTCAGTACAAATCCTCAACACCGCTCGTCAACTCTAAGAGCTGGAGTTGAGCAAATATCTTTAGCTCTATTCATCAACTCTAAGATTTCGAGTCGAGTACAAATTGTCAGTTTTAATCGACAAATTTAAGAGCTGGAGTCGAGTAGAAATCATTAGCTCTGCTAATCAACTTTAAGTGCTGGAATCAAATACAAATCATCAGTTCCGCCCGTCAGATCTAGGGGCTTGAGTTAAGTACAAACTGTAAGCTTTGTAAGTCAATTCAAAGAGCAGGAGTTGAGTAAAAATCGTGAGTACCGCTCATCAACTGTAATAGCTGGGGTTGAGTACAAATCTTTACCTTCACTAGTCAACTCAAAAAGATGGAGTTAAGTAAAAATTGCCAGCTCCGCTCGTCAATCTAGGAACTGGAATTGATTACAAAACATCACCTCCGCTCGTCATATCTACCAGTTGAAGTTGAATATAATATCGTCTGCTTTGTATGGTAAGCTCTAAGAGATTGAGTCGTGTACAAGACTTCAGCTCCATTAGTCGAGTGTAAGAGAGGGAGTTGAATACAAATTGCTAGCTCCGCTCGTCAATTAAGGAATTGGAATTGATTACAAAACATCACCTCCGCTCGTCAAGTCTACCAGCTGAAGTTGAATATATATCATCGCTTTGCTGGTAAGCTCTAAGAAATGGAGTCGCGTACAAGACTTCAGCTCCACTAGTCGAGTCTAAGAGAGGGAGTTGAGTACAAATTGCCAGCTCCGCTCGTCAATCTATGAACTGGAATTGATTATAAAACATCATCTCCGATTGTCAAGTCTACCAGCTAAAGTTGAATATATATCGTCTGCTTTGCATGGTAAGCCCTAAGAGATGGAGTGGCGTACAAGACTTCAACTCCACTAGTAGAGTCTAAGAGATGGAGTTGAGTACAAATTGCCAGCTCCGCTCGTCAAGTCTACCAGCTGAAGTTGAAATATATCGTCTGCTTTACATGGTAAGCTCTAAGAGATGGAGTCGTGTACAAGACTTCAGCTCCACTAGTCAAGTCTAAGAGAGGGAGTTGAGTACAAATTGCCAGCTCCGCTTGTCAATCTAGTAACTGGAATTGATTACAAAACATCACCTCCGCTTGTCAAGTCTACCAGCTGAAGTTTAATATACTCGTATACTCGTATCATCTGCATTGTATGTTAAGCTATAAGACATGGAGTCGCGTACAAGACTTCAGCTCCACTAGTCGAGTCTAATAGAGGAAGTTGAGTAAAAATCGTCACATCTGCTCTTAAAATCTAACAGATGAAGTTTAGTCATTATCTTAACTTTTAAACTTTAAGAGCTAGAGTCGAATACGATTCGTCACCTCTATTCTTAAACTCTAAGAGCGGTAGTTGAGTACAAATCATCGGCTAAGATCATTACCTACAAGAGCTGAATTTGAGTGCAAATCTTCACCTCCATTCGCCAAATATAAGAGTTGGACCTGAGTACAAATCGTCAGCTCCACTCGCTCATCTAATTGCCGAATTTGATAACAAATCGTCAGGTACGCTCGTTTAGTCTAAAAGCTAGAGTTAAGTACAAATACTCAGGGCCCCTTATCAAATCTAAGAGCTGTAATTTAGTACAACTCGTTAATTCTAAGAACAGGAATTGTGAAAAAGTTGTAACTTCCGATGATCAAATACAAGAGCTGGATTTGGGCTCAAATCTTCAGCTTCGCTCTTTAACTATAAGATATGGAGATGAGTACAAATCACCAGCTCTCCTCGTTAACTCTAATAGCTTGTGTTTTATAATAATCATCAGATCCGCTTGTCAATTCTAACAGTTGAATTGGAGTACAACTCGTCAGCTCCTCTCACCAAATCTATGAGCTTGAGTTGAGTACAAATCGTCAGATCCGCTCATCAACTCTAAGAGCTAGAATTGAGTACAAATCGTTAACTCCTCTCTTCAACTGTATGAGCTAGAGTAAAGCACAACTTTTCGTCAGCTCCGCTGGTCAACGCTAAGTGCTGGAGTTGAGCACAAATCATCAGCTCCGCTCGTAAACTCTAGGAGCTGAATTTGAACACAAACTTCAGTTGTGCTAGTTAACTCTAAGAGCTCGATTTGAGTACAAATCTTCAGTTACACTCGTCAACTCTTAGAGCGGAAGTTGAGCACAAAAGTTCAGCTTTGCTCATCAACTCTATAACATAGAGTTAAGTACAAATCGTCAGCTTCGACGATCATCATAGTTAAAAGCTAGATTTGAGTACAAATCGTCGGCTCCTCTACTTAATTCTAAGATCTGGAGTTGAGTACAATTCTGGAGCTGAACTAGTCAAATCTAAGAGCGTGAGTGAGAACAATTCGTTAGTTCCGTTCATCAAAACTATGAACTGGAGTTGAATAAAAACCCCAGCTACTCTCGTGAACTCTAAGAGTTGGAGTTGAGCAGAAATCGTCAACTCTGCTCTTCAAATCTATGATTTCCACTGCAGTACGAATCATCATCACCTTCGATCTTCACATTTAAGAGTTTTAGTCTAGTCTAATTCATCAGCTTCACTCATAAACTCTAAGACCTTCGGTCGAATACAAATCATCAGCTCTAGTTATGTACTCTAACAGCTGGAGTTGAGTACACACGTCAGCTCCGTTCCTCAAGTCTAAGAAATTGGGTCGAGAACAACTCGTCAGCTTCGATCGTCAACTCTAACAGCTTGAGTTAAGTAGAAATCATCAGCTCCACTCGTCAATTTTAAGAGCTGGAGTTGAGGATAAATCTCCATCTCCACTCGTTAACTCTAAGAGATGGAGTTGTGCACAAATCGTCAGCTCCTCACCTCAACTCTAACAGCTGGAGTTGAGGACAAATCTCCACCTCCACTCGTCAACTCTAAGAAATGGAGTTGTGCACAGATCGTCAGCTCCCTATCTCAACTTTAACAGCTGGAGTTGTGTGCAAAGCGTCAGCTACTAAATTTTTCAAAGTAACAAAACCATTAAACAAACTAATTCTTCGTTTGGAAGATAAAACTAACCATCTCCTTGCTAAACTTAAGTCATCCAAAGCCATTACCTACGACTTATACATTACCCTTTATGCCACTGGTCAAGTTTAGGTTTCCTTTGTGGCCTTCCAAAGGTCCACAAACCTGATGTACCTCTTCGCCCTATCTTGGCCGCTTACTCCTTGCCCACATACAAATTAGCCGAACATTTAACCCAACTCCTCAAAGTATTCACCAGCAACCAATACAGCATATTAAATAGTTTCTCTTTCGCTAAAGAGCTTCTGGACCGAAATATTGTCCCCCCCCCCCCCAAATATACTTGTTAGTTTCGATATACAGTCGCTGTTCACCAACATCCCTCTCAATAAAGCAATAGATATTATTCTTCGAAGAGCGTTTGCTAACTCGAACCTTTTTAATAGATTCACCCCTCAAACAAAAAAACAGTCATCGCAACTGGTATTTAAAGAACAGCTATTTCTTATTCAACAATAATGTGTACCATCAAATTGATAGTGTTGGTATGGGCTACACCATTTCTCCCATCGCTGCGGACCCTTTCATGAAAACATGGAGGACATGATTTTTGAAAACTGACCTCAAAGTTTTGCTCCTCTTTTATATCGCCGTTTTGTAAATGACTGCTTCGCCATATTTCAGAACAAAGATCAATCAAATAGATTTTTAGAACATATCAACGCCCTGCACACCAAAATCAAATACACCGTTGAATTCGAAAAAAGATAATGTCCTTCCATTTCTGGACTTATTGATAGATAAGTCCGGCAACAAAATGAACACCCCGGTATACCGAAACCAACCTTCCTTGGACTAGGATAAAAAGACTCAGTTTGTGCGACCAACTCTTCAAAATCAATTCCATAAAAACAATTCTTCACCGTGCTTATCACTTATCCTCAACCTACACTTCTCTCCATAAGGAATTTGACTTTCTTCGTAAATTCTTCAAAAACAACTCTTATCCCAGTAATTTATAGGATAAGATACTTAAGAAATTCTTAAACCAACACTATGAGCCAAGGTTACCTATTAGCACCGTCCCCAAAGACTCACTTTATGTATCTTTGCCATACTTAGGCTCTCTTAAGCCTTCCTTCCGCAAAGTATTATTAAAACTTCTCCAACATTTTTTTACCAATATTAAATTTAAAATCATTTTCACCAATAATTTATCAATTGGTTCAATATAAAATGTAAAGGACAGACTCCCTCTAAACTTGCGTAGTTGCCTGGTATATCATTCCATTTGTCCTCGCTGTGATCGAGGCTCGTATAGAGGCCGCACCGTTTGTTCTCTTGAGGCCAGGGTGTGTTCTCACTTAGGTATTAATAATAGGACTGGCAAACCTTTGAACCATAAAGAAACATTAGCCATATGATCTCATAGTATACTATTTAGAAGCGATGTAGTTCCTGAAAACTTTAAAATCCATGAACAATGTAACAATGAGATTTCCCTTCGTATTTTAGAATCCATCTATATTCAAATACTAAACCTTTCCTTAACAACGAGACAAGTGCGGTTCCTCTCCTATTAGTTTAACTACTACTTCAACCACCGCGCTTTCTTCATGCCTCCATTCCTTAACTTATTCAGTTGAGTTTTTCTCACAGTTCAACCCGGTAGGTTACATACTCTGCCCCTTTTTCCTCCCAGTCTCCTCCCCCATTTAAATAATGTTTTGTCTATCTAATTTGAATTTCACTTTATGCCAATATGAAATATGTTAGAATTAAAAAAAAAAAAATTATATTATCTCTCTTTGTCAGACCTGGTGAGAGGCATGAAGCTTGAAACGTTGTCATTAAAGAATCAGTATAATGGAAACTACTTTCTTTCTGGTCCTTGGATTCATTCTTAAGATTTTATATATATATATATATATATATATATATATATATATATATATATATATATATATATATATATATATATATATATATATATATATATATATATATATATATATATATATATATATATATATATATATTAGGGTGATGACTTTTTTCCCACCTCATATCCCTGTGTCATAATTTGATGAGCTTTAATTAAAGATTATATAAAATCTTACTTTCAAGGTGATTTGATAAAAAAAACCTCACGCACAAAATGATTTAAAAAAATTTATTTGTCAGCTTTTTTGTCCAGTTTTTGAAGTCACTGGCAGCATATATAAGGTTGAACATAGCTTATGAGTCATATATACTCGTATATAACATTATATAGGGTCATCAAACACACAAGGAAGTAAATTAGTTACAATAATGTCATTGGACAGGATGAATCTCAGTGATAGGTTGTCCTTGTTGTGGCAGGGTCTCCGTGCAAGTCTTGCATAACTTTCTCCGCACGCTCACAGCACTGGTTGCTTGGGCAATATTGATTGCAGATTCATCTGTTTTCCAGTGGGTTTTTAAGCATTTGAGACCTGTTGGGTATTCATTTAGAGCTGTAGATGGTTCATAAAAATCTTTAGTGCGGAACAAGTGGATGCTGAACCAAAGGTCAGCCCATGAGTAAGAAATGAATGAACAGATTTTACGCAGCCTGCTCCGGGTGTCAGGCATCAGAATGAACGCAAGAAGGGCTAGAATGGCACGAGAGTTCCAACGTGCATTGCTCATGTTTGGGATCTTTTGAAACTTTACAAAGGTGACCTCATTCATCTCAGTGAAGTGACGGAAGACACGCGTGAGGTGATAGAGAAACTTCATGTCGTCTCTCCAGCCGCCTCTTTCCTTAATCTTAGTTTTACTGTTGCTGAAGGCTGGTTTCAATTTAGCATAATTGCTCATCAAATCCTGCACAAAGAAGTACTCTATGTTTGGTGATGTGGTTGACCCATGGAGCTCATCGTCCATGACAACGCAAAGAATCCGATCCAGGACATGGTGCTGGCAACTTATGAACTTGGGTTTGGGGTGACCTTTATCTTCGAACATTTGCTGCAGTCGAACAACAACGCGTCTTTTGCCGGTATTCACGCTTGTTGTGTCGGCGACAAGCATAACAATTGCTCGCTACAGGTCGAACTCCTCTAACACACCCTGGAGCCCTTTTGCAATTGTTACAGCTTTCCCATCCTTTAATTTAAGCGCAGCCAACTTTATTTCTTTCGCTTCATCCTTGAGGACCACGACCTGATATTCAAAGTCCTCAATGCGTTTGCCGTCATAGTGTAAGCTCCACTTTTCTAGATGAAGCGTGCTCACCAAGTGCTTATTCACCCGAGCAGCTCTCGTGTAGATAGCCTTGTGGATTGCTGACTGACATGGGGTTGGGATTTCAATGCCCTCACCAGAAAACTGGCGACATACCTTTGCTGCTCTGTGGGATGACAGCTTTGAGCTTATAGCAAGGAGTCTTGCTAAGCCTGTTGGGTTATGCTTCCTTTTCCTCGTTGATGCTGCATTCTTATCCTCCCAAGAACTGTCTTCGCTGTTATTGGATGAGTCCGTGCTAGTTTCGGAACGATCAGGTGGTGCTGAGCTGGAAAGGGAGGACACAGTCGCTTCCATTGCCTTCTTTTGCTTGGATGGGTGGATGGTCTTGGCACTAGCAGGTTTACCAGTGGAATAACCAACCTGGCCTTTGGTCAAAATTTGCTGTTTATAGAGGTTCTTACCTTCTTTGCACAACCAGTTGCCTTTCACCTTGGTCACGTCTAACAGTTCATTCAAAGAATTAAAGTTTTGTTTCCTTCTGCAGTAGTCATAGCCTCTCAGAAGGTTTCTAGTTTTGCACAAATGGCTTCATCAGATACATGCGGGAAGTTCAATGTTTTGCTCCATAGGGCATTTAGCTCCACAAAAATTAGGCCGATCCTCTCCCTCCGTTCTTTGACAGTGGATTCAAGAAATTTGAAGCGTCCAACGACGTGGATTTTCAGGGGCATGCGACTCCGTTCACTTAAGGGTGCTTCATAAACTGCCACGTTGCCTCTTCTTGATGGTGCTTGAAATTGGACTAAGTTATTTGTCCAGGTTTTCTTGTTCTTCTCTGTGTTAAAAAAGCTCTTCTTGAACAACATGTTTTGTACTCAACAACTGAAATAGAAAATAAACCTAAATATTAAATAGGTATCAAATTAAAGAAACTTTTATTGAGCTTTTATGTATTTTATTAAAAGAACAAACAAATTACAATTATAAAAAATAAGAGAGAAGGCAGACACTAATCAAATATTATATTCTATTATATCATATAATTAGTGAGAGAGTTAAATGTAGCTTACCAAATAATACTAGGATCTCTTTACAATAAACGATACACAACAATTATAATAAGGCAATAATAATATCAACGCAGGTAAAACTAAACTAGTAACTACCCGCTTTAAACATCTCTGTGATAGAACGGTCTGAGGCCGCTTAAATTCAGCCGCTATCACATGGTTAGAAACATTGCTACCCACGTGAATCTGCGAGAGCAAGCAGGGTGCGTTATCGCCACCTGAGTCAATATTTAACCAAGGTCATCCCCCCCCCCCTCGTTTCGCCTCCATTCGTCGATCTCGCCAGATTGAGTTAGGCTTACGGGCAGATAAGGTATTTTCCCAGGTGCGACCGGGGCATTCCCCCGAGCCTCCCACTCAATTGTCCCCTACGCCAAGGAGACGGGTCTGGGTACTTATACAATAGCATTTCTTAATAAAAGCAGATCAGATCCAGAGTATCTTCGCGAGGCATCACGCCGATCCGGTCTCACCTTGTGCACCTCGAGATCCACCATTATTGTCCAGAAGAAGACAATATCCCTTGAGTGCCAAGGTTCGTGCCTTCGAAACGCCAAGTCACTAAAGCCCCCCATGTTGTTCAGAAAGAGAACAACGTTAGAACAGCCATTGTTCTTTGAGCCCGTTGACAAGAGACGGTTCTCACCCCCCCCCCTCCCCTGTTGTTCAGAAAGAGAACAACGTTAGAACAGCCATTGTTCTTCAAGCCCGTTCGTCAAGAAACGGTTCTCATTCCCAAGATATCACGTCAGGATAATCTAATTCCCCCCTTTTTAACGTTCTTCAAGAGAACGATTGGTTTCAACGATAACCTCCATTGTTCATCTAGAACATCCCCGATTTGCTGTCACAAAGATCGCTCGTATCTCCGAGTCCGACTTCGCTCTCACTCTTCGAAGGCAGTCCTTCCCCTTCGCTAAGGACAACCCCTGAAGAACCCTTCCGCTGGAACTCACCAGTGGACCGAAGATTCCTACGCATCGTCTTCTTCTGCACAACAACTTTGTAATTACGTAAGCTGAGCATTACCTTTAATCATTCAACCTTTTGTCAACGCAACCCTGTGCTTTAAATGGTTTAGCGAATCATTCCCCCCCCTTTAATTTTTATTTGTTTACCTTTTTAAATCTTTCCAAATCTTAATCCTCGGATTAGTCAGATATTCCCATGACCCTTTCCATTCTCCGTTTATGTAAACATTTTCTTTTTTGTGTGTTGTTGATAGTTTAATTAATAAAACTCTGTTTTATTAATGATAGCCACATTATTATCCGTGAGCTCAGTTTCACTTCTTAAGCATATTGGAGATAAATAACCTCGGTCAATCAGATTACCACGCACTCGAAATATTAGAATAATTCCCTCAACGAATAGTTGTATATGGTATATCGTCGAGAGTCTATTCTACGACAATCTTGCTTATATACCACACGCGAAATGGCTGAAGAAAATTCTGGAACTCTACAGAAATCGCCCAAGCGATGACGTGATGATTTTCTGGAAAATTCTCTACAATTCTATGGTACATAAATTATTGCACAAGTCAATTTGATCACTTATATATTTAATATAAATATTTTTAACACATATAAAATGCTATAATGGCCTATATTACATTTCAGAGTAGTTTGTGCGTGACCTTTTTCAATATTTCAATGGAATAAAAGTAATTTTTGTCATTAATAGACAAAAGTTCATTCATTCGTGCTACAGGAAATAATTTTTGATAAAAAAGTCATCACCCTAATATATATATATATATATATATATATATATATATATATATATATATATATATATATATATATATATATATGGCCAAAATTATAAGACAGGTATGAAAAAGTGAAGAATATGATTGAAACTCATTTATTTCATACTTGACATAATACAAATAAGAATTTTGGCGTATAATCTACCAATAATTAATATTTGATGTGTCCTTCTTTCGCTTTAATAACCGCTTTTATGTGTTTTTGCATATTTGAGGTTAAGTTGGCACAGGTGGTTGGCTCAATTTTCTGCCACTCTTGATGAATCTTGGCTGTTTATTCATTTTTTGAGGAACATTTGTGCACCCTCACTCTTGTGCCGAAGTGTGACCACACATGTTCAATGGGGTTGAGGTTTGGAGAATAAGGGGGAGGGTCATCCAATCAATGCCCCTCCTTTCTTTTCCAACCTACCCTTTGAGAGTCTAGATGTAGAAAATACCACCATCTGGTATGTCATCATTGAAAATTTTACCTACGAAAGGTTGATAAACCTGGTCTAACATGCTGGTGTAAGTGTTGGAATTCATTTTGCCCTCACAAGTGAACACCAATCGTGGACATGAAGGCAACATGCGGCCCCAAACTATTACACTGTCACCTCCAAATTTGACTGTTGGGACAACTCATCTCGGATCAGAAGCTTTCCCAACCCTCGATTCGATGAACATAAACATCTCCAGGGGTTCCAAAGATCTGAGGAGAAATACAAATTTCTTCTCAGGATTTTTTGTATCCAATAAAAAGCATAATATATTGTAGAAAATAATGTGAAGAACCTATAGGTGGATCACCATTTATGGAAGATAATGTTCTACCAATGTCTCTAAGTTATGGGTTTACCAATTTATAGGGGTGTACAGGAGAAGAATTACCAATTTATAGCGATAACCAACTTATATGAAGGTGAATTAAGTATCTGACTCCAAAGATGAATTCTTCATTGTGTTGTTTTTTTTGGCTGGGCTTACCGAAGGTTTCAGGATAATCGAGGAAAATAAGGATGTTGCAAAAATAGACTTTATTCTAATTCCCGACAACCAGAAATCTCCCAACTGCTGTTCATTCCACTCCTGGATGGCGAGCTGGACATCTTCATCGTCCTCAAACCGGCGTCCACGCAGTGCAGCCTTGAGCTGGCGGAATAAAAAGTAGTCGCTAGGGGCCATATCTGGACTGTAGGGGGATGTTTGAGCTCCTCGAATACGCACTCGCGCAGGGAAGCTTGTGCAACTCTGGCCTGGTGGACAGTGGCATTGTTGTGGAGGAGCAGGACACCGCGTGTCAACTTGCCGCGCCTCTTCTGACGAATACACTTCTTCAACCCAGCCAGTTCCTCGGCGTAATATGAGCCTGTGGTGGTCCTTCCACGAGGTGCATAGTCCACCATCAACACTCCCTCAGAATCCCAGGAGATGGTGGCCATGATCTTCCCGGCTGAGGGTTAGCTCCGGAACTTGATGGGGGTCGGAGCCCCTGTGCTTCCAGGCCATGCTTTCAAGCTTGGTCTCGAGATACCAGTGATGGACTGACGTTTCATCACCTGTTACTATGCGTGACTCGAATCCCGCCGGGTCTTGGTTGTACAGGAACAGCAGCTCCTCCAAACTTTGACGACATTGAAGTCGATCATGGGGCGAGGTTTCTAGGGACCCAACGGGCAGAGACCTTAGTCATGGCCAAATTGTCGTGGATGATGTTGATAACACTTCCATGTGATATTCTAAGTTCTCGGTCTATTTCTTCGACCTTTACCCGTCGATTTTCGAGGATCATCCTCTCCACACGAACCACATTGTTCTCGTTGGTCACGTCTGACAGGCGTCCTGGACGGTGCTCATCTTCAAGGGACTCACGACCATGTTGGAACTCTCTATTCCAACGAGCAATGGTTGCATAGGAAGGGGCGGTGTCGGTGTACACTGCAACCATGCGTTCATGGATCTCTTTTGCATTCTTGCCTTCCTTGGTCAAAAATTTGATCACTGCGCGGTGCTCACCCTTCTTCATTGTTAAAAAATTTGTGACTGACGATCTGCGATCAGCTACTGCTTCTTAAATAGACGAGGCAGGAGCGTGCGGCTGTAGGTCCTGACTTTTCATAACTTATCATAACACCCCCACAAACAGCCATCCGCCTTCCTCTGTTTTGCCCTACCGATTCGCAAAACTTATTGACCGACCCTCGTATATTCAACGCGAAGTATTAAATTCTGGAGGGACAATACTTAGTGAACTTAAAAGGGGAAACGTGACGAGATAATCTTCTTAACTACTGTAATCTAGTAATTTTAACAATACAATAATCTTACTAACGAGCTGCTCCGACTATATATGTTTATTTCTTAGAGGGCGTGCATACCCTAAGATTTATCAATATAACAGGTTTCGCTTGTCTCAGCTTTGTGATACAATTTCTTTTGGCTAGCGGGTATATTTACTCAGGTGTTTCGTAGATTTCCGACTTTCGATAAATCTATTCTGAGACCCGAAATGTTTGTTTGCGAGTTTGTCTTATTGGCACGGGTCATTTTGACCTTTCGCGCGTTCGTATATTGTTTGTCTAGTGCTCACTTCCAACAGTTGCTTGCCTTCTATATATATATATACATTAACAAATAAATTACATTCCTTATTTTTGTATTCAAATTCATAGATGCAAATTACTCTATACATTCTTAATTCCTTATTCCAATTTTAGACATTTATTTTATATGAGTGGAGTATGCTAGGATTTAATAAGACCACCACGCGTCCATTTTGTAGAGGTTTTTGTTGGGCCTATTGAATCTTTCAATTTGGTGCCACTAACATACCTATTACATAATCTGATCACTAAAAACCTACCTCAAAGTTGCTTTCATCAGACCAAACAACTTTAGCCCAATCATTATTAGTCCGATTTCCATGCTCTTTTGCCCAAGACAATCGCTACTTCTTGTTTACCTGAGACAGACAAGGTTTCTTCCAAGACTTACAGCCTTTGAGCGCAACTTTTAATAATAACCTAATTCTCACTGTGGGTCTTGATATCTCTTTGTTTGTTGCTACCCGAAACTCAGCAGCTACATCAGAAGAGGGTATTTTTCTTATCGGCCAGAGATGTCCTTTTCAGCAACCTCTCTTCCCTCCAAATTGTACACCTTTTGCGAACTTGACCATGACGGTTTTTGAAAGAATTGGTCTCATTGTACCTTTTAATGGTAGTTTGGACACCGTTTCTCGAGCATTGCAATTTTCATTCGTATTATCTATTCTTTCATACCTGCCCCATAATTTTGGCAAAGGTATAGCCTTTCGAATATAAATCTATGAACAGGCTCACTGTTCCACCCGAGAAAGGATTCACCTCTTCGTCAACGCTCATCATCGAGAAGCCCCACAAGTGTAACCCAAGGATTGGAATAATCATACATCCACTGTCCCTTCGCTTATATCGTCAAGTCAAGATACATCGCCAAGCTCCCCTCTTCACCCACCTCGAAGACAGCTGTGCGTCCGATTCAGCCTCACCTCCGAGACACCCTCTCCTCCGCGAGACCCTCTCCTCGCCTCACGTCTGCGACACACTCGCCTTCCCTTCTCACGAGATTCTCGTTAAAGGTCATTCTAAGCCCGCTTCGCACTTAGTTTAAAGGTAAAAGGATTACCATTTAATTATGTTCTTTAATTAACATTCCGTACTAAAGTGAATGTTTGCGTCAACCATCGCGTAGTATTCATTGATAGTACTAAGTTTTATTTAGACCCTCTTATTATATCCTTAGTAGATTTAAAGTTTTTAATATTTATTTTTTTATAATTAAAAGTATATTTTTTCTATAGTGGTTTAATTAAATCCTCGAAACGCTGCAAATGGCAATAGGTATATAAATTTACAAATCCTCCCTGGTTAAAGAATCAAATCAAAAGATAAATAGTAATACAGCTCTCTTAGAGGAAAAAAATAAACGGAGTTATTTATGTACGGAACAAACATACCTACATACTCGGCTGTATACCACGATACATATATATATATATATATATATATATATATATATATATATATATATATATATATATATATATATATATATATATATATATATATATATATATATATATATATATGTATATATATATATATATATATATATATATATATATATATATATGTATATATATATATATATATATATATATATATATATATATATATATATATATATATATATATATATGTAGGGGGGGTGTATGTGTGGTGTGTGTGTGCCCGTTTGGCTGCTCTTGTAAAGCTTCAGTTTAAGTTGTATAATGAACGAAAGAACGTAGAGGGGGAAATTAGTTTCCTTAATACAACGTTTCAGGTGTTAATTTCATTTTTGTGGATGTCGGAGCGTACGGGAAAGAGAGCGACGGAGGAATTTTCGGAAGATGAAAAATTAAGAATCTTTTGGACTCCAATGAGTTTAACCTCCCAGCGGCTGCCAAAACTACCTCAGACTTGCCAAAAGAACTGCCTCTCTTCCTACTTGAAGAGGCAGAGTATCCGCTAAGAAAATATCTCCTCACCCCATACATTACCGGCATGTCCTATGAAAAACATGTTCAACTACAAACATTCGCGTTGCCGTGGTTGTATTGAAAGTGCATTCGTATTTCTGGCCGGAAAGTGGCGTGCACTACTCATGGCTATGGAAGTCAACGTTGACAACGCAACTGCTGTCGTACTGGAGATAATCGTTCTTCATAACTTTGTCTTATCAATGGAAGTAGATCCAAACGATTACGAAGATTGGGTTGATGACCATCTTGCAAATCAGCAAACCATGTATTGCGGAAGACCATCGGCCTATTATCATGAATCCGCGACCAGCTCAAAGATTATGTTAATAGTGTCGGGGCGGTTCCACGGCAAGCTGATAGGGTTGGATAAAATGGATATAGTAAGCGATAGAATGTAATTGGCGGCGGTTTTTCCTAAGTTTTAAACATCTACATATGTAAAAAATCACTGTAAAACTGCAATTGAAGATTCGCAATTATTTTTTGAGGTGTTGAATTGCTTACTTTCTAAAAGTTACGAAACCCGCCGTGAATTACATTCTATCATTTACTTTAGTTTGTACTTACCGGTGACTGCTAATATATCTGCCATTTCACACAACAGAGTGTTGCGGACACCTCGATTTTGGAAGTGTGGGTGATCTCTTTGCCACAGAACAGGTCGGACAGGCAACAACCCGATAAACTCCTCGGTGTTTATTTGGAAGGATGATGAAAGATGTAACGTTTTTCAAAGGAACATGGAATTTCGTTGTTATAGCCATGCTCCATGGCTGTGCGGGTCAATGATGATTGTATATAGGATCAGAATATCACCGAATTAACTGCTTTTCTGAACATACAGTTATTATATATCTTTAAATTGTACCTGATATATGCTGAATCCGGTCAGTTTTAGTAATTTTGTCTTCAAGAATAAAAACTCACCTTTGTAGATAGCTTTTTGGCCATGTTGTTGAATCGTGGAGGACCGCTAGTTGCGAGCAGCAAAAAATACAATCGAATTTCCCGAGCGTGCTGCTATGATCCTCGCTGAGCCGCTCCG
Source organism: Ceratothoa steindachneri (assembly GCA_963969495.1). Taxonomy (NCBI): domain Eukaryota; kingdom Metazoa; phylum Arthropoda; class Malacostraca; order Isopoda; family Cymothoidae; genus Ceratothoa; species Ceratothoa steindachneri. The sequence goes on from OZ018334.1 coordinate 22,808,063, forward strand.
CTCAGGGTGAAAACAGCTGGGCGGCTGTACAGCCAAAAGTACTTAGAAATGAATGCCGCTACTAACCGCTCTGCTCTGCTTGTAGTGTGAACGAAACCTACCACCTAGCGAACGCTTCCGTGACCTCAGCTGGTAACGGCACCAGTTCTGCTTCAGAGCTTCTCACACTGTTGTGAGTGGCTATGTGCACGATTCCGCGAGTGGAGCTACTTACCCTACGGGGGTAATTTTAGCGTACCCTCCAATGGGTGGTCATCTCACGGCACCCCTGAAAGGTTTTTAGGCACGTTCGCTAGCATTTAACCCCTACCTCAACGTCAGAAATCCAATGCCGTATCCCCGAGGCTAGTGAGAGTTCCAATAAAAAGGTGTGGGAAAGACGTTAATTCTAAACCGTAACCCTTTTTTAAAGAAATTTCATTTAGTCTGTATTTACTTTTAACTAGTGGTAGATTACTGGAATAGTTTGACATCTCAGAGGGTAGACAATTCCAAACTTGAATGTTTTCAAACGCAGATTAGATGATTATATGGGAAGGGAGGGTTAAGTTATTTTTTTTTCTAGGGAGGGGGTGTCTGGACTCATTCCTGTGGATGTAATTTTTTTATTATTGTATATAATGGGTGATTTGTATTTTGACGAGCCTTGGGTTTTTTTACGCGTTCCTCTGGATGGTTCAAATTCTATATTGCGGCTGCATGATCTGACATAAACCAATGAATTATATAAATTGTATATTTGTGGGTGGGTTTTGACAGATACGGATGAACTTTGATAGGCCCTTATGGCTTTTCTCATCCGTAAAATTATGTTAAGTTATGGTTAAGTAAACGTTCACATCCAACACCGGGCAGTTTATACCCAAGCATTATTTATGAGCGAAGAACGTTGTGGCCGTAGGCACAGATCCGAGCATCTTAAAGATACAGATTCTAGAGGTGTAGGTTATTCTTATAAATTTTAAGCTACAGTGAGTCTTTTTTTTTTTTTTCTTCTTTTTTTTGCTTCAGTTAATTACAAATGACAAAAGCATCTCAAAATTTTAAGGGTAGATATATTAGATTCAGTTTAGTTTTTCATTCATTTTAGGTTTGACTTTTATTTGCAATGGCCACAAATCGTTTCACTTCTTTCCTTGTCGCGTCGTTGCATTTAATCGCAACTGGTTTAAAAGAGGTGGAATAATATTTGAGACTAGAAACCATTTGTGTGTGAGGGATAGGGAGGGGGGGTTATTCATTTTTAATGAAAGTTTACAATCAAATGTAACGGTACGGTCGTACAGAATTCTGTACAAATCTGACAACCGAAATACAGTTGATTTACTTAAGGCTATGCCTAGCTATGTTACTATGGTGACGGAAATGTGGTTGATTAAATAACATTATACGTAGGCTATGTTTTTATGGCAACGGAAATGTAGTAGATTAATTAACCCTATGCGTAGGCTATGTTTCTATGGCGACGGAAATGTGGTTGATTAATTAACGCTATGGGTAGGATATGTTTCCATGGTGACGGAAATGTGGTTGATTAATTACCGCTATGCGTAGTCTATGTTTCTATGGTGACGGAAATGTGGATGGATGATTAACTAACGCTATGCGTAGGCTATGTTTCTATAGTGACGGAAATGTGGTTGCTTAATTAACACTATGTTTCTATGGCGACGGAACTGTTGTTGATTAATTGCCGCTATGCGTAGGCTATGTTTATATAGCGACGGAAATGTGGTTGATTAATTACCGCTATGCGTAGGCTAAGAACTGCGTTATATGGGTTTTCTACCACTCAGAATTTTGATTGGTGTCCTTTCTGAAAGAGTTTCCCTCGTGAATATTGGCATAATTGAGAGAATTGCGTGCTCTCCCCGTCCCTAGCCCCCCCTCCCAAGTTGGGCTATGTAGACCACATTTTTTTTAATTACCGCATATATGCCTAACTTAAAGGCATAGATAGATTCATAAAGGCTTTTGCTTTTATTTCTCAATAAAAGCTTTTGCATGGACAGCTATCAAATTTTCCCCAGCATGCAACCGCCTCCTTCTATTCTAACCTGGTCCCCTCAGGACCGTCTCACAGAAAGCGAGGCCCCACTTAATTGTGGTAACGTTGACGCGGAGCCTACTACAGCACGGGCTGTAGTAGTTTTTGCCTTAATATTCCAAGCGGGCGGAGGGAGCAGAAGTCATCAGTTGTGGGGAGCAATTAACGACAATATTTTCAATAAATGACGTAAATGAAACTAAATTGCGGCCACCTTTTAGGGTTATACATTCAGACCCCCACCCCCCACCCCCCTCTTCCACCACATCTGAATGGCCTGAGCTACAACGGCCTTGCCAAGTTGACCATGCGCCAACTCCAGAATTGGTAGGGGCGGAAAGGAAATCAACCTTAATGAATCCCTAGTGGTTACCTCTTGTTTCTATAATATAGTCTATATTTCTTGTAAATTTTCTGAATAATTTAAAGGTATGTGCATGAGTTAGATTTATTTTATTTCATTAGATTATTCCCAAAGTTTGAAAAGAAATAACGTATTCTTTACCTATCTAATTGGAATATAGAGACTTAGGTCCTAATGGACAAAAATTATTAATAATTGGGAAATATGGCATAGCTTCAGTGGCATGTCTCCAGTGGCTTCCAATGGCGATAATTATTCGCACGTTTCTTCGGGCCCTTTTTCCATCTGGGAAAATTACACCTTCGGGACGACCCGGGATAGGGGGTGAGGGAGAGCAGTTTATTGGGGATGGGAGGACTCTAACCATTGTCAGTGGGGGGAAAAGAGACTGGAGGGTAATTGGAGAAGCCCAAAATAGTGATAAGAGCACAGATTCAAAACAATACCACTTTTTTTCACATGCCTCGTATATATATATATATATATATATATATATATATATATATATATATATATATATATATATATATATATATATATATATATATATGGTTTCTAACAGCAGAAGAGGCATTTTATAGCTTCTTGATATATGGGATTGGGATAATATAAGTGGGGAATATGATGATGATGAGAGAAAAGAGAGGATAGTGAAGAAATATTGTGTATGGGATGAATGTCGATGAGATGGTTATGATTAGAAAATAGAGATGGATGTGATACGGTGAGGGGGATGATGATTTGTGCCAAGGTTGCCTGGCAAATGCTTTCCTATTTGCATTCACTTTTGCTTTTATTGTTTAACCTTTATCAATTTGATTTATAACTCTCGAACCTTTGTTTTCTGATGTTTTTGAGCATTTATGTCTATTATCGTTATATTTTTTTTTTTACTTCACATTTGAACTTTATTTGTATGTTTAATTTTGCATTTGTTATTCTATCTGCATTCTTGTATCTTCACCGGTTTCTCATGATCGGTTGACAGATTCGGGGAGGGAGGAGGCGGTATTCTTCCTTGAGTAGATCTTTATAATTATTTAAAAATCGGGATAATTTCTCTTTCTGCTTTTCTGGTGCTGATTCAAAACGTTGTCTATATTGAGTTCGCCTCATTTCCTTCTCTGGTAAGACCAGGCAATGGCTTCGCTACTAAGATTAAAATTTAATATCTAAAAAAAAGCAGCCATGGTTAAATTTTTAGACATTTTCTGAAATATAACTTCCCCCCCAAAAGCAGCCATCGTTAAATTTTAATAAATTATCTGAACGTCACCAATTGTAATTCATTTTTTTTAAAAACATTATAAAAAAGCATTGGATAATCATATTTATTTTTTCTGAACTAAACTATTTTGTTTTTTCAAACTCTAAGGAAATTCATAGAAATTACTTTGATAAAAAAATTAAAATATACCTACATAAGTCATAACCAAACTAAGATGAAATTATTAGTCAAATACTTAAAAAAAAAATCCCCTCCTTAAATTATAGAGTTAGTGAGATAATTTTACCTATTTCATTTCGTGGTATTTTGTTCTTTAGATTTTCCCATAGGCTTACTAGGCGGTTGTGAAGGATGACGTTTATAGGTTTTAGTTTGGCTCTCCGCTAAATTCTTCCAATTTTATCAAGATAAAGATTAGCATCCCCCGAATCTTCAAGCTTAAGAAAAGCGTCCCCATAAAAAATTTCGAGGTTAAGATACGCTGGAGACGTTTTTCTTAACCTACTCCGTTGGAGGGCTTGCCCTGACCGACGTCCGTCCGAGAAGTGACATAGTTTTGGGGAGGACTGAAACCACAAACTTTAAAGTTTTTAACTTTAAAAGATTTTTATCACTGTTTTTAATAGAGTGGAACAAGCGCGAGATTTTTTTGAAAATTTTAAATAACTTTCACTACCGTCAAATCACAGCGGTAACCTCCCTAGTAAACAGTGTCAGCTTAAAAAGAATCCGGACGGAGATTCGAACTGCTGACCCAGCGAATGTCAGGCAAGCGTGATAACTACTATACTAGACGGGAGGCTGCTACTAACTAGGCTTGATATTTAGATTGAGTAAAATAGTCTATTTTCCCAATCCCTAGTAAACAGTGTCAGCTTAAAAAGAATCCGGACGGAGATTCGAACTGCCGACTCAGCGAATGCCAGGCAAGCGCGATAACTACTATACTAGGCGGAAAGCTACTACTAACTAGGCTTGATATTTAGATTGAGTTAAATAGTATATTTTCCAAATCCCTAGTAAAGAGTGTCAGCTTAAAAAGAATCCGGACGGAAATTCGAACTGCCGACCCAGCGAATGTCAGGCAAGCACGATAACTACTATACTAGGCGGGAAGCTACTACTAACTAGGCATGATATTTAGATTAAGTTAAATAGTATATTTTCTAAATCCCTAGTAAACAGTGTCAGCTTAAAAAGAATCCGGACGGAGATTCGAACTGCTGACCCTGCGAATGTCAGGCAAGCGCGATAACTACTATACTAGGCGGGAAGCTACTACTAACTAGGCATGATATTTAAATTAAGTTAAATAGTATATTTTCCAAATCCCTAGTAAACAGTGTCAGCTTAAAAAGAATCCGGGTGGAGATTCGAACTGCTGACCCAGTGAATGTCAGGCAAGCGCGATAACTACTATACTAGGCAGGAGGCTACTACTAACTAAGCTTGATATTTAGATTGGGTTAAATAGTCTATTTTCCAAATCCCTAGTAAACAGTGTCAGCTTAAAAAGAATCCGGACGGATATACGAACTGCCGACTCAGCGAATGTCAGGCAAGCGCGATAACTACTATACTAGGCGGGAAGCTACTACTAACTAGGCTTGATATTTAGATTGATTTAAATAGTATATTTTCCAAATCCCAGGTAAACAGTGTCAGCTTAAAAAGAATCCGGACGGAGATTCGAACTGCCGACTCAGCGAATGTCAGGCAAGCGCGATAACTACTATACTAGGCGGGAGGCTACTACTAACTAGGCTTGATATTTAGATTGCGTTAAATAGTCTATTTTCCAAATCCCTAGTAAACAGTGTCAGCTTAAAAAGAATCCGGACAGAGATTCGAACTGCTGACCCAGCGAATGTCAGGCAAGAGCGAAAACTACTATACTAGGCGGGAAGCTACTACTAACTAGGCTTAATATTTAGATTGAGTTAAATAGTCTATTTTGCAAAACCCTAGTAAACAGTGTCAGCTTAAATAGAATCCAGGCGGAGATTCGAACTGCCGACTCAGCGAATATCAGGCAAGTGCGACAACTACTATACTAGGCAGGAGATTACTACTAACTAGGCTTGATATTTAGATTGAGTTAAATATTATATTTTCCAAATCCCTAATAAACAGTGTCAGCTCAAAAAGAATCCGGACGGAGATTGGAACTGCTGACCCAGCGAATGTCAGGCAAGCGCGATAACTACTATACTAGGAGGGAGGCTACTACTAACTAGGCTTGATATTTACATTAGGTTAAATAGTCTATTTTCCTAATCCCTAATAAACAGTGTCAGCTTAAAAAGATTCCGGACGGAGATTCGAACTGCTGACCCAGCGAATGTCAGGCAAGCGTGATAACTACTATACTAGGCGGCCAGCTACTACTAACTAGGTGTGATATTTAGATTGAGTTAAATAGTATATTTTCCAAATCCCAAGTAAACAGTGTCAGCTTAAAAAGAATCCGGACGGAGATTCGAACTGCTGAACCAGCGAATGTCAGGCAAGCGCGATAACTACTATACTAGGCAAGAAGCTACTACTAACTAGGCGTGATATTTAGATTGAGTTAAATAGTATATTTTCCAAATCCCTAGTAAACAGTGTCAGCTTAAAAAGAATCCGGACAAAGATCCGAACTGCCGACTCAGCGAATGTCAGGCAAGTGCGATAACTACTATACTAGGCGAGAGGCTACTACTAACTAGGCATGATATTTAGATTGCGTTAAATAGTCTATTTTCCAAATCCCTAGTAAACAGTGTCAGCTTAAACAGAATCCGGACGGAGAATCGAACTGCACCCTCAGCGAATGCCAGGAAAGTGCGATAACTATTATAATAGGCGGGAGGCTACTATTAAATAGGCTTGATATTTGAATTGAGTTAAATAGTCTTTTTTCCAAATCCCTAGTAAACAGTGTCAGCTTTAAAAGAATCCGGACGGAGATTCGAACTGCTGACCCAGCGAATGTCAGGCAAGCGCGATAACTACTATACTAGGCGGCCAGCTACTACTAACTAGGTGTGATATTTAGATTGAGTTAAATAGTCTATTTTCCAAATCCCTAGTAAACAGTGTCAGCTTAAAAAGAATCCGGGCGGAGATTCGAACTGCTGACCCAGTGAATGTCAGGGGAAGCGCGATAACTACTATACTAGGCGGGAATCTACTACTAACTAGGCTTAATATTTAGATTGAGTTAAATAGTCTATTTTCCAAATCCCTAGTAAACAGTGTCAGCTTAAAAAGAATCCGGATGGAGATTCGAACTGCCGACTCAGCGAATATCAGACAAGCGCGACAACTACTATACTAGGCAGGAGGCTACTACTAACTAGGCTTGATATTTAGATTGAGTTAAATAGTATATTTTCTAAATCCCTAGTAAACAGTCTCAGCTTAAAAGGAATCCGGACGGAGATTCAAACTGCTAACCCAGCGAATGTCAGGCAAGCGCGATAACTACTATACTAGGCCGGAAGCTACTACTTACTAGGCGTGATATTTAGATTAAGTTAAATATATATTTTCCAAATCCCTAGTAAACAGTGTAAGCTTAAATAGAATCCGGACAGAGATTCGAACTGACGACCCAGCGAAAGCCAGGAAAGCGCGAACACTACTATACTAGGCGGGAGGCTACTACTAGCCAAGCTTGATATTTAAATTGAGTTAAATAGTCTATTTTCCAAATCCCTAGTAAACAATGTCAGCTTAAAATGAATCCGGACGGAGATTCGAACTGCTGACCCAGCGAATGTCAGGCATCGCGATAACTACTATACTAGGCGGGAAGCTACTACTAACTAGGCTTAATATTTAGATTGATTTAAATAGTCTATTTTCCAAATCCCTAGTAAACAGTGTCAGCTTAAAAAGAATCCGGACGGAGATTCGAACTGCCGACTCAACGAATGTCAGGCAAGCGCGATAACTACTATACTAGGCAGGAGGCTACTACTAACTAGGCTTGATATTTAGATTGAGTTAAATAGTAGATTTTCCAAATCCCTAGTAAACAGTGTCAGCTTAAAAAGAATCCAGACGGAGATTCGAACTGCCGACTCAGCGAATGTCAGGCAAGCGCGATAAATACTATACTAGGCAGGAGGCTACTACTAACTAGGCTTGATATTTAGATTGAGTTAAATAGTCTATTTTCCAAATCCCTAGTAAAAAGTGTCAGCTTAATAGGAATCCGGACGGAGATTCGAATTGCTGACCCAGTGAATGTCAGGCAAGCGCGATAACTACTATACTAGGCGGGAAGCTACTACTAACTAGGCGTGATATTTAGATTGAGGTAAATAGTATATTTTCCAAATCCCTAGTAAACAGTGTCAGCTTAAAAAGAATCCGGACAGAGATTCGAACTGCTGACCCAGCGAATGTCAGGCAAGCGCGATAACTACTATACTAGGCGGGAAGCTACCACTAACAAGGCTTGATCTTTAGATTGAGTTATATAGTATATTTTTCAAATCCCTAGTAAACAGTGTCAGCTTAAATAGAATCCGGACGGAGATTCAAACTAGTGACCCAGCAAATGCCAGGCTTGCGCGATAACTGCTATACTAGGCGGGAGGCTACTATTAAATAGGCTTGATATTTAGATTGAGTTAAATAGTCTATTTTCCAAATCCCTAGTAAACAAGCTCAGCTTAAACAGAATCCGGACGGAGATTCGAACTGCCGACCCAGCGAATGCCAGGCAAGCGCGATAACTACTATACTAGGCGGGAGGCTACTACTAGCCAGGCTTGATATTTAGATTGAGTTAAATAGTTTTTTTTTCAGACCCCTAGTAAACAGTGTCAGCTTAAAAAGAATCCGGACGGAGATTCGAACTGCCGACTCAGCGAATGTCAGGCATGTGCGATAACTACTATACTAGGCAGGAGGCTACTACTAACTAGGCTTGATATTTAGATTGAGTTAAATAGTATATTTTCCAAATCCCTAGTAAACAGTGTCAGCTTAAAAAGAATCCGGACGGAGATTCGAACTGCCGACCCAGCGAAAGCCAGGCAGGCGCGATAACTACTATACTAGGCAAGAGGCTACTACTAGCCAGGGTTGATATTTAGATTGAGTTAAATAGTCTATTTTACAAATCCCTAGTAAACAGTGTCAGCTTAAAAAGAATCCGGACGGAGATTCGAACTGCCGACTCAGCGAATGTCAGGCAAGCTCGATAACTACTATACTAGGCAGGAGGCTACTAATAACTAGGCTTGATATTTAGATTAAGTTAAATAGTCTATTTTCCAAATCCCTAGTAAACAATCTCAGCTTAAAAAGAATCCGGAAGAAGATTCGAACTGCTGTCCCAGCGAATGTCAGGCAAGCGCGATAAATACTATACTAGGCGGGAAGCTACTACTAACTAGGCTTGATATTTAGATTGAGTTAAATAGTATATTTTCTAAATCCCTAGCAAACAGTGTCAGCTTTAAAAGAATCCAGGCGGAGATTCTAACTGCCGACCCAGCGAATGCCAGGCAAGCGCGATAACTACTATACTAGGCAGGAGGCTACTACTAACTAGGCTTGAAATTAAGATTAAGTTAAATAGTCTATTTACAAAATCCTCAGTAAAAAGTGTCAGCTTAAAAAGAATCCGGACGGAGATTCGAACTGCCGACCCAGCGAATGTCAGGCAAGCGCGATAACTACTATACTAAGCTGGAGGCTAATACTAACTCCGCTTGATATTTAGATTGAGTTAAAAAGTATATTTTCCAAATCCCTAGTAAACAGTGTCAGCTTAAAAAGAATCCGCACGGAGATTCGAACTGCCGACCCAGCGAATGCCAGGCAAGCGCAATAACTACTATACTAGGCGGGAGGCAACTACTAGCCAGGCTTGATATTTAGATTGAGTTAAATAGTCCCTTTTCCAAATCCCTAGTAAACAATGTCAGCTTAAAAAGAATCCGGACTGAGATTCGAACTGCCGACTCAGCGAATGCCAGGCAAGCGGGATAACTACTATACTAGGCGGGTGGCTACTATTAAATAAGTTTGAAATTTAGATTGAGTTAAATAGTCTATTTTACAAATCCCTGGGAAACAGTGTCACCTTAAAAAGAATCCGGACGGAGATTCGAACTGCTGACTCAGCGAATGTCAGGCAACCGCGATAACTACCTATACTAGGCAGAAGGCTACTACTAACTAGGCTTGATATTTAGATTGAGTTAAATAGTCTATTTTCTAAATCCCTATTAAACAGTGTCAGCTTAAAAAGAACCCGGACGTAGATTCGAACTGCTGACCCAGCGAATGTCAGGCAAGCGCGATAACTACTATACTAGGCAAAAAGCTACTACTAACAACGCTTGATATTTAGATTTAGTAAAATAGTATAGTTTCCAAATCCCTAGTAAACAGTGTCAGCTTAAAAAGAATCCGGACCGAGATTCGAACTGGCGACCCATCGAAAGTCAGACAATCGCGATAACTACTATACTAGGCGTAAGGCTACTACTAGCCAGGCTTGATATTTAGATTGAGTTAAATAGTCTATTTTACAAATCCCTAGTAAACAATGTCAGCTTAAAAAGAATCCAGACGGAGATTCGAACTGCCAACTCAGCGAATGCCAGGCAAGCGCGACAACTACTATACTAGGCGGGAGGCTACTATTAAATAAGCTTGATATTTAGATTGAGTTAAATAGTCTATTTTCCAAATCCCTAAAAAACAGGGTCAGCTTAAAAAGAATCCGGACGGAGATTCGAACTGCCGACTCAGCGAATGTCAGGCAAGCGCGATAACTACTATACTAGGCGGTAAGCAAATACTAAATAGGCTTGATATTTAGATTGAGTTAAAGAGTATATTTTTCTTTTCCCTAGTAAACAGTGTCAGCTTAAAAAGAATCTGGACGGAGATTCAAACTGGCGACCCAGCAAATGCCAGGCTTGCGAAATAACTGCTATACTAGGCGGGAGGCTACTATTAAATAGGCTTGATATTTAGATTGAGTTAAATAGTCTATTTTCCAAATCCCTAGTAATCAATGACAGCTTAAAACGAATCCGGACGGAGATTCGAACTGCCGACCCAGCGAATGCCAGGCAAGCGCGATAACTACTATACTAGGCCGGAGGCTACTAGTAAATAGGCCTTATATTTAGATTAAGTTAAATAGTCTATTTTCCAAATCCCTAGTAAACAGTGTCAGCTTAAAAAGAATCCAGACGGAGGTTCGAACTGCCGACCCAGCGAATGCCAGGCAAGCACGATTACTACTATACTAGGCGGCAGGCTACTATTAAATAGGCTTGATATTAAGATTGAGTTAAATAGTCTATTTTCCAAATCCCTAGTAAACAGTCTCAGCTTAAAAAGAATCCGGACAGAGATTCGAACTGCCGACCCAGCGAATGCCAGGCGAGCGCGATAACTACTATACTAGGCGGGAGGCTACTACTAGCCAGGCTTGATATTTAGATTGAGTTAAATAGTATTTTTTCCAAATCCCTGGTAAACAGTGTCAGCTTAAAAAGAATCCGGACGGAGATTAGAACTGCCGACTCAGCGAATGTCAGGCAAGCGCGATAACTACTATACTAGGCAGGAGGCTACTAATAACTAGGCTTGATATTTAGATTAAGTTAAATAGTATATTTTCCAAATCCCTAGTAAACAGTGTCAGCTTAAAAAGAATCCGGACGGAGATTCGAACTGCCGACCCAGCGAATGTCAGGCAAGCACGATAACTACTATACTAGGCGGGAGTTAATATTAACTAGGCTTGATATTTAGATTGAGTTAAAAAGTATATTTTCTAAATCCCTAGTAAACAGTGTCAGCTTAAAAAGAATCCGGAGATAGATTCGAACTGCTGACCCATCGAATGTCAGGTAAGCGCGATAACTACTATACTAGGCAAAAAGCTACTACTAACTAGGGTTGATATTTAGATTGAGTTAAATAGTATAGTTTATAAATCCCTAGTAAACAGTGTCAGCTTAAAAAGAATGGGGACGGAGATTCGAACTGCCTACCCTTCGTTCCAAGCAAGCGTGATAACTACTATACTAGGCGGGAGGCTACTACTAGCCAGGCTTTATATTTGGATTGAGTTAAATAGTCTATTTTCTAAATCCCTAGTAAACAATGTCAGCTTAAATAGAATCCGGACGGAGATTCGAACTGCCGACTCAGCGAATGCCAGGCAAGCGCGATAACTACTATACTAGGCGGGAGGCTACTATAAACTAGGCTTGATATTAAGATTGAGTTAAATAGTCTATTTTCCAAATCCCTAGTAAACAGTGTCAGCTTAAAAAGAATCTAGACGGAGATTCGAACTGCCGACTCAGCGAATGTCAGGCAACCGCGATAACTACTCTCCTAGGCAGGAGGCTACTGCTAACTAGGCTTGATATTTTGATTGAGTTAAATAGTCTATTTTCAAAATCCCTAGTAAAAAGTGTAGCCAGCTTAAATAGAATCCGGATGGAGATTCGAACTGCCGACTCAGCGAATGTCAGGCAAGCGCGATAACTACTATACTAAGCAGGAGGCTAATACTAACTAGGCTTGATATTTAGATTTAGTTAAATAGTCTATTTTCCAAATCCCTAGTAAAAAGTGTCAGCTTAAAAAGAATCCTGTCGGAGATTCGAACTGCGGACCCAGCGAATGTCAGGCAAGCGCGATAACTACTATACTAGGCGGGAGGCTACTAGTAACTAGGCTTGATATTTAGATTAAGTTAAATAGTAAATTTTTTGTATCCCTTGTAAAAAGTGTCAGCTTAAAAAGAATCCGGACGGAGATTTAAAGTGCCGACCCAGCGAATGTCAGGCAAGCGCGATAACTACTATACTAGGCGGGAGGCTACTACTAGCCAGGCTTGATATTTAGATTGAGTTAAATAGTCTATTTTCCAAATCCCTAGTAAACATGTCAGCTTAAAAAGAATCCGGACGGAGATTCGTACTGCAGACTCAGTAAATGCCAGGCAAGCGCGATAACTACTATACTAGGCGGGAGGCTACTATTAAATAGGCTGGATATTTAAATTGAGTAGAATAGTCTATTTTCGAAATCCCTAGTAAACAGTGTGAGCTTAAAAAGAATCTGGACGGAGATTCGAACATCTGACCCAGCGAATGTTAGGCAAGCGCGATAACTACTATACTAGGCGGGAAGCAATTACTAACTAGGCTTGATATTTAGATTGAGTTAAATAGTCTATTTTCCAAATCCCTAGTAAACAGTGTCAGCTTAAAAAGAATCCGGATGGAGGTTCGAACTGCCGACCCAGCGAATGCCAGGCAAGCGCGATAACTACTATACTAGGCCGGAGGCTACTATTAAATAGGCCTTATATTTAGATTAAGTTAAATAGTCTATTTTCAAAATCCCTAGTAAACAGTGTCAGCTTAAAAAGAATCCGGACGGAGATTCGAACTGCCGACCCAGCGAATGCCAGGCAAGCGCGAAAACTACTATACTAGGCAGGAGGCTATTACTAGCCAAGCTTGATATTTAAATTGAGTCAAATAGTCTATTTTACAAATCCCTAGTAAACAATGTCAGATTAAAAAGAATCCGGAAGAAGATTCGAACTGCTGTCCCAGCGAATGTCAGGCAAGCGCGATAAATACTATACTAGGCGGGAAGCTACTACTAACTAGGCTTGATATTTAGATTGAGTTAAATAGTATATTTTCTAAATCCCTAGCAAACAGTGTCAGCTTTAAAAAAATCCGGACGGAGATTCGAACTGCCGACCCAGCGAATGCCAGGCAAGCGCGATAACTACTATACTAGGCAGGAGGCTACTACTAACTAGGCTTGATATTAAGATTAAGTTAAATAGTCTATTTACAAAATCCCCAGTAAAAAGTGTCAGCTTAAAAAGAATCCGGACGGAGATTCGAACTGCCGACCCAGCGAATGTCAGGCAAGCGCGATAACTACTATACTAGGCGGGAGGCTAATACTAACTAGGCTTGATATTTAGATTGAGTTAAAAAGTATATTTTCCAAATCACTAGTAAACAGTGTCAGCTTAAAAAGAATCTCGACGGAGATTCGAACTGCCGACCCAGCGAATGCCAGGCAAGCGCAATAACTACTATACTAGGCGGGAAGCAACTACTAGCCAGGCTTGATATTTAGATTAAGTTAAATAGTCTATTTTTCAAATCCCTAGTAAACAATGTCAGCTTAAAAAGAATCCGGACGGAGATTCGTACTGCAGACTCAGTAAATGCCAGAAAAGCGCGATAACTACTATACGAGGCGGGAGGCTACTATTAAATAGGCTGGATATTTAAATTGAGTTGAATAGTCTATTTTCGAAATCCCTAGTAAACAGTGTCAGCTTAAAAAGAATCTGGACGGAGATTCGAACATCTGACCCAGCGAATGTCAGGCAAGCGCGATAACTACTATACTAGGCGGGAAGCAATTACTAACTAGGCTTGATATTTAGATTGAGTTACATAGTCTATTTTCCAAATCCCTAGTAAACAGTGTCAGCTTAAAAAGAATCCGGATGGAGGTTCGAACTGCCGACCCAGCGAATGCCAGGCAAGCGCGATAACTACTATACTAGGCCGGAGGCTACTATTAAATAGGCCTTATATTTAGATTAAGTTAAATAGTCTATTTTCAAAATCCCTAGTAAACAGTGTCAGCTTAAAAAGAATCCGGACGAAGATTCGAACTGCCGACCCAGCGAATGCCAGGCAAACGCGATAACTACTATACTAGGCGCGAGGCTACTACTAGCCAGGCTTGATATTTACATTGAGTTAAATAGTCTATTTTACAAATCTCTACTAAACAATGTTAGCTTAAAAAGAATCCGGACAGAGATTCGAACTGCTGACTCGGCGAATGCCAGGCAATTGCGATAACTACTATACTAGGCAGGAGGCTACTAATAACTAGGCTTGATATTTAGATTAAGTTAAATAGTCTATTTTCCAAATCCCTAGTAAACAATGTCAGCTTAAAAAGAATCCGGACTGAGATTCGAACTGCCGACTCAGCGAATGTCAGGCAAGCGGGATAACTACTATACTAGGCGGGTGGCTACTATTAAATAAGTTTGAAATTTAGATTGAGTTAAATAGTCTATTTTACAAATCCCTGGGAAACAGTGTCATCTTAAATAGAATCCGGATGGAGATTCGAACTGCTGACCCAGCGAATGTCAGGGAAGCGCGATAACTACTATACTAGGCGGGAGGCTACTACGAGCCAGGCTCGGTATTTAGATTGAGTTAAATAGTCTATTTTCCAAATCCCTAGTAAACAATCTCAGCTTAAAAAGAATCCGGAAGAAGATTCGAACTGCTGTCCCAGCGAATGTCAGGCAAGCGCGATAAATACTATACTAGGCGGGAAGCTACTACTAACTAGGCTTGATATTTAGATTGAGTTAAATAGTATATTTTCTAAATCCCTAGCAAACAGTGTCAGCTTTAAAAAAATCCAGGCGGAGATTCTAACTGCCGACCCAGCGAATGCCAGGCAAGCGCGATAACTACTATACTAGGCAGGAGGCTACTACTAACTAGGCTTGATATTAAGATTAAGTTAAATAGTCTATTTACAAAATCCCCAGTAAAAAGTGTCAGCTTAAAAAGAATCCGGACGGAGATTCGAACTGCCGACCCAGCGAATGTCAGGCAAGCGCGATAACTACTATACTAAGCTGGAGGCTAATACTAACTCCGCTTGATATTTAGATTGAGTTAAAAAGTATATTTTCTAAATCCCTAGTAAACAGTGTCAGCTTAAAAAGAATCCGCACGGAGATTCGAACTGCCGACCCAGCGAATGCCAGGCAAGCGCAATAACTACTATACTAGGCGGGAGGCAACTACTAGCCAGGCTTGATATTTAGATTGAGTTAAATAGTCCCTTTTCCAAATCCCTAGTAAACAATGTCAGCTTAAAAAGAATCCGGACTGAGATTCGAACTGCCGACTCAGCGAATGCCAGGCAAGCGGGATAACTACTATACTAGGCGGGTGGCTACTATTAAATAAGTTTGAAATTTAGATTGAGTTAAATAGTCTATTTTACAAATCCCTGGGAAACAGTGTCACCTTAAAAAGAATCCGGACGGAGATTCGAACTGCTGACTCAGCGAATGTCAGGCAACCGCGATAACTACCTATACTAGGCAGAAGGCTACTACTAACTAGGCTTGATATTTAGATTGAGTTAAATAGTCTATTTTCTAAATCCCTATTAAACAGTGTCAGCTTAAAAAGAACCCGGACGTAGATTCGAACTGCTGACCCAGCGAATGTCAGGCAAGCGCGATAACTACTATACTAGGCAAAAAGCTACTACTAACAACGCTTGATATTTAGATTTAGTTAAATAGTATAGTTTCGAAATCCCTAGTAAACAGTTTCAGCTTAAAAAGAATCCGGACCGAGATTCGAACTGCCAACCCATCGAAAGTCAGACAAGCGCGATAACTACTATACTAGGCGGAAGGCTACTACTAGCCAGGCTTGATATTTAGATTGAGTTAAATAGTCTATTTTACAAATCCCTAGTAAACAATGTCAGCTTAAAAAGAATCCAGACGGAGATTCGAACTGCCAACTCAGCGAATGCCAGGCAAGCGCGATAACTACTATACTAGGCGGGAGGCTACTATTAAATAAGCTTGATATTTAGATTGAGTTAAATAGTCTATTTTCCAAATCCCTAAAAAACAGGGTCAGCTTAAAAAGAATCCGGACGGAGATTCGAACTGCCGACCCAGCGAATGTCAAGCAAGCGCGATAACTACTATACTAGGCAGGAGGCTACAACTTACTAGGCTTGATATTTAGATTGAGTTAAATAGTCTATTTTCCAAATCCCTAGTAAAAAGTGTGAGCTTAAATAGAATCCGGACAGAGATTCGAATTGCTGACTCAGCGAATGTCAGGCAAGCGCGATAACTACTATACTAGGCAGGAGGCTACTTCTAACTAGGCTCGATATTTAGATTCAGTTAAATAGTCTTTTTTCATAATCCCTAGTAAAAAGTGTCAGCTTAAAAAGAATCCGGACGGAGATTCGAACTGCCGACCCAGCGGATGTCAGGCAAGCACGATAACTACTATACTAGGCGGGAGGCTACTACTAACTAATCTTGATATTCTAAATTGAGTTACATAGTCTATTTTTCAAATCCCTAGTAAACAGTTTCAGCTTAAATAGAATCCGGACGGAGATTCGAACTGCCGACTCAGCGAATGTCAGGCAAGCGCGATAACTACTATACTTGGCAGGAGGCTACTACTTACTAGGTTTGATATTTAGATTGAGTTAAATAGGCTATTTTCCGAATCCCTAGTAAAAAGTGTCAGCTTAAAATGAATCCGGACGGAGATTCGAACTGCCGACTCAGCCCATGTCATGCAAGCACGATAACTACTATACTAGGCAGGAGGCTACTACCAACTAGGCTTGATATTTAGATTGAGTTAAATAGTCTATTTTCCAAATCCCTAGTAAACAGTGTCAGCTTAAAAAGAATCCGGACGGAGATTCGAACTGCCGACCCAGCGAATGTCAGGCAAGTGCGATAACTACTATACTAGGCAGGAGGCTACTACTAACTAGGCTTGATATTTAGATTGAGTTAAATAGTATATTTTCCAAATCCCTAGTAAACAGTGTCAGCTTAAAAAGAATCCGGACGGAGATTCGAACTGTCGACTCAGCGAATGTCAGGCAAGCGCGATAACTACTATACTAGGCAAAAAGTTACTACTAACTAGGCTTGATATTTATAATGAGTTAAATAGTCTATTTTCTAAATCCCTAGTAAAAAGTTTCAGCTTAAATAGAATCCGGACGGAGATTCAAACTGCCGACCCATCGAATGTCAGGCAAGCGCGGTAACTACTATACTAGGCGGGAGGCTACTACTAACTAAGCTTGATATTTAGATTGAGTTAAATAGTCTATTTTCCAAATTCCTAGTAAACAGTGTCATCTTAAATAGAATCCGGATGGAGATTCGAACTGCTGACCCAGCGAATGTCAGGGAAGCGCGATAACTACTATACTAGGCGGGAGGCTACTACGAGCCAGGCTCGGTATTTAGATTGAGTTAAATAGTCTATTTTCCAAATCCCTAGTAAACAATGTCAGCTTAAAAAGAATCCGGATGGAGATTCGAACTGCCGACTTAGCGAATGCCAGACACAGGCAAGCGCGATAACTACTATACTAGGCGGGAGGCTACTAATAACTAGGCTTGATATTTAGATTAAGTTAAATAGTCTATTTTCCAAATCCCTAGTAAACAATGTCAGCTTAAAAAGAATCCGGAAGAAGATTCGAACTGCTGTCCCAGCGAATGTCAGGCAAGCGTGATAACTACCCTACTAGGCGGGAAGCTACTACTAACTAGGCTTGATATTTAGATTGAGTTAAATAGTCTATTTTCTAAATCCCTAGCAAACAGTGTCAGCTCTCAAAGAATCCGGACGGAGATTCGAACTGCCGACCCAGCGAATGCCAGGCAAGCGCGAAAACTACTATACTAGGCAGGAGGCTACTACTAACTAGGCTTGATATTAAGATTAAGTTAAATAGTCTATTTACAAAATCCCCAGTAAAAAGTGTCAGCTTAAAAAGAATCCGGACGGAGATTCGAACTGCCGACCCAGCGAATGTCAGGCAAGCGCGATAACTACTATACTAGGCGGGAGGCTAATACTAACTAGGCTTGATATTTAGATTGAGTTAAAAAGTATATTTTCCAAATCACTAGTAAACAGTGTCAGCTTAAAAAGAATCTCGACGGAGATTCGAACTGCCGACCCAGCGAATGCCAGGCAAGCGCAATAACTACTATACTAGGCGGGAAGCAACTACTAGCCAGGCTTGATATTTAGATTAAGTTAAATAGTCTATTTTTCAAATCCCTAGTAAACAATGTCAGCTTAAAAAGAATCCGGACGGAGATTCGTACTGCAGACTCAGTAAATGCCAGAAAAGCGCGATAACTACTATACGAGGCGGGAGGCTACTATTAAATAGGCTGGATATTTAAATTGAGTTGAATAGTCTATTTTCGAAATCCCTAGTAAACAGTGTCAGCTTAAAAAGAATCTGGACGGAGATTCGAACATCTGACCCAGCGAATGTCAGGCAAGCGCGATAACTACTATACTAGGCGGGAAGCAATTACTAACTAGGCTTGATATTTAGATTGAGTTAAATAGTCTATTTTCCAAATCCCTAGTAAACAGTGTCAGCTTAAAAAGAATCCGGATGGAGGTTCGAACTGCCGACCCAGCGAATGCCAGGCAAGCGCGATAACTACTATACTAGGCCGGAGGCTACTATTAAATAGGCCTTATATTTAGATTAAGTTAAATAGTCTATTTTCAAAATCCCTAGTAAACAGTGTCAGCTTAAAAAGAATCCGGACGAAGATTCGAACTGCCGACCCAGCGAATGCCAGGCAAACGCGATAACTACTATACTAGGCGCGAGGCTACTACTAGCCAGGCTTGATATTTACATTGAGTTAAATAGTCTATTTTACAAATCCCTACTAAACAATGTTAGCTTAAAAAGAATCCGGACGGAGATTCGAACTGCCGACTCGGCGAATGCCAGGCAATTGCGATAACTACTATACTAGGCAGGAGGCTACTAATAACTAGGCTTGATATTTAGATTAAGTTAAATAGTC
This sequence comes from Ceratothoa steindachneri, assembly GCA_963969495.1. NCBI lineage: Eukaryota > Metazoa > Arthropoda > Malacostraca > Isopoda > Cymothoidae > Ceratothoa > Ceratothoa steindachneri. The sequence continues at coordinate 22,827,405 of OZ018334.1, forward strand.
TATTTTTCAAATCCCTAGTAAACAATGTCAGCTTAAAAAGAATCCGGACTGAGATTCGAACTGCCGACTCAGCGAATGCCAGGCAAGCGGGATAACTACTATACTAGGCGGGTGGCTACTATTAAATAAGTTTGAAATTTAGATTGAGTTAAATAGTCTATTTTACAAATCCCTGGGAAACAGTGTCATCTTAAATAGAATCCGGATGGAGATTCGAACTGCTGACCCAGCGAATGTCAGGGAAGCGCGATAACTACTATACTAGGCGGGAGGCTACTACGAGCCAGGCTCGGTATTTAGATTGAGTTAAATAGTCTATTTTCCAAATCCCTAGTAAACAATCTCAGCTTAAAAAGAATCCGGAAGAAGATTCGAACTGCTGTCCCAGCGAATGTCAGGCAAGCGCGATAAATACTATACTAGGCGGGAAGCTACTACTAACTAGGCTTGATATTTAGATTGAGTTAAATAGTATATTTTCTAAATCCCTAGCAAACAGTGTCAGCTTTAAAAAAATCCAGGCGGAGATTCTAACTGCCGACCCAGCGAATGCCAGGCAAGCGCGATAACTACTATACTAGGCAGGAGGCTACTACTAACTAGGCTTGATATTAAGATTAAGTTAAATAGTCTATTTACAAAATCCCCAGTAAAAAGTGTCAGCTTAAAAAGAATCCGGACGGAGATTCGAACTGCCGACCCAGCGAATGTCAGGCAAGCGCGATAACTACTATACTAAGCTGGAGGCTAATACTAACTCCGCTTGATATTTAGATTGAGTTAAAAAGTATATTTTCTAAATCCCTAGTAAACAGTGTCAGCTTAAAAAGAATCCGCACGGAGATTCGAACTGCCGACCCAGCGAATGCCAGGCAAGCGCAATAACTACTATACTAGGCGGGAGGCAACTACTAGCCAGGCTTGATATTTAGATTGAGTTAAATAGTCCCTTTTCCAAATCCCTAGTAAACAATGTCAGCTTAAAAAGAATCCGGACTGAGATTCGAACTGCCGACTCAGCGAATGCCAGGCAAGCGGGATAACTACTATACTAGGCGGGTGGCTACTATTAAATAAGTTTGAAATTTAGATTGAGTTAAATAGTCTATTTTACAAATCCCTGGGAAACAGTGTCACCTTAAAAAGAATCCGGACGGAGATTCGAACTGCTGACTCAGCGAATGTCAGGCAACCGCGATAACTACCTATACTAGGCAGAAGGCTACTACTAACTAGGCTTGATATTTAGATTGAGTTAAATAGTCTATTTTCTAAATCCCTATTAAACAGTGTCAGCTTAAAAAGAACCCGGACGTAGATTCGAACTGCTGACCCAGCGAATGTCAGGCAAGCGCGATAACTACTATACTAGGCAAAAAGCTACTACTAACAACGCTTGATATTTAGATTTAGTTAAATAGTATAGTTTCGAAATCCCTAGTAAACAGTTTCAGCTTAAAAAGAATCCGGACCGAGATTCGAACTGCCGACCCATCGAAAGTCAGACAAGCGCGATAACTACTATACTAGGCGGAAGGCTACTACTAGCCAGGCTTGATATTTAGATTGAGTTAAATAGTCTATTTTACAAATCCCTAGTAAACAATGTCAGCTTAAAAAGAATCCAGACGGAGATTCGAACTGCCAACTCAGCGAATGCCAGGCAAGCGCGATAACTACTATACTAGGCGGGAGGCTACTATTAAATAAGCTTGATATTTAGATTGAGTTAAATAGTCTATTTTCCAAATCCCTAAAAAACAGGGTCAGCTTAAAAAGAATCCGGACGGAGATTCGAACTGCCGACCCAGCGAATGTCAAGCAAGCGCGATAACTACTATACTAGGCAGGAGGCTGCAACTTACTAGGTTTGATATTTAGATTGAGTTAAATAGTCTATTTTCCAAATCCCTAGTAAAAAGTGTGAGCTTAAATAGAATCCGGACAGAGATTCGAATTGCTGACTCAGCGAATGTCAGGCAAGCGCGATAACTACTATACTAGGCAGGAGGCTACTTCTAACTAGGCTCGATATTTAGATTCAGTTAAATAGTCTTTTTTCATAATCCCTAGTAAAAAGTGTCAGCTTAAAAAGAATCCGGACGGAGATTCGAACTGCCGACCCAGCGGATGTCAGGCAAGCACGATAACTACTATACTAGGCGGGAGGCTACTACTAACTAATCTTGATATTCTAAATTGAGTTACATAGTCTATTTTTCAAATCCCTAGTAAACAGTTTCAGCTTAAATAGAATCCGGACGGAGATTCGAACTGCCGACTCAGCGAATGTCAGGCAAGCGCGATAACTACTATACTTGGCAGGAGGCTACTACTTACTAGGTTTGATATTTAGATTGAGTTAAATAGGCTATTTTCCGAATCCCTAGTAAAAAGTGTCAGCTTAAAATGAATCCGGACGGAGATTCGAACTGCCGACTCAGCCCATGTCATGCAAGCACGATAACTACTATACTAGGCAGGAGGCTACTACCAACTAGGCTTGATATTTAGATTGAGTTAAATAGTCTATTTTCCAAATCCCTAGTAAACAGTGTCAGCTTAAAAAGAATCCGGACGGAGATTCGAACTGCCGACCCAGCGAATGTCAGGCAAGTGCGATAACTACTATACTAGGCAGGAGGCTACTACTAACTAGGCTTGATATTTAGATTGAGTTAAATAGTATATTTTCCAAATCCCTAGTAAACAGTGTCAGCTTAAAAAGAATCCGGACGGAGATTCGAACTGTCGACTCAGCGAATGTCAGGCAAGCGCGATAACTACTATACTAGGCAAAAAGTTACTACTAACTAGGCTTGATATTTATAATGAGTTAAATAGTCTATTTTCTAAATCCCTAGTAAAAAGTTTCAGCTTAAATAGAATCCGGACGGAGATTCAAACTGCCGACCCATCGAATGTCAGGCAAGCGCGGTAACTACTATACTAGGCGGGAGGCTACTACTAACTAAGCTTGATATTTAGATTGAGTTAAATAGTCTATTTTCCAAATTCCTAGTAAACAGTGTCATCTTAAATAGAATCCGGATGGAGATTCGAACTGCTGACCCAGCGAATGTCAGGGAAGCGCGATAACTACTATACTAGGCGGGAGGCTACTACGAGCCAGGCTCGGTATTTAGATTGAGTTAAATAGTCTATTTTCCAAATCCCTAGTAAACAATGTCAGCTTAAAAAGAATCCGGATGGAGATTCGAACTGCCGACTCAGCGAATGCCAGACACAGGCAAGCGCGATAACTACTATACTAGGCGGGAGGCTACTAATAACTAGGCTTGATATTTAGATTAAGTTAAATAGTCTATTTTCCAAATCCCTAGTAAACAATGTCAGCTTAAAAAGAATCCGGAAGAAGATTCGAACTGCTGTCCCAGCGAATGTCAGGCAAGCGTGATAACTACCCTACTAGGCGGGAAGCTACTACTAACTAGGCTTGATATTTAGATTGAGTTAAATAGTCTATTTTCTAAATCCCTAGCAAACAGTGTCAGCTCTCAAAGAATCCGGACGGAGATTCGAACTGCCGACCCAGCGAATGCCAGGCAAGCGCGAAAACTACTATACTAGGCAGGAGGCTACTACTAACTAGGCTTGATATTAAGATTAAGTTAAATAGTCTATTTACAAAATCCCCAGTAAAAAGTGTCAGCTTAAAAAGAATCCGGACGGAGATTCGAACTGCCGACCCAGCGAATGTCAGGCAAGCGCGATAACTACTATACTAGGCGGGAGGCTAATACTAACTAGGCTTGATATTTAGATTGAGTTAAAAAGTATATTTTCCAAATCACTAGTAAACAGTGTCAGCTTAAAAAGAATCTCGACGGAGATTCGAACTGCCGACCCAGCGAATGCCAGGCAAGCGCAATAACTACTATACTAGGCGGGAAGCAACTACTAGCCAGGCTTGATATTTAGATTAAGTTAAATAGTCTATTTTTCAAATCCCTAGTAAACAATGTCAGCTTAAAAAGAATCCGGACGGAGATTCGTACTGCAGACTCAGTAAATGCCAGAAAAGCGCGATAACTACTATACGAGGCGGGAGGCTACTATTAAATAGGCTGGATATTTAAATTGAGTTGAATAGTCTATTTTCGAAATCCCTAGTAAACAGTGTCAGCTTAAAAAGAATCTGGACGGAGATTCGAACATCTGACCCAGCGAATGTCAGGCAAGCGCGATAACTACTATACTAGGCGGGAAGCAATTACTAACTAGGCTTGATATTTAGATTGAGTTAAATACTCTATTTTCCAAATCCCTAGTAAACAGTGTCAGCTTAAAAAGAATCCGGATGGAGGTTCGAACTGCCGACCCAGCGAATGCCAGGCAAGCGCGATAACTACTATACTAGGCCGGAGGCTACTATTAAATAGGCCTTATATTTAGATTGAGTTAAATAGTCTATTTTCAAAATCCCTAGTAAACAGTGTCAGCTTAAAAAGAATCCGGACGAAGATTCGAACTGCCGACCCAGCGAATGCCAGGCAAACGCGATATCTACTATACTAGGCGCGAGGCTACTACTAGCCAGGCTTGATATTTACATTGAGTTAAATAGTCTATTTTACAAATCCCTACTAAACAATGTTAGCTTAAAAAGAATCCGGACGGAGATTCGAACTGCCGACTCGGCGAATGCCAGGCAATTGCGATAACTACTATACTAGGCAGGAGGCTACTACTAACTAGGCTTGATATTTAGATTGAGTTAAATAGTCTATTTTCCAAATCCCTAGTAAAAAGTGTCAGCTTCAAAAGAATTCGGACGGAGATTCGAACTGCCGACCCAGCGAATGTCAGGCAAGCGCGATAAATACTATACTATGCAGGAGGCTACTACTAACTAGGCTTGATATTTAGATTGAGTTAAATGGTCTTTTTTCCAAATCCCAAGTAAACAGTGTCAGCTTAAAAAAAATCCGGACGGAGATTCGAAATGCTTACCCAGCGAATGTCAAGCAAGCGCGATAACTACTATACTAGGCATAAAGCTACTACTAACTAGGCTTGATATTTAGATTGAGTTAAATAGTATATTTTTCAAATCCCTAGTAAACAGTGTCAGCTTAAAAAGAATCCGGACGGAGATTCAAACTGGCGACCCAGCAAATGCCAGGCTTGTGCGATAACTGCTATACTAGGCGGGAGGCTACTATTAAATAGGCTTGATATTTAGATTGAGTTAAACAGTCTATTTTCCAAATCCCTAGTAAACAATGACAGCTTAAAAAGAATACGGACGGAGATTCAAACTACCGACTCAGCGAATGTCGGGAAAGCGCTGACTACTATACTAGGCAGGAGGCTACTACTAACTAGGCTTGATATTTAGATTAAGTTGAATAGACTATTTTCCAAATCCCTAGTAAACAGTGTCAGCTTAAAAAGAATCCAGACGGAGGTTCGAACTGCCGACCCAGCGAATGCCAAGCAAGCACGATTACTACTATACTAGGCGGCAGGCTACTATTAAATAGGCTTGATATTTAAATTGAGTTAAATAGTCTTCTTTTCCAAATCCCTAGTAAACAAGCTCAGCTTAAAAAGAATCCGGACGGAGATTCGAACTGCCGACCCAGCGAATGCCAGGCAAGCGCGATAACTAGTTTACTAGGCGGGAGGCTACTACTAGCCAGGCTTGATATTTAGATTGAGTTAAATAGTTTTTTTTCAAATCCCTAGTAAACAGTGTCAGCTTAAACAGAATCCGGACGGAGATTCGAACTGCCGACTCAGCGAATGTCAGGCATGTGCGATAACTACTATACTAGGCAGGAGGCTACTACTAACTAGGCTTGATATTTAGATTGAGTCAAATAGTATATTTTCCAAATCCCTAGTAAACAGTGTCAGCTTAAAAAGAATCCGGACGGAGATTCGAACTGCCGACCCAGCGAAAGCCAGGCAGGCGCGATAACTACTATACTAGGCAAGAGGCTACTACTAGCCAGGGTTGATATTTAGATTGAGTTAAATATTCTATTTCACAAATCCCTAGTAAACAGTGTCAGCTTAAAAAGAATCCGGACGGAGATTGCGACTGCCGACTCAGCGAATGTCAGGCAAGCGCGATAACTACTATACTAGGCAGGAGGCTACTGATAACTAGGCTTGATATTTAGATTAAGCTAAATAGTCTATTTTCCAAATCCCTAGTAAACAATCTCAGCTTAAATAGAATCCGGAAGAAGATTCGAACTGCTGTCCCAGCGAATGTCAGGCAAGCGCGATAAATACTATACTAGGCGGGAAGCTACTACTAACTAGGCTTGATATTTAGATTGAGTTAAATAGTATATTTTCTAAATCCCTAGCAAACAGTGTCAGCTTTAAAAGAATCCGGACAAGATTCGAACTGCCGACCCAGCGAATGCCAGGCAAGTGCGATAACTACTATCCTAGGCAAGAGGCTACTACTAACTAGGCTTGATATTAAGATTAAGTTAAATAGTCTATTTACAAAATCCCCAGTAAAAAGTGTCAGCTTAAAAAGAATCCAGACGGAGATTCGAACTGCCGACCCAGCGAATGTCAGGCAAGCGCGATTACTACTATACTAGGCGGGAGGCTAATACTAACTAGGCTTGATATTTAGATTGAGTTAAATAGTCTATTTACAAAATCCCCAGTAAAAAGTGTCAGCTTAAAAAGAATCCGGAAGAAGATTCGAACTGCTGTCCCAGCGAATGTCAGGCAAGCGCGATAAATACTATACTAGGCGGGAAGCTACTACTAACTAGGCTTGATATTTAGATTGAGTTAAATAGTATATTTTCTAAATCCCTAGCAAACAGTGTCAGCTTTAAAAGAATCCAGGCGGAGATTCTAACTGCCGACCCAGCGAATGCCAGGCAAGCGCGATAACTACTATACTAGGCAGGAGGCTACTACTAACTAGGCTTGATATTAAGATTAAGTTAAATAGTCTATTTACAAAATCCCCAGTAAAAAGTGTCAGCTTAAAAAGAATCCGGACGGAGATTCGAACTGCCGACCCAGCGAATGTCAGGCAAGCGCGATAACTACTATACTAGGCTGGAGGCTAATACTAACTCGGCTTGATATTTAGATTGAGTTAAAAAGTATATTTTCCAAATCCCTAGTAAACAGTGTCAGCTTAAAAAGAATCCGCACGGAGATTCGAACTGCCGACCCAGCGAATGCCAGGCAAGCGCAATAACTACTATACTAGGCGGGAGGCAACTACTAGCCAGGCTTGATATTTAGATTGAGTTAAATAGTCTCTTTTCCAAATCCCTAGTAAACAATGTCAGCTTAAAAAGAATCCGGACGGAGATTCGAACTGCTGACTCAGCGAATGTCAGGCAACCGCGATAACTACCTATACTAGGCAGAAGGCTACTACTAACTAGGCTTTATATTTAGATTGAGTTAAATAGTCTATTTTCTAAATCCCTATTAAACAGTGTCAGCTTAAAAAGAACCCGGACGTAGATTCGAACTGCTGACCCAGCGAATGTCAGGCAAGCGCGATAACTACTATACTAGGCAAAAAGCTACTACTAACAAGGCTTGATATTTAGATTTAGTTAAATAGTATAGTTTCCAAATCCCTAGTATACAGTGTCAGCTTAAAAAGAATCCGGACCGAGATTCGAACTGCCGACCCATCGAAAGTCAGGCAAGCGCGATAACTACTATACTAGGCGGAAGGCTACTACTAGCCAGGCTTGATATTTAGATTGAGTTAAATAGTCTATTTTACAAATCCCTAGTAAACAATGTCAGCTTAAAAAGAATCCAGACGGAGATTCGAACTGCCAACTCAGCGAATGCCAGGCAAGCGCGATAACTACTATACTAGGCGGGAGGCTACTATTAAATAAGCTTGATATTTAGATTGAGTTAAATAGTCTATTTTCCAAATCCCTAACAAACAGGGTCAGCTTAAAAAGAATCCGGACGGAGATTCGAACTGCCGACTCAGCGAATGTCAGGCACACGCGATAACTACTATACTAGGCAGGAGGCTACAACTTACTAGGTTTGATATTTAGATTGAGTTAAATAGTCTATTTTCCAAATCCCTAGTAAAAAGTGTGAGCTTAAATAGAATCCGGACAGAGATTCGAATTGCTGACTCAGCGAATGTCAGGCAAGCGCGATAACTACTATACTAGGCAAGAGGCTATTTCTAACTAGGATCGATATTTAGATTCAGTTAAATAGTCTATTTTCATAATCCCTAGTAAAAAGTGTCAGCTTAAAAAGAATCCGGACGGAGATTCGAACTGCCGACTCAGCGAATGTCAGGCAAGCACGATAACTACTATACTAGGCAGGAGGCTACAACTTACTAGGGTGATATTTACATTGAGTAAAATAGTCTATTTTCCAAATCCCTAGTAAAAAGTGTGAGCTTAAATAGAATCCGGACAGAGATTCGAATTGCTGACTCAGCGAATGTCAGGCAAGCGCGATAACTACTATAGTAGGCAGGAGGCTACTACTAACTAGGCTCGATATTTAGATTCAGTTAAATAGTCTATTTTCCAAATCCCTAGTAAACAATGTCAGCTTAAAAAGAATCCGGATGGAGATTCGAACTGCCGACTCAGCGAATGCCAGGCACAGGCAAGCGCGATAACTACTATACTAGGCGGGAGGCTACTATTAAATAGGCTTGATATTTAGATTGAGTTAAATAGTCTATTTTCTAAATCCCTAGTAAACAGTGTCAGCTTAAATAGAATCCGGACGGAGATTCGAACTGCCGACTCAGCGAATGTCAGGCAAGCGCGATAACTACTATACTAGGCAGGAGGCTACGAATAACTAGGCTTGATATTTAGATTAAGTTAAATAGTCTATTTTCCAAATCCCTAGTAAACAATGTCAGCTTAAATAGAATCCGGAAGAAGATTCGAACTGCTGTCCCAGAGAATGTCAGGCAAGCGCGATAACTACTATACTAGGCGGGAAGCTACTACTAACTAGGCTTGATATTTAGATTGAGTTAAATAGTATATTTTCTAAATCCCTAGCAAACAGTGTCAGCTTTAAAAGAATCCGGACGGAGATTCGAACTGCCGACCCAGCGAATGCCAGGCAAGTGCGATAACTACTATCCTAGGCAAGAGGCTACTACTAACTAGGCTTGATATTAAGATTAAGTTAAATAGTCTATTTACAAAATCCCCAGTAAAAAGTGTCAGCTTAAAAAGAATCCAGACGGAGATTCGAACTGCCGACCCAGCGAATGTCAGGCAAGCGCGATTACTACTATACTAGGCGGGAGGCTAATACTAACTAGGCTTGATATTTAGATTGAGTTAAAAAGTATATTTTCCATATCCCTAGTAAACAGTGTCAGCTTAAAAAGAATCCGGACGGAGATTCGAACTGCCGACCCAGCGAATGCCAGGCAAGCGCAATAACTACTATACTATGCGGGAGGCAACTACTAGCCAGGCTTGATATTTAGATTGAGTTAAATAGTCTATTTTCCAAATCCCTAGTAAACAATGTCAGCTTAAAAAGAATCCGGACTGAGATTCGAACTGCCGACTCAGCGAATGCCAGGCAAGCGGGATAACTACTATACTAGGCAGAAGGCTACTACTAACTAGGCTTGATATTTAGATTGAGTTAAACAGTCTATTTTCTAAATCCCTATTAAACAGTGTCAGCTTAAAAAGAATCCAGACGTAGATTCGAACTGCTGACCCAGCGAATGTCAGGCAAGCACGATAACTACTATACTAGGCAAAAAGCTACTACTAACAAGGCTTGATATTTAGATTTAGTTAAATAGTATAGTTTCCAAATCCCTAGTAAACAGTGTCAGCTTAAAAAGAATCCGGACGGAGATTCGAACTGCCGACCCATCGAAAGTCAGGCAAGTTCGATAACTACTATACTAGGCGGAAGGCTACTACTAGCCAGGCTTGATATTTAGATTGAGTTAAATAGTCTATTTTCCAAATCCCTAGTAAACATTGTCAGCTTAAAAAGAATCCGGACGGAGATTCGAACTGCCGACTCAGCGAATGCCAGGCAAGCGGGATAACTACTATACTAGGCAGGAGGCTACTACTAACTAGGCTTGATATTTAGATTGAGTTAAATAGTATATTTTCCAAATCCCTAGTAAACAGTGTCAGCTTAAAAAGAATCCGGACGGAGATTCGAACTGCCGACCCAGCGAAAGCCAGGCAGGCGCGATAACTACTATACTAGGCAAGAGGCTACTACTAGCCAGGGTTGATATTTAGATTGAGTTAAATATTCTATTTCACAAATCCCTAGTAAACAGTGTCAGCTTAAAAAGAATCCGGACGGAGATTGCGACTGCCGACTCAGCGAATGTCAGGCAAGCGCGATAACTACTATACTAGGCAGGAGGCTACTGATAACTAGGCTTGATATTTAGATTAAGTTAAATAGTCTATTTTCCAAATCCCTAGTAAACAATCTCAGCTTAAATAGAATCCGGAAGAAGATTCGAACTGCTGTCCCAGCGAATGTCAGGCAAGCGCGATAAATACTATACTAGGCGGGAAGCTACTACTAACTAGGCTTGATATTTAGATTGAGTTAAATAGTATATTTTCTAAATCCCTAGCAAACAGTGTCAGCTTTAAAAGAATCCAGGCGGAGATTCTAACTGCCGACCCAGCGAATGCCAGGCAAGCGCGATAACTACTATACTAGGCAGGAGGCTACTACTAACTAGGCTTGATATTAAGATTAAGTTAAATAGTCTATTTACAAAATCCCCAGTAAAAAGTGTCAGCTTAAAAAGAATCCGGACGGAGATTCGAACTGCCGACCCAGCGAATGTCAGACAAGCGCGCTAACTACTATACTAGGCTGGAGGCTAATACTAACTCGGCTTGATATTTAGATTGAGTTAAAAAGTATATTTTCCAAATCCCTAGTAAACAGTGTCAGCTTAAAAAGAATCCGCACGGAGATTCGAACTGCCGACCCAGCGAATGCCAGGCAAGCGCAATAACTACTATACTAGGCGGGAGGCAACTACTAGCCAGGCTTGATATTTAGATTGAGTTAAATAGTCTCTTTTCCAAATCCCTAGTAAACAATGTCAGCTTAAAAAGAATCCGGACGGAGATTCGAACTGCTGACTCAGCGAATGTCAGGCAACCGCGATAACTACCTATACTAGGCAGAAGGCTACTACTAACTAGGCTTGAATATTTAGATTGAGTTAAATAGTCTATTTTCTAAATCCCTATTAAACAGTGTCAGCTTAAAAAGAACCCGGACGTAGATTCGAACTGCTGACCCAGCGAATGTCAGGCAAGCGCGATAACTACTATACTAGGCAAAAAGCTACTACTAACAACGCTTGATATTTAGATTTAGTTAAATAGTATAGTTTCCAAATCCCTAGTAAACAGTGTCAGCTTAAAAAGAATCCGGACCGAGATTCGAACTGCGGACCCATCGAAAGTCAGGCAAGCGCGATAACTACTATACTAGGCGGAAGGCTACTACTAGCCAGGCTTGATATTTAGATTGAGTTAAATAGTCTATTTTACAAATCCCTAGTAAACAATGTCAGCTTAAAAAGAATCCAGACGGAGATTCGAACTGCCAACTCAGCGAATGCCAGGCAAGCGCGATAACTACTATACTAGGCGGGAAGCTACTATTAAATAAGCTTGATATTTAGATTGAGTTAAATAGTCTATTTTCCAAATCCCTAAAAAACAGGGTCAGCTTAAAAAGAATCCGGACGGAGATTCGAACTGCCGACTCAGCGAATGTCAGGCACACGCGATAACTACTATACTAGGCAGGAGGCTACAACTTACTAGGTTTGATATTTAGATTGAGTTAAATAGTCTATTTTCCAAATCCCTAGTAAAAAGTGTGAGCTTAAATAGAATCCGGACAGAGATTCGAATTGCTGACTCAGCGAATGTCAGGCAAGCGCCATAACTACTATACTAGGCAAGAGGCTACTTCTAACTAGGCTCGATATTTAGATTCAGTTAAATAGTATATTTTCTAAATCCCTAGCAAACAGTGTCAGCTTTAAAAGAATCCAGGCGGAGATTCTAACTGCCGACCCAGCGAATGCCAGGCAAGCGCGATAACTACTATACTAGGCAGGAGGCTACTACTAACTAGGCTTGATATTAAGATTAAGTTAAATAGTCTATTTACAAAATCCCCAGTAAAAAGTGTCAGCTTAAAAAGAATCCGGACGGAGATTCGAACTGCCGACCCAGCGAATGTCAGGCAAGCGCGATAACTACTATACTAGGCTGGAGGCTAATACTAACTCGGCTTGATATTTAGATTGAGTTAAAAAGTATATTTTCCAAATCCCTAGTAAACAGTGTCAGCTTAAAAAGAATCCGCACGGAGATTCGAACTGCCGACCCAGCGAATGCCAGGCAAGCGCAATAACTACTATACTAGGCGGGAGGCAACTACTAGCCAGGCTTGATATTTAGATTGAGTTAAATAGTCTCTTTTCCAAATCCCTAGTAAACAATGTCAGCTTAAAAAGAATCCGGACGGAGATTCGAACTGCTGACTCAGCGAATGTCAGGCAACCGCGATAACTACCTATACTAGGCAGAAGGCTACTACTAACTAGGCTTTATATTTAGATTGAGTTAAATAGTCTATTTTCTAAATCCCTATTAAACAGTGTCAGCTTAAAAAGAACCCGGACGTAGATTCGAACTGCTGACCCAGCGAATGTCAGGCAAGCGCGATAACTACTATACTAGGCAAAAAGCTACTACTAACAAGGCTTGATATTTAGATTTAGTTAAATAGTATAGTTTCCAAATCCCTAGTATACAGTGTCAGCTTAAAAAGAATTCGGACCGAGATTCGAACTGCCGACCCATCGAAAGTCAGGCAAGCGCGATAACTACTATACTAGGCGGAAGGCTACTACTAGCCAGGCTTGATATTTAGATTGAGTTAAATAGTCTATTTTACAAATCCCTAGTAAACAATGTCAGCTTAAAAAGAATCCAGACGGAGATTCGAACTGCCAACTCAGCGAATGCCAGGCAAGCGCGATAACTACTATACTAGGCGGGAGGCTACTATTAAATAAGCTTGATATTTAGATTGAGTTAAATAGTCTATTTTCCAAATCCCTAACAAACAGGGTCAGCTTAAAAAGAATCCGGACGGAGATTCGAACTGCCGACTCAGCGAATGTCAGGCACACGCGATAACTACTATACTAGGCAGGAGGCTACAACTTACTAGGTTTGATATTTAGATTGAGTTAAATAGTCTATTTTCCAAATCCCTAGTAAAAAGTGTGAGCTTAAATAGAATCCGGACAGAGATTCGAATTGCTGACTCAGCGAATGTCAGGCAAGCGCGATAACTACTATACTAGGCAAGAGGCTATTTCTAACTAGGATCGATATTTAGATTCAGTTAAATAGTCTATTTTCATAATCCCTAGTAAAAAGTGTCAGCTTAAAAAGAATCCGGACGGAGATTCGAACTGCCGACTCAGCGAATGTCAGGCAAGCACGATAACTACTATACTAGGCAGGAGGCTACAACTTACTAGGCTTGATATTTACATTGAGTAAAATAGTCTATTTTCCAAATCCCTAGTAAAAAGTGTGAGCTTAAATAGAATCCGGACAGAGATTCGAATTGCTGACTCAGCGAATGTCAGGCAAGCGCGATAACTACTATAGTAGGCAGGAGGCTACTACTAACTAGGCTCGATATTTAGATTCAGTTAAATAGTCTATTTTCCAAATCCCTAGTAAACAATGTCAGCTTAAAAAGAATCCGGATGGAGATTCGAACTGCCGACTCAGCGAATGCCAGGCACAGGCAAGCGCGATAACTACTATACTAGGCGGGAGGCTACTATTAAATAGGCTTGATATTTAGATTGAGTTAAATAGTCTATTTTCTAAATCCCTAGTAAACAGTGTCAGCTTAAATAGAATCCGGACGGAGATTCGAACTGCCGACTCAGCGAATGTCAGGCAAGCGCGATAACTACTATACTAGGCAGGAGGCTACGAATAACTAGGCTTGATATTTAGATTAAGTTAAATAGTCTATTTTCCAAATCCCTAGTAAACAATGTCAGCTTAAATAGAATCCGGAAGAAGATTCGAACTGCTGTCCCAGAGAATGTCAGGCAAGCGCGATAACTACTATACTAGGCGGGAAGCTACTACTAACTAGGCTTGATATTTAGATTGAGTTAAATAGTATATTTTCTAAATCCCTAGCAAACAGTGTCAGCTTTAAAAGAATCCGGACGGAGATTCGAACTGCCGACCCAGCGAATGCCAGGCAAGTGCGATAACTACTATCCTAGGCAAGAGGCTACTACTAACTAGGCTTGATATTAAGATTAAGTTAAATAGTCTATTTACAAAATCCCCAGTAAAAAGTGTCAGCTTAAAAAGAATCCAGACGGAGATTCGAACTGCCGACCCAGCGAATGTCAGGCAAGCGCGATTACTACTATACTAGGCGGGAGGCTAATACTAACTAGGCTTGATATTTAGATTGAGTTAAAAAGTATATTTTCCATATCCCTAGTAAACAGTGTCAGCTTAAAAAGAATCCGGACGGAGATTCGAACTGCCGACCCAGCGAATGCCAGGCAAGCGCAATAACTACTATACTATGCGGGAGGCAACTACTAGCCAGGCTTGATATTTAGATTGAGTTAAATAGTCTATTTTCCAAATCCCTAGTAAACAATGTCAGCTTAAAAAGAATCCGGACTGAGATTCGAACTGCCGACTCAGCGAATGCCAGGCAAGCGGGATAACTACTATACTAGGCAGAAGGCTACTACTAACTAGGCTTGATATTTAGATTGAGTTAAACAGTCTATTTTCTAAATCCCTATTAAACAGTGTCAGCTTAAAAAGAATCCAGACGTAGATTCGAACTGCTGACCCAGCGAATGTCAGGCAAGCACGATAACTACTATACTAGGCAAAAAGCTACTACTAACAAGGCTTGATATTTAGATTTAGTTAAATAGTATAGTTTCCAAATCCCTAGTAAACAGTGTCAGCTTAAAAAGAATCCGGACGGAGATTCGAACTGCCGACCCATCGAAAGTCAGGCAAGTTCGATAACTACTATACTAGGCGGAAGGCTACTACTAGCCAGGCTTGATATTTAGATTGAGTTAAATAGTCTATTTTCCAAATCCCTAGTAAACATTGTCAGCTTAAAAAGAATCCGGACGGAGATTCGAACTGCCGACTCAGCGAATGCCAGGCAAGCGGGATAACTACTATACTAGGCAGGAGGCTACTACTAACTAGGCTTGATATTTAGATTGAGTTAAATAGTATATTTTCCAAATCCCTAGTAAACAGTGTCAGCTTAAAAAGAATCCGGACGGAGATTCGAACTGCCGACCCAGCGAAAGCCAGGCAGGCGCGATAACTACTATACTAGGCAAGAGGCTACTACTAGCCAGGGTTGATATTTAGATTGAGTTAAATATTCTATTTCACAAATCCCTAGTAAACAGTGTCAGCTTAAAAAGAATCCGGACGGAGATTGCGACTGCCGACTCAGCGAATGTCAGGCAAGCGCGATAACTACTATACTAGGCAGGAGGCTACTGATAACTAGGCTTGATATTTAGATTAAGTTAAATAGTCTATTTTCCAAATCCCTAGTAAACAATCTCAGCTTAAATAGAATCCGGAAGAAGATTCGAACTGCTGTCCCAGCGAATGTCAGGCAAGCGCGATAAATACTATACTAGGCGGGAAGCTACTACTAACTAGGCTTGATATTTAGATTGAGTTAAATAGTATATTTTCTAAATCCCTAGCAAACAGTGTCAGCTTTAAAAGAATCCAGGCGGAGATTCTAACTGCCGACCCAGCGAATGCCAGGCAAGCGCGATAACAACTATACTAGGCAGGAGGCTACTACTAACTAGGCTTGATATTAAGATTAAGTTAAATAGTCTATTTACAAAATCCCCAGTAAAAAGTGTCAGCTTAAAAAGAATCCGGACGGAGATTCGAACTGCCGACCCAGCGAATGTCAGACAAGCGCGATAACTACTATACTAGGCTGGAGGCTAATACTAACTCGGCTTGATATTTAGATTGAGTTAAAAAGTATATTTTCCAAATCCCTAGTAAACAGTGTCAGCTTAAAAAGAATCCGCACGGAGATTCGAACTGCCGACCCAGCGAATGCCAGGCAAGCGCAATAACTACTATACTAGGCGGGAGGCAACTACTAGCCAGGCTTGATATTTAGATTGAGTTAAATAGTCTCTTTTCCAAATCCCTAGTAAACAATGTCAGCTTAAAAAGAATCCGGACGGAGATTCGAACTGCTGACTCAGCGAATGTCAGGCAACCGCGATAACTACCTATACTAGGCAGAAGGCTACTACTAACTAGGCTTGAATATTTAGATTGAGTTAAATAGTCTATTTTCTAAATCCCTATTAAACAGTGTCAGCTTAAAAAGAACCCGGACGTAGATTCGAACTGCTGACCCAGCGAATGTCAGGCAAGCGCGATAACTACTATACTAGGCAAAAAGCTACTACTAACAACGCTTGATATTTAGATTTAGTTAAATAGTATAGTTTCCAAATCCCTAGTAAACAGTGTCAGCTTAAAAAGAATCCGGACCGAGATTCGAACTGCGGACCCATCGAAAGTCAGGCAAGCGCGATAACTACTATACTAGGCGGAAGGCTACTACTAGCCAGGCTTGATATTTAGATTGAGTTAAATAGTCTATTTTACAAATCCCTAGTAAACAATGTCAGCTTAAAAAGAATCCAGACGGAGATTCGAACTGCCAACTCAGCGAATGCCAGGCAAGCGCGATAACTACTATACTAGGCGGGAAGCTACTATTAAATAAGCTTGATATTTAGATTGAGTTAAATAGTCTATTTTCCAAATCCCTAAAAAACAGGGTCAGCTTAAAAAGAATCCGGACGGAGATTCGAACTGCCGACTCAGCGAATGTCAGGCACACGCGATAACTACTATACTAGGCAGGAGGCTACAACTTACTAGGTTTGATATTTAGATTGAGTTAAATAGTCTATTTTCCAAATCCCTAGTAAAAAGTGTGAGCTTAAATAGAATCCGGACAGAGATTCGAATTGCTGACTCAGCGAATGTCAGGCAAGCGCCATAACTACTATACTAGGCAAGAGGCTACTTCTAACTAGGCTCGATATTTAGATTCAGTTAAATAGTCTATTTTCATAATCCCTAGTAAAAAGTGTCAGCTTAAAAAGAATCCGGACGGAGATTCGAACTGCCGACCCAGCGAATGTCAGGCAAGCACGATAACTACTATACTAGGCGGAAGGCTACTACTAGCCAGGCTTGATATTTAGATTGAGTTAAATAGTCTATTTTACAAATCCCTAAAAAACAGGGTCAGCTTAAAAAGAATCCGGACGGAGATTCGAACTGCCGACTCAGCGAATGTCAGGCACACGCGATAACTACTATACTAGGCAGGAGGCTACAACTTACTAGGTTTAATATTTAGATTGAGTTAAATAGTCTATTTTCCAAATCCCTAAAAAACAGGGTCAGCTTAAAAAGAATCCGGACGGAGATTCGAACTGCCGACTCAGCGAATGTCAGGCACACGCGATAACTACTATACTAGGCAGGAGGCTACAACTTACTAGGTTTGATATTTAGATTAAGTTAAATAGTCTATTTTCCAAATCCCTAGTAAAAAGTGTGAGCTTAAATAGAATCCGGACAGAGATTCGAATTGCTGACTCAGCGAATGTCAGGCAAGCGCCATAACTACTATACTAGGCAAGAGGCTACTTCTAACTAGGCTCGATATTTAGATTCAGTTAAATAGTCTATTTTCATAATCCCTAGTAAAAAGTGTCAGCTTAAATAGAATCCGGACGGAGATTCGAACTGCCAACTCAGCGAATGCCAGGCAAGCATGATAACTACTATACTAGGCGGGAGGCTACTATTAAATAAGCTTGATATTCAGATTGAGTTAAATAGTCTATTTTCCAAATCCCTAGAAAACAGTGTCAGCTTAAAAAGAATCCGGACGGAAATTCGAACTGCCGACTCAGCGAATGTCAGGCAAGCACGATAACTACTATACTAGGCAGGAGGCTACAACTTACTAGGCTTGATATTTACATTGAGTAAAATAGTCTATTTTCCAAATCCCTAGTAAAAAGTGTGAGCTTAAATAGAATCCGGACAGAGATTCGAATTGCTGACTCAGCGAATGTCAGGCAAGCGCGATAACTACTATACTAGGCAGGAGGCTACTACTAACTAGGCTCGATATTTAGATTCAGTTAAATAGTCTATTTTCCAAATCCCTAGTAAACAATGTCAGCTTAAAAAGAATCCGGATGGAGATTCGAACTGCCGACTCAGCGAATGCCAGGCACAGGCAAGCGCGATAACTACTATACTAGGCGGGAGGCTACTATTAAATAGGCTTGATATTTAGATTGAGTTAAATAGTCTATTTTCTAAATCCCTAGTAAACAGTGTCAGCTTAAATAGAATCCGGACGGAGATTCGAACTGCCGACTCAGCGAATGTCAGGCAAGCGCGATAACTACTATACTAGGCAGGAGGCTACGAATAACTAGGCTTGATAGTTAGATTAAGTTAAATAGTCTATTTTCCAAATCCCTAGTAAACAATGTCAGCTTAAATAGAATCCGGAAGAAGATTCGAACTGCTGTCCCAGCGAATGTCAGGCAAGCGCGATAACTACTATACTAGGCGGGAAGCTACTACTAACTAGGCTTGATATTTAGATTGAGTTAAATAGTATATTTTCTAAATCCCTAGCAAACAGTGTCAGCTTTAAAAGAATCCGGACGGAGATTCGAACTGCCGACCCAGCGAATGCCAGGCAAGTGCGATAACTACTATCCTAGGCAAGAGGCTACTACTAACTAGGCTTGATATTAAGATTAAGTTAAATAGTCTATTTACAAAATCCCCAGTAAAAAGTGTCAGCTTAAAAAGAATCCAGACGGAGATTCGAACTGCCGACCCAGCGAATGTCAGGCAAGCGCGATTACTACTATACTAGGCGGGAGGCTAATACTAACTAGGCTTGATATTTAGATTGAGTTAAAAAGTATATTTTCCATATCCCTAGTAAACAGTGTCAGCTTAAAAAGAATCCGGACGGAGATTCGAACTGCCGACTCAGCGAATGCCAGGCAAGCGCAATAACTACTATACTATGCGGGAGGCAACTACTAGCCAGGCTTGATATTTAGATTGAGTTAAATAGTCTATTTTCCAAATCCCTAGTAAACAATGTCAGCTTAAAAAGAATCCGGACTGAGATTCGAACTGCCGACTCAGCGAATGCCAGGCAAGCGGGATAACTACTATACTAGGCAGAAGGCTACTACTAACTAGGCTTGATATTTAGATTGAGTTAAATAGTCTATTTTCTAAATCCCTATTAAACAGTGTCAGCTTAAAAAGAATCCGGACGTAGATTCGAACTGCTGACCAAACGAATGTCAGGCAAGCACGATAACTATTATACTAGGCAAAAAGCTACTACTAACAAGGCTTGATATTTAGATTTAGTTAAATAGTATAGTTTCCAAATCCCTAGTAAACATTGTCAGCTTAAAAAGAATCCGAACGGAGATTCGAACTGCCGACTCAGCGAATGCCAGGCAAGCGGGATAACTACTATACTAGGCGGGTGGCTACTATTAAATAGGTTTGAAATTTAGATTCAGTTAAATAGTCTATTTTTCAAATCCCTGGGAAACAGTGTCAGCTTAAAAAGAATCCGGACGGAGATTCGAACTGCTGACTCAGCGAATGTCAGGCAACCGAGAAAACTACCTATACTAGGCAGAAGGCTACTACTAACTAGGCTTGATATTAAATTGAGTTAAATAGTCTATTTTCTAAATCCCTATTAAACAGTGTCAGCTTAAAAAGAATCCGGACGTAGATTCGAACTGCTGACCCAGCGAATGTCAGGCAAGCGCGATAACTACTATACTAGGCAAAAAACTACTACTAACAAGGCTTGATATTTAGATTTAGTTAAATAGTATAGTTTCCAAATCCCTAGTAAACAGTGTCAGCTTAAAAAGAATCCAGACGGAGATTCGAACTGCCGACCCATCGAAAGTCAGGCAAGGGCGATAACTACTATACTAGGCGGAAGGCTACTACTAGCCAGGCTTGATATTTAGATTGAGTTAAATAGTCTATTTTTCAAATCCCTAGTAAACAATGTCAGCTTAAAATGAATCCGGACAGAGATTCGTACTGCAGACTCAGTAAATGCCAGGCAAGCGCGATAACTACTATACTAGGCGGGAGGCTACTATTAAATAGGCTGGATATTTAAATTGAGTTGAATAGTCTATTTTCGAAATCACTAGTAAACAGTGTCAGCTTAAAAAGAATCTGGACGGAGATTCGAACATCTGACCCAGCGAATGTCAGGCAAGCGCGATAACTACTATACTAGGCGGGAAGCAATTACTAACTAGGCTTGATATTTAGATTGAGTTAAATAGTCTATTTTCCAAATCCCTAGTAAACAGTGTCAGCTTAAAAAGAATCCGGATGGAGGTTCGAACTGCCGACCCAGCGAATGCCAGGCAAGCGCGATAACTACTATACTAGGCCGGAGGCTACTATTAAATAGGCCTTATATTTAGATTTAGTTAAATAGTCTATTTTCAAAATCCCTAGTAAACAGTGTCAGCTTAAAAAGAATCCGGCCGGAGATTCGAACTGCCGACCCAGCGAATGCCAGGCAAACGCGATAACTACTATACTAGGCGCGAGGCTACTACTAGCCAGGCTTGATATTTACATTGAGTTAAATAGTCTATTTTACAAATCCCTAGTAAACAATGTCAGCTTAAAAAGAATCCGGACGGAGATTCGAACTGCCGACTCGGCGAATGCCAGGCAAGTGCGATAACTACTATACTAGGCTGGAGGCTACTATTAAATAGGCTTGATATTTAGATTGAGTTAAATAGTCTATTTTCCAAATCCCTAGTAAACAGTGTCAGCCTAAAAAGAATCCGGAAGGAGATTCGAACTGCCTACCCAGCGAATGTCAGGCAAGCGCGATAACTACTATACTAGGCAGGAGGCTACTACTAACTAGGCTTGATATTTAGATTGAGTTAAATAGTCTATTTTCCAAATCCCTAGTAAAAAGTGTCAGCTTCAAAAGAATCCGGACGGAGATTCGAACTGCCGACCCAGCGAATGTCAGGCAAGCGCGATAAATACTATCTATGCAGGAGGCTACTACTAACTAGGCTTGATATTTAGATTGAGTTAAATGGTCTTTTTTCCAAATCCCTAGTAAACAGTGTCAGCTTAAAAAAAAATCCGGACGGAGATTCGAACTGCTTACCCAGCGAATGTCAAGCAAGCGCGATAACTACTATACTAGGCGGGAAGCTACTACTAACTAGGCTTGATATTTAGATTGAGTTAAATAGTATATTTTTCAAATCCCTAGTAAACAGTGTCAGCTTAAAAAGAATCCGGACGGAGATTCAAACTGGCGACCCAGCAAATGCCAGGCTTATGCGATAACTGCTATACTAGGCGGGAGGCTACTATTAAATAGGCTGGATATTTAAATTGAGTTGAATAGTCTATTTTCGAAATCACTAGTAAACAGTGTCAGCTTAAAAAGAATCTGGACGGAGATTCGAACATCTGACCCAGCGAATGTCAGGCAAGCGCGATAACTACTATACTAGGCGGGAAGCAATTACTAACTAGGCTTGATATTTAGATTGAGTTAAATAGTCTATTTTCCAAATCCCTAGTAAACAGTGTCAGCTTAAAAAGAATCCGGATGGAGGTTCGAACTGCCGACCCAGCGAATGCCAGGCAAGCGCGATAACTACTATACTAGGCCGGAGGCTACTATTAAATAGGCCTTATATTTAGATTTAGTTAAATAGTCTATTTTCAAAATCCCTAGTAAACAGTGTCAGCTTAAAAAGAATCCGGCCGGAGATTCGAACTGCCGACCCAGCGAATGCCAGGCAAACGCGATAACTACTATACTAGGCGCGAGGCTACTACTAGCCAGGCTTGATATTTACATTGAGTTAAATAGTCTATTTTACAAATCCCTAGTAAACAATGTCAGCTTAAAAAGAATCCGGACGGAGATTCGAACTGCCGACTCGGCGAATGCCAGGCAAGTGCGATAACTACTATACTAGGCTGGAGGCTACTATTAAATAGGCTTGATATTTAGATTGAGTTAAATAGTCTATTTTCCAAATCCCTAGTAAACAGTGTCAGCCTAAAAAGAATCCGGAAGGAGATTCGAACTGCCTACCCAGCGAATGTCAGGCAAGCGCGATAACTACTATACTAGGCAGGAGGCTACTACTAACTAGGCTTGATATTTAGATTTAGTTAAATAGTCTATTTTCCAAATCCCTAGTAAAAAGTGTCAGCTTAAAAAGAATCCGGACGGAGATTCGAACTGCCGACCCAGCGAATGTCAGGCAAGCGCGATAAATACTATACTATGCAGGAGGCTACTACTAACTAGGCTTGATATTTAGATTGAGTTAAATGGTCTTTTTTCCAAATCCCTAGTAAACAGTGTCAGCTTAAAAAAAATCCGGACGGAGATTCGAACTGCTTACCCAGCGAATGTCAAGCAAGCGCGATAACTACTATACTAGGCGGGAAGCTACTACTAACTAGGCTTGATATTTAGATTGAGGTAAATAGTATATTTTTCAAATCCCTAGTAAACAGTGTCAGCTTAAAAAGAATCCGGACGGAGATTCAAACTGGCGACCCAGCAAATGCCAGGCTTGTGCGATAACTGCTATACTAGGCGGGAGGCTACTATTAAATAGGCTTGATATTTAGATTGAGTTAAACAGTCTATTTTCCAAATCCCTAGTAAACAATGACAGCTTAAAAAGAATCCGGACGGAGATTCAAACTACCGACTCAGCGAATGTCGGGAAAGCGCTGACTACTATACTAGGCAGGAGGCTACTACTAACTAGGCTTGATATTTAGATTAAGTTGAATAGACTATTTTCCAAATCCCTAGTAAACAGTGTCAGCTTAAAAAGAATCCAGACGGAGGTTCGAACTGCCGACCCAGCGAATGCCAAGCAAGCACGATTACTACTATACTAGGCGGCAGGCTACTATTAAATAGGCTTGATATTTAAATTGAGTTAAATAGTCTTCTTTTCCAAATCCCTAGTAAACAAGCTCAGCTTGAAAAGAATCCGGACGGAGATTCGAACTGCCGACCCAGCGAATGCCAGGCAAGCGCGATAACTAGTATACTAGGCAAGAGGCTACTACTAGCCAGGCTT
Source organism: Ceratothoa steindachneri (assembly GCA_963969495.1). Taxonomy (NCBI): domain Eukaryota; kingdom Metazoa; phylum Arthropoda; class Malacostraca; order Isopoda; family Cymothoidae; genus Ceratothoa; species Ceratothoa steindachneri. The sequence goes on from OZ018334.1 coordinate 22,850,791, forward strand.
GATATTTAGATTGAGTTAAATAGTCTATTTTACAAATCCCTAGTAAACAGTGTCAGCTTAAACAGAATCCGGACGGAGATTCGAACTGCCGACTCAGCGAATGTCAGGCATGTGCGATAACTACTATACTAGGCAGGAGGCTACTAATAACTAGGCTTGATATTTAGATTAAGTTAAATAGTCTATTCTTCAAATCCCTAGTAAACAATCTCAGCTTAAATAGAATCCGGAAGAAGATTCGAACTGCTGTCCCAGCGAATGTCAGGCAAGCGCGATAAATACTATACTAGGCGGGAAGCTACTACTAACTACGCTTGATATTTAGATTGAGTTAAATAGTATATTTTCTAAATCCCTAGCAAACAGTGTCAGCTTTAAAAGAATCCAGGCGGAGATTCTAACTGCCGACCCAGCGAATGCCAGGCAAGCGCGATAACTACTATACTAGGCAGGAGACTACTACTAACTAGGCTTGATATTAAGATTAAGTTAAATAGTCTATTTACAAAATCTCCAGTAAAAAGTGTCAGCTTAAAAAGAATCCGGACGGAGATTCGAACTGCCGACCCAGCGAATGTCAGGCAAGCGCGATAACTACTATACTAGGCTGGAGGCTAATACTAACTCGGCTTGATATTTAGATTGAGTCAAATAGTCTATTTTCCAAATCCCTAAAAAACAGGGTCAGCTTAAAAAGAATCCGGACGGAGATTCGAACTGCCGACTCAGCGAATGTCAGGCACACGCGATAACTACTATACTAGGCAGGAGGCTGCAACTTACTAGGTTTGATATTTAGATTGAGTTAAATAGTCTATTTTCCAAATCCCTAGTAAAAAGTGTGAGCTTAAATAGAATCCGGACAGAGATTCGAATTGCTGACTCAGCGAATGTCAGGCAAGCGCGATAACTACTATACTAGGCAAGAGGCTACTTCTAACTAGGCTCGATATTTAGATTCAGTTAAATAGTCTATTTTCATAATCCCTAGTAAAAAGTGTCAGCTTAAAAAGAATCCGGACGGAGATTCGAACTGCCGACCCAGCGAATGTCAGGCAAGCACGATAACTACTATACTAGGCGGGAGACTACTACTAACTAAGCTTGATATTTAAATTGAGTTACATAGTCTATTTTTCAAATCCCTAGTAAACAGTTTCAGCTTAAATAGAATCCGGACGGAGATTCGAACTGCCGACTCAGCGAATGTCAGTCAAGCGCGATAACTACTATACTAGGCAGGAGGCTACTACTTACTAGGTTTGATATTTAGATTGAGTTAAATAGGCTATTTTCCAAATCCCTAGTAAAAAGTGTCAGCTTAAAATGAATCCGGACGGAGATTCGAACTGCCGACTCAGCCCATGTCATGCAAGCACGTTAACTACTATACTAGGCAGGAGGCTACTACCAACTAGGCTTGATATTTAGATTGAGTTAAATAGTCTATTTTCCAAATCCCTAGTAAACAGTGTCAGCTTAAAAAGAATCCGGACGGAGATTCGAACTGCCGACCTAGCGAATGTCGCAAGTGCGATAACTACTATACTAGGCAGGAGGCTACTACTAACTAGGCTTGATATTTAGATTGAGTTAAATAGTATATTTTCCAAATCCCTAGTAAACAGTGTCAGCTTAAAAAGAATCCGGACGGAGATTCGAACTGTCGACTCAGCGAATGTCAGGCAAGCGCGATAACTACTATACTAGGCAAAAAGTTACTACTAACTAGGCTTGATATTTATAATGAGTTAAATAGTCTATTTTCTAAATCCCTAGTAAAAGTTTCAGCTTAAATAGAATCCGGACGGAGATTCAAACTGCCGACCCATCGAATGTCAGGCAAGCGCGGTAACTACTATACTAGGCGGGAGGCTACTACTAACTAAGCTTGATATTTAGATTGAGTTAAATAGTCTATTTTCCAAATCCCTAGTAAACAGTGTCAGCTTAAATAGAATCCGGATGGAGATTCGAACTGCTGAACCAGCGAATGTCAGGGAAGCGCGATAACTACTATACTAGGCAGGAGGCTCCTACTAACTAGGCTTGATATTTAGATTAAGTTAAATAGTCTATTCTCCAAATCCCTAGTAAACAATCTCAGCTTAAATAGAATCCGGAAGAAGATTCGAACTGCTGTCCCAGCGAATGTCAGGCAAGCGCGATAAATACTATACCAGGCGGGAAGCTACTACTAACTACGCTTGATATTTAGATTGAGTTAAATAGTCTATTTTCTAAATCCCTAGCAAACAGTGTCAGCTTTAAAAGAATCCAGGCGGAGATTCTAACTGCCGACCCAGCGAATGCCAGGCAAGCGCGATAACTACTATACTAGGCAGGAGGCTACTACTAACTAGGCTTGATATTAAGATTAAGTTAAATAGTCTATTTACAAAATCCCCAGTAAAAAGTGTCAGCTTAAAAAGAATCCGGACGGAGATTCGAAGTGCCGACCCAGCGAATGTCAGGCAAGCGCGATAACTACTATACTAGGCTGGAGGCTAATACTAACTCGGCTTGATATTTAGATTGAGTTAAATAGTCTATTTTCCAAATCCCTAAAAAACAGGGTCAGCTTAAAAAGAATCCGGACGGAGATTCGAACTGCCGACTCAGCGAATGTCAGGCACACGCGATAACTACTATACTAGGCAGGAGGCTACAACTTACTAGGTTTGATATTTAGATTGAGTTAAATAGTCTATTTTCCAAATCCCTAGTAAAAAGTGTGAGCTTAAATAGAATCCGGACAGAGATTCGAATTGCTGACTCAGCGAATGTCAGGCAAGCGCGATAACTACTATACTAGGCAAGAGGCTACTTCTAACTAGGCTCGATATTTAGATTCAGTTAAATAGTCTATTTTCATAATCCCTAGTAAAAAGTGTCAGCTTAAAAAGAATCCGGACGGAGATTCGAACTGCCGACCCAGCGAATGTCAGGCAAGCACGATAACTACTATACTAGGCGGGAGGCTACTACTAACTAAGCTTGATATTTAAATTGAGTTACATAGTCTATTTTTCAAATCCCTAGTAAACAGTTTCAGCTTAAATAGAATCCGGACGGAGATTCGAACTGCCGACTCAGCGAATGTCAGTCAAGCGCGATAACTGCTATACTAGGCAGGAGGCTACTACTTACTAGGTTTGATATTTAGATTGAGTTAAATAGGCTATTTTCCGAATCCCTAGTAAAAAGTGTCAGCTTAAAATGAATCCGGACGGAGATTCGAACTGCCGACTCAGCCCATGTCATGCAAGCACGTTAACTACTATACTAGGCAGGAGGCTACTACCAACTAGGCTTGATATTTAGATTGAGTTAAATAGTCTATTTTCCAAATCCCTAGTAAACAGTGTCAGCTTAAAAAGAATCCGGACGGAGATTCGAACTGCCGACCTAGCGAATGTCGCAAGTGCGATAACTACTATACTAGGCAGGAGGCTACTACTAACTAGGCTTGATATTTAGATTGAGTTAAATAGTATATTTTCCAAATCCCTAGTAAACAGTGTCAGCTTAAAAAGAATCCGGACGGAGATTCGAACTGTCGACTCAGCGAATGTCAGGCAAGCGCGATAACTACTATACTAGGCAAAAAGTTACTACTAACTAGGCTTGATATTTATAATGAGTTAAATAGTCTATTTTCTAAATCCCTAGTAAAAGTTTCAGCTTAAATAGAATCCGGACGGAGATTCAAACTGCCGACCCATCGAATGTCAGGCAAGCGCGGTAACTACTATACTAGGCGGGAGGCTACTACTTACTAGGTTTGATATTTAGATTGAGTTAAATAGTCTATTTTCCAAATCCCTAGTAAAAAGTGTCAGCTTCAAAAGAATCCGGACGGAGATTCGAACTGCCGACCCAGCGAATGTCAGGCAAGCGCGATAAATACTATACTATGCAGGAGGCTACTACTAACTAGGCTTGATATTTAGATTGAGTTAAATGGTCTTTTTTCCAAATCCCTAGTAAACAGTGTCAGCTTAAAAAAAATCCGGACGGAGATTCGAACTGCTTACCCAGCGAATGTCAAGCAAGCGCGATAACTACTATACTAGGCGGGAAGCTACTACTAACTAGGCTTGATATTTAGATTGAGTTAAATAGTATATTTTTCAAATCCCTAGTAAACAGTGTCAGCTTAAAAAGAATCCGGACGGAGATTCAAACTGGCGACCCAGCAAATGCCAGGCTTGTGCGATAACTGCTATACTAGGCGGGAGGCTACTATTAAATAGGCTTGATATTTAGATTGAGTTAAACAGTCTATTTTCCAAATCCCTAGTAAACAATGACAGCTTAAAAAGAATCCGGACGGAGATTCAAACTACCGACTCAGCGAATGTCGGGAAAGCGCTGACTACTATACTAGGCAGGAGGCTACTACTAACTAGGCTTGATATTTAGATTAAGTTGAATAGACTATTTTCCAAATCCCTAGTAAACAGTGTCAGCTTAAAAAGAATCCAGACGGAGGTTCGAACTGCCGACCCAGCGAATGCCAAGCAAGCACGATTACTACTATACTAGGCGGCAGGCTACTATTAAATAGGCTTGATATTTAAATTGAGTTAAATAGTCTTCTTTTCCAAATCCCTAGTAAACAAGCTCAGCTTGAAAAGAATCCGGACGGAGATTCGAACTGCCGACCCAGCGAATGCCAGGCAAGCGCGATAACTAGTATACTAGGCGGGAGGCTACTACTAGCCAGGCTTGATATTTAGATTGAGTTAAATAGGTTTTTTTCAAATCCCTAGTAAACAGTGTCAGCTTAAACAGAATCCGGACGGAGATTCGAACTGCCGACTCAGCGAATGTCAGGCATGTGCGATAACTACTATACTAGGCAGGAGGCTACTACTAACTAGGCTTGATATTTAGATTGAGTTAAATAGTATATTTTCCAAATCCCTAGTAAACAGTGTCAGCTTAAAAAGAATCCGGACGGAGATTCGAACTGCCGACCCAGCGAAAGCCAGGCAGGCGTGATAACTACTATACTAGGCAAGAGGCTACTACTAGCCAGGGTTGATATTTAGATTGAGTTAAATAGTCTATTTTACAAATCCCTAGTAAACAGTGTCAGCTTAAAAAGAATCCGGACGGAGATTCGAACTGGCGACTCAGCGAATGTCATGCAAGCGCGATAACTACTATACTAGGCAGGAGGCTACTAATAACTAGGCTTGATATTTAGATTAAGTTAAATAGTCTATTCTTCAAATCCCTAGTAAACAATCTCAGCTTAAATAGAATCCGGAAGAAGATTCGAACTGCTGTCCCAGCGAATGTCAGGCAAGCGCGATAAATACTATACTAGGCGGGAAGCTACTACTAACTACGCTTGATATTTAGATTGAGTTAAATAGTATATTTTCTAAATCCCTAGCAAACAGTGTCAGCTTTAAAAGAATCCAGGCGGAGATTCTAACTGCCGACCCAGCGAATGCCAGGCAAGCGCGATAACTACTATACTATGCAGGAGGCTACTACTAACTAGGCTTGATATTAAGATTAAGTTAAATAGTCTATTTACAAAATCTCCAGTAAAAAGTGTCAGCTTAAAAAAAATCCGGACGGAGATTCGAACTGCCGACCCAGCGAATGTCAGGCAAGCGCGATAACTACTATACTAGGCTGGAGGCTAATACTAACTCGGCTTGATATTTAGATTGAGTTAAATAGTCTATTTTCCAAATCCCTAAAAAACAGGGTCAGCTTAAAAAGAATCCGGACGGAGATTCGAACTGCCGACTCAGCGAATGTCAGGCACACGCGATAACTACTATACTAGGCAGGAGGCTGCAACTTACTAGGTTTGATATTTAGATTGAGTTAAATAGTCTATTTTCCAAATCCCTAGTAAAAAGTGTGAGCTTAAATAGAATCCGGACAGAGATTCGAATTGCTGACTCAGCGAATGTCAGGCAAGCGCGATAACTACTATACTAGGCAAGAGGCTACTTCTAACTAGGCTCGATATTTAGATTCAGTTAAATAGTCTATTTTCATAATCCCTAGTAAAAAGTGTCAGCTTAAAAAGAATCCGGACGGAGATTCGAACTGCCGACCCAGCGAATGTCAGGCAAGCACGATAACTACTATACTAGGCTGGAGGCTACTACTAACTAAGCTTAATATTTAAATTGAGTTACATAGTCTATTTTTCAAATCCCTAGTAAACAGTTTCAGCTTAAATAGAATCCGGACGGAGATTCAAACTGCCGACTCAGCGAATGTCAGTCAAGCGCGATAACTACTATACTAGGCAGGAGGCTACTACTTACTAGGTTTGATATTTAGATTGAGTTAAATAGGCTATTTTCCAAATCCCTAGTAAAAAGTGTCAGCTTAAAATGAATCCGGACGGAGATTCGAACTGCCGACTCAGCCCATGTCATGCAAGCACGTTAACTACTATACTAGGCAGGAGGCTACTACCAACTAGGCTTGATATTTAGATTGAGTTAAATAGTCTATTTTCCAAATCCCTAGTAAACAGTGTCAGCTTAAAAAGAATCCGGACGGAGATTCGAACTGCCGACCTAGCGAATGTCGCAAGTGCGATAACTACTATACTAGGCAGGAGGCTACTACTAACTAGGCTTGATATTTAGATTGAGTTAAATAGTATATTTTCCAAATCCCTAGTAAACAGTGTCAGCTTAAAAAGAATCCGGACGGAGATTCGAACTGTCGACTCAGCGAATGTCAGGCAAGCGCGATAACTACTATACTAGGCAAAAAGTTACTACTAACTAGGCTTGATATTTATAATGAGTTAAATAGTCTATTTTCTAAATCCCTAGTAAAAGTTTCAGCTTAAATAGAATCCGGACGGAGATTCAAACTGCCGACCCATCGAATGTCAGGCAAGCGCGGTAACTACTATACTAGGCGGGAGGCTACTACTAACTAAGCTTGATATTTAGATTGAGTTAAATAGTCTATTTTCCAAATCCCTAGTAAACAGTGTCAGCTTAAATAGAATCCGGATGGAGATTCGAACTGCTGACCCAGCGAATGTCAGGGAAGCGCGATAACTACTATACTAGGCAGGAGGCTCCTACTAACTAGGCTTGATATTTAGATTAAGTTAAATAGTCTATTCTCCAAATCCCTAGTAAACAATCTCAGCTTAAATAGAATCCGGAAGAAGATTCGAACTGCTGTCCCAGCGAATGTCAGGCAAGCGCGATAAATACTATACCAGGCGGGAAGCTACTACTAACTACGCTTGATATTTAGATTGAGTTAAATAGAATATTTTCTAAATCCCTAGCAAACAGTGTCAGCTTTAAAAGAATCCAGGCGGAGATTCTAACTGCCGACCCAGCGAATGCCAGGCAAGCGCGATAACTACTATACTAGGCAGGAGGCTACTACTAACTAGGCTTGATATTAAGATTAAGTTAAATAGTCTATTTACAAAATCCCCAGTAAAAAGTGTCAGCTTAAAAAGAATCCGGACGGAGATTCGAAGTGCCCACCCAGCGAATGTCAGGCAAGCGCGATAACTACTATACTAGGCTGGAGGCTAATACTAACTCGGCTTGATATTTAGATTGAGTTAAATAGTCTATTTTCCAAATCCCTAAAAAACAGGGTCAGCTTAAAAAGAATCCGGACGGAGATTCGAACTGCCGACTCAGCGAATGTCAGGCACACGCGATAACTACTATACTAGGCAGGAGGCTACAACTTACTAGGTTTGATATTTAGATTGAGTTAAATAGTCTATTTTCCAAATCCCTAGTAAAAAGTGTGAGCTTAAATAGAATCCGGACAGAGATTCGAATTGCTGACTCAGCGAATGTCAGGCAAGCGCGATAACTACTATACTAGGCAAGAGGCTACTTCTAACTAGGCTCGATATTTAGATTCAGTTAAATAGTCTATTTTCATAATCCCTAGTAAAAAGTGTCAGCTTAAAAAGAATCCGGACGGAGATTCGAACTGCCGACCCAGCGAATGTCAGGCAAGCACGATAACTACTATACTAGGCGGGAGGCTACTACTAACTAAGCTTGATATTTAAATTGAGTTACATAGTCTATTTTTCAAATCCCTAGTAAACAGTTTCAGCTTAAATAGAATCCGGACGGAGATTCGAACTGCCGACTCAGCGAATGTCAGTCAAGCGCGATAACTACTATACTAGGCAGGAGGCTACTACTTACTAGGTTTGATATTTAGATTGAGTTAAATAGGCTATTTTCCGAATCCCTAGTAAAAAGTGTCAGCTTAAAATGAATCCGGACGGAGATTCGAACTGCCGACTCAGCCCATGTCATGCAAGCACGTTAACTACTATACTAGGCAGGAGGCTACTACCAACTAGGCTTGATATTTAGATTGAGTTAAATAGTCTATTTTCCAAATCCCTAGTAAACAGTGTCAGCTTAAAAAGAATCCGGACGGAGATTCGAACTGCCGACCTAGCGAATGTCGCAAGTGCGATAACTACTATACTAGGCAGGAGGCTACTACTAACTAGGCTTGATATTTAGATTGAGTTAAATAGTATATTTTCCAAATCCCTAGTAAACAGTGTCAGCTTAAAAAGAATCCGGACGGAGATTCGAACTGTCGACTCAGCGAATGTCAGGCAAGCGCGATAACTACTATACTAGGCAAAAAGTTACTACTAACTAGGCTTGATATTTATAATGAGTTAAATAGTCTATTTTCTAAATCCCTAGTAAAAGTTTCAGCTTAAATAGAATCCGGACGGAGATTCAAACTGCCGACCCATCGAATGTCAGGCAAGCGCGGTAACTACTATACTAGGCGGGAGGCTACTACTAACTAAGCTTGATATTTAGATTGAGTTAAATAGTCTATTTTCCAAATCCCTAGTAAACAGTGTCAGCTTAAATAGAATCCGGATGGAGATTCGAACTGCTGACCCAGTGAATGTCAGGGAAGCGCGATAACTACTATACTAGGCAGGAGGCTCCTACTAACTAGGCTTGATATTTAGATTGAGTTAAATAGTATATTTTCCAAATCCCTAGTAAACAGTGTCAGCTTAAAAAGAATCCGGACGGAGATTCGAACTGTCGACTCGGCGAATGTCAGGCAAGCGCGATAACTACAATACTCGGCAGAAAGTTACTACTAACTAGGCTTGATATTTAAAATGAGTTAAATAGTCTATTTTGTAAATTCCTAGTAAAAAGTGTCAGCTTAAATAGAATCCGGACGGAGATTCAAACTGCCGACCCAGCGAATGTCAGGGAAGCGCGATAACTACTATACTAGGCGGGAGGCTACTACTAGCCAGGCTCGATATTTAGATTGAGTTAAATAGTCTATTTTTCAAATCCCTAGTAAACAATGTCAGCCTAAAAAGAATCCGGATGGAGATTCGAACTACCGACTCAGCGAATGCCAGGCAAGCGCGATAACTACTATACTAGGTGCGAGGCTCCTACTAACTAGGCTTGATATTTAGATTGAGTTAAATAGTCTATTTTACAAATCCCTAGTAAACATTGTCAGCTTAAAAAGAATCCGGACGGAGATTCGAACTGCCGACTCAGCGAATACCAGGCAAGCGCGATAACTATTATACTAGGCAGGAGGCTCTTACTAACTAGGCTTGATATTTTGATTGATTTAAAATAGTCTATTTTCAAAATCGCACATAAAAAATGCAGCTAAATGAGCCATAGAAGATCTCCTCGCAAGACCATCGACTTGTTCTTTTATATTGAGGGTAAAGTGGTTGTCTTTAAATACGGATTTCAACGCTTGATTCAACTGGGACCGAATAATCCCATTAAAATATCGCATCTTTCAAAAAAGTTATTAATAATTATACAAGCCGCTGTTCTCTTCCTTAACAGGAAGAGCTTGGTTACACAGGCACCCCTGCGGGGGTGTGGCCTACGGCCTTATTTGCTAATCTTAACCGCCTTTTTTAATTCCCTTTATAGACTCTTTATTTTAACACCCTGAACACCCTTTTCTTCATCTTCATCTTCATCTTCATCTTCTTTATCTTCATCTTCATATTCATCTTATTTTTCTTCTTCATCTTCATCTTCTTCTTCATCATCTTTTTCTTCTTCATCTTCTTCATCTTAATATTAATCTTCTTTTTCTTCATCTTCTTTTTCTTCTTCATCTTCATCTTCTTCCTTTTCTTCTTCATCTTCTTCATCTTCATCTTCTTCTTCTTCATCTTCATCTTCATCTTCATCTTCTTCTTCTTCTTCTTCTTCTTCTTCTTCTTCTTCTTCTTCTTCTTCTTCTTCTTCTTCTTCTTCTTATAAAGGAATTATTAGAAATAACTTTGCTAAAAAAATTAACTATACTTAGGTGACAACCGAACTAAATGAAAAGTCTTATTCAAACCCTCAAAAAATCTCGTTCTTAAAATATAGAGCTATGGATTAACAGTTCCATTGAAAGGCATATTGGTAAAGAAGGATTTGATGTCCGAACAAAACTTGTTAGCTACATCAAATTCTTATTCTTATTCCTATTCCCATTTTCATTTCAACTCACAATTCGCATCTCTATGCCTCTCTGTATATAGCATGGGTAACTATGTTGTAGCTCACATCTGAAGGCTTATTTTTCTCCTTGTCGTACTTTCTTTATAACTCTCTCCTTACACACTTTCTACGATAAATTCCCTCATTTCCTCTTTAAATTTAAAATTTTATATTAGGTAAAAAAAAAGAAGCTTCCCTCCTATCCCCGATCTTTAATGAGTACCTGGACTATACCGAGCTCGCAATAGACAGGTGGATGGATGACGTCACTCTGATCTACTTGAAGAACCCGAAGCTGTGCGACCATCTCTGGCATTTGAACCTGACTTCACTAGTAGGAAAGGTTAATAAAGGGTCCAATTAGAGAGAATATCAGGGGGTACCGAGATTCGCACAATTTAATCAGGGCATCTCACCAGGGGTTCTGTAGAATATGGTGACGCTTAACTAATTTGCTGTAGATTTTCCCCAACGTGATAGAAGGGAACGGCCGTTGCCTGGCGGTTGTCGTTCTTTATCTGGATTTTCAAAAGGCGCTCGATAAAGTACCTCATCGGATGCTTTTGACTAACACGCGAGTGCTGGGTATTATTATAAAAATTGGGCACTACATTGAGAACAAGTAAGCCGAGGCGGGCTCTTGCTGATTGTGGGTGACGAGCGGAGTCACTCGGAGCTTTGTGTCAGGCAGTCTATAATTTCTTATATACGAAGTGGTCAATAAGTTTGGCAATTCGGATATAAGGAAACGAGATATGAGAAAAAGTGTTTATTATTTTTCAATATAACTACCCTCGACTTCGATGCACTTGTGCCACTTGTTCCTGAGGCTTTGAATTCCCGACGACCAGAAATCTGCCGACTGCTGTTCAATCCACTCCTGGACGGCGAGCTGGACATCTTCACATCGTCCCCAAACCAGCGTCCACGCAGTGTAGCCTTGAGCTGGCGGATTAAAAAGTAGTCTTTAGGGGCCAGACCTGGACTGTAGGAGGATGGTTGAGCTCGTCGAACCAGCCCTCGCGTAGGGCAGCTTGTGCAACTCTGGCCTTGTGGACAGGGGCATTGTTGTGGAGGAGCAGGACACCGCGTGTCAACTTGCCGCGCTGCTTCTGAAGGATGCACTTCTTCAACCCAGCCAGTTCCTCGGCGTAATATGGGCCTGTGATGGTCCTTTCACGAGGCACATAGTCCACGAGCAACACTCCCTCAGAATCCCAGAAGATGGTGGCCGTGATCTTTCCGGGTGGGGGTTGGGTCCGGAACTTGATGGGGGTCGGAGAGCCCCTGTGCTTCCAGGTCATGCTTTCGAGCTTGGACTCGGGATCTCAGTGATGGACTGACGTTTCATCACCTGTCACTATGCGTGATTCGAATCCCGCCGGGTCTTGGTTGTACAGGAGCAGCAGCTCCTCCAAACTTTGACGACATTGAAGTCGTTCATGGGGCGTGAGGTTTCGTGAGGTTTCTAGGGAGCTAACGGGCACAGACCTTGGTCATGGCCAAATTGTCGTGGATGATGTTGATGATACTTCCATGTGATATTCTCCTAACACTCCCCCCCCCACAAAGAACCATCCCCCTTCCTCTGTTTTTCCCTACCGATTCGCAAAACTTATTCACCGCCCCTCGTATATCAATCTAATAGACGAGAAATTATTTAGCCAAGTTGAAGACTACACAAAAATGGGTGGGGATGTAGCATCACCCTAAAGCGTCGAGAGGTCGATTGTTCACATCTGCCGGTTAATAGAGCGGCCTGACACGTGTCACATGACTTCCAGTTTGGACAAGTGTAAGGTAATGAACATCGAGTAAGCCATCACTCTCGGGTAGGGTGTAGGAGTCACCGATATGGAGAAAGACAGATGTGCTGATTATCAACGACTTAAAGTTGTCCAGAGAACGCGTTGAAGCACACTTAAAAGTTCAGCAACTGTTATGTTACATTAAAGGACAGTTCACATTTAGAAACAACAAAATTGTACTGTCCTTGAATAACTTGGTGTGATCTCACTTGGAGCACGTGGTTCAGTTTTGATTACCCAGCCTTCGAAAAGATATCGAACGCCTGGAAAGGTTTCAAGGCATAGCCACGAAACTGATCTTATCTATTAGGCATATCGTCCACGATGCCAGAAACTTGTGGAGTTATCTACCTACCTATAATCTTATTGTAGTAGCAATACGATTAAAATCAGTGGCACATGTTGCGCCAATGATAACCCTTGAGTGACCCGCCTGAGCCTTATTCTCTATCACTTCTAGTTTATCACTCAACATCTGAGATGAAGGCAAATTGTAACAGTAAATAAAATGCAGTTGGATTTCACGAAAGTTCAAAGGTCTTGTAAACAACTACCTCTTCTGCCCTTCCCGGGTTTGATGGTGTCCATAGGTTCTTAGGCAGTGCCTTTTGCCCTTCAAACGTGACGAGCATCATTTGGCCGAAAACTTCCATTTCAGTCACAAATCAAAATGATCAATTGCGGCTAGAGCACAGCTGAAAAACTGCTAGAAGCGACTAGATTTTTAACCTATATGGTTAGATTTATAGCTACATTTTATTTTATTAAAAACTTATAAAACTCATTTTATTTATTGTAAGGGATGAATAATATCTTCAAACAAAGCAAGATGAAGTTTCGTCTCCTTTGATTGACAAAGAATACGATGCCATTGATGACTTATTTTGGCAATTTGTAATCTTTGCATTTGTTGTGCCGTTTTAAACCAGCATTTTTAATTGTATTTTATTTCTAAAGTTTGATCTTATTAATTATGTTGCTGAATACCCTCTCAACCTTAGCATTTGAGTCAGGTAAAAATTTGTGTAGAAACTGTTAATTCCTTGAATGGATTTAAACCTGCTGAATCATTTTAGTGGAAACGTCACTCCCAATTTATTCGGTATCTTCTGTATAGTTCCAATTAATTATATAAATCAGATATATGATATTCGTCAACTTTCATAAATTCCATTAGTTTAGTAATGGGTTCCTTGTTTGGAAGCATAATTTTTCCACGGATAATAGTGATACATTTTTAAATATTTTTAAATTACCAGGCATCATTTTGCTTTAATTGATAGAATAAACACAGAAGAAAATTTTAAGATCTTTCTCTTATAGCACCTTTCCTCATCTTTTGTAATTTTCAGGTTATTTGTTAGTTCCTGGACTTTATTTTGAGTCTGTATTCTAAATATAGCCTAAGATCTAAATATTTCTCGATATTAACAGCAAGAGGGTCAACTCTAGCCATTGGAATTATGAATTTAGTGGCAACCAACTTAAAAAGCAAATTTTAATCTTTTAATAATTTTATTTTGTCGACTGTGTTCGATTCATATATTTTATTTACTTTTTGTATCTCTCCAAAAATAGGCTGTAGAAAGAAAAGCAATGCTAAATTCTTTTCATCTTTATACATTTCCGCCACGATTTCTGATGTATAACATTTTTCATCTAATATTATATCAAAAATCAAAGTCGGTCTTAAATACAATCCCCTGAGAGAGAATGCGACCAACAGCTTGCTCAATGGAAAGCCATTCTTGTCTTGGAATTTTTAGTGATTTACAATCATTAATAGTCTCATTCAATCTTTTATAAGACAGCTGTCTCATCGGTGACGCAGAAAACCACTTATACGTTTCAAAAATAAGGAATTCCAGATTTCTCGAACAAGTTCTAAACTTGTTGCAACCTTTCCGTGCAAGGAAGAGTGGGATAGAGAATGTTTTCAAAACATGTTGCAAGCGTGTAAAATCGCTTAAAATTTTTAATCATTTGTGAAATTCTATTTAAAAATTCAGTTATTCAACTATATGACATTTGTCTACATTTTATATTAAAAAAAATATTTTTATTTAAAATTGCTAGAATTCGGCTATAAATGCATTACAATCAGCTGAATTTTCGGCTAACGGCTAGGAGAAAATTCTTAGTGGCGAGATGGGTCTTGATTCGGCTGAATCTAGCCGAAAATCGGTTGAAGTGGCACCCGTGGTCTGACCATAAAACATCGTTCCACGAGTAGCCACGAGTCGCTAATAGCCGTCAAATCCTGCGCTGGGTGTTTGAATCACGACAAATCGCCGCCATTTGATATGAACCGGTACGAATATGTAAGAGTCGCTACGCACGTCCCGTGAGACCGTTGCTGGCCAAATTTTGAGCATGTTAAAAAATTCCGGCGACTACCGCGCATCCCAACGACCCAGCCCAACCCCGCTCCCCCGAGGTGTTCATGAGTTGCTTGCGAGTATCCAACTATGCGCGCTACTCATGTGTGTGAAAGACCCTTTTAAAGGAGCGTGTAAAAGCTTGGTTAAGGCAACGATATTTTTTTTTAATTATAATAAGGATGAACCAAAGTTTCTGCGAGGGAGTTTTAAGAGTACATCGTTGATCAAGGAGTGAAGTTAATTGAGGTGAGAACTTGTGAAAATGCTGGTTTCCTTCTCAAGTCAAATTTAGCGACGAGGAAGCTATTAGGATCCTTGAAAGCGTATCAATGGTGCCTCGATGGCTGCTACCATTGAGCAAATCAGGCGCCATATAAAATTGCCAGTGCCTTTGATTTGTTGGCTTATATCCCATAGCGTCCCTACAGCAGGGGCGGGCAACCTCCGGCCGGCGAAGGCCTAGCGTCTGGCCCGCCACCTTGCTCGGCATTAATATTGCAATCCGGCCCGCGAAACCCCAGCCCCTCCCCATTTTTTTTCTGTCAAACAGCATCTGTCTCAGTAGACTCTTAAAGAGAGGAGGAGGGGGTGAGCCTTACGTCTGATAGTGAAAATGAGTGAAAAATGAGACAAAAATGTATTTCCTTCACAGATATGAAAAAATTCATAGAGAACAAAGTTGTCTCTACGAACCTGAACCCCCTCAGCGTGAAGCTGCAAGGCGAATACATTCTCGTGACAGACATGCACCTGCACATCACCGCCTTCAAGGTTAAGCTGCGCTTGTGGGATGCGCAGTTGGATATCGGTCATTTGTGCATCTGCCATGTTTGGCAGCACTACTCTTGCAAACTGCTCTTCTCCAAAACACGAAGCCTCACCTTCGCTCCCAACTCTCGGACCGCCGCCTCAATGACATTCTTCTGTCGTCTACCTCATTCCATCGAGCCGGACATTTAAACACTTCTTCGGGGCAACCAGCACCAGCCCTCTCACTGATTTGGATGTTTTGCAATAAAATTCTTGTATAATGTATTGATCCCCCCCCCTTTCCCCCCTGGATGCGAAGAGTTGCAAACACCAAGGACCTCTAACGCACCACATACTCTCCTTTTGTGCCTATCTGTATCTGTAAGACGCTCGACCCGTTCCTGCGGTCAAAACGTTGTTCGCTCCTAACGGTCATACACTCGTGTGCGTAAACTGCCTGGCACACGCGGTGAATTTTTTACTCATCATCATCATCATAATCACTAACTATAATTTAAGAAGGGGAATATTTTGAGTATTTGGATAATAATTTCATCTTAGTTTGGTTATGACTTATGTTTTTTTTATCAAAGTTATTTCTAATAATTCTTTTATAATATCAATAAATAAAATGGTGAAGTTCAGAAATAAATATAAGTATCGAAATTTTGTGAATTTTTTAAACCCCCAAGAATTTTAAATGGTGAAGTTCGGAAAATTTATTTTTATATATCTTCTTCTTCTATAACTCTATATTTAGCAACGTGATATTTTGAAAGGGGGGGGGGAATTTAGTTCCTTTTTAAAATTATTATAATTGGCGAAGTTCAGAAAATTTAAAAAAATGTAACCATGGCTGCTTTTTTTATATTTTAAATTTTAATCTTAGTAGCGAAGCGCAAGCTCCCCCGTAGGGGGGAGTGGCGAAGCAATTGCCTGGTTGTAAGTATATTATATGATATGATACTGGCATAAGTACCCAGGGGTTGCCCGGGATAAAAAGTCATGTCGCAAATAAATACAGATGAATATTAATTGAAATTCTTATATTGGGTACAAAAAGATCTTTACTTGCTTATTATTATTATTTGTGGGATAGAGGCAGATTCAGGAGAGTTGCGCACTCTCCCTATCGTATAATCCAGATACAATGAGTAAACGTTTCACGTCCTGCGCTCGGCAGTGTACGCACACGCGTGAATGACCGATAGGAGCGACCAACGTTGTGAGTCTTATCGATGCAGATTATATGATAGGGAGAGTGCGCAACTCTCCTGAATCTGCCTCTATCCCACAAATAATAATAATAAGCAAGTAAAGATTTTTTTGCACCCCAATATAAGAATTTCAATTAATATTCATCTGTATTTATTTGCGACATGACTTTTTATCCCGGGCAACCCCTGGGTACCTAGGCAGGTATCATATCATATAATATACTTACAACCAGGCAATTGCTTCGTCACTCCCCCCTACGGGGGAGCTTGCGCTTCGCTACTAAGATTAAAATTTAAAATCTAATAAAGTCTAATTCGGGATATATACTCCACTCATTTTCACTTCATAACTTTACCAATTTCTGTGCAAGCCACTCAGGTTGTCTGTCAGATATGCCATCGTCTGTTTACACATTTGTTTATTAAATTACCGTCCCCCCAGCTTTTTGTTGTTTTCTTTGTTTTCCCTAATCTCTACCTACCCCCCCCCCCACTTCTCGGAATACGCTCGAATTAGATTAAAATAATTTTCTTTTAAAGCTCCTTATTCTTGGATAATAATAATCAATTATTTTAACTGCCTCCATCATCCGAGGTAGGGCTCTAGCCCTAATTTCCTCCTTTTAATGCTTTCATCTCGGTAGGAGTACACTATAAGACCATTCATGCACCAAGAAGAAAAGCCACGACAGGACCTACCCGCAGTTACTCGAGTCATCCATTCACTCAACCCACGATGCCCGAGTCATCCATTCACTCTACCCAGGATCACCCGAGTAATCCATTCAATCTACCCACGATCACCCGAGTCATCCATTCACTCTACCCACGATCGCACGAGTCATTAATTCACTCTATCCACGATAGCCCGAGTCATCCATTCAAACTACCCATGATCACACGAGTCATCCATTCACTCTACACACGATTGCCTGAGTCATCCATTCTGTGTACCAACGATCGCCCCAGTCATCCATTCACTCTACCCAAGATCGCCCCAGTCATCCATTCAACCTAACCACGATCACTCGAGTCATCCATTCACTCTACCCACGATCACCAGAGTCATCCATTCACCCTACCCATGATCCCCCGATCCATCCATTCGGTCTACCCACGATCACCCAAGTCATCCATTCACTCTACCTGCGATCACACAAGTAATCCATTCACTCTACCCACGATCGCCCGAGTCATCCATTCACTCTACCCACGAACACCCGAGTAATCCATTCTCTCTACCCACGATCGCCAGTTAATACATTCACTCTACCCACGATCGCCCGAGTCATCCATTCACTCTACCCATGATCAACTGGGTGGTTCATTCACTGTACCCACAATCGCACGAGTCATCCATAAACTCTACCCATGATCACCCGAGTCATCCATGCACTCTTCCCAAGATCGCCAGAGTCATCCATTTCCTCTACGCACGATCGGCTGAGTCATTCATTCAATCTACCCACGATAACCCAAGTCATCCCTTCACTCTACCCACGATCGCCCGAGTCATCCATTCGCTCTACTCACAAACGCCCGAGTCATCCATTCGCTCAAGCCACGATCGCCCGAGTCATCCATTCACTCTACCCACGATCACACGAGTCATCCATTCACTCAACCCGCGATCACCCGAGTCATCCATTCACTCTACCCACGATCACCCAATTTATTCATTCACTCTACCCACAATTGACAGAGTCATCCATTCACTCTACCCACGATCCCCCGAGTCATACATTTACTCTCCCTACGATCACTCGAGTCATCCATTCACTATACTCACGATCCCCAGAGTCATCCATTAACTCTACACACGATCACCCGAGTCATCCATTCAATCGACCCACGATCGCCCGAGTCATCCATTCGATCTACACACGATCACCTGAGTCATCCATTCACTCTACCCACGATCCCCCCAGTCACCCATTCAATCTACCAATGATCACCTGAGTCATCCATTCACTGTACCCACAATCGCCCAAGTCATCCATTCACTGTACCCACGATCGCGCGAGTCATCCATCCACTCTACCCGCGATCACCCGAGTCCTCTCTCCACTCTACGCACGATCGCACGAGTCATCCATTCACTCTACCCAGGATCAGCTGAGTCATCCATTCGCTCAACCCACGATCCCCGTAGTCATCCATTCACTCTATCCGCGATCCTCCCAGTCATCTATTCACTCTACCCAAGATCACCCGATTAATCCATTCACTCTACCGCGATCCCCGAGTCATCCATTCACTCTATCCACGATCGCCCGGGTCATCCATTCACTCTACCTACGATCCCCAAAGTCACCCATTCACTTTCTCTACGATCGCCAGAGTCATCCATTAAATCTACTGACGATCAACCGAGTAATTCATTCACTCTACCCACGATCCCCCGGTTCATCCATTTACTCTACCCATGAGCCCCCGTGTCATACATTCACTTTAAGCACGATCGCGTGAGTCATCCATTCACTCTACTCACAAATCACCCGAGTCATCCATTCACTCTACCCACGATCGTCAGAGTCATCCATTCACTATATTCACGATCACCCGAGTCATCCATTCACTCTACCCGCGATCACCCGAGTCACCCATTCTCTTTACCCAAAATCACCAGAGTCATCCATTCAATCTACCCACGATCAGCCAAGTCATCCATTCTCTTTACCTACGATCGCCCGAGTCATACATTCACTCTACCCACGATCGTCAGAGTCATCCATTCACTATATTCACGATCACCCGAGTCATACATTCACTCTACCCACGATTGCCAGATTCATCCATTCACTCTACCCGAGATCGCACGAGTAATCCATTCACTGTAGACACGATCGCTTGTGTCATCCATTCACGACACCCACGATCACCCGAGTCATCCATTCACTCTACCCGAGATCGCCTAAGTCATCCATTGACTGTAACCACGATCGCCTGCGATCTCCGACTCATACATTAACTCTATTCACAATCACCCGAGTCATCCATTCGCTCTACCAAAAATCACCTGAAGCATCCATTCTCTTTACCCACGATCACCCGAGTCCTCCATTCTATCTACTGATGATCAGCTGGTTCATCCATTCACTGTACCCACGATCGCCTAAGTCATCTATTCACTTTACTTACGATCGCCCGAGTCATCCATTCAATCTACCTACGATCGCCCAAGTCATCCATTCACTCTACCCATGATCCCCCGATTCATGAATTCACTATACCCACGATCACACAAGTCATCCATCCACTTCACCCTTGATCGCTTAAGTCATCCAGACACTCTACCCACGATCACTCGAGTCATCAATTTACTTTACCCGCGATCACCCGAGTCATCCATTCACTCTACCCTCGATCCTCCAAGTCATCCAGACAATCTACCCACGATCACTCAAGTCATCTATTTACGCTAACCACGATAGCCCGAGTCATCCATTCACTCTAACCATGATCACCAGAGTCATCCATTCACTCTACCCACGATAGCCCGAGTCATCTATTCACTCTAACCACGATCACCTGAGTCATGCATTCACTCTACACATGATCGCCCAAAATTACCGGACTGTGTAACAACGATCCCCCGAGTCACCAATTCAGTCTATCGAAGATCACCTGACTCATCCATTCAGTCTACCCACGATCACCCGAGTCATCAACTCACTCTAACCACGTTCTCCCTAGACACCCATTTACTCTACCCACAATCGCCACAGTCATCCAATCAACCTACCCACGATCGCCCGAGTCATCCATTCGCTCTACCCACGATCACCCGAGTCATACATTCACTCTACCTACGATCGCCCGAGTCATCCATTTACTCTACACACGATCGAACGAGCAATCTATTCACTCTACACATGATCGCCCAGGTCATCCATTCACTCTACCCTTGATCACCCAAGTCATCCATTCACTCTACCCAAGATTGCCCGAGTCATCCAGTCACTCTACCCACGATCGCCCGATTTATTCATTCACTCTACTCACGATGGCCCGAGTCATCCCTTCACTCTACCCACGATCACCCGAGTCATCTAATTCACTCTACCCACGATCCCACGAGTATTCCATTCACTGTACCCACGATCGCCTGAGTCATCCATTCACTCTACACACGATCACCCGAGACATCCATTTACTCTACCCACGATCGCCCGAGTCATCCATTCACTTTACCCACGATCGCCCGAGTAATCCATTAACTCTACGCACGATCACCCGAGTCATTAATTCACTCTACCCACGATAGCCCGAGTCATGCATTCACTCTACCAACGATCACCCGAGTCATTCATTTACTCTACACACGATCGCCCGATTCATCCATTCTGTGTACCAACGATCGCCCGAGTCATCTATTCACTCTACCCACGTTCGCCCGAGTCATCCATTAACTCTACTCAAGATGACCCGAGTCATCCATTTACTTTACCCAAGATCCCTCGAGTCATCCACTCACTCTACCCACGATCAACCGGGTCATTAATTCACTCTACCTGCAATCAGCCGAATCATCCATTCACTCTACTTACGATCTTCCGAGTCATCCATTCACTCTACCCAAGATCGCCTGAGTAATCCATTTACTCTACCCACGATCACCCGAGGCATCTATTCACTCTACATATGATCCCCCGAGTCATCCATTCAATCTACCCATGATCACCCAAGTCATCCGTTCATTATGCCCACTTGTCC
This sequence comes from Ceratothoa steindachneri, assembly GCA_963969495.1. Classification (NCBI taxonomy): domain Eukaryota; kingdom Metazoa; phylum Arthropoda; class Malacostraca; order Isopoda; family Cymothoidae; genus Ceratothoa; species Ceratothoa steindachneri. Next base: position 22,872,186 of record OZ018334.1, read on the forward strand.
CCGAGTCATTGATTTACTTTACCCGCGATCACCCGAGTTATCCATTCACTCTACCCTCGATCCCTCGAGTCATCCAGACAATCTACCCACGATCGCTCGAGTCATCAATTTACGCTACCCACGACAGCTCGAGTCATCCATTCACTCTAACTACGATCTCCCGAGTCATCAATTCACTCTACACACGATCCCCCGAGTCATCCATTCTGTGTACAAACCATCTCATGAGTCATCCATTCAATCCCCCGAAGATCACCCAACTCATCCATCAAGTCTACCCACGATCAACCGAATCATCAACTCACTCTACCCACGATCTCCCGAGTCAACCATTCACTCTACCCACTATCGCCGGAGTCATCCATTCACTCGACCCACGATGGCCCGAGTCATCTATTCACTCTATCCACGATCGCCCGAGTCATTCATTCACTCTACCCACGATCGCCCGAGTCATCAGTTCACTCTACTCACGATCGCCCGACTAACTCATTTCCTCAAACCATGATCTCACGAGTCATCCATTTACTCTACGGATGAAAACCCGAGTAATCCTATCATTCTAACCAAGATCGCCCGAGTCATCCATTCCCTCTACCCACGATCGCCCGAGTTTTCAATCACTCTATTCACGATCGCCCGAGTCATCCCTTCAATTTACCCACGATCACCCGAGTCATCCATTCACTCTACCTACGATCCCACGAGCAATCCAATCACTCTACCTACAATCGCCCGAGTAATCCATTCACTCTACAAACGATCACCCGAGACATCCATTCACTCCAACCACGATTGCTCGAGGTCATCCATTCACTTTACCAACGACCGCCCGAGTAATCTATTCACTCTACGCACGATCACACCAGTCATTAATTCACCCTACCCATGATAGCCCGAGTCATTCATTCACTCTACCCACGATTACCCGAGTCATATATTCACTCTACACACGATCGCCCGAGTACCCCATTCTGTGTACCAAAGATCGCGAGAGTCATCCATTCACTCTACCCACAGGGCCCGAGTCATCCATTCACTCTACTCACGATCACACAAATCATCCATTCACTCTACCCACGATCTCCCGAGTCATCCATTCACTCTACCCACGATCAAGCGAGTTTTAATTCACTCAAGCTGCGATCACCCGAATTATTCATTCACTCTCCCCGCGATCGGAGGGGTCATCCATTAACTTTACCAAGAACACCTGAGTCACCCATTCTCTCTAACCCCGATCGCCCGAGTCATCCATTCACTTAACCCACGATTGCCAGAGTCATCCATTTACTCTACCCACGATCGCTCGAGTCATCAGTCACTCTACTCACGATCCCCCGAGTAATCCATTCATTCTACAAACGATCGCCCGAGAAATCCATTCACTCTAAACAAGATCGCCAGACTCATCCATTCACTCTACCGCCGATCACCCGAGTGATCCATTCTCTAAACCCACGATCGCCCGGGTCATCCATTCACTCTACCTAAGATCGCTAGAGTCATCCATTCTCTCTACCCACGATCGCCCGAGTCATCCATTCACTCTACCCACGATCGCCAGATTCATCCATTCACTCTACCCACGATCGCACGAGTAATCCAATCACTGTAGACACGATCGCCTGTGTAATCCATTCACGACACCCACGACCACATGAGTCATCCATTCACTCTACCCGAGATTACATGAGTCATCCATTTACTGTAACCACGATTGCCAGAGTCATCTATTCAATCTACCCACGATCGCTCAAGTCATCCATTCACTTTACCCACGATCTCCTGAGTCATCCATTCACTGTATCATGATCACCCAAGTCATCCATTCAGTTTTTCCAAAATCCCCCGACTTATCCACTCACTCTACCCACAAACACCCGACTCAATTATTCACTCTACACACGATCAGCTAAGTCATCCATTCTCTTTACCCACGATCGCCCGAGTCATCCATTCACTCCCCTCACCAACGCTAGAGTCATCCATTCTCTCTACCAACGATCGCCCGAGTCATCCATTCACTCAGGCTACGATCGCCAGATTCATCCATTCACTCTACCCACGATCGCACGAGTAATCCATTCACTGTAGAAACGATCGCCCGTGTCATCCATTCACGACACCCACGATCACCCGGGTCATCCATTGATCTCTACCCGATATCGCCTGAGTCATCCATGACTGTAACCACGATCGCCAGAATCATCCATTCACTTTACCCACGATCACCCGAGTCATACATTCACTCTATTCACAATCCCCCGGGTCATCCATTCCCTCTACCCAAAATCACCCGAGGTATCCATTCTCTAAACCCACGATCACCCGATTCCTCCATTCTCTTTACCTATGATTAGCTGAGTCATCCATTCCCTGTACCCACGATCGCTTGAGTCATCCATTCACTCTACCTACGATCGCCCGAGTCATCTATTCAATCTACTCACGATCGCCCGAGTCATCCATTCACTCTACCCACGATCCCTCGATTCATGACTTCACTATACCTACGATCACACGAGTCATCCATTTACTTTACCCTCGATCGCTTAAGTCATCCAGACACTCTACATACGATCACTCAAGTCATCCATTTACTTTACCCGCGATCACCTGAGTCATCCATTCACTCTACCCTAGATCTCCCAAATCATCCAGACAATCTTCCTACGATCACACGGGTCATCTATTTACGCTAAACACCATAGCCCGAGTCATGCATTCACTCTAACCACGATCACCAGAGTCATCCATTCACTCTACCCAGGATAGCCCGAGTCATCTATTCACTCTAACCACGATCACCTGAGTCATCCATTCACTCTACACATGATCGCCTGAGTTTACCATACTGTGTACCAACGATCCCCCGAGTCATCCATTCACACTATCAAAGATCACTCGACTCATCCATTCAGTCTACCCACGATCAGCCGAGTCATCAACTCACTCTACCAACGATCTCCCGAGTCACCCATTTACTCTACCCACAATCGCCCTAGTCATCCATCCACTCCAACCACGATCGCTCGAGTCATCCATTTACTCTACCCACGATCGCCCAAATCATCCATTCACTCTACCCACGATCGCCCGAGTCATCCATTTACTCTACCCACGATCCCTCGAGCAATCCATTTACTCTACCCATGATCGCCCAGGTCATCCATTCAATCTACCCTTGATCACCCGTGTCATCCATTCACTCTACTCAAGATTGTTGGAGTCATCCATTCCCTCTGCCCACGATCGCCCGAGTCATTCATTCAATCTACTCACAATGGCTCGAGTCATCCCTTCACTCTACCCACGATCACCCGAGTCATCTAATTCACTCTACCCACGATCCCACGAGTAATCCATTCACTCTGCCTACGATCGCCGGAGTGATCCATTTACTCTACAGACGATCACCCGAGAAATCCATTTACTCCAACCACGATCGCCCGAGTCATCCATTCACTTTACCCACGATCGCCCGAGTAATCCATTTAATCTACGCACGATCACCCGAGTCATTAATTCACTCTACCCACGATAGCACAAGTCAAGTATTTACTCTACCAACGATCGCCAGAGTCATCCATTTACTCTACACACGATCGCCCGATTCATCCATTCTGTGTACCAACGATCGCCCGAGTCATCCATTCACTCTACCCACGTTCGCCCGAGTCATCCTTTCACTCTACTCACGATCACCCGAGTCATCCATTCACTCTACCCACGATCCCCTGAGTCATCCATTTATTCTATCCACGATCAACCGAGTCATTAATTCACTCTACCTGCAATCAGCCGAATCATCCATTCACTCTCCCTGCGATCGCCCGAGTCATCCATTAACTCTACCCACGATCACCCGAGTTATCGATTATCTTTAACCCCGATTACCCGAGTCATTCATTCACTCTACCCACGATCGCCAGAGTCATCAATTCACTCTACTCACGGCCCCCTGAGTCATCCATTCACTCTACCCACGATCACTCAAGTCATCCCTTCATTATGCCCACTTGTCTCCAAGTCATTGATTTACTCTAGCCGCGATCACACGAGTTATCCATTGACTACCCTCGATCCCCTAAGTCATCCAGACAATCTACTCATGATCACTCGAGTCATCCATTTACTCTACCCACGATCGCCCCAATCATCCATTCACTCTACCCACGATCGCCTGAGTCATCCATTTACTCTACCCACGATCGCCCGAGCAATCCATTCACTCTACCCATGATCGCCTAGGTCATCTATTTAATCTACCCTTGATCACCCGTGTCATCCATTCACTCTACTCAAGATCGTTGGAGTCATCCATTCCCTCTGCCCACGATCGCCCGAGTCATTCATTCAATCTACTCACGATGGCTTGAGTCATCCCTTCACTCTACCCACGATCACCCGAGTCATCTAATTCACTCTACCCACGATCCCACGAGTAATCCATTCACTCTGCCTACGATCGCCGGAGTGATCCATTTACTCTACAGACGATCACCCGAGAAATCCATTTACTCCAACCACGATCGCCCGAGTCATCCATTCACTTTACCCACGATCGCCCGAGTAATCCATTTAATCTACGCACGATCACCCGAGTCATTAATTCACTCTACCCACGATAGCACAAGTCAAGTATTTACTCTACCAACGATCGCCAGAGTCATCCATTTACTCTACACACGATCGCCCGATTCATCCATTCTGTGTACCAACGATCGCCCGAGTCATCCATTCACTCTACCCACGTTCGCCCGAGTCATCCTTTCACTCTACTCACGATCACCCGAGTCATCCATTCACTCTACCCACGATCCCCTGAGTCATCCATTTATTCTATCCACGATCAACCGAGTCATTAATTCACTCTACCTGCAATCAGCCGAATCATCCATTCACTCTCCCTGCGATCGCCCGAGTCATCCATTAACTCTACCCACGATCACCCGAGTTATCGATTATCTTTAACCCCGATTACCCGAGTCATTCATTCACTCTACCCACGATCGCCAGAGTCATCAATTCACTCTACTCACGGCCCCCTGAGTCATCCATTCACTCTACCCACGATCACTCAAGTCATCCCTTCATTATGCCCACTTGTCTCCAAGTCATTGATTTACTCTAGCCGCGATCACACGAGTTATCCATTGACTACCCTCGATCCCCTAAGTCATCCAGACAATCTACTCATGATCACTCGAGTCATCCATTTACTCTACCCACGATCGCCCCAATCATCCATTCACTCTACCCACGATCGCCTGAGTCATCCATTTACTCTACCCACGATCGCCCGAGCAATCCATTCACTCTACCCATGATCGCCTAGGTCATCTATTTAATCTACCCTTGATCACCCGTGTCATCCATTCACTCTACTCAAGATCGTTGGAGTCATCCATTCCCTCTGCCCACGATCGCCCGAGTCATTCATTCAATCTACTCACGATGGCTTGAGTCATCCCTTCACTCTACCCACGATCACCCGAGTCATCTAAATCACTCTACCCACGATCCCACGAGTAATCCATTCACTCTGCCTACGATCGCCGGAGTGATCCATTTACTCTACACACGATCACCCGAGAAATCCATTTACTCCAACCACGATCGCCCGAGTCATTCATTCACTTTACCCACGATCGCCCGAGTAATCCATTTAATCTACGCACGATCACCCGAGTCATTAATTCACTCTACCCACGATAGCACAAGTCAAGTATTTATTCTACCAACGATCGCCAGAGTCATCCATTTACTCTACACACGATCGCCCGATTCATCCATTCTGTGTACCAACGATCGCTCGAGTCATCCATTTACTCTACCCACGATCGCCCAAATCATCCATTCACTCTACCCACGATCGCCCGAGTCATCCATTTACTCTACCCACGATCCCTCGAGCAATCCATTTACTCTACCCATGATCGCCCAGGTCATCCATTCAATCTACCCTTGATCACCCGTGTCATCCATTCACTCTACTCAAGATTGTTGGAGTCATCCATTCCCTCTGCCCACGATCGCCCGAGTCATTCATTCAATCTACTCACAATGGCTCGAGTCATCCCTTCACTCTACCCACGATCACCCGAGTCATCTAATTCACTCTACCCACGATCCCACGAGTAATCCATTCACTCTGCCTACGATCGCCGGAGTGATCCATTTACTCTACAGACGATCACCCGAGAAATCCATTTACTCCAACCACGATCGCCCGAGTCATCCATTCACTTTACCCACGATCGCCCGAGTAATCCATTTAATCTACGCACGATCACCCGAGTCATTAATTCACTCTACCCACGATAGCACAAGTCAAGTATTTACTCTACCAACGATCGCCAGAGTCATCCATTTACTCTACACACGATCGCCCGATTCATCCATTCTGTGTACCAACGATCGCCCGAGTCATCCATTCACTCTACCCACGTTCGCCCGAGTCATCCTTTCACTCTACTCACGATCACCCGAGTCATCCATTCACTCTACCCACGATCCCCTGAGTCATCCATTTATTCTATCCACGATCAACCGAGTCATTAATTCACTCTACCTGCAATCAGCCGAATCATCCATTCACTCTCCCTGCGATCGCCCGAGTCATCCATTAACTCTACCCACGATCACCCGAGTTATCGATTATCTTTAACCCCGATTACCCGAGTCATTCATTCACTCTACCCACGATCGCCAGAGTCATCAATTCACTCTACTCACGGCCCCCTGAGTCATCCATTCACTCTACCCACGATCACTCAAGTCATCCCTTCATTATGCCCACTTGTCTCCAAGTCATTGATTTACTCTAGCCGCGATCACACGAGTTATCCATTGACTACCCTCGATCCCCTAAGTCATCCAGACAATCTACTCATGATCACTCGAGTCATCCATTTACTCTACCCACGATCGCCCCAATCATCCATTCACTCTACCCACGATCGCCTGAGTCATCCATTTACTCTACCCACGATCGCCCGAGCAATCCATTCACTCTACCCATGATCGCCTAGGTCATCTATTTAATCTACCCTTGATCACCCGTGTCATCCATTCACTCTACTCAAGATCGTTGGAGTCATCCATTCCCTCTGCCCACGATCGCCCGAGTCATTCATTCAATCTACTCACGATGGCTTGAGTCATCCCTTCACTCTACCCACGATCACCCGAGTCATCTAAATCACTCTACCCACGATCCCACGAGTAATCCATTCACTCTGCCTACGATCGCCGGAGTGATCCATTTACTCTACACACGATCACCCGAGAAATCCATTTACTCCAACCACGATCGCCCGAGTCATTCATTCACTTTACCCACGATCGCCCGAGTAATCCATTTAATCTACGCACGATCACCCGAGTCATTAATTCACTCTACCCACGATAGCACAAGTCAAGTATTTATTCTACCAACGATCGCCAGAGTCATCCATTTACTCTACACACGATCGCCCGATTCATCCATTCTGTGTACCAACGATCGCCCGAGTCATCCATTCACTCTACCCACGTTCGCCCGAGTCATCCTTTCACTCTAAACACGATCGCCAGAGTCATCCATTCACTCTCCCGCTGATCACCCGATTTATCCATTCTCTCTACCCACGATCGCCCGAGTCAACCATTTACTCTACCGATGATCACCTGAGTTATCCATTCATTGTAACCACAATCGCTTGAGTCATCCATTCACTCTACCGAAGATCTTCCGAGTCATCCATTCACTCTACCCATGATCGCCTGAGTCATCCATTTACTCTACTCACGATCACCCGGGGCATCCATTCACTCTACATATGATCCCCCGAGTCATCCGTTCAATCTACCCACGATCACTCAAGTCATCCCTTCATTATGCCCACTTGTCTCCAAGTCATTGATTTACTCTACCCGCGATCACCCGAGTTAACCATTGACTACCCTCGATCCCCTAAGTCATCCAGACAATCTGCCCACGATCACTCGAGTCATCAATTTACGCTACCCACGATAGCCCGAGTCATCCATGCACTCTAACCACGATCAATCGAGTCATCCATTTACTCTACACACGATCGCCCGAGTCATCCATTCTGTGTACGAACGATCCCCCGAGTCATCCATTCAATCCACCGAAGATCACACAACTCATCCATTCAGTCTACCCAGGATCACCCGAAACATCAACTCACTCTACCCACGATCTCTCGAGTCAACCATTCACTCTACCCACTATCGCGTGAGTCATCCATTCACTCTACCCACGATCGCCCGAGTCATCCATTCACTCTATCCACGATCCCCCGAGTCATCCATTCACTCTACCCACGATCGCCCGATTCATCAGTTCACTCTACTCGAGATCGCCCGACTAATTCATTCCCTTAAACCATAATCGCTCGAGTCATCCATTTACTCTACGGATGAAAACACGAGTAATCCTATCATTCTAACCAAGATCGCCCGAGTCATCCATTCCCTCTACCCACGATCGCCCGAGTTTTCAATCACTCTATTCACGATGGCCCGAGTCATCCCTTCACTTTACCCACGATCACCCGAGTCATCCATTCAATCTACCCACGATCCCACGAGTAATCCAATCACTCTACCCACGATCGCCCGAGTCATCCATTCACTCTACAAACGATCACCTGAGACAACCATTCACTCCAACCACGATTGCTCGAGTCATCCATTCACTTTACCAACGACCGCCCGAGTAATCCATTTACTCTACGCACGATCACACAAGTCATTAATTCACTCTACCCACGATAGCCCGAGTCATTCATTCACTCTACCCACGATCACCCGAGTCATCCATTCACTCTACACACGATCGCCCGAGTCATCCATTCTGTGTACCAACGATCGCCAGAGTCATCCATTCACTCTACCCACGGTAGCCCAAGTCATCCATTCACTCTACTTACGATCACCCAAGTCATCCATTTACTCTACCCACGATCAAGCGAGTCATCCATTAACTCTACCTACGATCACCCGAGTCACCTATTCTCTCTCTCATCGACCCCGTAAGGGGCGCGACGATTTGCCATTCTGGCCGCCGTGCTGACGGGACTCAGCACCCCGTCCGGCCCCAGCCTAGCCTCTCTTCCTTCCTTCAAAACACTTGTTTCCTCTCTTTTCACAGAACCTCTCCCACAACTTTCTCTGGTCAGCCTCTAATTTCACAGGATAGATGCTGACCTTCCTTTCAGCCAACCGTCCCGCATCGGGGCTGAGGGGGTGGGGGACAATGTTCCCTAACCCCTGAGCTCCGGTCTGGGGTGGCTGGTTTTTAACTACCTGCTTCATCCCCACCCATACCTTCCTCACATCCCTTTTCCTCTCGTCTTCAAAATCTATCATTTATACGCCGTGTCCAAGGTGGAGCCGCCATGCCGATGGACTGCCAGGCCACCAGGCGGGAGGGGTGGTCCCAAATGGCGGCGCCTGGCTCTGCTGGGCCTGTAAGCACCTCTCGCAGTGCGGGCTACTACGAGAGGTGTGCGCTATTGCATCCCGTATTAAAAGAAGGGTCACCATGCCCAATGATGAAAATCACACCAAAAAAACCCAACCCCCAACTTCCCCAAGAACAACGGAGCCGCCCTCGGGCAGCTCCAGCAAAAAAATGGAGGTCCCCCCCCCCTGTGCTTGCACAGGGGACCCTCCATATTTCTCTAACCGGAGAGGAGGCTTACTCCTCTCCTCCGCCTACGGGTGCAGGGGACTCCCCCTCACCCCCTTCTCTGGAGGTGCTTTCGGGCACCTCCCTTTTCCCAGCGGCAGTCCCCTCTTTTCTTTCCAAGGGGACTGCCAAGAAAGCCAGCAGGCAGCCCTTAGCCAGCCGCTCCCCATCAAAGCGGCTCGGTAGGGCAAACCCCCTTAGGGGGGAGAGGCAAGCCAGGCCCCTTCGGTCGCTTCCCTCAAAAGACCTGCTGGCAAAAATATTAAACCTTGCCGGGGTCAAGGCCTGTGCCTCCCCAAACAAGACTGGCGACACTGCCAAGGGGACCTGCAATGTCCTGGGAGGGGATGGCCAACTGGAGGCCCCTCCCGTGATAGACATGGTCCTTGAGGAGAACCAGCCTCAGACGGTAGGGCCTTCCATGGGGGGAATTCGGGCTCGGCGCCAAGCACCGAACCCGAGTCCGCCCCTATGCAAGGTCCTCCTCAAATGGCTGAGGGCTCCGAGGCAGTAGAAGGAGGGGAGGGATCTCCTCCGACAGGTGCCCCTACGACAACCAGGACCTTCTCCATTTCGGAGAGGGACCTGGCTGAGGCCGGTCCATCTGGCCTAGGGGCTTCTGCCGGCGGAGGTGAAAAGCGGATTCATTCCCCGCCCTCCTCTCCAAAAAAGAAAAAGACTAAAAGGACGAAAAAGACTCGGGGCTCCTCTCCATCCGCGGGGGCTGCGGGGACGGATGAGTCTGCTGCCTCTTTGGTAGGCGACCAAGCCAAGATCGGCACATCCGGCCCCTCTACCCCCTCGTGTGCGGAGCCCCTGACTAAGACCAAGAGTGCACAGGGCGGAGCCTCGATGACATCGGGGCCCCTCATTCAGAGGTTACCTGGCGTTTTCGAGCCCGCTGGCTTCAAACGCTTCCTCGTTATTCGCTCCACTGATGGCACCATGTTGTCCAAGGGCAACATGATCCATCAGAGGAGAGGATTAGCTAGTGCAATTGGTAGAGAGCCGAAGGTGACCCGTTTCTCGGACGGCAGCCTTCTGGCGAATGCGGCGAATCCCGCCGAGGCGGCCAAGATAAGTGCTCTTCGGACACTTCATGGCACCCCGGTGAGTGTGACGCAGCACTCTACCATGAACTTTGTAAAAGGAGTAGTTTATGCGAGGGAACTCGTTGACTACTCCATAGAAGACATCACCCTAGAGCTGGCCGACCATGGGGCGGTCAAGGTCGAACGTGTGATGAGAAAACAGGGAGGGGCCTCGAGACCCAACCCTACACTCTTCGTCACGTTCGACTGTGACAAGCTCCCTGAGTCGGTGCGTGCCGGTTGGTACCGCTACCGCGTGAAGGCATTCGTGCCACTGCCGCGGCGGTGCTATTACTGTCACCGCTTCGGCCACAAGAATCGATCATGTAGACGTGAAAAATCGGGGTCACCCGAAGTCTGTGTAAATTGCTCCAAGGTCGCACACGATAAGTCCAAATCGTGTGTGGCCAAGTGTGTCAATTGCAGAGAGCCGCACCCTGCTTCTTAGAAGCAATGTGGTGCATATCTCCTTGAGAAAGAAATCCTGGCCGTTCAGGCCCAGGATCGACTCTCATTCCGCGAGGCTAAGGACTTGGTCCTGGCGCGCCCGGCTCTGCCTGGGACGTCATATGCCTCAATAGTTAGAAAAGCACCCTCTGCTCCTGGCCCATCCAGGCCAACGAGCACGGTTGTTTCCGCGCCCATTCGGAGCCCTTCTGCGGGCTCTACTACACCCGGGCGCTCCCCTGGTAGAGCTGGCGGCAAAAAGGGTTCACACCCAGCCCCGGCTAATACCAGGGCTTCCCCCTCTTCCCCCAGCGTGACCGTTTCCCGTAAGGCGAAACGGCCACGCGCCTCCACAGAGTCGTTAGACTCACAGGAGGCAACACCCCTGAAGATGGTCGCTAGGCCATCTTCCGGGGTTCCTAAAGCTGTTCCCCGAAAGGAGGACAGCAACAAAGGAGCTTCGGCCCCTTCGCCCACGCCCCGAGGTAGAGCGAGTGGCTCGGAGACGGTGGTTCCTCGAAAAGAGGGCCCCCCGCCTCCCAAGCCGCAACGCCCGCCTAAGGTTTCGAGGCGGAGGGAGGAAAAGACTCGCATGGTGAGCCCAACCTCCCCCAATAAGTCCTCGAAGGCGACAGCGCCTTCAGCGCTTTGTCCGGCCAACAGCGCCCGGGGTTCTGCCCCCGGGAAGCGTACGGCCATTCCCGTGAGGGTCTTCAATTCGAGGAGGGCCCCCGCGTCTCCTCCGAGCTAGGCCTGGAGGGCATATTCCTTCAATGGAATTGCCGTGGACTCCGGGCCAACTGGGAGGAGCTGCGGAGGCTCGCCTCGTCCCGTGCCCTATTTTTTTGCAGGAGACCATGCTAGGCGCGTGCCCGCTGCCTGCCCTCCCGGGGTATAAGGGTCTTGCGACCCCACCACCGCGGGATGGCCGGGCTGGGGGATGCGCGGTTTACACCCGGCATGATGTCTCCGTTCTCCCTTTCTCTTTAGATACCTCCTTTCAGGCAGTGGCTGTGCAGCTGCACCTGGATAGGAGGTATACTATCATTTCTGCGTACATTCCACCGTCAGCTGACTTCGACGCGGGGGACTTCCGCCGCGTCGTGGCACGGTTGCCGAGGCCCTATCTCTTGCTTGGAGATCTGAACGGCAGGCATCCTCTCTAGGGAGATTACTCCATAAATCCCAGGGGACAAGTCCTTGCCGATCTGATCGAAGAGCTTGAGATGGGTGTCCTAAACGTGGATGAGTTTACGCATCACTGTCCGAGAACCGCTTCATTTTCTTGCCTTGACCTATCTTTGTGCTCTTCGGATGCACAGCCTGATTTTGATTGGGGGGTGGTCGATGACCTCCATGGTAGTGATCACTTTCCCATTCAAATATCATTTTCAGGGCAACTGCCGCCTGAGAGACCACCTCGTTGGTGCTTGGCGCGGGCGCGGTGGCCTGCATTTCAGGAAATGACTGAATTCTCTATCTCAGTCGAGGAGTTTAGGTCGGTAGATGAGGCCGTTGAGTTCTTTTCCGGCAACCTCATCGCCGTAGGCCTGACTACTATTCCTAGGACGTCTGGCCGTTTTGCACGCCGACCACTCCCATGGTGGTCGGCCGAGTGTGAGACGGCCCTCAAACAGAAGCGTTATGCCTACATGCGCTATAAGCGCCGCCCGAACGATTTCACTGTCGCTGAATTTCGTCGGGCTAGGGCTAGGTTCCGGTATATTTCGAAGCACGCCCGCCGCTCTTCTTGGCGGGCATACGTGTCTTCACTTAACGGGAAGACCCCTTCAGCTGAGGTGTGGAAGCGAGTGAAAAGGATTCGGGGCAAGTTCACGCAGGACCCCCTTCCCGTTCTCCAGGACAATGGGACCGCAATCTCAGACCCCGCGTCCGTGGCGGAATCCTTAGCGACCGCTTTTTCCGCATTCTCTAGCCGTGATGCTGCTCCGCCAGCATTCAATGCACGTCGTAATGTCGCGGAAGGCCGCCAGCTGGACTTTACCTCCAGAGGCGGAGAACCCTTCAACGACAAGTTTACTGTGAGTGAGTTGCGTTCCGCTCTCGCTTCGTGCGCGGACACCGCCCATGGTCCGGACGATGTCCTGTACGCCATGCTTCGACACCTGGGTGAGCGAGGCATGGCCTTTCTGTTAGATTTGTTCAACAGGATCTGGGTGGAAGGTCTTCTCCCAGACTCCTGGCGAATCGCTACTGTGCTCGCCTTTCGCAAGCCGGGGAGAGATCACTCTACTCCGACCGGTTTCCGCCCAATCTCTCTAACCTCTTGCGTGTGCAAGTTGATGGAGAAATTGGTAAATGTTAGATTAGCCTATTTCCTGGACAGCGGAGGCCATCTGTCTTCTGCACAGTGCGGCTTCCGTAAGTTCCACTCCACGTCGGATGCTCTGCTCCGACTGGAAAGTGCCGTCTGCGAGGCTTTCCTTCGTAGACAGCACTACGCCACGGTGTTTTTTGATCTGGAGAAGGCCTATGATACCGCATGGCGATACGCTATCATGGAGAATCTCCACACGATGGGGGCGAGGGGACGCCTCCCAATTTTTATATCTGAATTTTTGCGAGATCGTCGATTCCGCGTACGGGTGGGGGGAGCCCTCTCCGGCCCAAAGGAGCAGGAAGAGGGTGTCCCGCAGGGAAGTGTCCTCAGTGTCACACTCTTTGCCCTGAGCATCAACGGCATCACCTCGGTGCTGCCGGAAGATGTTCTCGCTACGCTCTACGTGGACGACCTTTCGATCTCTTTTGGCGCGGCCCAGATGCCAACTCTGGAGCGTCAACTCCAACAGGCATTGACCCGCGTCTCTCGCTATGCCGAAGCGCACAGGTTTCGGTTTTCTTTGGCCAAGACTAAGGTGGTGCACTTGTGCCGCCATCCACGGCTTCACCCCGACCCAGATTTGTTTCTTAATGGGGTGCGCCTGGATGTGGTTGAGTCGCACCGTTTCCTTGGTCTTGTATTCGACCGACGCCTCACCTGGGAGGCTCATATTCGCAGCCTTAGGGTCTCTTGTACCCGCGCCATGGACATTCTCCGTTCCGTGACGTTCAGCGCTTGGGGCGCTGATAGGGCTACCGCCTTACTTTTTTATCGATCCTTTGTTCGCTCGAAGCTCGACTACGGATGCGAGTTTTATGCATCCGCAGCCGAGCGTTTATTGCGGAAGGTGGATTCGATCCACCACACCGGCCTTCGCCTTGCGACCGGTGCCTTCCGCACTTCCCCCATTGAGAGCCTGTTGGTCGATGCTGGGGAGATGCCACTCGCTCTGCGCTGCGTGCAGTGTATCACTCGCCTGTACGCGCGAGCCCGGCGCCTCCCTCAGTCGCCAACAGCTCTCACTGCATCCGCAGCTGATCTCGATGGTGCCTATGCCGCCGAGAGACGCCAGTCATACCCTAAGCCCTTTGGGTTTAGGGCCAGGAAACTCCTTCGAGAGGTAGATATAGCTCTCGGGCCGGTGGCGCCCCTGGTTCTGCCCAGGACGCCACCCTGGAGGGTACCACATTTGGCTATTTGTCGCCACGCCTCTGCTCCCAAAGCTTGTACTGCGCCGGGAGTATTGCGTTCGACCTTTTTGGAGCACACATCGTGTCACGCTGGTACCGTGCCAGTGTATACGGATGGCTCCAAGTCCCAAGAGGGGGTCGGCTTCCACGCCGTATCCCTCTGTTTGAAGTCAGCGGGGCACTACCAGGCGCTGCGTCTGTCTTCACGGCCGAGCTGGTGGCAATACACCACTCGGTACGGGAGATTACGCGACGTGCCCGGTTCGGAGACCGGATTGTGATCTATAGCGACTCACAAAGCGCCCTGAGTGCTCTCGGGGCATTGGAATCTCCGCATCCCCTGGTTCGCGATATCCGTGACGCCACGGTTTTGGCGAGACGGGCAGATGTCGAGATTATCTTCTGCTGGGTTCCTGGACATGTAGGAATTGCGGGGAATGAGCGCGCCGATGAGGGCGCCAAAGAGTCCGCGAGGACTCTGCGACCGGACCAGCGTTTCGCTCTTCCTCACACCGACTACATGGCAGGAATACGGGCAGCTCTTCGGACTGCTTGGCAAAGAAGATGGAAGACGGTCGAAGGAAACTTAAAGTTGCGTGCCATTGCGCCGCGACTGTTCCCATGGACCTATCCCCCAATGCCGCGGCGGCTTCAGGTTGCTTTCTGTCGTCTCCGAATCGGACACACTCGTGTGACGCATCGCTATCTGATGGAGCGCTCGCCTGGGCCCTATTGCAACGACTGCGTCGTCCCCCAGACTGTTCGGCACATTCTTGTCGAATGTCCCAGTCTGGGTGATCTTCGCGCACGATACCTGTCCCAGTACCGGGATGGGCGGGGTCGCTACCGCCTGTCCCTTGTGCTTGGGACAGATTCGTGCACACTGACTTGTGGACTTGTTGACTTCTTGGGGGAGGCC
This sequence comes from Ceratothoa steindachneri, assembly GCA_963969495.1. Taxonomy (NCBI): domain Eukaryota; kingdom Metazoa; phylum Arthropoda; class Malacostraca; order Isopoda; family Cymothoidae; genus Ceratothoa; species Ceratothoa steindachneri. Next base: position 22,887,880 of record OZ018334.1, read on the forward strand.
GGCCTTCTCCCTATTATTTAAGCAAGGTTTGTTTGTTATTTTTTGTTGTTTTTTGTGTTGTTTTTTTGCATTTGTTTTGTTTTTTGTTTTTCTTTAGTTGCACGCTCCTGCGCCGGGGAGACCTCTCCCCGACGCACCAGCTTGCTTCCTTTCCCCCTTTTGGGGTGTTGTTGTTTTTTTTTTCTTTAATTTCATTTTAAAGTAGCCTAGAACTAGGCCAGTTTTAATACGGCGACTAATGCCCAAGTAGGCAGTCGCCAGATGAGCTCTTAAAAAAAAAAAGAAAAACAAAAAATCTCTCTCATCGATCGCCCGAGTCATCCGTTCACTTAACCCACGATTGCCAGAGTCATCTATTTACTCTACTAACGATCGCTCGAGTCATCAGTCACTCTACTCACGATCCCCCGGGTAATCCATTCATTCTACATACGATCACCCGAAAAATCCATTCACTCTAAACAAGATCGCCAGAGTCATCCATTCACTCTACCGCCAAACACACGAGTCATCCATTCTTTCAACCCATGATCGCCCGGGTCATCCATTCACTCTACCTACGATTCCACGAGTCATCCATTCACTCTACCCACGATAGCCGGGGGGTCATCCATTCACTCTACACATGATCACATGATTCATCCATTCACTCTACCCACAATGACCCGAGTCTTCCATTCACTGTAACTACGATCGCCCGAGTCATCCATTTACTCTACCAAGGATCATTCGAGTCATTCATTCACTCTCTCCACGATCACCCGAGTCATCCATTCACTCTACTCACGATCACAAGACTCATCCATTCACTCTACCCTCGATCACCCGGGTTATTAATTCATTCTACCCACGATCACCCGAGTCAACCATTCACTATACCCGCAGCACCCGAGTCATTCATATACTCTACCTACGATCACCCAAGTCATCCATTCAGTTTAAACAAGATCCTTCGACTCATCCATTCCCTCTACCCACGATCCCCCGATTCATGAATTCACTATACCCACGATCAAAAGAGTCATCGACTTTAGCCTCGATCGCTTAAGTCATCCAGACACTCTACCTACGATCACCCGAGTCGTCCATTTACTTTACCCGAGATCACCCGAGTCATCCATTCACTCTACCCTCGATCCTCCAAGTCATCCAGACAATCTACCCACGATCACCCGAGTCATCTATTTACGCTAACCACGATAGCCCGAGTCATCCATTCACTCTAACCACGATCACCAGAGTCATCCTTTCACTCTACCCACGATCACCCGAGTCATCTATTCACTCTACACACGATCGCCCAAATCATCCATTCTCTGTACCAACGATCGCCAGAGTCATCCATTCCCTCTACCCACAGGGCCAGAGCAATCCATTTACCATACTCACGATCACCCAAGCCATCCATTCACTCTACCTACGATCACCCAAGTCATCCATTCACTCTACCCACGATCAAGCAAGTCATTAATTCACTCTACCTGCGATCACCCTAGTCATCTATTCACTCTACCACGATCACCCGAGTCATCAATTTACTTTACCCGTGATCCCGGAGTCATCCATTGACTCTATACACGATTGCCCGAGTCATCCATTCACTCTACCCACGATCCCCCAAGTCATCGATTTACTTTCCCTACGATCGCTAGAGTCATCCATTAAATCTACTGACGATCAACCGAGTCATTCATTCACTCTCCTCACGATCCGCCGGTTCATCCATTCACTCCTCCAACGATCGTCAGAGTCATCCATTTAATATACCTACGATCGCCCGAGTCATCCATTGACTCTACCCGCGATGAACCGAGTCACCCATTCACTTTACCCACGATCACCAGAGTCATCTATTCAATCTACCCACGATCAGATGAGTCATCCATTCTCTCTACCCACGCTCGCTCGAGTCATCTATTCACTCTACCAACGATCGCCAGAGTCATCTATTCTCTCGACCCACGATCACCCGAGTCATCCATTCACTCTTTTCACGATCGCAAGATTCATCCATTCACTCTCATCACGATCACCAGAGTCATTAACTCACTCTACCCACGATCTCCCGAGTCACCCATTTACTCTACCCACGATCGTCTGAGTCATCCATTCACTCTACACATGATCTCCCGAGAAATCCATTCACTCCAACCACGATTCCCAGTGTGATCCATTCACGACACCCACTATCACCTGAGTCATCCATTCAATCTACTCACGATCCCCTTAGTCATCCATTCACTCTACCCACGATCGCCCGAGAAATCCATTCACTATAAACACGATCCCCAGATTCATACATTCACTATACCCACGATCACCCAAGTCATCCATTCACTCTACCAAAAATCACCCGAATTTTCCATTCTCTCTACCCACGATTGCTCGGGTCATCCATTCTCTCTACCGATAATCAGCTGAGTCATCCATTCACTGTACCCACGATCGCCTGAGTCATCCATTGACTTTACCTCCGATAGCCACGCTCATCCATTCAATCTAACCACGATCGCCCGAGTCATCCATTCACTCTACCCACGATTCCCCCATTCATGACTTCACTCTACCCACGATCACACGAGTAACCATTCACTCTATCCTCGATCGCTTAAGTCATCCAGACACTCTACCCACGATCACTCGAGTCATGCATTCACTCTACCCACGATAGCCCGAGTCATCTATTCACTCTAACCACGATCACCCGAGTCATACATTCACACTACACATGATTGCCCGAGTTATCTATACTGTGTACCTACGATCCCCCGAGTCATCCATTTAGTCTATCGAAGATCACTCGACTCATCCATTCACTCTACCCACGATCACCCGAGTCATCAACTCACTCTACCCACGATCTCCCGAGTCACCCATTTACTCTACCCACAATCGCCTGAGTCATCCATTCACTCTACCAACGATCGCCCTAGTCATCCATTTACTCTACGAACGATCGCCATAGGCATCCATTCACTTTCTCTACGATCACCCGAGTCATCCATTCACTCTACCCGCGATCGCCCGAGCAATCCATTCAATCTACCCATGATCGCACGAGTCAGCCATTCACTCTACCCATGATCACCCAAGTCATCCATTAACTCTACCCAAGATTGCCCGAGTCATCCATTCCCTCTACCCACGATCGCCCGGTTCATTCATTAACTCTACTCACGATGGCCCGAGTCATCCCTTCACTCTACCCACGATCACCCAAGTCATCTAATTCAATCTACCCACGATCCCACGAGTAATCCATTCACTCTATCTACGATAGCCCAAGTCATGCATTCACTCTACCCACGACCACCCGAGTCATATATTCACTGTACACACGATCGCCCTTTTCATCCATTCTGTCTACCAATGATCGCCCGAGTCATCCATTCACTCTACCCACATTCGCCCGAGTCATCCATTCACTTTACTCACGATCACCCGAGTAGTCCATTCACTATACCCACGATCCTTCAGGTCATGCATTCACTCTACCCACGATCGCCCGAGTCATCCATTCACTCTACCCACGATTGGCCGAGAAATCCATTCACTCTACCCACGATTGCCTGAGACATCCATTTACTCAACCCATGATCACCCGGGGCATCCATTCACTCTTCCGATGATCCCCCGAGTAATCTATTGAATCTTCCCACGATTACCCAAGTCATCCGTTCACTATGCTTGTTTTCCTCAGAGTCATTCATTCACTCTAACCCACGATCACTCGAGTCAACCATTTACTCTACCCGTGATCACCCGAGTCATCCATTAACTTTACCCTTGGATCCCCCAAGTCTTTCAGACAATCTACCAACGATCACCCGAGTCATCTATTTACGCTAACCACGATAGCCCAAGTCAACGATCACTCTAACCACGATCACCTGAGTCATCCATTCACTCTACAGGTGATCGCCCGAGTCATCAATTCACTCTACCCACGTTCACCACAGTCATCTATTCACTCTACCCACGATCACCCGAGTCATAGATTCACTCTACCCACGTTTGCCCGAGTCATCCATTCATTCTACCTTACGATCGCCTGAGTCATCAATTCACTCTACTAACGATCGCCGTAGTCATCCATTCACTCTACCCACGATCAGGCGAGTCATTCATTTACTCTACTCACGATCCCCCGAGTCATCTATTCACTCTAAATACGATCGCCAGTCATGCATTTACTCTACCCACGATCGCTTGAGTCATCCATTTACTCTACCCACGACTTCCTGAGTCATCCATTCACTCTACCCACGATCACCAGAGTTATCCATTCACTCTACCCACGATCGCCCGAGTCATCCATTCACTCTACCCACGATCCCCCGAGTCACCCATTCACTCTACTCACGATCGCCCGAGTCATCCAAACACTTTACCCATGATCTCCCGAGACATTCATTCACTCTACACCCTATCACACGAGTCATCCATTCACTGTACCAACGGTCGCCCGAGTCATCCATATGATCTACCCACGATCATCTGATTCATCCATTCTCTCTACTCACGATCGCCCGAGTCATCAATTCACTTTACCCATGATCTCCCGAGACATCCATTCAGTTTACTCCCTATCACTCGAGTCATCCATTCACTGTACCAACGGTCGCCCGAGTCATCAATTCACTCTACCCACGATTGCCCGAGTCATCCATTAACTCTACCCACGATCGCCCTAGTCATCCATTCATTCTAGCCAAGACCACCCGAGTTATTCATTTACCCTATCCACGATCACCCAGGTCATCCATTCAATCTACCGACGATCCCCCGAGTCATCAATTTACTTTAACCACGTTCACCCGAGTCATCCATTCACTCTACCCACAATCACCCGAGTCCTCGATTCACTCTACCCACGATCGCCCGAGTCATCCCTTCACTCTACTCACGATCGCTATCCTCATCTATTCACTCTACCCGAGATCGCCAGAGTCATCCGTTCACTCTACCCACGATCCTTCGAGTCATCCATTCAATCTAACCACGATCGCTGGAGTCATCGATTCACTCTACTCACGATCGCCCGAGTCATTCATTCAGTCTACTGACGATAACCCTAGTCATCCATTTTAATCTACTTACGATCCGCCTAGTCATCCATTTACTCTAACTGCGATCACACGAATCATCCATTCACTCTATCCACGATCGGGCGAGTCATCTATTCACTCTACCCACGATCCCCCGAGTCATCAATTCACTGTAACCATTATCGCTGGAGTCATCGATTTACTCTACCTACTATCGCCCGAGTCATCCATTCACTCTACACATGATCACCCGAGTCTTTTATTTACTCTCCCCACGATCACCTGAGTCATCCATCCACTCTACCTACGATCCCGTGACTCATTAATTTACTCTACCTACGTTTACCTGACTCATCTATTCACTCTCCCTACGATTACCCTAGTCATCCCTTCACTCTACCCGCAATCGCCTAAGTAATCCATTTACTCTCCCTACGATCGCCCGAGTCATCCATTCACACTACTAATGATCCCTCGAGTCATCTATTCACTCTACCGACGATCCCCCGAGTCATCCATTCACTCTACCAAGAATCGCGTGAGTCATCAATTCACTCATCCCACGATCACGCGAGTCATCCATTCACTCTACCCACGATTGCCCGAGTCATCGAGGCACTTTACCGACGATCAACCGAGTCATCAGTTCACTCTACCCACGATCGTCCGAGTCATCCATTCACGTTACCCACGATCCGCGGACTCATCCATTCACTCTACCCAAGATCACCCGAGTCCTCCCTTTACTCTACCCACGATCGCCCGAGTCATCCATTCACTCTACCCACGATCCCCCGAGTCACCCATTCACTCTACTCACGATCGCCTAATTCATCCATTCACTCTACCCGGAATCGCCGTACTCATACATTCACTCTTTCCCCACGATCACCAGAGTCATCCATTCGCTCCACTTACGATCCCCCGAGTCATCCATTCACTCGAACTACGATTGCCCGAGTCATCCATTCACTTTACCCAAGATCACACGAGTCATCCATTCACTCTACCGACGATCGCCCTAGTCATCCATTAAATCTACCAAAGATCACCCGAGTAATTGATTCACTCTGTCCACGATCGCCCGAGTCATCCCTTCACTCTACCCCAATCGCCTGAGTCATTCATTCACTGTACCCACGATTGCCCGAGTCATCCATTTACTCCATCACGATTGCCCGAGTCATCTATTCACTCTACTCACGATTGCCCGAGTCATCCATTTACTCTACCCACGATCGCTCGAGTCATCCATTCACACTACCCACGATCCCCTGAGTCATCTATTCACTCTATTTAGCATCACCCGTGTCATTCATTCACTCTACCCACAATCGCCTGAGTCATCCATTCAATTTACCCACGATCGACATAGTCATCCATTTACTCCTCCTACGATTACATGAGTCATCCATTCACTCTCTTCACGATCCTCAAAGTCATCCATTCACTTTATCCACGATCACCCGTGTCATCCATTCACTCTTTCTACGATCGCCCGAGTCATCCATCTGATCTACCCACGATCACCTGATTCATCCATTCACTCGACACACGTTCCTTGGAGTCATCCATTTACTCTACCCACGATCCCCCGAGTCACCCATTCACTCTACTCACGATCGCCCGAGTCATCCATTCACTTTACCCATGATCTCACGAGACATCCATTAACTTTACTCCCTATCACCCGAGTCATCCATTCACTGTACCAAAGGTCGCATGAATCATCATTTCACTCTACCCACGATTGCCCGAGCAATCCATTAACTCTACCCACGATCGCCCTAGTCATCCATTTATTGTACCCAAGATCACCCGAGTTATTCATTTACCCTATCCACGATCACCCAGGTCATCCATTCAATTTACCCACGATCCCCCGAGTCATCAATTTACTTTACCCATGTTCACCCGAGTCATCCATTCACTCTACCCACGATCAGCCGAGTCATCGATTCACTCTACCCACGATCGCCCGAGTCATCCCTTCACTCTACTCACGATCGCCATCCTCATCTATTCACTCTACCCAAGATCGCCAGAGTCATCCGTTCACTCTACCCCCGATCCTTCGAGTCATCCATTCACTCTAACCACGATCGCTGGAGTCATCGATTCACTCTACTATGATCGCCCGAGTCATCCATTCACTCTACCTATCATCACCTGCGTCATCCATTCACTTCACCTACGATCGCCCGAGGCATCAGCCAACCTACTCACGATCGCCCGAGTCATTCATTCACTCTACCTACGATAACTCTAGTCATCCATTTTAATCTACCTACGATTCACCTAGTCATCCATTTACTCTAACTGCGATCACGCGAATCATCCATTTATTCTACTCACGAACGCCCGAGTCATTTATTCACTGTACGTACGATTGCCTGAGTAATCCATCTACTCTACCCACGTTCACCTGAGTCATCCATTCACTCTACCCACGATCCCCGAGTCATCAATTCACTCTCCCCACGTTCACCTGAGTCACTGATTCACTCTACCTACGATCGTCTGGGTCATCCATTCACTCTACCCACGATCACCCCAGTCATCTATTCACTCTACCCACGATCGGACGAGTCATCTATTTACTCTAACCACGATCGCTGGAGTCATCGATTTACTCTACCTAGTATTGCACGAGTCATCCATTCACTCTACACATGATCACCTGAGTCATCTATTTACTCTCCCTACGATCACCTGAGTAATCCATTCACTCTACCTAGGGTCCCGTGACTCATTAATTTACTCTACCTACGTTCACCTGACTCATCCATTCACTCTAGCTACGATCACCCTAGTCATCCCTTCACTCTACCCACGATCGCCTGAGTAATCCATTCACTCTACCCACGATCGCCCGAGTCATCCATTCACTAGACCAAGGATCGCCCAAGTCATCCATTCACTCTTCCCACGATCACGAGAGTCATCTATTCACTCTACCCACGATCGCCTCAGTCATCCAGTCACTCTACCAACGATCAACCGAGTCATCAGTTTACTCTACCCACGATCGCCCGAGTCAGCCATTCACTTTACCCACGATCCGCCGACTCATCCATTCACTCTACTAACGATCGCGTGAGTCATCCATTCACTCCACACACGATAACCAAAGTCAACCATTCACTCTATTCACGATCCCATGAGTCATCCATTCACTCTACCCACGATCACCCGAGCCATCCATTTACTCTACCCACGTTTGCTCGATTCATCCATTACTCTACCCACGATCACCAGAGTAATCAATTCACTTTACGCACGATCGCCCAAGTCATCCAGTCACTCTACCGACAAACAACCGATTCATCCATTTACTTTCCCCACAATCGCACGAGTCATCCACTCACTCTACCCACGATTGACCGAGTCATCCATTTACTCCTCCTACGATTACCTGAGACATCCATTCACTCTCTTCACGATCCTTCAAGTCATCCATTGACTCTATCCACGATCACCCGTGTCATCCATTCACTCTTTTTACGATCTCCCGAGTCATCCATTCAATCTACTTACCATCACCTGAGTCATCCATTAACTCTACCCACGTTCACCTGAGTCATCCATTCACTCTACCCACGATCCCCCGAGTCACCCATTCACTCTACTCACGATCGCCCGAGTCATCCAAACACTTTACCCATGATCTCCCGAGACATCCATTCACTCTACTCCCTATCACACGAGTTATCCATTCACTGTACCAACAGTCGCCCGAGTCATCCATTCACTCTACCTACGATCACCCGAGGCATCCATCAATCAACCTATGATCACCCGAGTAATCCATTCACTTCCCAGACGAAAGCCATATTCATCCATTTACTCTACCCACGATCACCCGAGTCATCCATTCACTCTACCCACAAACGCAAGAGTCAGCCATTTACTCTACTAACGATCGCCCAAGTCATCTATTCACTCTACCTACGATCACTCGAGTCATCTATTCACTTTAACCACGATCCCGTAACTCATTAATTCACTCTACCTACGTTCACCTGACTCATCCATTCACTCTACCTACCATCACCCTATTCATCTCTTCACTCTACCCACGATCGCCTGAGTAATCCATTCACTATACCCAAGATCACCCGAGTCATCCATTCACACTACCCATGATCCCTCAAGTCATCTATTGAATCTACCGACGATCCCCCGAGTCATCCATTTACTCCACCAATGATTGCCCGATTCATCCAGTCACTCTACCGACGATCAAGCAAGTCATCCATTCACTCTACCCACGATCGCCCGAGTCATCCATTCACTTTACCCACGATCCGCCGAATCATCCATTCACTCTACCCATGATCGCCCGAGTCATCCCTTCACTCTACCCACGATCGCCTGAGTCATCCATTCACTCTACCCACGATCCCCCTAGTACTCCATTCAGTTTACCGTACGATCACCCGATTCATCCATTCACTCTACCCGCGATTGTCGTAGTCATTCATTCACTCTTTCCTTACGATCGCCAGAGTCATTGATTCGCTCAACTCAAGATCCCTCGAGTCATCCATTCACTCGAACCACGATCGCCCGAGTCATCCATTCACTCTACCTACGATCTCCCGAGTCACCTATTCACTCTACCCACGATCGCCCTAGTCATTCATTTAATCTACCCAAGTTCCACCTTCGTTATCCATTCACTCTATCTACCAACACTCAAGTAATCCATTAAATCTACCCACGATCGCCCGAGTCATCTCTTCACTCTACCCCAATCGCCTGACTCATCCATTCAATCTACCTTCGATCGCCAGAGTCATCCATTTACTCTACCCACGATCCCCCGATTCGCCAATTCACTCTACCCACGATCGCCAGAGTCAGCAATTTACTCTACTAACGATCGCCCGAGTCATCCATTCACTCTACCCACGATCACCCGAGTCATCCATACACTCTATTTACTATCGCCCGAGTTATCCATTCACTCTACCTACGATCACGAGAGACATTCATTCACTCTACCCACGATCGCATGATTCATGTATTCACTCTACCACGATCGCCCAAGTCATCCAGTCACTCTACCGACGATCAACCGATTCATCCATTCACTTTCCCCACGATCGTACGAGTCATCCACTCACTCTACCAACGATCACCCGAGTAATCGATTCACTCTACCCACGATCGCCTGAGTCATCTCTTCACTCTACCCCAATCGCCTGAGTCATCCATTCAATCTACCTTCGATCGCCAGAGTCATCCATTTACTCTACCCACGATCCCCCGAATCGCAAATTCACTCTACCCACGATCGCCAGTGTCATCTATTTACTCTACTAACGATCGCCCGAGTCATCCATTCACCCTACACACGATCACCCGAGTCAACCATTCACTCTATTCACGATCCCCTGAGTCATCCATTCACTCTACCCACGATCACCCGAGTTATCCATTCACTCTACCCACGATCGCCTGGGTCATCCATTCACACGTCCCACGATCACACGAGTGATCCATTCACTCTAACCACGATCGCCCGAGTCATCCATTCACTTTACCCACGATCGCCCGAGTCATCCCTTCATGCTACCCATGATCGCCCGAGTCTTCGATTCACTCAACTTACGATCACCCGAGTCATCGATTTACTCAAACCACGATCGCCCGAGTCATCGATTCACTCTACCCACGATCCCCCGAGTCATCCATTCACTCTACCTACGATCAGCCGAGCCATCCATTTCCTCTAACCACGATCGCTGGAGTCATCGATTCCCTCTACCCACTATCGCCCGAGGCATCCATTCACTCTAACCACGATCCCCCTAGTCATCTATTTACTCTAACTGCGATTACCCAAATGATCCCTTTATTCTACTGACGATCGGCCGAGTCATCCATTCCCTCTACCTACGATCCCCTAAGTCACCCATTTACTCTAACCACGATCACTGGAGTCATCGATTCACTCTACTCACTATCGCCCGAGTCATCCATTCACTCTACCCATGATCCCCTTAGTCATCCATTCACTCTACCCACGATCGCCCAAGTCATTCTTTTACTCTACCTACGATCACCCGAGTCATCCATGCACTCTAACAACGATTGCCCGAGTCATCGATTCACTCTACCCACGATCGCCCGAGGCATCCATTCACTCTACATACGATCACGCGAGTCATCCATTCACTCTGCCCACGATCACCCGAGTCATCCCTCCACTCTACCTACAATCGCCTGAGTCATCCACTCACTCTACCCACGATTGCCTGAGGCATCCATTTACTCTACCCACGATAACTCGAGTCATCCATTCACTCTACCCACGATCCCCTGAGTCATCTATTCACTCTACCCATCATCATTCGTGTCATTCATTCACTCTTCTCACGATCGCCCGAGTCATCCATTCACTTTACCCACGATCGCCCGAGTCATCCATTCACTCTTCCTACGATTACTCGAGTCATCCATTCACTCTTTTCACGATCCTTTAAGTCATCCATTCACTCTATCCTGGATCACCCGTGTCATCCATTCATTCTTTCTACGTTTGCCTGAGTCATCCATTCAATCTACCCACGATCACCTGAGTCATCCATTCACTCTACCCACGTTCACCCGAGTCATCCATTCACTCTACCCACGATCACCTGAGTCATCCATTCACTCTACCCACGTTCACCCGAGTCATCCATTCACTCTACCCACCATCCCCTGAGTCATCCATTCACTCCACTCACGATTGCCCGTGTCATCCTTTACTCTCTCCATGATCTCCCAAGCCATCCATTCACTCTACTCTCTATCACCCGAGTCATCCATTCACTGTACCAACGGTCGTCCGAGTCATCCATTCACTCTACCCACGATCACCCGAGCCATCCATTTACTCTACCCACGTTTACTCGATTCATCCATTACTCTACCCACGATCACCAGAGTAATAAATTCACTTTACCCACGATCGCCCGAGTCATCCAGTCACTCTACCGACGATCAACCGATTCATCCATTCACTTTCCCCACGATCGCACGAGTCATCCACTCACTCTAACCACGATCGACCGAGTTATCCATTTACTCCTCCTACGATTACCTGAGTCATCCATTCACTCTCTTCACGATCCTTCAAGTCATCCATTGACTCTATCCACGATCACCCGTGTCATCCATTCACTCTTTCTACGATCTCCCGAGTCATCCATTTAATCTACCTACGATCACCTGAGTCATCCATTCACTCTACCCACGATCCCCCTAGTCACCCATTCACTCTACTCACGATCGCCGGATTCATCCAAACACTCTACCCATGATCTCCCGAGACATCCATTCACTCTACTCCCTATCACCCGAGTCATCCATTCACTGTACCAATGGTCGCACGAGTCATCCATTCACTCTACCTACGATCACCCAAGTCATCCATTTAATCTACCTATGATCACCCGAGTAATCCATTCACTCTCCAGACGAGAGCCATATTCATCCATTTACTCTACCCACGATCACCCGCGTCATCCATTCACTCTACACACGATCGCCAGTGTCATCTATTTACTCTACTAACGATCGCGTGAGTCATCCATTCACCCTACATACGATCACCCGAGTCAACCATTCACTCTATTCACGATCCCCTGAGTCATCCATTCACTCTACCCACGATCACCCGAGCCATCCATTTACTCTACCCACGTTTGCTCGATTCATCCATTACTCTACCCACGATCACCAGAGTACTCAATTCACTTTACCCACGATCGCCCGAGTCATCCAGTCACTCTACCGACGATCAACCGATTCATCCATTCACTTTCCCCACGATCGCACGAGTCATCCACTCACTCTAACCACGATCGACCGAGTTATCCATTTACTCCTCCTACGATTACCTGAGTCATCCATTCACTCTCTTCACGATCCTTCAAGTCATCCATTGACTCTATCCACGATCACCCGTGTCATCCATTCACTCTTTCTACGATCTCCCGAGTCATCCATTCAATTTACCTACGATCACCTAAGTCATCCATTCACTCTATCCACGTTCACCTGAGTCATCCATTCACTCTACCCACGATCCCCCGAGTCACCCATTCACTCTACTTACGATCGCCCGAGTCATCCAAACACTTTACCCATGATCTCCCGAGACATCCATTCACTCTACTCCCTATCACCCGAGTCATCCATTCACTGTCTCAACGGTCGCCCGAGTAATCCATTCAGTCAACCTACGGTTGCCCGAGTCATCCATTCATTGTACCCAAGATCACCCGAGTCATTCATTGACCCTATCCACGATCACCTAGGTCATCCATTCAATCTACCCACGATTCCGCAAGTCATTAGTTACTTTACCCACGTTCACATGAGTCATCCATTCACTCTACCCACGATCACACTAGTCATCGATTCACTCTATCCGCAAACGCCCAAGTCATCCCTTCACTCTACTCACGATCGCCCTACTCATCTATTCACTCTACCCGAGATCGCCAGAGTCATCCGTTCACTCTACCCACGATCCCTCGAGTCATCCATTCACTCTAACCACGATCGCTGGAGTAATCGATTCACTCTACTATGATCGCCCGAGTCATCCATTCACTTTACCCGCGATCGCCTGAGGCAGCCATTCACTTTACTCACGATCGCCCGAGTCATCTATTTACTCTACCAACGAGAACCCGAGTCATCCATTTTAAACTACCCACGATCCGCCTAGTCATCCATTCACTCTAACTGCGATTACCCGAATCATCTATTTATTCTACTCACGATCGCCCGAGTCATCAATTCACTGTACGTACGATTGCCTGAGTCATATAACTACTATACTCACGATCACCTGAGTCATCCATTCACTCTACCCACGATCCCCCGAGTCATCAATTCACTCTACCCACGTTCACCAGAGTCACCGATTCATTCTACCTACGATCGCCCGAGTCATCCATTCACTCTACCCACGATCACACGAGTCATCCCGTAACTCTACCCAGGATTGCCCCAGTCATCCATTTACTCTACCCACGATCAGGCGAGTCATCCATTCACTCTACCAACGATCCCCCGAGTCATCCATTCACTCTAACCACGATCGTAGGGTTATTGATTTACTCTACCTACTATCGCCCGAGTCAACCATTCACTCTACACATGATCACCCGAGTCATCCATTTACTTTCCCCACGATCACCTGCGTCATTCATTCACTCTTTCCCTTACGATCGCCAGAGTCATCCATTCGCTCTACCCACGATCACCTGAATCATCCATTCATTCTACCCACGATCCCCCGAGTCATCAATTCACTCTAACCACGATCGCCCGAGTCATCCATTCAAACTACCAACCATCGCCCGAGCAATTCATTCACTCTACCCACGTTCGCCCGAGTCATCCATTTACTCCACACACGATCGCCCGAGTCATCTCTTCTGTGTACCTACGATCGCATGAGTCATACATTCACTCTCCCTACGTTGCCCGAGTCATCCATTCACTCTATTCACGATCACCCGAATCATCCCTTGACTCTTTTTCACGATTATCTGAGTCATCCATTCACTGTACCAACGGTCGCCCGAGTCATCCATTTACTCCACACACGATCACCCGAGTCATCTATTCAGTCTCCCTACGATCGGCCAACTCATCCATTTACTCTACATAAGATCGCCGAGTCATTCATTTACTGTACCCACGATCAGCTGAGTTATCCGTCCACTCTACCTACGATCGCCCGAGTCATCCATTCACTTCATCCACGATCCCCTAAGTCATCCCTTTCTCTACCCATGATCGCTAGAGTCATCCATTGACTCTACCCACGATCGCGTGACTCATCCATTCACTCTACCCACGATCACCCGAGTCATCCGTTTTACTCTAACCACGATCTTCCTAGTCACCTATTCACTCTAACTGCGATCATCAAGTCATCCATTCAATCTACCCACGATCCCCTGAGTCATCAATTCACTCTACCCACGTTCACCACAGTCATCCATTCACTCTACCCACGATCACCCGAGTTATCCATTCACTCTACATACGATCACCCGAGTCATCCATTCACTCTACCCACGATCCCCCGAGTCATCAATTTACTCTAACCACGTTTGGTCGAGTCATCCATTTACTCTACCCACGATCGCCCGAGTCATCCATTCACTTTACCCACGATCGCCCGAGTCATCCCTTCATGCTACCCACGATCGCCCGAGTCTTCGATTCACTCAACTTACGATCACCCGAGTCATCGATTTATTCAAACCACGATCGCCCGAGTCATCGATTCACTCTACCCACGATCCCCCGAGTCATCCATTCACTCTACCTACGATCAGCCGAGCCATCCATTCCCTCTAACCACGATCGCTGGAGTCATCGATTCACTCTACCCACTATCGCCCGAGTCATCCATTCACTCTAACCACGATCCCCTTAGTCATCCATTCACTCTACCCACGATCGCCCGAGTCATTCTTTTACTCTACCTACGATCACCCGAGTCATCCATGCACTCTAACTACGATTGCCCGAGTCATCGATTCACTCTACCCACGATCGCCCGAGGCATCCATTCACTCTACATACGATCACGCGAGTCATCCATTCACTCTACCCACGATCACCCGAGTCATCCCTCCACTCTACCTACAATCGCCTGAGTCATCCACTCACTCTACCCACGATCGCCTGAGGCATCCATTTACTCTACCCACAATCACTCGAGTCATCCATTCACTCTACCCATCATCATCCGTGTCATTCATTCACTCTTCTCACGATCGCCCGAGTCATCCATTCACTTTACCCACGATCGCCCGAGTCATCCATTCACTCTTCCTACGATTACTTGAGTCATCCATTCACTCTTTTCACGATCCTTTAAGTCATCCATTCACTCTATCCTGGATCACCCGTGTCATCCATTCATTCTTTCTACGTTTGCCTGAGTCATCCATTCAATCTACCCACGATCACCTGAGTCATCCATTCACTCTACCCACGTTCACCCGAGTCATCCATTCACTCTACCCACCATCCCCCGAGTCATCCATTCACTCTACTCACGATTGCCCGTGTCATCCTTTACTCTCTCCATGATCTCCCAAGCCATCCATTCACTCTACTCTCTATCACCCGAGTCATCCATTCACTGTACCAACGGTCGTCCGAGTCATTTATTCACTCTACCCACGATCGCCCAGGTCATCCATTCACTCTACTAACGATCGCCCGAGTCATCCATTCACTTTACCTACGATCTCATCGAGGCATCCATTCACTGTACCAACGATCCGCCGAGTCATCCCTTCACTCTACCCACGATCGCCCGAGTCATCCCTTCACTCTACCCAGGATCGCCCGAGTCATCCCTTCACTCTTCCCACGATCCCCCGAGTCACCCATTCACTCTACTCACGATCGCCCGAGTCATCCTTTACTCTAACCACGATCACTGGAGTCATCGATTCACTCTACTCCCTATCACCCGAGTCATCCATTCACTTTACCAACGGCCGCCCAAGTCATCCATTCACTCTAACCACGATCACCCGAGTCATCCATTTACTCAACACACGATCGCCCGAGTCATCTCTTCTGTGTACCCACGATCGCATGAGTCATACATTCACTCTCCCTACGTTCCCCCGAGTCATCCATTCACTTTACTCACGATCACCCGAGTCATCCCTTGACTCTTTTTCACGATCATCTGAGTCATCCATTCACTGTACCAACGGTCGCCCGAGTCATCCATTTACTCTCCTCACGATCACCCGAGTCTTCTATTCACTTTACCCACGATCGGCCAACTCATCCATTCACTCTACATACGATCGCCCGAGTCATCCATTCACTGTACCCACGATCAGGTGAGTCATCCGTTCACTCTACCCAAGATCGCCCGAGTCATCCATTCACTTCATCCACGATCCCCCGAGTCATCCCTTTCTCTACCCACGATCGCTAGAGTCATCCATTGACTCTACCCACGATCGCCTGACTCATCCATTCACTCTACCCACGATCACCTGAGTCATCCGTTTTACTCTAGCCACGATCTTACTAGTCACTTATTCACTCTAACTGCGATCATCAAGTCATCCATTCAATCTACCCACGATACCCTGAGTCATTAATTCACTCTACCCACGTTCACCACAGTCATCTATTCACTCTACCCACGATCACCCCAGTTATCCATTCACTCTACATACGATCACCCGAGTCGTCCATTCACTCTACCCACGATCCCCCGAGTCATCAATTTACTCTAACCACGTTTGATCGAGTCATCCATTTACTCTACCCACGATCGCCTGAGTCATCCATTCACTCTACCACGATCGCCCGAGTCATCCCTTCATGCTACCCACGATCGCCCGAGTCGTCGATTCACTTAACTTACGATCACCCGAGTCATCGATTTACTAAAACCACGATCATTGAATCATCGATTCACTCTACCCACGATCCCCCGAGTCATCCATTCACTCTAACCACGATCGCTGGAGTCATCGATTCACTCTACCCACTATCGCCCGAGTCATCTATTCACTCTAACTATGATCCCCCTAGTCATCTTTTTACTCTAACTGCGATTACCCGAATGATCCATTTATTCTACTGACGATCGGCCGAGTCATCCATTCCCTCTACCTACGATCCCCTAAGTCACCCATTTACTCTAACCACGATCACTGGAGTCATCGATTCACTCTACTCACTATCGCCCAAGTCATCCATTCACTCTACCCATGATCCCCCGAGTCATCCATTTACTCTACCCACGATCGCCCGAGTCATTCTTTTACTCTACCCACGATTACCCGAGTCATCCATTCACTCTAACCACAATTGCCCGAGTCATCGATTTACTCTACTCATCGTCGACTTAGTCATCTATTCACTCTACCCACGATCGCCCGAGGCATCCATTCACTCTACATACGATCACCCGAGTCATCCATTCACTCTACCCATGATCACCCGAGTCATCCCTCCATTCTACCTACGATCGCCTGAGTCACCCATTCACTCTACCCACGATCGCCTGAGGCATCCATTTACTCTACCTACGATCACTCGAGTCATCCATTCACTCTACCCACGATCCCCTGAGTCATCTATTTACTCTACCCATTATCATCCGTGTCATTCATTCACTCTTCTCACGATCGCCCGAGTCATCCATTCACTTTACCCACGATCGCCAGAGTCATCCATTCACTCTTCCTACGATTACTCGAGTCATCCATTCACTCTTTTCACGATCCTTTAAGTCATCCATTCACTCTATCCTGGATCACCCGTGTCATCCATTCATTCTTTCTACAATCGCCCGAGTCATCCATTCAATCTTTTCACGATCACCTGAGTCATCCATTCACTCTACCCACGTTCACCCGAGTCATCCATTCACTGTACCAACGGTCGTCCGAGTCATCCATTCACTCTACCAACGATCGCCCGAGTCATCCATTCACTCTACTAACGATCGCCCGAGTCATCTATTCACTTTACCCACGATCTCATCGAGTCATCCATTCACTGTACCCACGATCGCCCGAGTCATCCCTTCACTCTACCCACGATCGCCCGAGTCATCCCTTCACTCTTCCCATGATCCCCCGAGTCACCCATTCACTCTACTCCCGATCGCCCGAGTCATCCTTTACTCTACCCATGATCTCCCGAGCCATCTATTCACTCTACCCACGATCGCCCGAGTCATCCCTTCCCTCTTCCCACGATTCCCCCATTCACTCTACTCACGATCGTCCGAGTCATCCTTTACTCTACCCATGATCTCCCGAGCCATCTATTCACTCTACTCCCTATCACCCGAGTCATCCATTCACTGTACCAACGGTCGCCCGAGTCATCCATTCACTCTACCCACGATTGCCCGAGTCATCCATTCACTCTACTCACGATTGCCCGAGTCATCCATTTACTTTACCCACGATCTCATCGAGTCATCCATTCTCTTTACCCACGATCGGCCGAGTCATCCCTTCACTCTACCCACGATCGCCCGAGTCATCCCTTCACTCTACCCACGATCGCCCGAGTCATCCCTTCACTCTTCCCACGATCGCCCGAGTCATCCACTCCCTCTACCCACGATCGCACGAGTCATCCATTCACCGTGTAACGATCGCTCGAGTCATCCCTTCACTCTACCCACGATCGCCCTATTCATCCATTCACTCTACCTACGATTGTCCGAGTCATCTATTCTCTATACCTACTCTCTATCCTTATTCTATGAACTGCATCCAGAATGCCCATGCCAGGTTCTAACGAGTCTAATGATTCATCATCAGGAACAAAATCTCAATTATCTAATTTTTTCTCTGAATCAATATAAAAGTATTTAAACTCCACAAATAATATTCATTAAATATTAAATTAACTTTAACAATTGAATAGAAAATAATTGTTAACTATCAAAAAGAAAAAAAAAACAAGATCTGCTTACCAAAAATCGCGTGTTTTAACTTATTCTGATTTATGACCTTACGACCTTCAAAACTTTTTATTATTCCCGGACTAACCTAAGGAGGACCTTGAAAATTATATCATTCTAAAGAGAATGCAAAACAACATAAGGGTTTCAGATTTCGTTAGGATTGCCCAACTAGTTACAAAAGTTTAAAAAAGTTGAATTTTATCAATTTCTCACCTACTCAATACTTTGTGCGTTAACCTTTGAAACAATCTCACCCATTGTATCTACAATCACCTTATTATCTATTAAATGTAAATAAATATATGACAAATCGATTATGTGATAAAAACAGCGGATTAAACTTCTGTAGATGAGTAGCGTTTCCCCACTGTCCGGGTACTGTTGATACATGGATCAATCAAAGCATAATAATTAACTTTTCTAAATGAATTAAAAGCTTTTAGGTCTCCAAATTCGTTTATTATGACACTAGACATCTATTTAGCTGTCATAAATATATAAAAGACCCTTGATTCTGATCCTTGGTCAGGTCGACGTGGCATGTCCGTTTCCTGCCCCCAGAAGCCTACCACGCCTCTGCAAAAAACATACTTGCACCTGAGCACATACTTAAGGTATACGCAAACAAATTACTTAGGTAAAAATTCTTGGTTAATTTGGGGATTATGCCCCCCCTCGAATTTTGTGGGAACTTTGTTATAAATATTTCTATTTAAAAAAAAAATAAGCAAATGCTATATTGTCCATATCGTTGATAAACTCTATATAGCATTTTCGCTATTTAATGTGGGCAAATTTTTGATTATGATGTTATGAAGAAAAATAGATTAGTCGCCTTCTTGGGAGGCCTCTATGTCTGAAGTCAAAGAACGCGGTAGAGAAACTAGAGGCCTAATGACATTTATCAATCGCCTTTTGAATTCGAATCTAATGTTAAGCTTTCGAATTAGGAATATTACGATTTTATTTAAGGTCAAAACATTTTTCCAAGCGATGATACCATCCATTTAACGCATTTCAATAATTAGAATTAAGCCAAATTAAACAGCGCTTTTAACATATTTAACATAAGAAGAAAAAGAGTCCATGCTTTTTAAAAGTTCAGAAACCCCCCAAAAGTCGGAGGGAGCTAAGTCAAGACCTCACGGGGTGTGCGAGATCAACTCGCTACGAAATTCTCGCTATACCTTTGTGCAATTTTCTCAAACTACTTTTGTAATAGGTAATCCATTGGTCCTTAGCCTTTCGAGAAATTCAACAAGTATCACACCTTCGGCATCACTAAAAACAGTGGTCATTCTTTCATTACCTTTCCTCCTTAGTATTCAGGCTTTACTTTGATGAGTCCTCTCACATCTTTTGGTAATCATTGTTTTGAATGCTCTTAGTCTTCGTGATCATATTGCTAAATGCAAGTCTTATCTCCGGTTACAGTTATTTTCAAAAATATCCCTGGATCTTCATCCCACAAGTTCAAAATTTGCAGTGAAAGAGTAGTTCTCTTCTTCAGCTGATCGCGCAACAATTTTGACACCCATCCACCAGATGGCTTAGATGAGCTTCAGTCCACCGGTCAAGATGGAATAAAGTAAACCTGCTGATATTTTCAATGTGTCTACTATCACTTCCACCTTTAATTGACGGTCCTCTTCACTTAGTACCAGCACACGATTGAGTTTTTCTATCCTTATTGATGTTGACGGTCTGCCACTGCGAGTGTCGTCTTCAACCCCCTGTTTTCCATCCGCAAAGCGATTTATCCATTTATAAGCAATAGGCTTTCGGGGCCAGGTCTCCATAAACCTATATTAATGCCAATCAAGTTAGCCAGTAATTGGATGTTTGTCGTCGCTTCAATTACCGGGTCCAAATTTAGTGCTTCCGTTAGTAATAGCACATAGGTAGAGATTTAAATCGGTGTAATTAGAATTTTCTGTGAGTATTCCATTTTCTTTTAATATTCGTTTTCTAAGAACTTGTTGAAGACGCCCGCGTATATAGCATATTCATTGGCCCAGGCAAAAAGTCTAAATCCTTCTTCAACTCTAGGCAACTATTAAGATTACCGACTCTAAAAGATGATGCACTAAGGATGTCTATAATTTGATTATACTTCCTCTTCTTTTTTGAAATCATCTTCATGATAGCTTCTAACAGTCTCTTGGTTTAATTATTTGCTTCCAAACATTGGATAAACGCAATGAAATTATTATTAAATGTGACTTGAAAGCGGGTGCATACATTCCGCAACTCGCCATTCGTGGGCTGTTCTCGACACTCATGGGCCTATTTGCTCTTCAAATGACCCATCCACCTCTTCATTTCAACCGAGAAACAGAGTCATTTCACCCCCAACCCTAAACCCCAATTCCCCTATGAATTTTCAGTGAGTATCGAGCTATAGGATTTTCATCAGTTGGTCGAATCCTTCAGCTGCCTCGTATAGGCTATTGAGTAACCTTTTGCACACCTTCTTTTCTCGTTATGAGTCAAAATCAGGCTTGGATTACGTAACGAAATTCTGCGGACACACTGCCCCGCGTTTTATTATGATGTAATAAACCCTAAATCCCTTCCCCCATCTTCCTACCTTGATTTACCCCCTGTCCCTTAATCCGTCGACCCCAGGGAGTTTCCAAGATATTTGTCAACATTTCTCTGGCCTTTGCCTATCCTCAATCTGAACAGACAGTGGATTATCACATTTGACCTTTGCTGGCCTAAGCCAATCCATTCCGTCGTTTCTTTTTTTTTTTTTTACTTTATTTTCAATCACTCCATTTAATTATTTTTTTTTAGGAAAACTGGCGTTTCTCTTACTCTAGGTCTTTATGGAGGTTTCCTATGCACATTGCTCTCTGTAATAAAGAAAGAGAGAAGTAGCTCGGGAGTAGTATACCTATAAAAATTTAGTGTGAATCTGGCAGTTTAAGTGCTGGAAACGAGACAACCTTTGATTCCAAACAGCCTAAAACAGTTGTGTGTATGTGTGTGTACACGAGTACATCCTAAGTTATCATGTACTCACCTTAGATTTTCTAAAACTTCAACCTAAGAATCACAAGTCTAACAGTGGGCCTACAAAACAAATAATCCTAGAATTCTGGTGACGCTAGGCCTACAATAATTAGCTACAGGCACTGCAAAGTATACGATCTTTGTAAATCACAGGAAAGTACGAAGGGGGGGGGGGATGCTGGTAATCGAGATGGCAGAATGTATATTAATCAGTTTGAAAGGACACCCCTAAAATAGGAGAGCAAATTTCGACATCTTGTAGCCATTCTTTGTATTGTATGATTTTGGCTAATGTTATCGGGCGTTTACGACCAGCGTTTTACCCAAATGGAACCGCGCGGTCATTTTCTTAATTAAAATCTAATACCGGCCAAGAAGAGGATTAGAAGTAAGTGGACACCATTTCCATCACAAAAATTGACCTTACCTGACCTCGTCTGACCTTTTACGAAAGGGTCAAATGAACACCAATCTCCGATATGTAATAATGGGTTAAGGTCGGGTTAAAGCTGTCTTGCTGGAAAAGAAGAATGATAATTATTATAGTAGTAGCAATAGTGAAAACGGCAGGATTTCTCCATTGCCACCATACTTCAATTGCCACATATCTTAAACTTACACCACCCTGGCTCCTCCTCTTTTCCGAAACGGGAACCAACAATTATCTTTAGATTAGACTAAGGATATTTCTATTTCCCCCAGTAGTTTCCTCTTTGGGTTACTTTGATTCCAAACCTTTTCCCTTCCACTAACTTCACCAGGAATCATATTTCAAACTCAGGCGAGGATACCAATGTTAGCCCCCCCCCCCGCTCTTTCTCTTTCACACATAGGAGAGTAAACGCCATAAAAATACCACGACTAATCTTGCGGCCTTATTCTTTTGTAAGAAAATTCCCCCCCCACCCCCGCCCCCACCATTCACCAACACAATCCCCCCCCCGAACCCTTTGATTCCAATTCCCCACCCATACCCTCCCGTACCCATACTGCGCACCCATTCATTTTACGTGGCTTTGTGTGTTTATTTCCTCATCCCCCCATACAAACACCACGGGCTCGCACAAACCAGGCTTCACTCTCCCCTCCCACTCGATCCTACTCACCCTGTACAAGCCACCACATTCCCCCCCCCCCAAAACACGACCCAATTCTACCCCTTCCCCCGTCATCATCATCATCTGGCCAGCGGCGCTCCAGACAATGCTGGAGAGACGCCAATTCATTATCACAACGCACGTCCGACGTTGCCCAATGGAGTGGGGGTATAGATGTGTGGATGGGGAGTGTATGGGTTAAATGTGGGCTTAGAAGGCGGTTGGTTAACGCGTCGAACTTGACCTGTAATGACACGAGGTCAGGAAATATCTCGACGGCTCAGCTTCCTGTTTAAAGAAGACCAAAAATAGGTCAGAGGAAGTTGGAGCAGATGCCAATAAAGAAATGGCCAAAGAAGAAGGGCCAGAAAAGTGAACTCCATAGTAAGGGGCACACACACAAACTCTCTCTCTCTCTCTCTCTATTATATATATATATATATATATATATATATATATATATATATATATATATATATATATATATATATATATATATATATATATATATATATATATATTTTCTCTCTTTTACTGTTTGTTTTTTCTCCTTCTTTCTCTTCGCTCTCTTTGCTTTGTTTCTCTTCTTTTTCTTTGTCTTCTGTTCATCTATTTCTTCTTCTCCCTATTTCTCTCGCTATTTCTATGAAAATAGAAAACGGCACCTTATCAGTTTGAAACCAAAAATTCACCCAATCGCATCCAAAGTCATTTGAGTCTTTACACTTTACACCGTATCGTCTCCAAACAATTCACGCATGAGTACATTCTCATTCAGTCGAATACGACGCGCAGCTGAAAAAAGTTGTGAAAATGGATGATAATATAATAATCTTTAGATGAAGAGTAGTGAATGTAAGGGAAGGAAGAGTAATCTGATTTTCATCCATCCCTGTCAAGGTTAAGTAACAATAACTTTGATGTTTTTTAGCTAGAGAGATTTATTAAATATCAGCTTAAAGTAGATATTATTGCACGTCTAATAATATATGTCTACAAGCCGCTGTTCTCTTCCTTAACAGGAAGAGCTTGGTTACACAGGCACCCCTGCGGGTGTGTGGCCTACGGCCTTATTTGCTAATCTTAACCGCCTTTTTTAATTCCCTTTATAGACTCTTTATTTTAACACCCTGAACACCCTTTTCTTCTTCTTCTTCTTCTTCTTCTTCTTCTTCTTCTTCTTCTTCTTCTTCTTCTTCTTCTTATAAAGGAATTATTTGAAATAACTTTGATAAAAAAATAAATATACTTAGGTGAAAACTGAACTAAAAGAAAAAATCTTATTCAAACACCTTAAAAAAATCTCGTTCTTAAAATATAGGGTTATGGATATATATATATATATATATATATATATATATATATATATATATATATATATATATATATATATATAAATATAGGGTTTTGACATAGGTATATACTCCCTATGTTGCTTTGAATGCTCGATTCCACCATCCTAGTAAGACACGCTTACGAGTACCTTGTCCCCTCATTGTTGAAAATGGGGTTTAATGTTCTCAATTTATTTCCTTGGGAAAAGTAAGCGACTATGAGAGATACAAATAAAAGACTAGGGGATAGGGACTTGGGAATAGGGGAACTAGTACATCAGCAAATACTACTAAAATTCTAAATTCCATGTAAAACTTAGAAACTTGCTGAATCGGGTTAACTGGGATATATAATTCAGTGAATGGTAAGAATACTTGCGAAATGTGCAATACTTTTAAATGTATATTAAACGTAGTCCAAGAGCAGTGCATCCCAATGAAGGTCATAAGGAAGAAATGTAGGAAGCCATTAGGGTCGAATCATGAGATAACTAGGAAAATTTCTAAGAAGAAAAGAGCATATCAAAGATGACAAGGGGAAGATAGTGCTCAAAATCTGAATCAATATAGGGTGACTAGGAATCAATTAAATAAAATAATTAAGAAAATAAAAAGGGCAGCAGAAATTAATTTAACTCAAAATAATAATAAAGATCCAAGAAAATATTTTAGTTATTATAAAATCAATAAAAAATCTAGCAGAGATAAAATAGGGCCTATTAATTATGAAGGGGTTGTGAAAGAATCTAATGAGGAAATAGTAGAGGTACTTAATGATCATTTTGCTTCCGTATTTACAGAAGAGAATCCCAACAGGATAATTTATGATAGTTCTAGATCAACGAATGAGGTGTTGAATACCATTAATGTTGAGAGGGAAATCATTAAAGGGCTTAAAATTTAGTTGAATACTAGTAAGGAATCTGGACCTGATGACATTCATTCTAGGTTACTTAAAGAAGGTGTAGAAAGTATCGCACTAGCTCTTGAGAAGATATATATACTAGATCATTGGAGTTTGTGGAAATACCTAATGATTGGAAAATAGCAAATGTAATGCCAATTTTTAAGAAGGGAAATAAAGAAGACCCAAATAACTTTAGACTTGTAAGTTTAACATCTATAATTCGTAAAATTTTGAGAAGGTAGTTAAGAAGAGTATTTTTGAGCATCTAGAAAGAGGTAGTTTAATAAATGATGCTCAGCATGGGTTTAGAAGTGGTAGATCATGTTTAACAAACTTACTGAAATTTATGGATTATGTAACTAATAAATTAGATAAGGGAAAAAATGTTGATGAAAGGTTCCACATAAGAGACTAGTTCACAAATTAAAAATGCATGGTATATGTGCAAAAGTTTGGAATTGAATAGCTAAATGGGTGAAATACAGGAAACAGAGGGTGGTACTGAATGGGTTGAGGTCCCAGTGGAGGGATGTTATCTTATCAGTGGCGTACCTCAGGGATCAGTTCTAGGCCCATTATTATTTATTCCTAATTTATATAAATGATCTTGGGGAAGGTGTAAATAGTAAGGTGTCAATTCTCGCTGATGACACAAAACTGGCAACTATAGTAAATAAAATTGAAGCTAACTTTAAAGTTGAGAGGGATTTAGATAAGTTATTAGGTTGGGCTCAAAAGTGGCAGTTGAGTTTTAACTTTAAAAAAGGCAAAGTTATTAACATGGGAAGGGATAATAGGGAATTTAGCTATGAAATGAATGGGCATTGGCTGAATTTAAGGTGTCCCCAAATTTTAATTTGTTTTTCAATCCTTTTCATAATCCTTTCTTAATGGATATTAAAAAATATTGATGTTTATTTTTCCTGCTAAATTATGATTGAGCGCAAGACTGTGCAATGTTGTAATGGGGATATCAAGTCTCTGACTAGACTTTCTCACCGAAGTTCTTGGTTCATTTTCAAACAATTGTCGAATTTGTTCGGTTTTGTTGGTGGTCAATCTTTTTCTGTCCTTTTCCTTTCCCATCGTGGACGAATTCGATTCTTTTAAGTTTGTTCACAAGTAAACGGATCGCGTTGTCTGTAGGTCCAAGTTTTCTAAACTTTCTTTGGAACTTTTCTCGTACTTCATTAAATTTCGCTCCTCTGATACGAGCTATCACAACAAAAATCCGCTCTTTTCTATTCATTATTAAAGAGCTATAAAACGGATTGAAAAGAAAATTAAAATTTCGGGATACCCTGTACATGGAACACTACAATTTTGTGCAGAGCACAATTTGAAGATGATTAACATAAGTGAACAAAAATTTTTCATAAAAGTTCCTTCTCAGTTTGTGCTCCTAGACTCTGGAATGCTCTTCCTGCCGTAGTCCGATCCTCTCCCTCCCTTGCTATTTCAGAATTGCCTTCTCTTCCCTGTAAACTTTCTCTACACTCGCTACACAACCTGCGCTCTGGAAGGGCTAACAACCCTGAAGGGCACATTATAAATACCTATTATTATTATATTATTACCAGGCAATGACTTCCCCACTCCCCCTACGGGGAGAGCTTGCGCTTCGTTACTAAGAATAAAATTTAAAATCTAAAAAAAAGCAGCCTTACTTAAATTTTAATAAATTTTCTGAACTTCACCAATTGTAATTCATTTTCTTTTAAAACATTATAAAAAAGCATTGGATAATGATATTTTTTCTGAACTTAACCATTTTGTATTTTCAAACTGTAAAGAAATTCATAGAAATTACTTTGATAAAAATTTTAAATATCCTTAAGTCATAACCAAACTAAGATGCAATTATTATTCAAATAATAAAAAAAAATCCCCTTCTTAAATTATAGAGTTAGTGATGATGATGATGATTATATAATTTCATCAAAATACGCAGTCCGTTTTGGGACCCCCGGTATATTGTAATAGCAATTTGTGTATATATTATATTATTGATATGTGTATTGCAAAAATTTCTTTTGACGGTCCATCATGGTGGCCTTTTTAAGTAGTAGATGCATGATTTAGTTTCTGTCAATCCTGTAGATGCAGTTTATGGGTTCTAGTTGACTGGGATGACCTCTGATAGGCCCTTGTGTTTTTTTCTCATCCGTTGAATTATGTTATGTTATGTATGCATTGAAGTGAAGAACGATAGAGCTGGCGCAAACTGGTTGCCGGGACGACGGCTTATAAATCTCCATGAATCGTAGAGACACTTTCAAAATTTGAACAAAATGTTTGAATGACGAGTCTTTGTCGAAATTATATCTTTTCTAAATTATTACTCGGAATAAATATACTACTACTTTATTTATTATACTGGCCATTATTATTATTCTCAATCTGCGGGTGGTTCCATTCATTGGTTGGGTGACCTTGTTGGGTAGGGGATAGGGGAGGGTTCTCTCTCTTGTGTTTGTCGGTCACGCGCTATTGGACACTTCTCGAAACCACCTTTTTGACGAGGCCATGGCCGATCTATTTAGGCCTTCCGCTCTCCAAATCCTTCTCAGATGCCCACAAGAGGAGCATTGTGGGCTGGCGAAGAGGGTTGGGCAGCATCTGGAGCTTACTGGCGAGAAAGGAAAGCAGGTGAGGCAACGGCCGGTATCAGGTATGCCCTAATAAGCAAAAATGTCTGACCATCCGAGTTATTAAACCCAACATTGTGTGAGGTTAGGTTAATAGCGGTCACTGGTGACCCATCTTGGGGGGTTGGAGGTGGTCTATTGGGGAAGATTTGCCAGATTTAGGGGGATGGAACGAGAGCGAAAGACTGTAAAAGATATATTTTAGGGTATGGAATAAGTCTGTCTGGGGGAGGAACATATGGTCAATGATGACATCAATTCGCGAGTGGCCTAATGCCCTTCTCTACGCTTTATGACTTGATTTGCCACAAGGGGGGAGGGCATGGGGAACTACCCCTTTACGCCTTAAACTACTTTTTATTAAAATAGTAACTTCGTTTGGTTTGTATCGAAAGACATCGCCAGGCTAGGGCCCATTATAAAGATGAAATACTCCCGGTATTAGCGAGTTATCATCCCTAACTCTATAATTGTATAACGGGATTTTTGAAGATGGATGCAAAATTAATAAATGGTTTTCTTTCCTTTGTGGACAAATGACGTTTTTTGCGTTTTTTTGAAAAAATAATTATAAATGGTGAAGTTCAAAAGAATTTATTTTTATATATCTTCTATAACTATATTTCAGTAACGTGATATTTTGAAAGGGGGGAAATTTAGTTTAGAGTTCCTTTTTAAAATTATTATAATTAGCGGAGTTCATAAATTTAACCATGGCTGTTTTTTTTTAGATTTTAAATTTTAATCTTAGTAGCGAAACAAAGCTTCCCCCGTAGGGGGAAAATGGCGAAGCCATGGCTGGTATTAAGATGATTCAGTTCATTTAGAGGAATCTTTAGGGCTTGGTTTTCTCTTTATTGGCTACTTAATGACCTCAGGATCACGATTTGATGGGTAAACGATCAAAGTCGACAATTCAAGGTAGTCGTTCTCATTGTAATTCTAACGTAGTTTAAGATTAGGATAATGATTTGAAACATCGTGGTACTTAGAAATAGACATAGAGTTCTAAGAGAGATTGGTAAGTAAAGGAAAATTTTATGAAGATGACCCAAGAATGGGAAAAAGATTCCCGTTTCCGCACAGTAGGAGATTTGATAATCATCATTTCATCATCTCTAACACTATAATTTAAGAAGGGGATTTATTTGAATAATAATTTCATCTTAGTTTGGTTATGACTTAAGTATATTTTAAATTTTTATCAAGGTAATTTCTTTAGAGTTTCAAAAAACTAAATAGTTTAGTTCAGTAAAAATAAATATGATTATCCAATGCTTTATAATGTTTTAAAAGAAAATGAATTACAATTGGGGAAGTTCAAGATAGCGCGTGGTGGCGTCAGTTCATTGAGGCCCTATGCATCCCCGTGGGTGCCACAGGAAATGATTGACTGATTTAAGTAAGGCTGCTTTTTTTTTAGCGAAGCGCAAGCTCTCCTCGTAGGCGGGGGCGGGGGGGTGCGAAGCCAGTGCCTGGTATTGTGATATTAATTCACGAGAATTATTTTCCAAAAATGTGTGTTCCCTACGTTTCTACTCAGCTTTAGTGATTTTTTTTCTGCTTGACTTAGGGAAACTTATTTTTCTGATCGGCTTTAATGACTTTTTTATACTTTTCTGATCGGCTTTAATGACTTTTTTACTTTTCTGATCGGCTTCAATGACTTTTTCTACTTTTCTGATTGGCTTCAATGACTTTTTTCTACTCGGTTTTAGCAAATCATTTTTTCGGGGTCGGCTTTAGTGAATCTTTTTTTCTGCTTGACTTTGGTGAATCGTTTTTCTGCTTGGCTTTAGGGAATCTCTTTTCCTGCTCGACTTTAGTGAATCTTTTTTCTGTTCTGCTCAACTTTAGTGAATCTTTAGTTCTGCTCCATTTTAGTGAATCTTTTTTCTGTTCTGCTCAACTTTAGTGAATCTTTAGTTCTGCTCCATTTTAGTGAATCATTTTTTCTGTTCTGCTCGACTTTAGTGAATCATTTTTTCTGTTCTGCTCGACTTTAGTGAATCTTTTTTTTTGTAGGAGATTTTCACACAGACCTTCCTGATCTCGGTATTTGAATGTGGTATCGAGTTTTTCTCATTCATGCCTATATTAATGAGTTCCTTCCAATCCCCCCACCCCTCCCCCGCTATCTCGTCTGTTTGTAGATTTTGGTACGTTTCTGGTTGATTTTATTTGCATTTACCTGTAAAACTAACGAGGGCATGTCC
Source organism: Ceratothoa steindachneri (assembly GCA_963969495.1). Taxonomy (NCBI): domain Eukaryota; kingdom Metazoa; phylum Arthropoda; class Malacostraca; order Isopoda; family Cymothoidae; genus Ceratothoa; species Ceratothoa steindachneri. The sequence continues at coordinate 22,918,642 of OZ018334.1, forward strand.
TGAAGAAAGTTTGAAAGAGTTTTTAAAAAGTTATGAAGTTAGAGGGCGTAAAAATATGTATACCCCTCCCCCCCGGAATTTAAAGCGCAATAGCAACGAGGCCGCAGAAAGTTTGGTAGCGGAAATTTGTAAAGTGGCGAAATAGGAGCAGTGAAAATACTCTTGGAGGTATTGGGGCCAGGAGGGCAAACTGCGAGTGTTAGTGCCCTGAGAGCACACAATATTAAAGATGTCAACGGCAGCAAGGTCGCCCATGCTACATCTAACAGCCGCTTCCAGGTTAAAAAAGGGTGCCCCCAAATATTACCCTTAAGGCCGCACAACTCTCCTGGGTTAGGTTCATTTTCCAGAGAAGGTCCCATTGGGGTGTTTCCAATTGGCGACCCATAGAAATTCAAGAACCTTGAAGGACGAGGGCAATTCAAGAACCTTGAAGGACGAGGGCAAGTCAAGAACCTTGAAGGACGAGGGAAATTCAAGAACTTTAGAGGACGATGGAAATTCAAGAACCTTGATTACGAATGAAAGTCAAGAACCTTGAAGAACGATGTAAATTCAAGAACCTTGAAGGACGATGGAAAATCAAGAACCTTGTAGGATGAGGGAAATTCAAGAACCTTGAAGGACGATGCAAATTCAAGAACCTTGAAGGACGATGAAAAATTAAGAACCTTAAAGGACAATGGAAATTCAAGAACCTTGAAGAACGATGGAAAATCAAGAACCTTGTAGGACGAGGGAAATTCAAGAACCTTGAAGGACGATGGAAATTCAAGAACCCTGAAGGACGATGGAAAATTAAGAACCTTAAAGGACAATGGAAATTCAAGAACCTTGAAGAACGATGGAAAATCAAGAACCTTGAAGGACGATGGAAAATCAAGAACCTTGTAGGATGAGGGAAATTCAAGAACCTTGAAGCACGATGGAAATTAAAGAACCTTGAAGGACAAGGAAAATTAAAGAACTTTAGAGGACGAGGGAAATTCAAGAACCTTGAAGGACGAGGGAAATTCAAGACCCTTGAAGGACGATGGAAATTCAAGAATCTTGAAGGACAAAGAGAATTCAAGAACTTTAAAGGACGAGAAAAATTCAAGAACCTTGATGGACGATGGAAATTCAAGAACCTTGGAGGACGAGGGAAATTCAAAACCCTTGAAGTACGAGGGAACTTCAAGAACCTTGAAGGACGGGGGAAATTCAAGAACCTTGAAGGATGATGGAAATTCAAGAACCTTTAAGGACAAAGAGAATTCAAGAACCTTGAAGGACGAGAGAAATTCAAGAACCTTGATGGACGATGAAAATTCAAAAATCTTGAAGAACGAGGAAAATTCAAGAAACTTGAAGGACTAGAGAAATTCAAGTACATTCAAAGACGAGAGAAATTCAAGAACCTTGAAGGACGATGGAAATTCAAGAACCTTAAGGACGAGGGAAATTCAAGAACCTTGAAGAATGATGGGAATTCAAGAACCTTGAAACAAAAGGGGAATTCAAGAACCTTGAAGGACGAGGGAAATTCAAGAACTTTGAAGGACGAGGAAAATTTAAGAACCTTGAAGAACGAAGGAAAGTCAAGAACCTTGAAGGACGAGGGAAATTCAAGAACCTTAAAAGACCATGGAAATTCAAGAACCTTGAAGCACGATGGAAATTAAAGAACCTTAGAGGACGAGGGAAATTCAAAAACCTTGGAGGACGAGGGAAATTCAAGAACCTTGAAGGACGATGAAAATTGAAGAATCTTGAAGGACGAGGGAAATTCAAGACCCTTGAAGTACGAGGGAAATTCAAGAACCTTGAAGGACGGGGGAAATTCAAGAACCTTGAAGGATGATGGAAATTCAAGAACCTTTAAAGACAAAGGGAATTCAAGAACCTTGAAGGACGAGAAAAATTCAAGAACCTTGATGGACGATGGAAATTCAAAAATCTTGAAGAACGAGGAAAATTCAAGAAACTTGAAGGACGAGGAAAATTCAAGAACCTTGAAGGATGATGGGAATTCAAGAACCTTGAAAGACAAGGGGAATTCAAGAACCTTGAAGGACGAGGGAAATTCAAGAACTTTGAAGGACGATGGAAATTAAAGAACCTTGAAGGACGATATAAATTCAAGAACCATGGAGGACGAGGGAAATTCAAGAACCTTGAAGGACGGGGGAAATTCAAGAACCTTGAAGGATGATGAAAATTCAAGAACCTTTAAAGACAAAGGGAATTCAAGTACATTCAAAGACGAAGGAAATTCAAGAACCTTGAAGGACGATGGAAATTCAAGAACCTTGAAGGACGAGGAAAATTCAAGAACCTTGAAGGATGATGGGAATTCAAGAACCTTGAAAGACAAGGGGAATTCAAGAACCTTGAAGGACGAGGAAAATTCAAGAACTTTGAAGGACGAGGAAAATTTAAGAACCTTGAAGAACGAGGGAAAGTCAAGAACCTTGAAGGACGAGGGAGATTCAAGAACCTTAAAAGACCATGGAAATTCAAGAACCTTAAAGGACGATTGAAATTAAATAACCTTGAAGGACGATTGAAATTCAAGAACCTTGAAGGACGATGGAAATTCAAGAATCTTGAAGGACGAGGGAAATTCAAGACCCTTGAAGTACAAGGGAAATTCAAGAACCTTGAAGGACGGGGTAAATTCAAGAACCGTGAGAGATGATGGAAATTCAAGAACCTTTAAGGACAAAGGGAATTCAAGAACCTTGAAGGACGAGAGAAATTCAAGAACCTTGATAAACGAGGACAATTCAAGAACCTTGAAGGACGATGGACGGTCAAGAACCTTGAAGGATGAGGGAAATTCAAGGAGGTTGAAGAACTAGGGAAATTCAAGAACCTTGAAGCACAATGGAAATTAAAAAACCTTGAAGGAGGAGGGCAATTTAAGAAACTTGAAGGACGAGGGAAATTCAAAAATCTTGAAGGACGAGGGAAATTCAAAAATCTTGAAGGACGAGGGAAATTCAAAAATCTTGAAGGACGAGGGAAATTCAAAAATCTTGAAGGACGAGGAAAATTCAGGAACCTTGAAGGACGAGGAAAATTTAAGAACCTTGAAGGACGAGGAAAATTTAAGAACCTTGACGAACGAGGGAAAGTCAAGAACCTTGAAGGACGATGGAAATTCAAGAACCTTAAAAGACCATGGAAATTCAAGAACCATGAAGCCCGATGGAAATTAAAGAACCTTAGAGGACGAGGGAAATTCAAGAACCTTGGAGGACGAGGGAAATTCAAGAACCTTGAAGGACGATGAAAATTCAAGAATCTTGAAGGACGAGGGAAATTCAAGACCCTTGAAGTACGAAGGAAATTCAAGAACCTTGAAGGATGGGGTAAATTCAAGAACCTTGAAGGATGATGGAAATTCAAGAACCTTTAAAGACAAAGGGAATTTAAGAACGTTGAAGGACGAGGGAAATTCAAGAACCTTGATGGACGATGGAAATTCAAAAATCTTGAAGGACGAGGAAAATTCAAGAAACTTGAAGGACGAGGAAAATTCAAGAACCTTGAAGGATGATGGGAATTCAAGAACCTTGAAGGACGAGAGAAATTCAAGAACTTTGAAGGACAATGGAAATTAAAGAACCTTGAAGGACGATATAAATTCAAGAACCATGGAGGACGAGGGAAATTCAAGAACCTTGAAGGACGAGGGAAATTCAAGAACCTTGAAGGACGAGGAAAATTCAAGAACCTTGAAGGACGATGGAAATTCAAGAACCTTGAAGGAAGAGTGAAAGTCAAGAACCTTAAAGGACGATGGAAATTAAAGAACCTTGAAGGACGATGGAAATTCAAGAATCTTGAAGGACGAGGGAAATTCAAGAACCTTGAAGGACGGGGTAAATTCAAGAACCTTGAAGGATGATGGAAATTCAAGAACCTTGGAGGACGAGGGAAATTCAAGAACCTTGAAGGACGAGGGAAATTCAAGAACCTTGATGGACGATGGAAATTAAAGAACCTTGAAGGACGATATAAATTCAAGAACCATGGAGGACGAGGGAAATTCAAGAACCTTGAAGGACGAGGAAAATTCAAGAACCTTGAAGGACGAGGAAAATTCAAGAACCTTGAAGGACGATGGAAATTCAAGAACCTTGAAGGAAGAGTGAAAGTCAAGAACCTTAAAGGACGATGGAAATTAAAGAACCTTGAAGGACGATGGAAATTCAGGAATCTTGAAGCACGATGTAAATTAAAGAACCTTGAAGGACGATGGAAATTAAAGAACCTTGAAGGACGATTGAAATTAAAGAACCTTGAAGGACGATGGAAATTAAAGAACCTTGAAGGACGATTGAAATTAAAGAACCTTGAAGGACGATGGAAATTCAAGAACCTTGTAAGACGAGGGAAATTCAAGAACCTTGAAGGACGAGGGAAATTCAAGAAACTTGAAGGACAAGGGAAGTTCAAGAACCTTAAAGGACGCGGGAAATTCAAGAACCTTGAAGGACGATGGAAATGCAAGTACCTCTGAGGACGAGTGAAATTCAAGAACCTTGATTACTAATGAAAGTCAAGAACCTTGAAGAACGATGTAAATTCAAGAACCTTGAAGGACGAGGGAAATTCAAGAACCTTGAAGGACGAGGGAAATTCAAGAACCTTGAAGGACGATGGAAATCAAAGAACCTTAGAGGACGATAGAAATTTAAGAACCTTGGAGGACGAGGGAAATTCAAGACCCTTGAAGAACGAGGGAAAATCAAGAACCTTGAAGGACGAGGGAAAATCAAGAACCCTAAAGAATGAGGTAAAATCAAGAACCTTGAAAGACTAGGGAAAATCAAGAACCTTGAAAGACGGGGAAATCAAGAACCTCGAAGGACGAAGGAAAATCAAGAACCTTGAAGGACGAGGGAAATTCCTTCCTTCGTTGGTGTTTTTTTACATGTTCCCTACAAATTGAATTTGTTTGCAGTGTATGTGTGTTTAATTTGGTGATTTTTTTCCTGTGAGTACTTGGCCTTGATGTGTGCATGTATGTATGTGTACGTAATTTTCTCCCCCGCCCACCATGGCCTTCAAGCAGTGTCGTACTAAGTCCTTGCAGGGCTCTTAGTCTTCGAGCTTCTTTAAGCCCCTCGACAATTTACTTCAATATTGAGAATGAAATAATTAATGGATTAATAAATAAAGAGAGAGAGAGAAAGAGAGAGAGAGAGAGAGAGAGAGAGAGAGAGAGAGAGAGAGAGACAAACACGTTATAGTGTTTTTCTAAAAAGAAAAAAATACTATTACGGTATTATAAACATGAATTTGACAGTAGTGAATTAATTGTAATATGCTGTAATGAAAATTCACTCGTGTGGTCATTTTAAATCACATTCTAATAACAATATAAATATAATAGTTTATTTTTATATATAAAAACATAGCTTACATGGTTGCATCATTAATGACCAACTGAAAAAAAGGTGAAATGGGTCCCCGCCTAGTCAGCCTTATGGATAATACTGCTCTGCATTCTAGGATCATACGTAGAAAACGCAGCTGTCAAACGGGACCTCGTAATATGGAATAGGACAGAGAAAGTGGCAACCCCGGTTGAGGTTAGTGTCCCCAATGACGGCGGCCTGAACAGAGCCGAAAGGGACAAGGTGACCAAGTACCAAGGCCTCATGAAGAGAGACTGGAACCTCAAAGAGATCTCAATTATTCCAATTATTATAGGAGCCACTTTAAGAAATATCTGTCAAGTATACCTGGCGACCCAAGTGCGAGAGAAATCCAAACAATTGCACTTAAGGGGACAGCTGGAATCCTGGAAAGGGCTCTCGGGTGGAGTCTCTAAAGCGGGTGAATGTTTGGCATTAGGAAAGATGCCCCATCACCAGCCAATACCCTAAAGGAAAGAAAAATGATGTAGAGTGAGGATCAAAAAAGGGAAACTCAAAAGTGAGCCTAAATAGCGTTGAATCGCTTTAATTAAAACTTCAATTAATTACGCAGTGTTATCTAATTAATGCTCATTTTTATACTAAATAAGACATAAAATTCTTTTTCATAAGTAATTAAGAAACATAACTATTTAAATTACTGTTTTCTTTTATTTTTTCCTAAATGTTTACAATTTGAATGCTTTTATCTCGAATACTTAAGACAAAATAAAACCAGGAAAAAATTAGATAATGAAAAGTATAAATGAAGTCATAACTAGAAACCAACCTAATTATCTCATAAATATTTGAACGAATTATTAATAAGAAGAATGTAGGACCTTGTTCTGAAAGACTTGGTTACATATTCAGCCGCAAGAGTACAGTAATTTATGTCATTTTCGAGCGTGATTTTGTTACGGTCTTCTTCAATCGTTGCCAGAGATCTTCCTCATTCGTCAGTTTCCAAGTCCTAAACTTATAACCGAGTATCTTCCATAGGGTTTCTATCGAGTTTAAATCAGGGCTCTGTGCAGGCCAGTACATCATGTCAATATTTTGAGCTTCAAAGAAGTCCTTCAACGTCTTTAATGTGGCACGAAACACTGATCTGCACGAAAACATGCTCACGTACTCTTGATTTTCGGATAGAGGGGGTCACATGTTCTCAGTAGCGAAGGTCAACCATGCCATTCTAATCTCTTTATGTATGAGTGGTTTCTTAGCGAGAGACTACTCTGACCTTAAGACGGGTGAGACGGACGTGGCACATAGTAGTCTGCAGGAACCTGCTGTAGCACCCAAACTCCTCCACTAAATTCTCTCTGCTGTCCTCCCACTGATTCTTCATCTCATTAACACTTCACTTGCCACTGGGGTGGTTCCCTTTTCCTTCAAACATGCCTCAATTCGTCCTATTCTTAAAAAAACACACCTTAACCCCTCTGAACCATCTAGCTATCGCCCTATCTCACAGCTTCCATTCCTCTCTAAGGTCCTCGAGAGAGTGGTTATCTCTCCTTAACAACCATATTTTTAACTGCAATATCGATGAAATGTACCAGTCGGGGTTCAAAACGAAGCACTCTGCTGAACCCGCTCTTCTTAATGTTTCAAACGGTTTAAATAGAGCAGCCGATAGGGGTTGTACATCCATTCTAGTCCTCCTAGACCTCTCTTTTGTTTGCTTTCGACACCATCGACCACACTGTCCTCCTTGATCGTCTTCACACTTTCCTTGGTCTCTCAGAAACTGCACTTGATTGGTTCCGCTCATACCTCTCCTCTAGCACTCAGTTCGTCGCGCTCGATAACTTCTACTCTGAGCCCGCGCCCATTCATTTCGGGGTGCCTCAGGGCTCAGTCCTTGGTCTCCTGCTCTTTCGAATCTACTTACTTCCCTCTTCGCTCTCTTCTTCGCGATTTGGGTCTGTCCTTCCACCTCTATGCTGATGACACTCAGATATACCTTTCTTCATCCCCTGTGTCCTTCTATAAATCAATTACCAAGCTCCTTTCAGCCTACACCTCCATAAACGAATGGCTGTCTGCCAACTTTCTCAAACTTAACCACGATAAAACTGAAGTTCTCCTTGTTGGTACCGCTTCGATGGTGGAGAAATCTAAAGCTCTCTTCCCCTCCCTTAACCTTGGGGAAATCAATGTCGCCTTCTCTGATACCGTCAGTAATCTTAGTGTTATTTTCGACGAGCAACTCTCGTTTGAACCGCACATCCATCGTATATGTAAGTCTTGCATCGGTTTCCTCCGCAACTTCTCACGTGTTCGATCCCATTTTGATCGACGAAGCCTTGAGACTGCTATTCATGCCTTCGTCACCTCACGCTTAGACTACTGCAATTCTCTTCTAGTGAATCTTCCTTCCTCGTCACTTCGCCCTCTACAACTAGTTCAAAACTATGCTGCTCGGCTCCTCCTTCGCCGCCCCCGGTTATCTCCTTCGATGCCTCTATTACAGGAGCGACATTGGTTACCTATTCACTTCCGTACCCACTATAAAGTTCTTCTCATCCCTTGCAAGGCCCTAAACCTTGAGGCTTCACCTTATCTCTCGTCTGCCCTCTCCCGTCGTCAAACTCCTCGGGCATTCCGATCTAACCTCGCTGCCCTCCTGAACACTCCTCGTTCTGTCCTCTGTTGGATGGGTGACAGTCCTTCTTAGTTTGTGCTCCTAGACTCTGTAATGCTCTTCCTGCCGAAGTCCGATCCTCTCCCTCCCTTGCTACTTTTAAACGTCTCTTGAAGACTCATCTCTTCAGAATTGCCTTCTCTTCCCTGTAAACTTTCTCTACACTCGCTACACAACCTGCGCTCTGGAAGGGCTAACAGCCCTGAAAGACACATAATAAATACCTATTATTATTATTTAACAGCTATCAAGCGACTTTTTAGACAAGTCATGATAACGATGTAGTTTATGGGTCGTGGTTGACTCAGATGACCTCTGATAGGCCCTTGTGGCTTTTTTCATCCTTTAAATTATGTTTTGTTAGATATGGGCTGCTGTCTCAAATCAGTCCTTCATCTATATCCGTGGAATCGTACGATCTTCCCAGGAAGTGGTTTTTAGACGGCGACCTTTTTTCCTTCGTCGATTCGCAGGATCAGATATCCTCATTGAGTTTTATTACGCGTGAAATCACATTTTTCGACCGATTACATTGCCTCTAAATGCCAGATACTATCATTCACTCACTGGACAACCTCCTTTCTGAAGGATTTGTCGACCTTATAATTGTCCCGCTATCCTTATAAATGAGCATTACCATCAGAAGCAGTCTACAGTATAAGTGGTACAGTGTTACAATACAAACGTTACGAATTTGTACGTATAATTTGTAAAGTTATAAATATCTTTCTCTAGTTTTCTTGAAAGGCTCATTAGTTTCCTCATAACCTTTTTAAGCCACTGATCTATTGAAGTAAACTTGAAGTAAAATTGAAGTATAATTACCAGAATATTCTGTGCAATTTCCATGTCGATTAAACAAGTATTTTTTTTTTAAGAAAATGTAGATATTTTTATTTTGTTCTCTAGTTTTGGAAGGTTGTATTAGTTTTGTTTATATACTCGTAGTATTCTAGTGTACTTTTCCAGCAAAATGACAGGAATATTTAAGTAATAATTTGTATTATTATTAGTTTCATTAGTAATGCGGTAATAATATAAATGATGGATTAATTGAATTTCAGAAATTAACTTCTTTTAATGAAATTAATTTCTACCTGGGGATACTTAACTGTTAATAACAGTTATATTATTCGTGATTCGGTAATACTAAAAAGGATGGATTGATTGAATTTCAAAACTTACATTCCTTATAATGAAATTATATTAGTTCTGTTGGCTCCGAAGTTAATTAGCGCCAATCCTTCTATGATACTGGGAGGATCCCCGACCGGATAATGAAATTTTTATTTAAGGTCAGAAGGACAATTGCTGGTCGGCCCGAGGGCCCGGTCCTCTTTTGGGGAGAGGTGCCAGGAAGTATTATGTTATGTTTTGACACCAAACAGCGTTCAGGTGGAAGCCTTCGTCACCTCGGGGGAGAGGGACCTGTCCCGCGTCAGAGATACTTGAATATAGATACCCATTGGCAGGTTTCCTTGGAACAGAGAGAGTGTGTGTGTTGTGCTGTGAATGTGAGAGAAGAAAGAAAGCAGTGTTGTGACTTTGTGTGAGGTGTAAGATCTACTCACCCGATAACGGGGTGAGCACAGCGCGTCCACCAATCGGTAGCCAGATCTCTACGTGCGCTGACGTTTGTGTCCGCTCATGCCGGGATTCGGAATCGAACCCCGCACCGCGACGTTGGGTGGCCAACGCCGTATCCACTCGGGTAGCATGAGCGTTGGCTCCGAAGTAAAGAGCAGGACTAATGTTTGGTTTGAATTATGAAGTCTGAAAATAAAATTGAGTTAATAGATACATTAGCTCCCTCACGCAAAATTCCGATAATATTGTATGTTCTTAAGGCTCGTCGGTAACCTGCATTTGTGGTTTTAAATTGGGAAAGGAGTTTTGCGTTGATAAAGAAAATATACGAATAATATTAGCCTTCTTACCTCACCCATGAAAGTTGATTGAACCTTCACCTAAAAAAAAACACTCAACATACAAATTAAACTGATAGGCGAAACTCATGAATAGTGAAGCGAAATGTTTGAATGGGGAGGATGGATGAACATTTTAAAAATAGTAACTTTTTGAAGAAAGGAAAGAACAAAGAACGAAGAACGGGGTTTAGATTGTTCTTTATTTTGGTTACTGCAAGCGTTCTTATCCCCTTGGGTTCTGCTAACGTTCTGGGGTTATTTTTGTGAAGTGGAAACAGTTCTTTTACCAAGTTGGGGAAATGGCTTTCCTTACGCCCCTCCTCTTCCTCAAGGAAGGGACGGAGTGTTGTAAATGCTTCCCAACATACCGTAAAACTCAAGCTATCACCTAGGGTAATGAGTTCCTATTCAAGGGTATGGTGAGATCCTTAGCAATCTACCCACAAGTCCAGACGGTAATAATCATATGGAGCCCATAGCTTGAAAATAAGGCCAGAAAATCAGTTGTCAACAAGGTGGACATAGAAGAGATGAAAACTTGAAGCACATGTTTTAAAATAGAATGACAAAATAGACAGGCAAAAGAAGGTATATAAGCAAAAATAGGGTAGCGGGCAAAGAATCTATCAATTTGATAAATAATTATAATATCTTCCCCGCGAGAGAAGCTTTGTTGCAGTATGAAAGGTTTTTACGGTGCAAAAACTAGATCGAGTCTTTTATTTTTTTAAAATAACTTTAGTTCTGAATACTGACTTTTGTTTGAGTTTCTGAGGTTATTCAGGAAACAACAAAGAACCATTTCTGAATCAATCAGGATCTCACGGACCTTAAAAGAGTATGACAAAGAATTAAAGGTACGAAAAAGGATTTTGAACGCCAATTCTCAATTCCAGAGAATAAGGAAGCGTTATTCCTGGCAGAGGATATATTTTTGATAAACTAAAGGAGAGGAAACTCATTGTAGGATTCACTCACATCGCAAAAGACCTTGAGATTAACCACACCATCGTCAGTGAAGATGTCCGAGGGAATTTCATTTTAAACAACTTCACCCAATTAGCAAACGTTATTAAGTTAAACTTACAAATAGTAGAGTTCCATCTTCCCTTTCACGGTCATAAGTTCGCATCAAAAGTCTACCACGAATGTTGACTGGCATCAAAAAACTAAAGGGTTCGAATAACTTTGAGATTTGCGAATGTTTCGTTTTGTCTCAATGTCGGTGTCGATCTCAGTCTTGATTAAACCTAATAAGTCGCTTTTTTACTCATAATGAGAAGTGAAGACACGTTCGAGACCCTCATTATGCGCTTCGGACTTGTTCCCGGTTTTGAACAGGAATTTTTAAATGTTCGTAATTCAAGTTCCACGAACTGAGTTCGAATCCTTTCCTCTCACGTGCTAATCTCTCGTTAGCTTCGATTTCCTCTTCTTTGGGAAGATCCGGGTCCAAACTCGCATTTACGAAGTGATCAAAATAAAACTAATTATTACTACTTTGAAAAACAAAGGTTGTTCTTGAAAATACCGATATAATAGTTAAGAATTTAATGCTTAATATCTGACAGCAGGACGAATTTAGTAGATAGAAACCGAGAGAGAAGATTGAATTGGGAAGTACAAGGTCTATTCCAGGAAAGACTGCTTCGTTGAAGAAGGGAGCAGAGTTCATTTTAAGGCTATATGTAGTTGAACATAGATCAGATCTTACAATTAGTTTAAGCTGACATATTTTTCATGAGACGATGTGAGGCCCATGTGGTATTAATATAATCTTTGGGATCTACAGGTACTTCTTCCAAGATGCTCTCTTTCAAATGATTTTGAAATACCTACCCGTAAGCTTATATTAAACCTTTTTCTGCCAATTTTGCAATTTTTAACTTGAAGGGAACTTGTGATCACACTTCTCGAACCAAAGCAAATTGAAATGATCTTTGCCGCCTAGCTGATTGATATAATTTTAAAACTCGTCACTTTTTAATTTATTACAACCCTAAATATGAATCACATTCAGATTTTAAATATTTCAAAGGTTTAAATAAGAAGTCGTGAGATTCAAAGCAAAGTTGACAATCAATTTGGATGTTTGGTCGATTTCGGGTCTTGGATTTATATATCGCTTTTTACTCGCTTTTATCTGATCTTCTGACTCGTTCTCCACCTCAATCTTAGGAATAGTGTGGCCAGACCCCGCTCGAATTACCTTTCCAAGCGAAGTTATATTGAACCACTTGTGTAGAGTATGATGTCTATGTTGAATGATTGGAAGTACATTCCCCTACCCTTAAGGTATCCCATTTTGTTCCGAAGAATGGTTAACTCCAGAATGTTCTTGGTAAATACTGAGTTAAAACACAGAGGAACTGTTTCAAATTTTAAGGGAACAACAAGACTTTACGTTGGTAATTTCTCCCGAATGGGGCTTAGTGGCTGTTTTAAGAAGTGAAAGACCGAAAAAAATGAGTTACTCAAATTTTTAATGAACGTTTTTGTTATACATGTGTACGACGGGAGTTCGCTCATCTTACCAACCAAATATAAGGCGACGGATTTAGAGATGGAAGACCTTTGAGAAGCAACCTTCTGTAGATTGGATATGTCCAAGAGTGTCACAATCTGCCCATGAAGTTGTTTCAAATTACGATTTGGGGATTTTATTCGGAACAGACCTGACAGCGAATTAGGCGTTCGAGGCTAGCGCGAGGTTCAGAATTAGGCTATGGCGTTCGAAGCTCGTAGTGTGAGTACAATGTTTCGGTTAGGTTTGGTTTTGGAGCCAAGAACTGGCGCAAACTTCTCGCCGAAACTTTTTCCAATCAGTTATGGCTCCTGTTGACATTTTAAGCTTTTAAACGCCGAAAAAAAAGTAGTTGCCAACCTTTTGTACCGTGCGTGAATGAAATCAACGATTGTCTCAAAAGATAACTTTGATTCTTCTAACCAAGTGTCCTTTCGCAATCCAGCACTTAAATTGCATTCAAGCTTATTACAGACTAGCCTTAACCTGGCGCTAGCCTCGAACGCCTAATTCGCTGCCGGGCCTGTTCCGAAAAAGACCTCCATCTTTTTTTCACTGCAATAGGACAAAAGAAATCTTGCACTGGTACGATAGAACACAACGGGAGGGCGGGAAAAGGTGCGACAACTGGTGAGAAGAAGAGCAGAGACTGCACATATTTTCTTTTCTATGGTATTGCAAAAGTCATGTTACTCGCTATGACGCTCTCAACAAAGGAGATAATGATTGCTTTGATGCAGTTAGACACGTTTTTATTTTTGTAACACATAAATATGTGTCGAAGTTTAATATCAATCAATGTGGCCACCCTCGGCGGCGAACACGGGCTCCAGGCAAGACCTGAAAGTCGCGGTTGACGGAGGAATTCTCTCGTCAACGTTAGTGGTTAGGTCCGGCAAAACGGAGTTAATTATTTACTAATCCAACCTAAAATAACCTCACATAACCAAGTTAGGTTGAGTTATTTTAGGTTGGATTGATCAATAATCAACTGTTGGTAGTTCAAGACCTAACTTCATGGACACTGACTAAATTTTGGTACAAAAACGATTTGCGGCGATTAATTATAACCAGTGCAAATTTTCCGCTAACGCTATTTCGCAATTTTTTTTTGTTAGTCCGCTATTAGCAGATTACCGATTGGCGGACTTAAATTGCGGAATGTCCACCTTTGCTGATTATAAAACAACGGTAATGAGAGTAAAACGCCATTTTGAGTTGTTTTTAATGAAAAATAACTCGAAAGTCTCCCTCGAAGTTAATCTTAACAATTACCAATTTTATTAGGCAAAAAAAAACAACAAAAAACCCTAGTTTGTGGTGTTAAACTAAAAAAAACTTGCATACATCGATACACAAAATGTCTATAACTCCTACGTGCTCCTCTGGGTCATAAATCCTGAAAATCCACGTACATATAAATCTCCTTGAGACCATACAATTCAAAGGCATCTTAATGAAAGCTAAATGTTAATTTAAAACTAAATGTGGAATTAGCACAACACCAAAATGGATTAGTACTCCAAAAATTGTCATAAAGACTAGTCTCTCATTCCACTTTATCGCGGACAGTATTGGCAGACAACTCAGTTCCTAAACAACTAACCGAATTTAAAGGAGGGTTGGCAAAACCCCCCAAATTTTTAAAAATCCCAATAAAACCAGTTTTCTTTTTTTTAAAAACCCGGGTTTTATTCTGTTTTTTTTCAAATCTCGGTTTTTTCAAAAAACAAATGCTACAAACATTAGAATAACATAGAAAAAGAATAGCTATCTCTATTTTTATATAATATTAATAATTACTTAATTTAATAATTATATTATAGTAAGAAAAGATTACAGTAACAGATCACTGATCGAGAATTGCGGGTACCCATGATAGCCATAACCTGTAGAAGGAGAGATGAATTATGAGTCAGTATCAGAGAAATAATCTTCATTTGATACATATTTGTTGAAATTATGGGTCCTTTCTGTTTGGCGGCAGGCGGATCTTTTGTACCAAATTTTCGACAATAATGCAGTTTTGAGTGCTGAATACGAATATAACATTTCTTTCTTTGTAGAAATAAAAGGAAGTATCTAAAAAAGAAATTTCAAATTGTAAATTTGGTTTGTCCGATATATTTAGAAAAAAAACGAAATACGAATGAAACGAACTTGAACTGCCATATGATTTCTCAATATTATTGTTCACTCCCTTTATTATTTCTTCAAACATTCATTTGTATTTAGATATAAGTATCCCATAATATTTTTGTAAACAAATTTTCATTTCTCTTGCGTTTTCGCCACATAAATTCACATAAGTAGGAATCGAGCATCTCACGGTGGGTACCGCCGTGTTCCAATATGTTTCACCTTTTTGGAGTAAATTCTAGGGGATTGCTCGTGGCCCCCCCCCCCCTACGATGATCCTGAGTTTCAATCAATTTAGGGGGGTCTGGGGGGCACAGCCCCCCAGTATATAATCATAATTGTTTATAGAATAATGTTCTAAACTAGTGTGCATTAAATTTTGGGTTTTTTAAATACCTCCTTTCATTTCTCCAAAAAATAAATGTTATATTCGTATTCAGCACTCAAAACTGCATCGTTCGTGAAAATTTGGTACAAAAGATCCACCTGCCGCCAAACAGAAAAGATCCGAAATTATAAACATAAATATGAATTTTGAATAAAATAACGATAAGTAGTATGCATTTCTTGAAAAAAAAGTGTAATTTAAAAAAAAAACTTGTTTTTTTTCAAATTTCATTTGAAAAAGCCCTCCCAAAAAAACTGGTAATTACCCGGGTATTTTTAGGGCTGTTTTTTTTATTTGCCAACCCTACTTTAAAGTAAGCTCTTAAGGGTCAATAGACGAAGTGAAATTTAACCAAAGATTATAACTGAATATACGATTACCGACCTAAGTCATGACGACTTCCAGCAGTTATGTTGCTCAATATTAAACAATAAAGTTGTCCATATACTGTAGAAAAAGGGATATTGTAAAGATGAGGCCTTCTAAGGTTTTTACGATCCCATTATAACCCAACCTAGCTTAACCTAACCTAAACTAAACTAAGCTAACCTCTTCTAGATGATGTTGGTTAATTTGGGATACGTTAAGTAATATTAGGGTAAAAAAAAACAACTTGCCCTGGCTCATCTTTACAAAATCCAAAAAAATACTTCAGTAACCTAACATCTTTCCTACCATAAAGGGAAGAGGTAACTATGAAGAGCGAAAGAAACCTGCAATTACCTTGAAAGGATTACTACCGAGACCTACTCGAACGTAGGAGAATCTTTCAAAGCGAACATAAACGTAATCTCCGTAAGTGAACCGTACTCTAATGAATATAACTAACCTAAAACACAATCCTAAATCTGGACTCTCGGAATCAAGTAATAATTATAATTCATTGAAAATACATCAGACGTATAAACACTGGAATGGCTCAGCAATGGTTTAAGTTAAACAACTCCAAAAGAGCGACATTGTTAAAATTAGTCGAGATAAAATTCCAACTAAAGTAGCATCATAAATTAGCCCCCTAAATAAAGCGAGGACAAACAAGCGTCATTAAATAACGCTCGGGAAAACCAACGTCCTTAAATGAACCCAAAAGCTTCATTAAATCAAGTTTTAAGGTTTCCTTAAGTAGGGCAAAAGGCTTCTTTAAATGGGGTTAATATCCTCTAATGAAGTAAAAGGCTTCATTAAATGAAGTTTTAAAGGTTTCCTTAAGTAGGGCAAAAGGCTTCTTTAAAGGGGGTTAATATCCTCTAATGAAGTAAAAGGCTTCATTAAATGAAGTTTTAAAGGTTTCCTTAAGTAGGGCAAAAGGCTTCTTTAAAGGGGGTTAATATCCTCTAATGAAGTAAAAGGCTTCATTTAATGAAGTTTTAAAGGTTTCCTTAAGTAGGGCAAAAGGCTTCTTTAAAGGGGGTTAATATCCTCTAATGAAGTAAAAGGCTTCATTAAATGAAGTTTTAAAGGTTTCCTTAAGTAGGGCAAAAGGCTTCTTTAAAGGGGGTTAATATCCTCTAATGAAGTAAAAGGCTTCATTAAATGAAGTTTTAAAGGTTTCCTTAAGAATGGCAAAAGGCTTCTTTAAATGGGGTTAATATCCTCTAATGAAGTAAAAGGCTTCATTAAATGAAGTTTTAAAGGTTTCCTTAAGTAGGGCAAAAGGCTTCTTTAAATGGGGAAAAAATCCTCTAATGAAGTAAAAGGCTTCATTAAATGAAGTTTTAAAGGTTTCCTTAAGAATGGCAAAAGGCTTCTTTAAATGGGGAAAAAATCCTCTAATGAAGTAAAAGGCTTCATTAAATGAAGTTTTAAAGGTTTCCTTAAGAATGGCAAAAGGCTTCTTTAAATGGGGAAAAAATCCTCTAATGAAGTAAAAGGCTTCATTAAATGAAGTTTTAAAGGTTTCCTTAAGAATGGCAAAAGGCTTCTTTAAATGGGGTTAATATCCTCTAATGAAGTAAAAGGCTTCATTAAATGAAGTTTTAAAGGTTTCCTTAAGAATGGCAAAAGGCTTCTTTAAATGGGGTTAATATCCTCTAATGAAGTAAAAGGCTTCATTAAATGAAGTTTTAAAGGTTTCCTTAAGAATGGCAAAAGGCTTCTTTAAATGGGGTTAATATCCTCTAATGAAGTAAAAGGCTTCATTAAATGAAGTTTTAAAGGTTTCCTTAAGAATGGCAAAAGGCTTCTTTAAATGGGGTTAATATCCTCTAATGAAGTAAAAGGCTTCATTAAATGAAGTTTTAAAGGTTTCCTTAAGAATGGCAAAAGGCTTCTTTAAATGGGGTTAATATCCTCTAATGAAGTAAAAGGCTTCATTAAATGAAGTTTTAAAGGTTTCCTTAAGAATGGCAAAAGGCTTCTTTAAATGGAGTTAATATCCTCTAATGAAGTAAAAGGCTTCATTAAATGAAGTTTTAAAGGTTTCCTTAAGAATGGCAAAAGGCTTCTTTAAATGGGGTTAATATCCTCTAATGAAGTAAAAGGCTTCATTAAATGAAGTTTTAAAGGTTTCCTTAAGAATGGCAAAAGGCTTCTTTAAAGGGGGTTAATATCCTCTAATGAAGTAAAAGGCTTCATTAAATGAAGCAAAGGCTTCCTTAGATGGGGCAAAAACTTCCATAAATAAAACAGAAAACATCCTTAAACGAAGGAAAAGGCTTCCTTAGAGGGGAAAAAGGCTTCCTTAAATGGGGAAAAAGGCTTTCTTAGATGGGGCAAAAAGTTCCATATATAAAACAAAAGGCTTCCTTAAACGGGGAGAAAGGCTTCCTTAAATGGGGCGAAAGGCTTCCTTAGGTGAGGAAAAGGGCTTCCTTAAATGAAGCAAAAGGCTTTGTTAAATAAAGCAAAAGACTTCCTTAAATAAAGTAAAGGGTTTCCTTAAATGATGCCAAAAGCTTCCTTAAATGGGACAAAAGGTTTATATAATTCAAACAAAAGGCTTCCGTAAATGATGCCAAAAGCTTCCTTAAATGCAGCGAAAGGCTTCATTAAATTGTGCAAAAGGCTTCCTTAATGAAGTAAAAAGCGTCCTTAATGATGCCAAAAGCTTCTTTAAATGGGACAAAAGGTTTCAATAAATCAAACACAAGGCTTCATTAAATGATTCAAAAGGTTCTCTTAAATGAAGCAAAAGGCTTCCTTAAATGAAGAAAAGGCTTCATTAAATGGAACAAAAGGTTTCCATAAGCTTAACAAAAGGCTTCCTTAAATGAATCAAAATGCTTCCTTAAAGAGTCGCGTGCCCTTGCATACGATAGCCTAGCCTAGCATACTATAGGCTAGCTTGATATAGCCTATGCTAGCATAACCACACCTAACATAATATAGCCAAGCGTATCATATTATAGCCTTGCCTATTATATCCGAGACTATTATAGCATACCATACCCTAGACTAGAATAACCTTGGTTAGCTAGCTTATCATAGCCTAACATAGTATTACCGAACATAACCTAGTAGAGCATAGCCCTCGCTAGCCTATTATACTTTAGCCTACCCTAGCATAGCATAGTATAGCCCTGTCTAGCCTAGTATAGCTAGGCATAGCTAGGCATAGCTTAGCCTAGCCTAGCATAGTATAACCTAGCCTAGCATTAACTATCCTAAACAAATATAGCCTATACTATCTGTCAGAGATCAGAGAGAGAGAGAGAGAGAGAGAGAGAGAGAGAGAGAGAGAGAGAGAAAGATACGCGCTGCCGCGCCCTTCAATGGAGATAGAGAGACAACAGACAACTAGGCGACTCCTTTTGTCTGCGCTAATGGAAGTGCGAAATTATGAGACGCCGTGGTGGCCTGAAAACCTGCCATTGCAGAAAGCCGCGACAAGCTTGAGAGCCCGAAAAGGTCCCAGTGGGAGTCGGACAAAGTTTCACCTCTCCGTCTTAGGAAACTTCCCGAAATCGTGCTAAAAGGGCGAGACTACTCTCGCCTGCCGATGCGTCGGACCTTGGAACCCTCCCCTTCGGACGGAGTGGGGAAAACACAATTTGACCCCACTATAGATCCTCCGGCGCCATAGTTGGAAGGCAGTATCCGCCGTTTTCCCGCCCCGTCAGTATAATCTGTCCGCCCCCCGTCAGTACCCGTTATTTGCGTCCTGTTGGACTCTGCATAGTTCTTGCAGAACCCCTCAAGCTACGGGTATTCTGGATTAATTCGAGTGAGTCTACCCCATACCCGTTCTACCCGCTCCTCGAACGCAACGCACCCAGTCTCGACTCGTGTCTAACTCGAAAGCAAGATCTAAGTTCATCCTGATAATAGTCATTGTCAATAGACTATTATTTGAACCTTTGCACTAAGGCAAAGATTGTTCCCTCCGACCAAATCTCCGAGGCAACAGCAACGCGCAACTCTCCTGTACAAGTGCTCTCTCTACTAACCCCCCCCCCTAGTGTAACCCTCCATCGCCGGCTTCGTATACGCTCAAGGTCATTCGAGCGAACCTCGATCAATATTGTTCTTTTGTCTGTACGACGACCGGCCCCGCCAAGTCTCCGCCCCCCTCCTTTTAACCGCTGAGACTCGTGTACGTCTAATGTGTATATAGCTTGTTTTAAAACCCCCTTTAACCTTTGTAAAAAGAATATTAATTTGCATATTAGTAAAGTTATTTTTGTAACTGTTTTTCTATTGTCCTGGAGCCTCCAAGATAGTCGACTGTTTGGCCAACCTACATTTAGTTAATTCGCACTCTGCCTGTATTATAAGTCTCCCACGCACATAGCCGTTCGACCTCGGCTGAGAAACGCAGAAAGGGTTAACTTGACCCTATTCTATGATACTATCATATTATATCCTAGCCAAGCATAGCTTAGTATTGTCTAGCCTAACATACTATATTCTATTCTAGCATAGCATTTTATAGCCTAAATTAACATGGTATATCTTAGCATAGTATAGCCTAGACTATAATAGCCTAGCATAGTATATCCTATTCTAGGCTTGCCTAACAAAGTATAGTATATTATAGCCTAGTCTAGTCCAGCAGAGTATCTGCCGAATAGTTATGATGTTATTGCCAAAACCAAATAATTCCCGGCCTAACCTTAGGAAGACTTTGGCAATTATATTATTCCAAAGAGAATATATAAAAAAAAACATAAGGGTTTCAAATTTCGCTTGAATCGACCGAATAGTTATGATGTTATTGCCAAAACAAAATAATTCGCGGGCTAGTCTTGGGAGGACTTTGGGAATTATAGCATTCAAAAGAGAATGTTAAACAACATAAGGTTTTCAAATTTTGTTATAATCGGCCGAATAGTTATGATGTTATTACAAAAAAAAAAGAAGCAAATTGGGGACCAACCGACCGACATAGTGAGATGTAGAGTTGCTTGCGACTAAAAATGGTAATGTCGCATTGACACTCGGAGCAGCTCGTTTCCAGGTTCGACAAAGAAAATGAAATTGTTGAGGGTTGGTTTTTTTTTGAGGGGGGGGGAGGGGACTTAAATAATCATTGTAGGCGCAGTTATACCTTTTTGCTAAAAAATGTTCTCTCTTTAAAAGTATTTATTTACCAATATTAACAAAATTCCGACAACTTGCTAATAATACTAATGGTATGAATCGATTGGCTGTCAAAACTTAGTCCTTAAAATGAAATACACTCATTTTTAGTTTGATTTTGCAAAAGTTAACAAAGAAAAATGTTAAACTACTCATTATTATATTTGATGTTTGATTTTAATTTACTATGACATTTAGTATGTCTTTTTTTTTATATTTTTAAAGCCTTTCATTCAATAATAATTTTAAGGAATTTTTCATCTGTGCTCAAAAAGGCCTGAGAAGTTTCTTTGTATTGTTTTAGGTTTTATTTTTCCAGTTTTCCTGCGCATACAGCTTTATTTTTCATTTCACGTGTTATCCATGCATCCATTTGCTATTTGGCAATTATGTAAATATTTGAACTAAAAACGATTTGAGTGATTGAAAAGGATCAATTAAGGTATCGAACAGGATTCTTTCGTTCATAAATTAAACCTTAACTTACTTCAATCTAGTACATATAAACAGTGATTAGCTAGCTATGGGTGAAAAATAAAAGAGTAAAAAATCGGTGCTCTTACGCACATATCTTAAAGTTTATTCCGGTTCTTTCATAAGGTTCTTCAAGTTCCACTTGCGTTGTCCGCTTCTCGGAAACTTCAGACGACGCGATTGAGCTCTTTGAGAAATAATTCTCACTTATAAATAAAATGGGTAGATACATTATAATAAAAAATATTATAATAAGAACACTAGGGAAATTTAACTGTTGGACAGTGGTCGAATGGTTAAAGTGGACGCGCTATTAAGACCTTGGATTGGTGGGGTTTTGGTGGTTTGTGGATTGAGGCAGCGACTATATTATATATATATATATATATATATATATATATATATATATATATATATATATGTATTTATATAATTTCTTTTTTGCTTTTGACATATTATAATTGTCCACAAAACTAATTAGGATAGAATCTGCAATACGTCTTTCAATGTAATTATTAGAGCTGTATACAATTTTAGTTTTGTTAAAATCGATCCTATGGTTAAACTTTGGATGTGAATGAAGAGACTTGAAGAGAGCGAACCTCTCCTAATATCAGAGCCGTGTTATTTAATCATCTTAGTAAACTGACCAGATTTACCAATGTAGGATTTCTCGCAATCTTTACAGTGGGATCAGATACACTCCGGAGTCGTGGTTTGGGGAACGGAATCTGCTTAACGATTTTCTCATCGTATTCTTCTATTGAAATGTTATATTTTTGTTATTATTATTAGCCTAAGATTTTATGGAGGTTAGATAAGGGACATAGGGTAAGATTATGTATTTTTCGAATTCATATTTGGTGCTGGAATAAAATGAAAATTGATTCTAACCTTAGAATGGCATTGGTTAATGTAGTGCATGGGGATAATTAAGCTTAATAAAATTGCAAATTAGGTAGTTGATTTTGTCGTGAAGAAAAATGAGACCAAAAGTTCTATATGCTCGGAGGAATATAAACAAAAGTATGAAGGTTTTTACGCATTTTTCTTGGCACGAAAAGTAGTGTATGTAAGCATTTGAGGTTTTTTTACTTGCGGTAAACCGAGCAAAGTACCCGATTGTTTAGAAAATGGATTTTCACGTGAAGGAGCAGTAACAAGTTTTCTTCCACCATTCCACTTTGAATTTGATTGAGGGCTACAGACTGTTCAATTGAAGGGAAAATCCATCAAAGTTGATATTATCTAGAGCCAAGACTGAGAAAATATCATCAACGTATCTAAATCAGATAAGAGGTTGGAGAGAGATTCGGGGAAGGGTGACCTTTCATAGTTTTCCATAAAAAGATTACCAAGAAAGTGAGAGAGCGGATTTGCCCTGTTTCAGCTATACTTTTAACGAAAGAAGCGATCTTCAACAGAAAAAAAAACCCTCATTATCGGACCAATTTAATTATTATTGAAGAGGTATTATTAAGTCATGTCTCTAGTAGGAAAAAATATTAATAAGACGTCTAGAGCTCCATCAACCGCAACTATTATGAAGAGGCTATTTACGTCGAAACCTAACAATCATTTTCCACTAAAGTAGTTATTTTATTTTTATATGAAGTCAACTGAATGAATCGCATGTGATTGAGAGATTTTTGCCCGAGCCTTTTGATAAAATACCAGCCCGCAATTTAGATAAACTATAACCATGGGACCCGATGCAAGAAATAATTGGACGTAAGGGTATGCTCTCTTTGTGAATCTTCGGTAGCCACTACAGATAAGGAAGTGAGGAATTGATGTTTTTAAACTTCCTAGTATACATAGAATTGGGCACAAGAATTTTACGATCAGATTAGTTGAAAAATTTAGTTTTATTGTTAAGAGGGTCAGAATTTAGAACTTCGTACGAACCACCGTCACATAAAATATGATTTAATTTTTGCGAATATTGATCTTTACTCAAAATAACAATCTGGTTCGTTTTGTCAGATTTGGTTAGGACTCTATTTTTATCTCTCATAAGAAGCATTAAAGCATTAGGATTAAAAACACTGCAGAGATAACCACTGAGACATTCATTATTGATATCTAAGTTTTCATTACATTTGCATAGGGACACTAAATGTTGAAACTTTAATGAGTCACTGTTAGAAAAGGAAAACGAGAATCCATATCATAGAATGCCATTGATCGAAGATAAGTACCCAGGTCGAAAGATTCAC
This sequence comes from Ceratothoa steindachneri, assembly GCA_963969495.1. Lineage (NCBI taxonomy): Eukaryota > Metazoa > Arthropoda > Malacostraca > Isopoda > Cymothoidae > Ceratothoa > Ceratothoa steindachneri. Next base: position 22,941,892 of record OZ018334.1, read on the forward strand.
GTTTTCCTGATGAGATGACGAGGTGCACCAGGGACTGTTCTCGAAGATGATGTCAAGTTTCTTATTACGTTTAGATGCTCTTTACATACCTCGGTAAAGATGATATTGGCCCATACGAAGAAGATGAAGGAGTTGAGCCCGATCATTACAGGTTTCTCTCTGGCTTTGGAGTGTTTCGCGTTGAAGGGGGGTCTAGTAGGCAGTCGCCAGATGGGCTTCTAAAAAAAAAGTCGAAGGAGGAATTCATGTTCAACGTCTCTCCTCGTGCAATCTATTGCCTCTTGTAGGAGAAGCGCTTCCACTTAAGTAAACGGGAGTTTGTGCTTACGCTGGTAACTTTTTTTCTATAGGGAAGGCGGGGTAATTTTGTTCTCTAAGCATCCTCTTACGAAATTGAGCCTTAATTTACGTAGGTGTGCACTGCATAACTTCACGTAAAAATTAAAGCGCGGTGTAAGTGCGTCACGTGGATTAATCGTGGTGAGCGATAAGTTGGAAAATACCACACTAACGAGATAAAGTTAAATAACAGAAACCGCAATTATTAATTAGATTTTATCGAAAATGATGGAATCTATTATAGCAAGGAATATTAGAGATCACTTGGATAAGCATAAGTTGATAAAAGAATCACAGCATGGCTTTAGTAAGGGTAAATCCTGCCTGACTAATTTGCTGTCTTTTTATAGTAAGGTGTATGAAGCAGCAGATAATGATGAAAACTATGATATTTTATACTTGGACTTTAGTAAGGCTTTTGATCGAGTGCCACACTTACGGCTTCTGAGCAAAGTTAAAGCACACGGGATCGATGGCAGTATATTTAGGTGGATTCAGTCATGGCTTGGTGACAGACAGCAAAGAGTTAGTATAGATGGAGTTAAATCTGAGTGGGGATGTGTTAGCAGTGGAGTTCCGCAAGGATCTGTTTTGGGTCCTTTGCTATTCTTAATTTATATTAATGATCTTGACATGGGTATAAGTAGTGACCTGAGTAAATTTGCTGATGATACTAAGCTAGGTAGGGCCATTAGGGCTGATTCTGATGCTGTTGTAATGCAGGAGGAATTGACCATTCTGTCCAATTGGGCCGAGAAATGGCAAATGAAGTTTAACTTAGACAAATGTAGTGTACTTAGTATAGGTAGAAATAATCCATTGAATAGTTATAAATTAAATGGCAGAATTTTAGGGAGGACTGATTGTGAGAGAGACTTGGGTATTTTGGTAAGTTCAGACCTTCGTCCTAGAAAGCAATGTCTAAATGCTAAGAATATAGCTAATAGGATATTGGGATTCATTAGGAGGAGTGTAAGCAATAAGAGTGCTGAAGTCATTCTAAAACTGTATCTGGCGCTAGTTAGGCCTCATCTAGACTATGCAGTACAATTTTGGTCACCATATTATAGGAAGGATATTGATTTGCTTGAGTCTGTGCAGAGAAGGATGACAAAGATGATTGGTGGGCTAAGGAACTTACCCTATGGTGAAAGGCTCAGAAAACTAAATCTACATACATTGGAAAGGAGAAGAGTCAGAGGGGAATTGATTGAAGTCTTCAAATGGGTAAAAGGATATAATAAAGGGGATCTGGGTAAGGTTCTTATACTTAGTGAACATGACAGGACACGTAGCAATGGGTTTAAGCTTGATAAGTATAGGTTTAGGAAGGAGATTGGGAGGAATTGGTTTACAAATCGTGTGGTAGATGAATGGAATAGGCTCACTAGGCATGTGATAGAAGCCTCCTCTCTGGGTAGTTTTAAGAATGGATTAGATAAATATATGGATGAAGCTGCTAGATGGGACTGACTTTTTTTTATGTACATATGTATATATTTTTCTAAGGAGTGGGAAGATTATATTTTGCGGTTGCATTAATGGACATAATCCTCTGCATGCATTTTATGTATATTGTAGATTAGATCTGACGAACTCCTGTTAAGGGTGACAATGTTGATGACTTTTCTCTGGTAAGAAATCTTTTGTGTGTTGAATGGAACAGGAGCTGCCAAGTGTAGGCCATGAATGGTCTTTTGCAGTCTCCTTCTTTTCTTATGTTCTTATGTTCTTATGAAAAAAGGAATAGTTCCGGCTTCCGTTATCGCCATTCAATTAAACTATGAGATCGTGAAAAATTTCTTCCAAACTTTTTCTCACCGCAATCTGTTTACGCGCTCGAGGTCCATCCTGAATCGACCAAAATCTATTGAATATATTGTGAAAATTATGGCGAAGTTTCGGAATTATTTGTGCGTTATTCATGTTCCAATAGACAGTGACAATCATGTTGTAGTTAGAAAACAAGGAACCAATAAGGCAGCCATTCCTTCATATCTCAATCCAGAGATATCTTCTTGCAAATAGCAGGGTTAAAGTTGAATTCACAGTGGTTGTTCAATGGTGCATACTAATGAAAATTATGGTTATTCACCTTTACATCTATAAAAAGTTGCTTCGTTACCAATCTCAACAATGTCCAAAAAACGAGTAAGGTAATGGAGAAACCATTCGACCCATTCCTTATAAGTTTACTAAGGTGCAACTTTGGCCAGCGGGAGACCTGTTCTGCATGACCCTTCAGCGTGTTGATTAGCTCTCGAGTGAAGTGTTCGGCTCATTGAGCCGATGAAGGTTATGTCGCACGACGCACACTTGACTTGATAGATAGAAGAAGAACGGCAAGCAATTGGAAGGGTTTCTTTGTAACGAAAGAGTGAGTCGATTGTATAACTATTACGGTTGATTATCTTTAGAGCAAAAAATGGAAATGTTTCTGGATTATAGAGTGGATTTCGGTGGTCATTTTCTATATTCTTGGACCAAAGAAGGGCACCAACTAAAAGCAGATTAGAGTATTGGCCTATTAAAGAACTGTGGAATCCATTTTCTTTGAAGAATTTCTTTAGATAAAAAACTATTCGTGCCATAGTTTATAAGTGGAGCAGATCTTAAATGCTCTGTGAAGAAGTGTACCACTAGAGTTTAGTTTAAACGAACGAGGAATGTAATTGAAGAAGCTAGTTCCTAGGTCAGTGAAGGTAGGCTTGCGATATACGTTAAATGAAAGGCCAGTAGTGGTACAGCTTAAATTGATGTGCAAATAAGGCAGGGAGCCATTGTTTTCTATTTTATGTTTTTGTGCTGGTGGTTAATAAATTCCAGAAATTTGAGGGCATGCTTTATACTATAGAGCATAACATGACAATCGTCAACAAAACGTCTATACAAGTCGGGAAATAATTCCTGTGGGAAGATTGAAGCCAGGAAGACTCATGGAAGCACATAAAGATATTTGCAAAGGTTGCTCCTAGGGAAAGTCCCATCTCAACCCCCCTCCTTTTGTAGGCAAAGTTCGCTATTAAAAATGGAGTAAGAATAAGATATGGATAAGGGGAGAAGAGAACGAAATTGATTGTGGTCAAAGCAGAAAAATTGTTTAAAAGAACCGAATTGAGTATTTATCATGATATCAATAGTCAGTGGTGGGCGCGATAACGAAAAAAGGTATCACGATAACTGATAAATCGATAACCTTATCGGCGATAACCGGTAATCGATAATTGGCGATAAATTTATCGCCCAATAAGGTGATAACTGATAAATCCAAAATTCCGATTTTGCGGGCACAGTCTCTTGCGACGTCATCACTAATTCAATACTATAAAATAGCAGTGCACTGCACTACTAAGTTACAATAAAAATAGGATCAGTTTAGAATAGGGGCGTAACTTCGTAAGTGTTCAAAACGTTAATAAACGGATATTAAAGAATAGCACTAAAGAGTACATGCATTCAAATACGCGTGCACAAAAAATTAGAACGGAAGAAGCACGGGAACAAAGGGAAAAAATCATTAAGGAACGCGTAAACCCGGTAGCGCGCAGGAGCAACACTTCGTGACCTCTCGTCCGAAAGCTGGTGAGAGACTGAAGCTGAGCGAACATTTTGAGAAGACGTCAAGACCGGCCGCTTCGCACTCCGTTCAGTATACGTTCGGTTCCTAGCTCGGACCTACCTATTTCTGCCTCCAAGGCACGCGAGGCTCACCCCCGTGCTAAACTGGAACCAAAAACTGAAATTATCGATTATCGCTAGTTTGGAAACAAAAGTATCGGCCATACGGATGAATCAATAACGCAGGAAAAAAAAATATCGGATAACCGATAACCCGATATCGTTATCGCGATAAATTATCACGATAATTTATCGCGATACCACATATTAGTAAACAAATTTTTAATATCAAAGCTGGCTAAGGTATATATTTTCAGCGTTGGAAAGGCTAGATATTTGCTCAAGTAAGTCTAAGGAATTATTGAGGGTAAATTTATTTGTGGTGAGAGGGGAGAGCAGAGGAAGAATAAATTTATCCCAGGCATAAGAAAGGGTATGTATAGCAAAGAAAGAGAGTTACAATATAATGTAAAGCTTATATTTCTTGGGAAGACCGTATAGGATAGCCTGGGAGGGGCCAGATGCAAAAAGTGAACATATGCTATGGCTCGATTAACTTTAACTTTTTAAATTTAGATAATACACGAATTGTTAAATTAACAAATTTTGTAGTATCGTATATAATTCTGAGCATTTTTTTAGACATAAATATAGGGTATAAGCTGTGTAGGGTCTTTGGGAGTGCCTTGTTTACCAAGGGTCATTTGTCACAGAATTTTGGTACCACTCTATTTATAGCAAAATAGGTTTCTTAGTCCACCTTGGTGGCTACCAGTTTGATTCTTCTAAGAGTGCCTTGTACGTAAGGTACTGAGTCCAAAAGGGTAGAGAGTTCTCTTCTTTCTTGATTGTAGGCTAGGCGAAGGTGATCAGCAATTTCGTCAAAAGTAAAGAAATATTGGAGCTAGATTCAATATTTTTTTATTTGGCGGAAACTTGGAAGATCTTCAGATGTTTCTCTTCTTCAAGTGAGTTCTCCTCTTGAGGCATCTTCCAGTTCGCCTTTTACATAAGCGGCCCTCACACATACTGCGGCATTTAACAGTAAACAGATGGAATTAATTTTTATGCGTCTAACGAGTTACAATAATACTAAATTTATTCCCTCTACTTACATTAATTTATTTGACAATATTCACAATTATTATTGAATCCCACAATTGTTATATTATTACACACAAGCAATTTAATAAGATTCAACAAGTTTTCTTAATGTAGTGCTTTTGACTTAATGGCTCAATTCAGTGCGTTTAACATATTAAAATAGAAGTTTTATGGCGATAAATTCATAGTAAATGGTTTGTTGTATTTTTTACACATATATTAATCTTAACAGAGACAAAAACAAATCCACTCTATTAATTGCTATTAACTTTATCGGGACTGCGAATTGCTACTAATTTATCCGCAGGTAATTTCTTAAGTTATTTCCGTCATTTCTTTTAAGTACTGAGGTATAGATTGCAAGGTTATCAGAAGCTTCTTTTTTTTAGAGAGAGAGAAATTCAGTTTGTAAATTAGAAGGGCAAAATCAATGCCAAATGCTAGAAGTACACGGAATCAAGGAGAAAGAGATTTCGAGGAAAAAATAAATATTACATTGTAAATGTCTCATGGTTTGATATTATTATGAATTCCCAAGGTGGCTAGTTTGCGCTTTTAAGGAATAAACACATTGGATACCTGTGTAGCATGACACACCCTCCTTAGCCAATTGTTAAATGAGTCTAAATTCAAAGAAACAAATTCAATTGGTTTTCACACTAAGAAAATTTGCTAAATTAAGATTTTAAAAGTTAAACTCTTGTTTCAAAAGCCTACCTTGACATTCTTTTTATAAAACTGCTTGGAGTGTAGACACTTCTTGTATCACTTAAAGCGAAGAAACTTAGGAAATACATCGCACGTTTTTGAAGTACTCTAAGAAAGAGATTCTAGCTTACACTTTTCGATTTGGGTGGAATTATCCAAATATTTTCTATAAAGTCGTATTGGTGTTCTGGTGGTGGTTACCGCGTAAAATAGATTCAAGAGAGCATTGCATTATAGTTCGAAGTTCAATTACTTCAAGTTATAATGAAATATCATATATCCTCCATGAACGCGAAAGAAAGATGAAATAAATCCAGCAAACAGCAAGAAACAGAAAACCAGGATAATTTGTCTTCGGAAATGTTATTTCCTAATTCGCAACAATTCCGTACAGGAGGGGATTTGAACCGTGCACACTGAGGGACTGGGCAACAGCTTTGATCTCAATTAAATCTTCCCTTAAACCACTCGGCTACGCAGAAGAAAACAGCAATTTGGCGAATTAGGAAATAGCCTTTCCGAAGAAAAATTATCCTGTTTTTCTGTTTCTTGCGGTTTGATGGATTCAATTTATATATATATATATATATATATATATATATATATATGTATATATATATATATATATATATATATATATATATATATATATATATATTTAAAGGCCCAAAGAAATGAAAACCTGTAACACAACCCGGAAAAACGCTAAGGATATTAATTACGTGGTCCATTAAAGCTTAAGAAAGAAAATGGGAGAATAATAGAAACAAACAATAGGGAAACTATTTTAACCGTTATATGAAAATAAAGAAAGGAGTTGGATTTGAACCTGTGTCATCAACGCTCTTCGCTAAAATGACCACGACGCTCATTTTAGCGTTTCTTCAAAATGCAAGTGTAAATTTATCTTTCCTTTCTCATTACAGTTCCTCATTTGTATATACCACATTTCTGATCCTATTTAGTTATCCCACACAAATTCATATTATATACATCCTATTTTATTTAGTTAACCACCCTATATTTTCAACACATCATATACAAAACTTAATAAATTTACGTCCAATACAAATTCAATTTTCACCATCGCATTTTACCATTCTATATTACTGTCACGGTACACCACTCTATACCATACACTACTCCTATATTATGTGGAGGGTGACTTAATCACCTACTGCAATGCGAGCTGTTGAAAGACTGTTCACAGGGATTAACGACAGAGTAGGAGGTCAAGCTTGAGGCATTGGGTTTCAAATTCTTAATAATCAGGCAGAGTACATAAATGGTTGGCGAGATTTACTTGAATAGGCCGAGAGTATCGTTCAAGGTTAGTTAAAGATGAAACAACAAAAATATACTTTTATTTAAAAAGATCAAAATAGGAATAATAATAAAAAAGAAAAGGGAATTATTTAAATTGAAATAGTCTCTTGATAATTATTATGAGGAGGGATTCTCAAATGAAATTAATTGATTAGCGTTACTAGGCTCAGATCAAAAGAGGGAACTTGACAATACTAATAATGGAGAGAGTTTCAGTCTTAAAGGTCGGTGACTCTGAGGAAGGTCCTTCTTGCGATGAGGCGAGTGTGGAACAATTCGATGAGGCAAGTGGGGCACGGTCCGAATGAGGCAGGTGGGGAAAGATCCGAGCCAACCTTCCGATGAAGATAGCCAATCTTCAAAGATGACGTTCGATGGAAATGTGGGAATTCTCGTAATTCCACTGTAAGAGGAAACTTATTTTCCTCAATGGTAATCGATGGAGATTTTCTTCGGTTCGATTAAACGAATGGAGACTGTTAAGCAAATTCAATGGCTTGCCGATCAGATAAGCTACCATTTGACTGGGGTAGAATCACGGCGGAGAAAGCCTGCTATCTGATGAACGCTCACGGGACGAGACGATAAGGACGGCCTCGAGGTGCGTGCTGGACTCTTCGAACTACAGTAAACCTTGAGTATTTGTATGCCCAATTCTGAGGGGAAAGGAGAAATTTGGAGAAAGGAGTCACAAGCTCTAGACATCTTAATCCGGAGGTGGAGTCGATTCATCATTTAACGGCAAGGTGCGAGAAACAACGGCTCTTTCTCGCCTCATCACCAATTTGGGACGAGTTCGCAGGATTGGGGAATGTTTCCCCAATGCGCTCAGGAGTCGAAAATTCGCGAATGTTCGAACAGGAAGTGGCGTTGTCCATGGCGGGATACAATCGCACGTGGACTCCAGTAAATTGGCGGGGGGGAGGTCAGAGATTGTTCTTTTACAATTACATTCTATTTTATTTGTCTTCCATCATATTTTAACATATCCTTTTTAGCTATCATATATTAAGTTACTTTCCTATTTATTATTTCCTATCATTGACGCCTTTATAATTGCCCGTAAACAAATTCTTCAACTTTCACGTGGCCACGCATTTATTGAAGGCGAAGAGCGCTCTTCCTTTTTTCTTAATCTATGTAGGATCGTTGTTTGGCTTTATATAAGAAAGCGGTCGTGTATAATATGCGTTATAGAGTACACACATACACCATACACACATTTTATTCAATTAAATCACCGTCGCTCACAATCACGGCCTCCGGGCGGCTTCGAAATTGAAAATTGATGCATGCCTTCTAGAGGGTCAGATTATTTAACTAAGTGAAAATCGTTGTTATGCTGGACTTAAGCTACACCTTGGTGCTGCATGCGAACTTGTTGGTCTCTTTCTCTCTCTCTCTTAACGATACCCCATATATAATAGTCCAGAGGCTTGTAGTCTGGGGAGTTTGTAGGTCAGATTTTGAGAATGATGTGTCAAAGAGATTGTCTGACAGTTATTACTAGGGCCTCCTGCATGTGTGTCATGGTGCAGAGTCTTTCTGCCGTTGTACGACTTTCTAGCGACCACTTCCTGAATCCAGGGCAACACAAACTGCTTCAGAAAAATGATGTAGCTCTTCGTATTGAACTGGATGCCCCCCAAGAAGATAACGGGTTAAAGGGAAGCATAACGTGTCCATATATATATATATATATATATATATATATATATATATATATATATATATATATATATATATATGGCCACCAAAATTAATCGTTAATTAATGATTTTTTTTACTTTTAAGTTAACTTTGAAAATTATTAATGGACTAATTAACTTTCGTAACATTTACCTTCCGTTAACTCAACTTCGTTAAATCAAAAATTAATACAAAGTACATCCATTCATATCTTAGTTTCAGTGTGTAATTTTTCGATAAATGTGCCATTTGCAGAGGAATGACAAAATGACTTTCTCTGTTTGTGTCTGGCAGTAAGTAGGAGAGGTTGAGTGTGACGATGCGTCGGTGACCCGGTGTTAGACTGTTTCGAAATGAAAACAGAAAAATAGATGTAATCCAGTGCGTATTTTTAAAATTGTTATAATAAAACAAAGTTCCAGGGCAATTTGTGGCAAAAAGTTCCATAAATAACATATTTCAGATTGTCTAAGTAATCAACTAAGTATGGCCTCTGTAGAAATTAAATGAGTTGACATCGTTGATGCTGAAACTGATGGTGCTGGTGGACTTTAACAGCAAGGGCTCAGAACCCCTATCCCCACTTTAACAAATACTTTGTGTTCAAGTCAAGATAAGTAGAAAAGCTGTTTTGTAGCTGCCAGCTGTGCCTCCCCAAGAGTGTCTTAATTAAAGGGCAGAATAAAAATCTCAATAATCTCAAACAACACATAAAGAAGACCCATCCAGCTAAGTTCATAAAGTTTGCGGAGAACACCAAGACAGGATCATCTCGTGAAAAGGCGGCAAAACACAAGCAGAGGTTTCTTCAGATTCTAGCAGTGGCCCCGGTGTTCACCTCAATGTGACAATAGAGCACGTCATCTAAACATTGGTAAGTCATTTGGCATCACTGTTTCTGGAAGTGGTATACACCGGGCTGCTGTGGATTAAATGATTTTGGATCTGTTCGAAGCCAAAATGCTGCCACTCAGCATTGTAGAGTTTAACACGGTCTAGAAGCTGATCAATATATTGAATCCCAGCAAGAGCTCCACTTAGCAGAAGACGCGGGTAAGCGAATCGTTAAATCGCATAATGACTTGAAGTATTACTTGATTAGGAAATTCTCATGTATGTGTAAACTTATCTACAATACTAAAAATGACATTTATATATTGTTCCTGCCCCTAGACGCTGCATCCAAATTCAATAAAAGCATGGAGAGTAAAGTCGAAGAGGCCTTGAGGCATTAAATGGACAAATTGGGCAGCAATAGTGAAAGCAGAAACAACGAAGATGAGGACTATGACTTATTCACTACCGTTACCCAGCAACAAGATCAATGAAAGCCAAGTCACAAAACTTGGTCAAAACCTGGCTGCAAACCAACTCTAAAAACTTGCTGACAGATGCTGCTTTTGTGGGATAGCAAGTGATGGTGAACTTGTTCATCAGATTCAACACCACCAGCCCGTCTAGTAATGCACCGGAGCGTTTGTTCTCATTTCACAGGGGCATCTTGAAGGTGAAGAAATCATTCCTATCTGATGAAAATTTCAGATTTAACTTTTTGTGAAGCGGAACATGGATTTCATGGACAAAATTTAGAATGAGAAGAATACCTACACAAAAACATAAATTATGGCTCTATCGTGTCATTTTCTTTTAATTTCTTTATTGTGTTATCGTTTTTTCTTTGTTTTTTTTCTTCGTTTGATTCTGCTACTCTACCACTAATGATTTTTACTAGTTTTATAATAATATTGTGTTTCATTAAAGTTTTCTGTTTTTGTTGTTTTTGTTCTTTATAATTTTAGCATTTTTTATACCATATAGTTTAAGCAGTTTTTTTTTTTTTTTGGGGGGGGGTGGTAGAGCAAAGAAACGTTTCCTATATTGTTATAAAATAATAATTAAGGTTAAATCGCATAATGACTTGAAGTATTACTTGATTAGAAAACTTCAGTTACATTTATAACCAATTAACATATTTGTAAATAGTTTAGAATAGGAAAGGGGGCAAAGAAAAATACAGAAAGAAAAGTAGCGAAACAAGTTTCGAACGTGCTTCCCGCGTCGCTGGACAGCCTAAAGTTAGTGAGAGCCTTAATTAAACCACTCGGCCATCCTGAGTCCCGAAAAATACTCATTTAAGCAAAGCATTTAAGCCGCTCGCCTGAACTTCTCGCACGCTACATATTAACGAAGTTAACTTTTTGGTTAATGGACTAACGGTAAACGAAGTTGACTTTTTTATTAACTGGACAAACACATCTTTCAATAAGGTCGCTTGATTTTTAAATGTAAATAAAACAAGTTGTGTTTGATATATGCACTTAATTTATATTAAATTTGAAAATACATTTTATGGCATTAAGTGTGGAATATGAGGTCGTTCAAATGTCCACCGCGGCTTCGCTTGGTGAAACGTATTCGGGAGGCCCAATTTTCGATGACTTTGTCGCATAAATCTGGAAGAATTTGCTGGATGGTGTTCGTTATGTTGACTTTGAGGACATCAACTGTTTGCGGATTATTCGCATGGACCTGCGATTTAAGGTAGCCCCAAAGAAAGTAGTCTAATAGCGTTAAATCGCACTGTCTCGGTGGCTAGTTGACGTCGCCGCCGCGCGAGATGACCCTGCCCTGAAATCGCTGGTACAAAATGTCTATCGTGGCGTGCGCAGTGTGGCACGTAACGCCGTCCTGTTGGAACCACATGTCGTCAGTATCCATATCAAGCAAATAATCCAGTTGCGGGCCACAAGAAGTTGCTTATCATCGATATGTATGTCTCGCCGTTGACGGTTATGGCAATCCCATCTTCGTTCTCAAAGAAATACGGACCTGTGATTCCGTTAGACGAAAATCCGCACCAAACAGTGACGTTGTTGGGATTCAATTGGTGCTGGTGTATCTCATGTGGATTGCTTTCGTCTCAAATCCGACAATTTTGCTTGTTCACAAAGCCATTCATCCAAAAATGGGCCTCGTCGCTGAAAATGATTTTTGGGGGGAAATTTGGGGCAATTTGCAAATGCTCTAGAGCACAATCAGCGAACACACGGCGTTGTCTATGGTCGTTTACCTTAAGTTCCTGGGTAAGTTGGATTTTGTACGGGTGCAGAACCAAGTCGTATAATTTGCCGAACTGAAGTCGCAGAAAGGCCAAGTTCTTGTGAACGACGAGAAATTGACTGCCTCGGATTTTCCCGTACACTCTCATTTACGGCAGCAATCTTTTCAGCAAACCTTGCGTTTCGGCGACGTACGGGTGTTGGCTGATTGTTGATCGACCCGTTTGCCTCGAATTTGGCCACCAAGCGTCGAACAGTGGACTCAGCAAGACGATTGTGGCGAGGATAGAAATCACGTAATGAGCAGAACGTTTGTCGATCGGAGCACTGATTTTGATAATAACATTTGATGATTTTCACACGCTGTTCAACGCTATAACCTTCAATCGTGACTTGCCAGATGTCGCTTTAACAACATGGCTACTATCGCCTGACAAAGCTCGACCGTCCTTGTTGAAAGACCCTATATATATATATATATATATATATATATATATATATATATATATATATATATATATATATATATATATATATATATATATATATATATATATATATATATATATATATATATATATATATTCTAACATCCTTCTCTTTTATTTCTCTTTTTGAATATTTAATAATTGTTATTTTCTATTTTTAATATCAGCTATTTTAATTTCATTTAAACCTTGCTTAAGCTTTTTCTTCGCCTCGTGTTATCTGAAGAAAATTTCACAAATTGTCGTTGATTCTTTTTATCCCTCAACATTCATTCTTATTTATAGCAGTGTAGAAATTAATTATCTAGGCTGTTGATGTAAAATTGGCGCCCAGCCTAGTTTAATATAATCATTAATTCTTCAGGTATGATTAAATACTTACCTATTCCCTTAAACGTGGAAAAATAATCGCTTCCTTGTCGAATTTCGAATCTAAAAGGTCTAAAGCTCTTAGCCCCTCAAGTCATGGAGCACAATCATCTAACTTGCTTTCTGGATCGTCTGAATGAACATGTTCGGGCTGAAGCTGCAACACTGAACTTTTCGACCTTCGCCTGGAAGAAATATCCATGCGATCCATATGGGCACATTCGTCCCCGATGGACGGTTGTAGGTATAGAAAATTTGGGAGAAATATCCAAAGTGCTTCAAAAGCTATATGTTATGCGTTTATAAATATTGAAGCTGCAGCTGTAACTCCCCTCCCCCTCCACTATTTCTAATCAAGGTATATGTTAGCAGTTCTATGTCAGGGAGAAGCTTCCCTGCAACCGGAAAGGGTGCAACGTAGTTAGGATCCTTCTGCGTCGAACTTTAGTGCTGTATTGGAAAAAGATAATGTAAGTTCACTATGACTTATATTTTTGATAAAATAACAGGGGAAAGCATTCCCCCTGCCAAAGTATGCAATGCGAAAGGGCGGCTCTTCCTCTTGACAACTTAACCAAAGAGTTCATTCGAGCACGATAGACGAGACACGGCATTTCCATCATCAACGTTCTGTTACAATCAACCCTCATCTTAAGCCTTTCCCTCGATCATTGGATTTGTGCTAGTATCTTACAGAATAAGTGACTAAAAATGTGAAGTGTAAACAATCATCTCGTTATTTCATATATTATCCTCACCCTCGTCTTTTTCATCCTTTCTTTATTCTTCTTCAGCTTCTTCCTTCCAGCATCCTTTAAACTAGAAAGGCATGTGATCCATGGGTCATCCGCCTCTTCTCGAATTCATGTTGGTTCTCCATTGCGTATCTTTGACTGATTTTGAGTTCTTTCAGTCCTTGTAAACAGTGTAGCAGAGTTCAGTGTTCACCCTGCTTCTGAAGTTTATAAAGCTTGCCCTGAATCGGATTTAGTTCTCGCGGCCAATAATTCTGATATCAGGACCTATAGAAGGCGTAACTTTCAAGTTTCTTTTCGCCTTCGTCGAGTTTTACGATGGTTTTCGTCATTGTCAAGGTTGAATCTCCTATATTGATCCTCGATTTTCTCTCTACACACGTCTTAGTCGATTCTTGGATTCACAAGATTGTATACCGCAGGATTTTTTTTATTTCTCTCTCTCTCTCTTCTCTCTCTCTCTCTCTCTCTCTCTCTCTCTCTCTCTCTTATTATTATTATTATTATTTACTTTGGTAGATTAATAACTATTGTATAGATCAGGGCCCTTGTGAGGAAAAAAATGTGCTAGTGCGAGACCTTTTTTGGCCCCCCCCCCCTTATAAATTATAAATTGTCGAAGTATGGCCAAGTATACGGGAATATACGCACACAGGCTCTAAGGTAGGCTAAGCAAGGCAACAACTGTTATTGTTCTAAGAGTGCGATTTGAATAGTTTGCTGCAGCTGCGTGACCAAGGAATATTCCAAACACAACAACAAAAAAATAGAACACAAATACACACTAAATAAAAGGTACACAAATAAATATGGATATACGAGTATATAGGTACATGAATAAGACGGAATTAGGTTCCGAATACTGATTGGATAACCAGAGTTATTAAATGGTTATAAGGACAATTTAGGGTAGTGCGCGATTTAGTTCCTTTGAACCTCGAGAGTAAAAGGGAGCAAACTTGGATGGGGGGTGGTCTTGGTGACCTTGGTTACTCACGGGTGTAGCTGGGAACCCGAAGAGGGTGATGCTACTTTTTCCAAACACTGATTTAGCGAGGTGCGGGCCTCTTGTGCTCAAGAGGTCACCGGACCAACTTCGAAGGGAGGGGGGTTACTTCTCCAAACTCGGATCGAGCGAGTTATCGGGCCCTTTGTCCTCAAGAGGTCGCCGGTCGAACTTCGAAAGGGGGAGAGATGACTTCTCCAAACTCTCATTGAGCGAGCTATCGGGCCTCTTGTCCTCAAGAGGTCACCAGAAGAACTTCGGAGGACGGCTTCTCCAATCCTTGATCCGAAGGCGGTTGAGAAAGGCTGACGTTGCCTCGGGAGACTCTTCTCCGTGACCCGAAAATACGAGTGCGGTGTACAGCTCTTCCGTGGCTTGCGACCGTCACTAAACACTTATCGGGAGAGAGCGTGTTGAATCGAACTTGTTTTGGCAAGTGTCGTCTAACCGAATCCGTGGGTAATCCTTGAGAGCGTGCATATATACCTGTATTTCTTCAAAACAGGCAGAGAGAGGGGGGCCTTCTCTAACCCTCATTATTGGCAGGGACAACCGAGCGTGTCCTTACGGGAAAGTGTAAGAGGCCGGGATCAGCCTGTCAGACGGAACGACCAGCGGCTGAAGCCATAAAAACTGTTCGAGGTAAACCTACAAAATAGATGAGTAATCTCCTGATCCAGGGGGTAAGAGGGTGAGGGAAGATTAAGACGGCTGGGAGGTAGCTCCCAATTTCAGCGTCATGCCTCGCTATGAATTTCTCAATGACCTGGTGGCAAGTCCAAAAAGGGTGAAGTCGGGGGTGACGGGGCAACGGCTCGCTTTCTCTCCTGAAGTAATATCTTAAGAGGTGGGGAAATATTACTATTTTAGTAGATCTCTCCAAACTTCTCATTATCCAAAGACATTTTTACAGCACAGAACGCTTTAGGGCGAAAAACAATATCTACAACTTATTTCATCAAGAGGGGAAATTATGAAGCTACAATTTTAACGTTTAGCAACAGAGAAAAAAAAACATATAACACTACACGGGATTTACATATGTGTAACCACAGATAACTTAATCTATACATACACACACACAACATTAACAAGGTAAAAAAAAAAGGAAGCTAGTATTTGCATAATGAGTCAAACACGAATTTTACTATACACTAAGGTTGTTGTAGGGGGTTTTCTAATGAACTCCTTCTCAAGCTATCGACTAGGCAGTTGTCGGTGCCTTTAACATACATGATCCGAAATTGGTACTCCATGAGTAGTAGGCTCCAACGCATTAAACGGCCATTTTGGTTCTTACAGTTTTTTAGGTACGCCAGGGGTTTGTGATCACTTTCGACAATAAATTCTTTATCTATGAGATACATCCTAAACTTACGAATAGACCACACTATGGCTAAAGCTTCGAGCTCTATGGTGACATACGTCTTTTCGTGATGGGACAGCTTTCTACTAGCATATCCTACAGGATATCCCATTCCATCGTCATTAAATTGGACGAGAGCACAACCTAGGCCAATCTTGTAGGTATCGGTACGAACACCGAATGTTTTATTAAGATTCGGTAATCTCAAAATAGGAGCAGAGATTAGTTTGTCCTTTAACTGGTGGAAGCGATCTTCCACGGAAGGGGTCCACTTGACTGGGTCGGGGGCCGTTTTCTTAAGCATGTCGTTAAGGTGCGAGGCTATGGCAGCGAAATTCAGCACAAAACGACGATAGAATGACACGGATCGCAAAAAGGAAAGAAGCTGTTTCTTCGTTCGGGGGAGCGGCATTTCTGAAATAGCCTTTACCTTGTCGTCCTGGGAAAGCATTTGGTTTCTACAGACCTGGGAGCCAAGGTAGTTAATAGTGTCATAGGCGAAGTGACACTTTGTCGGGCCTAACGTGAACCCGTCTACGCGTAACCGGGATAGAAGCGCGCACAAAGACTGTACGTGTTGGTCCCAGGTATGAGTAGCAACGTACACGTTATCGAAATTAAACGTTACATTCGATCGGCCATCTAACACCTAGCGCATGATCCGGTTATAACTCCCGCAAGCAGTTACCAACCCAAAAGGAAGCCGAGTAAACTGAAATAACCCCTTTTCAGTAGCGAAAGCGGTAAAGCGTTTTGATTGCTAAGAAAGCGGCACTTGGTGGTAGGCTTTACAGAGGTCGATCTCGGAGATGAACTTCGAATCTTCCAAGGCATAAAGACTTTGGTCGACTAGGAGTATCAGTTCCGTGTCAAACTGTGTAACCGCATTTAATTTGCGAAAATTGACGCACATCCTAAACGACTTGTCAGGCTTCCTAACCATGACAATGGGGGAGCATAAATCGGACGACAAGGGTTCTTTTATTCCTAATTTTAATAAGTTTTCGATCTCTGCTTGAAAGTCGGCTGTAAATGTACTAGTATGGGATAAGGCTTGGTCCTTATCGCATCTTGAGTAGTGAGGGCAATCTTTTGTGTAAATTGGGTTGAGCAACCCGGGAATTCTGAAATGACGTCGGGAAAGCCTTTCAATAAGGCAAGCAATTGAGCCCTCTCATTAGGGACGAGATTGAGGTTTACGTCTGAGTCGGAGTTAGGCTTCGCTTGGGGGAAAGGAAGAGACAGCAGGGGATACTGATCGTCTGCTTCTAAGCAACATCATTTAGACGAAACACAAAGGTTCAACGGTATAAGAGTGTCCCTCACTTGACTGGGGACGAATGGGGCCTATTAGGTCGATTGAGACCCGGGCTAAGGGCCTGGCCACTCTCGGTGTCTTTTAAAGGGGGGCGGGGCATACACAACCTCTTGAGGTAACCTTCTGGTAAAGGTTACAGGATTTTCAGAAGTCGATAATTTCTTTGGCCGCGCCTGGCTAAAATAAATATTTGAAAACTCATTATGCCGTTTTTGTTATAACCGAAATGTCCGGTCATAGGCCATCGTGAGCCATCTTTAGAACGGGTTCGATATACGTTCTCGGCACAAATAACGCGTTAGTCGGGGGACTCTCCGGTTCAACAGAAGAACGATATAATAATGCGTCATTCACGGTGTACTCGATCTTCCGATTACCTCACACCGTTTCAGTCTCCTTCTTCCTTGCCTTTTGCCACAGGGGTTGTAATGTGGGAAAATTCTTCTTCGCCTCCGCAAATTGAACATTGGTGGCGGGGTCACGTCTGGGGTACGATAGGGGTACCGGAAGCGATACTTTTTTCTCGGCTTGGGTCCTGGCAACGACCGGCATAGAAATTGGGTTTTGTGGGGGGAGCTGTGCATTCTGTCTGATAAGAACAGAGCAGAATTTTATCGGGGCCGCGACTACGTCAGCGCATCCGGTGAAGTACTAGCACTGGATATGGTACAGTAGCACTGGGAATCTGGTGGCACGATCTAAAGAGTCATGCATTAATGCGAACCTGTTATGCTGGGGGCTTACGGGGGGTAGTAGTTTGTCGAATACTACTATACAGGTGCAACCTGTATCTCTAACCAAGGTTGGCACTCGGCAACCATTTACTGCGCCATTTTCAAACTGGATCCCACCGGGAAAACTCTTGTTGAACAGGAAATTTACCTGTTGATCCGGGGAAGAGGGAGCAGGGGCCGCTGGCGATGCGACTGGTGGATTAGGCGAGAGGGCATCAGAAATTTGGTGGACCTGGTCCTCAGTTGATAATTTTTGGGGCAATTGTAACTTAAATGCCCAGGGGTGCCGCACGTAAAGCATACAATTAATTTACTGGGGTAGTTACTAGGCGTGGAGGGGAGTAACGTGGGCTTCACGTCTTTTTGCTCTCGCGGCGAGTAAGACCTGTACTTGCTCGGCTCCTGCACTTTTACGAAGCCGTTGTTGCCCTTGGGTGGGCTTCGGTTGAACCCAAACTTGTGTTTGGGGGAGGGGAAATGGTTCTTCTTGACCTCATTGGGGTACAGTTCGTGACTGGAAACGTGAAGGTCGGCTTCTTCCACACACTCCTTGAAAGTAGACGCTCTTCTGTCCGCTATGAAGGCCCTTAGTTTGCGAGAGAGGGTTGACATCAATTAATCCCTTGGAATGAAGTCAATTAGCGACTCATAATCATTTGACACTTGGGCGGAATCCAGCCAGATTTGGAAGTTACGCCGGAGCGTGAATCCAAAGTGTCTGTAGGTTTGGCCTGGCTGTATTCGCACGGAGCGGAATCTGACCTTATTAAATTATCGATTCATGTTAATAGCAGAAAGAAGTTCTGCCTTTAGGGTTGAATAATCAAGGGTGGCCTCTGAAGGAAGCGAAATGAATATGTGGCGAAGGCGAGGGTTCAAAAATGGAAGTAGCCGGGCGACACCATCTGATTCTGAGTCCCAATTGTTGACTTCGAAGATCTTCTCAAAGTACGTTAAATAAGAGCAAAAACCTTCTCCATCCTTGTATGCGGGGAGTTTTAGTGAGGGCACTTGAACCTGTTCATTTCGAGATCTTACGGAGTTTATGTCGACTTGGTCATGGCCTATGTCTCTCTCATGCTGCCTAATTCTTTCTCTCTATTCTGCTTCTCTCTGTGGTTTTCTTTCCGCATGTTCGTTACGTTCCTCTTCCTGGACGTAAGCGATTAAATCTTTCCCATATAAGCCTAGGATCTGTCCTTGCTTGTGAAAGCGATCGAATGAAGACATCCCGGATATGCTACTTTCGACCTTGCACACAAAAAAGCTACCAGAGCTATTGAAGCTTTACCCCCAAACAGATATAAATTCTACTAACGCCAAAATGATTAAAAATTCCTAGTAAAAATCCTGCAAACTCACACAAAAAATAAAAATATAAATAACGAGGGAATCTGACTCACGACACAAAAATGTCGGTTACTATTACCGCTTAGCTAGTATCCTCTTTTAAGGAACTAGAAAACTGTCGACACACCACACAAGTATGGGCTTAAAAATTGGTTGTTCCCGTTAATAAACAAAATGTCCTAATATATTGGTAACGCAGCTGGTATTAATTGAACTTAGTACTTCAAAATCAGGTGGGGAGGATTCTTAGGAAGATCCCACACCTGACACCAAATTATATATATATATATATATATATATATATATATATATATGTCGAAGTTTGGCCAAGTGTACGGGAATATACGCACACAGGCTCTAAGTTAGGCTAAGCAAGGCAACAACTGTTATTGTTCGAAGAGTGCGATTTGAATAATTAGCTGCAGCCTCGTGACCAAGGAATATTCCAAACACAACGACAAAAAAATAGATTTTAATACACACTAAATAAAAGGTACACAATAAATATGGATATACGAGTATATAGGTACATGAATAAAAAGGAATTAGGTTCCGAATACTAATTGGATAACCAGAGTTATTAAATGGTTATAATGGGAGATTTAGGGTAGTGAGCGATTTAGTTCTTTTAAACCTCGAGAGTAAATTGGGGCGAACTTGGCGAGGAGGAGGGGGGGATCTTGGTGAGCTGGGTTACTCACGGGTGTAGCTGGCAACCCGAAGAGGATGACGCAACTTATCCAACTCTGATTTAGCAAGATGCGTTCCTCTTGTCCTCAAGACGTCACAGGACGAATTTCCAAGGGAGGAGTTAACTTCTTTAAACTTGGATCGAGCGAGCTATCGGACCTCTTGTCCTCAAGAGGTCACCGGTCAAACTTCGAAAGAGGGGTGACTACTCCAAACTCGGATTGAGCGAGCTATCGAGTCTTTTGTCCTCAAGAGGTCACCAGAAAAACTTCGGAGGATGGCTTCTCCAAGCCTTGATCCGAAGGCGGTTGAGAAAGGCTGACGTTGCCTTAAGATACTCTTTTCCCCGTCCCGAAGATACGAGTGTGATGTCCAGCTTTTCCGTGGCTTGCGACCGTCACTAAACACTTCTCGGAAGAGAGCGTCGTTGAATCGAACTCCTTTTGTGGAAGGAAGCGTCCTCTAACCGAATCTATGAGTAATCCTTGGGAGGGTACATATATACCCGAATTTCTCCCAAACTGGGAGAGAGAGAGAGAGAGAGAGAGAGAGAGAGAGAGAGAGAGAGAGAGAGAGAGAGAGAGAGGGACCTTCTCGAACCCTCATTATTGGCCGGGACAATCGAGCGTGATATTAGGGGAAAGTATAAGAGGCCGGGATCAGCGGGTCAGACGGAACGACCATCGGCTAGAGCCATAAAAGTTGTTCGAGGCAAACCTACAAAATAGATCAGTAACCTCCCGACGCAGGGGTCGGGGATTAAGATGGCGAGGAGGTAGCTTCCAATTTCAGCGTTATAGCAATGCCTCTAGGCATTCCTCTAATAAAAACCTCCTGGGAAACTTAAATATTTTATACATCAATTATTATGTAAAATTCATATGCAATTATTTTATTTTAACTTTGTCAATTTAATCTTTCAATTATTTTACTCAACTTTTGTAAATTAAATCATTTTATGTACAACTTAATAATTAATTAATTCATTTATTTTACTTGTCAATTCATTTAAAGTACTGTTTCAAACATCATCTCTTAAAATTTCACACAAACAAACAAACACACGCTTTCAGCTCAACCAAATAGCATACTATTCTTCCATAGTCGACCTTCAACATTCTTCTTATAAAGGTCGGTAAACATTCCTAATACAATTAGTCATTTACCTCCAAACAAATCATACTTAGTTTAATTTCACTTTCTCTCACAATTCTTTGCAAACGACCATACGAGAGTAGGTCCTAATTATATTTACTTCTCATATTGCAGCCCATAATTCACAGTCCATCATAGTCACCATATTATTTCATATTTATTTCACATACTTCCATTCTCTTTGCATCTTGTTACTGTAAATCATATGTTACAATATCTTACATTGTATATACCTAATCTACTTATCTCATTGTACATTCGTTGATTCTATGAATATATTTATATTTGTTTAATTGTTTTTCTTAAAACCCAGTTCATTATTTCAAAATTTATTTCGCTGTCGTCTTAGGCCTAAAACTATCAGGCGACAACTTCGATCAAACAAATTTATGGTTATGGTTTTCGAAACGCTATTTAGGCTGATTTATTAACAGAAAATAAATCACACTAATAACCATATACTATAGCGTCATGCCTTGGTGTGAATTTCTCAGTGACCTTGTGGCAAGTCCAAAAAGGGTGAAGTCGTAGGAAGGGGGGGGGGGGGAACGGCTCGCTTTCTCTCCCGAAGTAATATCTTAGGAGGTGGGGAAATACAACTATTTTAGTGGATCCCTCTACATAAATCATAAATGATTAAGAGCTTCATCAGCTTTTCAATACTATAACTAGAAAAGGATATGCTTTATTTATTATAGTTTTACATTATAACCATTTACTAATGTTATTAGTTAATTTCAAAATGTCTCAGGCTGATCTCAAAGAATACCTATAACACAGTTGATTTGTGAATTTCACAAGTATATATCAAATTTAACATTAATAGTATAGCAATTCTCACTAGCAAAACAAATTTAATAAATCTCTAACCCTAATACCATAATAGAAGGACAAAAATTTAGCAAAAACTCCCTGTATTTTTAATAAATAAATTCATTAATTCTACAAATGATAAACTACAACGCTTAAAAAAAAATTATGTGTGGTCTATTCTATAGGCCAACCTGAATTGTCTGTTGCTAATTATTCAGCGTGAAAAGCAATTTTTTCCGGGTTTTTAGTACTTGGAAGTAGCATTTTCCAAGCCATAAAGCTGTTATTTGCCGCTACTATTCTCTCATTATCCTCAGGGAAAAAGGTTTCATTGCACCAATTCAACGAGGATGCTAATGTAATAACGATGTAAAAGGTTGGGCCAGTAGGTTATTTAAAACACGTTTAGTTTAATCTTTCGAACTAACAAAAGTGAAAAGGATATGGAAGGGAGTGTCGCTAGTGTAGCTTACGAGAAGTGCAAGCGAGCGGCTTAAAAGCATCGCTTAAATGAGTCTTTTATGAGACACAAAATGGTCGAGTTGAGTACCATACACGAGTTGAGCTGCAGAACAGGTCAAGTCCTCTTTCAAGAACGAACGAATACCCAGGAAATCAAAGGTAGCTTGTCCTCTCAAATGATGTTTGAGTCTGTGCAGCGTAAGCTTGCTTTGGCGGTCCTGTATATGCGTTCCACTGCGGCGTTGCTCTGAAGATTACATGCGGTGGTACACAAGCGAAAGGAATCATTGATGGGATTCAAATTAGCTACCACGATCAGTCATGATAGTTGAGGGAACACCAAATCGAGCAACCCATGCTGAGACGAAGGCTTGACTGACAGTGAAAGCTCTGATATCCGAAATAGAAACCGGCTCTGGCCAACGGATGAAACGATTGATCATGGTGAGAAGATAATTGCAACCACGGGAGTAAAGCAGAGGACCTACTAGATCGAGGTGAACGGCGTCAAAGCGTATCGAGGGAAGAGGAAAATGGAACAGAGGAGTTTTCGTGTGGCGATGGACTTTGGCACGCTGACATGCCAGGCATGAGCGAGTCTATTTGGCTACGTCGGCATTCACACCTGGCCATACGAATCGTTGTGCGACAAACTTGCGTGTTGCATTGATACCGTGATGTGAAAGACGGTGAATTTGGTCGAAAATATGCCGACGGTAAGCAAGAGAAATGAGAGGACGAGAACTGTCAGGCAATGAATAGTCGACCAGGATGCACCTGGGAGGACTGTCCGTAATTTGACCTCGCAAACGATGAGTTGAGAACAGTGGCACAGTATTTGCGTATCTTCATCCTGTTCCTAGGTTAGCGCTATTGTTGCATGATCGATGGGTGCAGTATGAGAGAGTTGCGTGCCAGAAATCGTGGAAATGCGGGAAAGCGCACCCGGTACGAAGTTTGATAAGCAAGGAACTAACGAATATCGGTCACTACACTGTGATCGGCTTCCTTTTTGGTCCTTTTCCGACGGAGGAGAAATTCATTGTACCGATTCAATAAAAACATATTACCAACGATTATGCTAATTTAACTACGATATAGAAGGTTATGGGTATGATGCTATTTAAACAAGTTTAGCTTTAATTTGTCGAATTACCAAAAGTAAAAAAATGCTACGCGACTGCGTGTCGGTAGAAAAGGCTTCTTGTTTGGTTCGTTTTCAACGGAAAAAAAGAGGTTAATTGCATTATTCAACAAATACATATCAGCTAATGATCCTACTATAATCACGGGGTAGATGGTTATGGTTAGTGTAGAGGTCTATATCCCTTCAAGTGGAAATATTTAATCATAGCAGTATATATATATATATATATATATATATATATATATATATATATATATATATATATATATATATATATATATATATATATATATATATATATATATATATGAATCCATTAAACCATATTGGAAGAGAAAACGGAATCATTCTTCCTTGCAGTAATGATTCCGTTTTCTCTTCAATGTGGTTTAATGGATTCATTTTCATCATTCTCTCGTGCTACTTTGATATATATATATATATATATATATATATATATATATATATCAAAGTAGCACGAGAGAATGATGAAAATGAATCCATTAAACCACATTGAAGAGAAAACGGAATCATTACTGCAAGGAAGAATGATTCCGTTTTCTCTTTCAATGTGGTTTAATGGATTCATTTTCATCATTCTCTCGTGCTACTTTGATATATATATATATATATATATATATATATATATATATATATATATATATATATATATATATATATATAAAAGTAGCACGAGAGAATGATGAAAATGAATCCATTAAACCACATTGAAAGAGAAAACGGAATAATTTTTCCTTGCAGTAATATTTTTATTACCTTTTTTCGAAAAAATCCGTGCAGGGAAACGATTTGAACCAGGCACATTGAGGCACATTTCTATATCTGCCACGCATTTAACTATTCCTCATTTATTCTTTGAATTCCCAATTAATTTTCTATTTCTTTCATAGTCTCCGTTCAAGCTTGCGAAAGTGTTCCTTAAAAGCTATTTTATTGAGAGAATTTTTGGGTTCTCGGCGTGCGTAGTGTACTAACGGCATACTTTTAACTGTTATCAAAGCGGTGCTCGCTGCCTCAATGTGCCTGGTTCAAATCGTTTCCCCGCACGGATTTTTTCGAAAAAGGTAATAAAAATATTACTGCAAGGAAAAAGGATTCCGTTTTCTCTTTCAATGTGGTTTAATGGATTCATTTTTATCATTCTCTCGTGCTACTTTGATATATATATATATATATATATATATATATATATATATATATATATATATATATATATATATATATATATATATATATATATATATATATAGTTTCAAGAAGGGTTGGTAACCATAACTTAAATCGTGTGATTGGTACGCCCGATATCCAATGCGTTTTAAAGCCAAACATGAGATTCATTCACTTTGCTTGGCTCATCGGAATCAGGTCCTTAATATTTGAATAGTAAATTTTAGCTAAATATGTCCCGAAAGAATCTCGATTTAATGCGTGATTCTTCTCTAATTTACAGACCCTCCCAACTCCGTTATAATCTATTTATGTATACAAATTATAATCTATTTATTTAATCTATTTATGTATCTAAATTGTAATCTATTTATCATATCCAATCTATTTAACAATTACCAAATAATAATTACCAATCGAATTACCAATTTAATTGCAATTAATCAATTACTATATAAATTATATATTAGCCAATTAAAATTTAATATCTATATATCCTACTATATAATCTATTTCATATTTATCAATCTAATTATTAATTATCATCAATTGTAACTCCATTCTCATTAACTCATGCAAATTTAATAAACCCGCGTAAAATTCAATCCAATCAAACTGCTACTGTATAATTTCACTTTTAAATAATTTAACTGTTTATTCAACAATATATATTTTTCGTATCTATTTCTTCCTAATTCATGTATTCTCACGACGTCGCCGATTTAGGTCTAAGGAAAATTCGTCTGCAAATTCAGATTCCCGTTAACAATTAACTTCCATTCCCCTTGTAAAACAAAAATATAGGTTTGGGGATTTATTGTGACCTGAGCTATCTAGTGTATTGGCGCAATAACCACCTCACAACCATATTAGTAGGTTATTTAAACGAGTTTAGTTTTAATTTGCGAATAACCAAAAGTGAAAAAGACTATGCAACGACATGCGCTGGAATAGGCTTCTTGTTTGGTTTCGTTCCATCGGGGGAAAAAAAACGGGATTCATTGCAGTGATTCAAGAAATTCCTATTACCAACGATGATGATAATTAAATTTAACAACTATGTAGAAAGTTAGGGATAATTGGTTATTTAAACACGTTTAGTTTTATCTGTCGAATTACCAAAATTGGAAAAGACTATGCCACTGCGTTTCGCTAGAATAGGCTTTTTGTTTGCTTCCTTTCCGCTGAGGAAAAACAGCCCACCAAAACTAAAAACTTACTTAGATTGGTCTACTTTGATACAATCACATGCTTGGCGTGGATGAAGAGCGCTCATCAGGCGCGCCCGATGCAGTATGAATGTGACTAATCTTTGTTATACTAACCGCAGACCATCACTGTAAATTACAGTTTACCTTACAAACTTTGGATAACTTTTACATTAGCGACTCGGGTGTTTTTGGTTGTTGTTGTTCGTTCTAAATTGAACGATATCGGTGTGTTTCATTGCTCCTTATGTATTTGGATATTCGTATATATGTTTGGCTACTGGAAGCCGGTATATGTATTTGGTTATTCGTATTTGTGCTTGCTACTGAAAGCCGGTTTCGAGCTGTACTATGGGTTACTATATGCGGGGCTTACCCCCTATACGAAAGATTTTGGAATAAAAGACGCATCATTATGGGATAACAGGAAAAAAATCCCAAATCGATAATGTAAGAGATTACCAAACCTTTGTTTATGGAAATAACATTTCTGCTCCAACTCTAAAGAATGGTGACTTTGTACGCCTCCTAATTGTGACGTCATAAGTCAGCGCCGATCTAAACAAACCGCCCCCTTTAAAATGTGTCACTAGATTCTGTTTTGATTCATGGTATTTTGCGGTCGTTTTCTACCTGGGATTTCGCCTTTTGTTTCTCCCTGCTACAGTCCAGTCGTTTTGTACTCTTGTCTGTTGCCTGCCAAACTACTTTAATTTATTTAAATATTTTTATTTTGCTTCTATACTAACATTTGTCCTTGAATATTCCTCAATATGGTCGTCTTATAATGCAACCTCTTACCTGGTTGGCTATCCCAGTACTATATATGTCAGGCAAAGGAATATATTAAGTGTAATGCCTTTTTGGGGAATAATCAGTGGAGTAGACTGAGTTGTGTGCCTCATTGAGATGCATCAACCCCTAAAGGCCAAGAGAGGATCCAGTCCCTCCTCTTCTTTCCACCCTTAGACAAGTTCTCATCTTTGCTATGGTTTTTATGTGGAAAAAAAAACCAGTAACAATTTAGTTTCGGGGCACACAGTAGGTGGTGCTGTTTATAGACTACAATTTTGGGCTACAATATATGTCTTATGAAGTCAGATGTGAACAATTACGGCATTATATCTTTTTGTATATGAGTATATACTGGGGGGCTGTGCCCTCTAGACTCCCCCCAATTGATTGAAACTCAGGATCATTGTAAGGTGGTCCCCCCGCAGTGATATCTTTCCCATGAGCAGTCCCCTTGAATTTACTCCTTTTTTTTTTCCTAACAGCTTTTTACTGGCAGAAAAACCTAACCTAATGACAAACAATTCTTACTTTTATATGTTTCTTGATTAGTTTATGCGCCTCTAAATAATCTAGAAGTTTTTCGCGGTCATGCAAAATAAACCTGAATTTGAATAATGAAGAAGCACAACTAGAGCACGAAAAAGCCATAACGAAACAGAAACAAATGCTAAGCAGGCAGGTTCTATTTATAGCTACGACATTGCCAGTAAGAATCTGTTATCGTTTGCTGCGAAACAAAAAATATGAATAAAAAACATCAAGAAACCTTACCTAACTTAGAAAAACTATAAATGAGCAGAGGCGCAGATATTTAGTAAATAATACAGACTAAAAGTTACAAATCCCCCAAACAACAAAAAAATATAATGCCATGATTGGTCACATCTGAAGCTACTGTATGACATCATAAGAGATATATTGTAGCCTACTAACAGCGCCACCTACCGTGTGTCCCTAATCTGAAGTATTACCCCCAAAACAACGGTAGTTGTTGCAAGTATGGGGGGATGCAATTCTAGCTTATTTTGAGGGTTGGCTCATCAGGGGGATGGGCCTATGATGATCCTGAGATTTCAATCATTTGGGTGGGGGGCTGTGCCCCCTAGTATATAATCTGAAATCACCATAAATTTTGTCCACATAGATTTCAGCTCAAAAAAAGTAGCCCGGAAAAATAGTCCAAAATAAGCTAGGACTCAGATTCGGCCATACTCTACACAATTACCAAAACAACAAACTAACTTAACCCCATCATTCCAGTCTTGGTAAATTGAGGCCATGATAGCACCACCTACTTTAGGCTATTTCTGCCCACACCCCCAACCACCCCCGCAATTTTTAAATAAACTAGTAATATTTCTAATTCAAAAGCCTAAAGTGGATGCAAATTCAAAAGCCAATGGCTAAATGTTTTCAGGTATCTAGTTTTACTACTGCGTTCCTTGATATCAGACATATAAGCCTCACCCCTAAATTCTAGTTAAATCAATCATATTTTCTTTAAAATTGATTAATATAAAATGTCAATATCATATTTTAATAAACATGTAGATTGGTGGCTTGGCTGAAAAAGTGGATTTTTGTTTGTTTATATTTTGTTCACCCCTGCCTGAATATTCATGCGTATTGGAGTCCTATTTGAAATATACCCAGCAGCATTTTTTTAAAGAAAAATGCCTGAAACTAACCAAATGAAAAATGCTATACTTGGGGGGGCTGTGCCTCCCAGACCGCCCCAATTGATTTAAACTCAGGATCATCGTAAGGTGGTCCCTCCATTGTGCTTACTCCCACATGAGGCGTCCCCTTAAATTTACTCCCAAAATGCAAAACATATTGGAACACGGACAAAATACTTTATGTCCCATCATTTGAGCTGCCAATCTACATATTTACCCATATTTTAATTCAGAAAAAAATTCCCTTCAAAATGATATATAATATAATATGATGCGATTCCAATTGACGATATGGCTACTGCCTCCCAAGATGGCAGTCTATCTATTTTGGGTGAAACTTCAGAAGATCTATGCTGTGATTTTAGTATTAAAAACAGTACTAATAGTGTTTGTAGGCATTGTAATTGTCCTTTACAGCATCAGTTTGGTGTGGAAAGTATATATTTTTAAGATACTCAACTTTGTTGGGGTGAAAATGAAAATAAAATAAATCCATCTTCCCTTCTCTTAATATATAAAGAATTCCTGATTTCAAATATTAGCACCTTTGATTTCAACCTAATGCTAGGCTTTCAAATTGTTAATATTACTAGGTGATTAAAAATAGTGGGTGGTGGGGGTGCACCCCCCCCCAATTAAAGGGGGTATAGGGGCAAAGCGTACCCTATTTCAAGATAATTACCTTTTGGTTCAAAAACAATTCAAAGTCTAGTATTAAATTTAATTCAGGGTTGCCAATGTTTGAAATCAGGAATTCTTTACACATCAAGAGAAGGTAAGGTAGATTTACTTTAATTTCATTTTCATCCCAACAAGGTGGAGTATCAAATAACATCAGTCTATTCACTAAGCATACACCTTCTCTATGTCTAGGAATGCCATATATAGCTCTGTTTCTCCTTATTTCTACTATATTATTTCCTTTATGTACATGCATGCTCTCCATTGCTTCTCTTCCTTTTCAAAACCCAGCTTGTTTTTCCCCTAGTAACCCACCTTCCTCTATCCAATCATTTAGTTTAAGAAGAACATAAGAAAAGAAGGAGACTGCAAAAGACCATTCATGGCCTACACTTGGCAGCTCCTGTTCCAGTCAACACACAAAAGATTTCTTCCTAGAGAAAAGTCATCAACATTGTCACCCTTTACAGGAGTTCGTCAGATCTAATCTACAATATACATAAAATGCATCCAGAGGATTATGTCCATTCATGCAACCGCAAAATATAATCTTCCCACTCCTTAGAAAAATATATACATATGTACATAAAAAAAAGTCAGTCCCATCTAGCAGCTTCATCCATATATTTATCTAATCTATTCTTAAAACTACCCAGAGAGGAGGCTTCTATCACATGTCTAGTGAGCCTATTCCATTCATCTACCACACGATTTGTAAACCAATTCCTCCCAATCTCCTTCCTAAACCTATACTTATCAAGCTTAAATCCATTGCTACGTGTCCTGTCATGTTCACTAAGTATAAGAACCTTACCCAGATCCCCTTTATTATATCCTTTTACCCATTTGAAGACTTCAATCAATTCCCCTCTGACTCTTCTCCTTTCCAATGTATGTAGATTTAGTTTTCTGAGCCTTTCACCATAAGGTAAGTTCCTTAGCCCACCAATCATCTTTGGCATCCTTCTCTGCACAGACTCAAGCAAATCAATATCCTTCCTATAATATGGTGACCAAAATTGTACTGCATAGTCTAGATGAGGCCTAACTAGCGCCAGATACAGTTTTAGAATGACTTCAGCACTCTTATTGCTTACACTCCTCCTAATGAATCCCAATATCCTATTAGCTTTATTCTTAGCATTTAGGCATTGCTTTCTAGGACGAAGGTCTGAACTTACCAAAATACCCAAGTCCCTCTCACAATCGGTCCTCCCTAAAATTCTCCCATTTAATTTATAACTATTCAATGGATTATTTCTACCTATACTAAGTACACTACATTTGTCGCTATATTAAACTTCATTTGCCATTTCTCGGCCCAATTGGACAGAATTGTCAATTCCTCCGGCATTACAACGCCATCAGAATCAGCCCTAATGTCCCTACCTAGCTTAGTATCATCAGCAAATTTACTCAGGTCACTACTTATACCTATGTCAAGATCATTAATATAAATTAAGAATAGCAAGGGACCCAAAACAGATCCTTGCGGAACTCCACTGCTAACACCCCCCCACTCAGATTTAACTCCATCTATACTAACTCTTTGCTGTCTGTCATCAAGCCATGACTGAATCCACCTAAATATACTGCCATCGATCCTGTGTGCTTTAACTTTGCTCAGAAGCCGTAAGTGTGGCACTCGATCAAAAGCCTTACTAAAGTCCAAGTATAAAATATCATAGTTTTCATCATTATCTGCTGCTTCATACACCTTACTATAAAAAGACAGCAAATTAGTCAGACAGGATTTACCCTTACTAAAACCATGCTGTGATTCTTTTATCAACTTATGCTTATCCAAGTGATCTCTAATATTCCTTGCTATAATAGATTCCATCATTTTCCCTACCACTGATGTCAAACTTACTGGTCTGTAATTAGACATATTTGTTTTATCCCCTTTCTTAAATATAGGTATCACATTGGCTTTCTTCCATGCCACTGGCACAATGCCACTCTCCAATGATTTTCTAAAGATGCATGCTAGGGGCTCACTTAACACATCCTTACATTCTTTCAAAATTCTAGGAAAGACCTCATCAGGACCGGGTGCTTTACTACTTTTGATTTTATCAATTTCCTTTGTCACTATCTCCTTTGTGATCAAGATATCCTTTAATTTCTCTTCAACATTACCCCGAAAGATCATTGACACCTCGGGTATATTTCGAGTATCCTCCTGTGTAAATACTGAGAGAAAAAAGTCATTTAGCATTCCATCCATTGAGTCCCTATCACTCACTAATTCTCCATTGGAATCTATAAGTGGGCCTATTTTATCTCTAACCTTAGTTTTGTATAATTGATAAAAACTTTTAGGATCTTCCTTTGCCCTATTTGCCACTTTAATTTCATAATTTCTCCTTGCTACTCTAATTAACTTTTTAACATCTCTTGCTAGTTCATTATATCTCTGCCTTAAGTGATCCTCTCCATTTTTTATTTTCCTATAAATGCCCTTTTTAATGCCAATATAATGCTTAATTTTATCTGTCATCCATTTTGGGTCATTATTTTTAGTCCTAATCTCCTTGTATGGAATGTTAATCATCTGACCTGTAATTAATTGCTCAATTATTCTTTCATACTCCTCTTCAATTGTAATCTCTTCCTCCTGATGATTATTGTCTCCACTAACTGATATCATTGAATCTATTCCTGAATTGATTTCATTGCTTGGTTTCTGTACAACTGCCTCCAGGTAAGTCCTTAGCCCATTATAATTTGCTCTTCTAAAGTCAGGAATTTTAACATTGTTCATGCTACTATCAATACCATTCCATTTCATCTTGAATCTAATTTCACAATGGTCACTATTACCAAAATTTCCTCCAATCTCAGTATCCTGAATAACTTCTTCCCTATTTGTCAGAACTAAATCCAGTATATTATTACCTCTAGTGGGTTCTTTAATAATCTGCCTCAGAAAATTATCTTGGACAACATTCAAAAATTCCTCAGCCTCCTGATTACCCACAAGAGCTTCCCAGTCTATATTTCTGTAATTAAAATCGCCCATTATACACACATGCTTACTTCTACATGCCCGCTCTATCTCCTGCCACAGAAGATTTGAAGCTTCCTTACTAAGATTTGGTGGTCTGTATAATAATCCTATGACAAGCTTGTTTTTACCTTCCTTTACATTTAACCATAATGACTCTGTGTTATCATCTAATTTAATTGTACTGTTTACACAACACTGGAGATTATCTTTAATATAAATAATAACCCCTCCTCCTCTCTTCCTATTCCTATCTGTATGGAACATGTTAAAGCCCTCAATCTCAACCTCATGTTTAAAGATAGATCGCTCTTAAGAGATCTATCTTATTCCTTATACTCCGACCATTTGTGTAGTATATTTTTAAGGTTTTTTTATTATTCCCATCTTCATTACATCATACTTTTTTATTCCTAGTTATCTGCTCATTCACTTGTGCATTAGTCCCCCTATAACGCATCAGTATGCCCTGCCCCCTAGCTATTCCTCTATCTCTGCATCCCTTCCATTTCCTACACCTGCCCTCTATTCCTGTTATTCCCTTACCTCTAACAGCTTCTAGTTTCCCACCCGTAAGGGCAATAGGTCTATAGTTTTTTAAAGCCCATCCCTATGTACCATGACTACCACATTTTCCTTCCACTCCTCTGGGAATTTTTTTTTCTTCCCATATCTTTCTTAATAATAACAGGATCCTTCATGTTTTTGCTGTCCCATATTTTTAATTTGTTCCTCATATATCTCATCCTATCCTACCCCTTTATTGTTCTTAATTTTCTTGAGTGCCTTTTCTATAATAATAGCACTAAGCATAAAGACAATGAACCTTATTGTGATAAACTGCTATCGATCGCCCGTGTGATCAACAGAGTTTTAGATTTGCAGTGGAAAAAATAAATAATATACTCAAAGCTCTACCTGCACCCATGCCAGACATAATTCTCTGTGGGGACTTCAATTTCCCATTCATTCAATGGCCAGGGTGGGACACAAGACGACCAAATGCAAACTAAACTCCTAGTGGAAACCACTGACAAAGTATTCCTCTCCCAGCAAATAACAAGCCCTACAAGAATGAATAACATCCTAGACCTCTACTTCAACAATAATCAAGATGCCTTCAGCAGTTACAGGGTGGAGAGGACCATATTAATGGATCACAACCTGGTTACACTGAATACAACATACAGAAAGATTGGGTCAGTACAACAATGGCCATGCCAAATGGAGAACACACCCTTCAACGCCTTCAACTTTCACAGTAGTTTAATTACTTGGGAGGAAGTGGGAAAGAGCTTTCAAAGTGTAAAGTTGGATGACATAATGAATGAAGAAACACTTATCAACATCATGCTAAAGGTGTGTCAAAACCACATCCCAATAAGGAACAAGCGTAAAGCCAGAGACATCATTCCAAGAGACAGAAACATTCTCATGAGGAAACGAACCTCGCTAAACAAGCAACTGAGAAAATCAAAGATGGATGAATGCAAACAATCAATTAGTGCCAAACTAGCAGAAGTGGCGGAGCAGATGAAAAAGTCATACGAAGCACAGAGAAGAAAAGAAGAGAACCTAGCAGTGCTGAACATCAAACGAAATCCAAAATATTTCTTCAGCTACTGCAAAAGATTCTAAAAAACTAAAACAAATTGGACCACTAGAAACAGAGAAAGGCACAACAACAAAGGATCCTAGGGAGATGTGCCAGCTTCTAATGCAACAATACAATAACGCCTTCAGCAAACCTAGAACACAAGAAGTTGTGGAAAATCCTAAACCTTTCTTTTCAGTAGACACGCCCCAACTTACTGATATGGAGGTCACACAAGAAGACATCAAAAGGGCTATAGGAGAGTTAAGAACAAACTCAGCTAGTGGACCTGATGGAATACCAGTTATCCTATTCTTAAGGTGCAAGGAAACTCTAGCGAAACCCATCAGTATATTGTGGCACAATTCACTCAAGAAAGGAATCATCCCCACACTATTGAAACAGGCAACAATAAGCCCCATATACAAGGGGCTGTTGCACTAACATCACACATCATCATAATATTTGAAAAATGTGTGAGGGACCACATCATTGCCTTCATGGAAGAAAAAAAGGCTTCTTAACTCCAGCCAACATGGATTTAGGATGGGAAAATCCTGTCTCTCAAAGCTCCTGACCCATTATGACTGGCTCCTGCAAAACCTGGCAGAGGGAAATAATGTGGATGTTGTATTCCTTGACTTTGCCAAGGCCTTTGACAAGGTCGACCATAGCATACTACTCCACAAGATAAAATCCCTAGGAATCAGGGGTAAACTGGGATTTTGGCTCCACAGTTTTCTCGTAGGAAGATCCCAGTCAGTTGCGGTAGATGGAGTAAAGTCAGCCGAGACTCCAGTTATAAGTGGTGTGCCACAGGGATCTGTCCTGGGTCCCCTTCTCTTCCTGATACACCTTGGTGACATAGACAGCAATGTGACTTCTTCCAACCTAGCCTCATTTGCAGATGACACAAACATCAGCCGCACCATCACAAACGAACAAGACATTCACAGGCTACAGAATGAACTCAACACAGTATACTCTTGGGCTGCAGATAACAATATGCAGTTCAATGAGGGCAAATTTGAAGTGTTGAGGTACGGCCCAAACACATCCATTAAGGAAGAGACCACACTTCACATTAAAGGAGAACAAGATATAACCCCTAAGCCCTATGTTAAGTGCCTTGGTGTCCACCTGTCATGATGCCAGCTTCCACCACCACATCACACAAGCAATAAAGAGGGCAAAAGGGATGGCAGGCTGGGTACTGAGGACATTTGCTTCTAGGGAAAAGAAAGTTATGCTGACACTCTGGGAGGCAATGGTGCAACCTGCACTGGACTATTGCAGCCAGTTGTGGCCACCACATAAAAAAGGGGACATCTAGCAGTTGGAAGCAGTGTAAAGAGCTTTTACCAGACAGATTAGGGGAATGCAGGACCACAGTTATTGGGACCGCCTCAAGGAACTTGGGCTGTACTCCCAACAAAGAAGATGGGATCGCTATCGGCCATTTACATATGGAAGGTCCTAGAAAACATGGTGCCTGACCCTACTGCCTCCACCCTTCAAGCCTGCCATAAGGACTGCACTGAACGTAAGTGTGCCAGAAGAACACCCCTCCAAAGCTCCAATACACATCAAAACACTGGTTGCAGCAGGCTTGGAGCACGAGGGGCCCCAAGATCTTCAATTCCCTTCCAAGGCAAGTCTGAAATACCACAGGCTGCCCAGTGGAAAAGTTCAAGGCTGAGCTTGACAAGTTCTTTGAAATCCTACCAGATAAGTCTCCCGTCCCGGGACCCTGTAAGGGGTGCGGCGATTTGCCATCCTGGCCGCCGTGCTGACGGGATTCAGCGCTCCATCCGGCCCCAGCTTAGCCTCTCTTCATTCCTTCAGATAGCCTGTATTTCTCCCCTACCTCGTCGCTTTTCATACAACCTCTCTCACAACTTTCTCTGGTCAGCCTCTAATTTCACAGGGTAGATGCTGACCTTCTTATCAAGCCAACCATCCCGGATCGGGGCTGAGGGGGGAGGGGACAATGGTCCCTAACCCCTGAGCTCTGGTTCGGGATGTTTTTTTTTTAACAAACTGCTTCATCCCCACCCATACCTTCCTCGTATCCCTTTCATCCTCAATTCACTGTCTATCCTTGATTTTACACCGTGTCTAAGGTGGAGCCGCCATGCTGATGGACTGCCAGGCCACCAGGCGGGAGGGGTGGTCCCAAATGGCGCCGCCGGGCCTGTAAGCACCTCTTGAAGTGCGGGCTACTGCGAGAGGTGATGCTCGATTGCATCCTGTGTAAAAAAGAGGGTCACCATGCCGAATGATGAATATATAAAAAAAAAAACAACCCCCCCCCAACTTCCCCTGTAACATCAACGGAGCCGCCCTCAGGCAGCTCCATTGAAAAAATGGAGGCCCCCCTCCCTTGTGCTTGCGCAGGGGACCCTCCATACTTCTTTAACCGGAGAGGATGCTTACTCCTCTCCTATGCCTACGGGTGTAGGGGACTCCCCCTCACCCCCTTCTCTGGAGGTGCTTTCGGGCACCTCCCTATTTCCAGCGGCAGTCCCTCCTTTTCTTTCTAAGGGGACTGCCAAGAAAGCCAGCAGGCAGCCCATTGCCGACCGCCCCTCGTGTAAGCAGCTCGGTAGGGCAAACCCCCGTAGGGGGGAGAGGGAAGCCAGGCCCCTTCGGTCGCTTCCCTCAAAAGACCTGCTGGCAAGAATACTAAACCTTGCCGGGGTCAGGGCCTGTGCCTCCCCACACAAGACTGGTGACATTGCCAAGGGGACCTGCGATGTCCTGGGAGGGGATGGCCAACTGGAGGCTCCTCCTGTGATAGACATGGTCCTTGAGGAAACCCAGCCTCAGAGGGTAGGGCATTGCATGGGGGCGAATCCGGGCTCGGCGCCAAACACTGAACCCAAATCCGCCACTATGTAAGGTCCTCCTCAAATGGTTAGGGTTTCTGAGGCAGTACAAGGAGGGGAGGGATCTTCTCCGACTGGTGCCCCTGCGACCACCAGGACCTTCTCCATTTCGGAGAG
This sequence comes from Ceratothoa steindachneri, assembly GCA_963969495.1. Taxonomy (NCBI): domain Eukaryota; kingdom Metazoa; phylum Arthropoda; class Malacostraca; order Isopoda; family Cymothoidae; genus Ceratothoa; species Ceratothoa steindachneri. The sequence continues at coordinate 22,978,548 of OZ018334.1, forward strand.
GGACCTGGCTGAGGCCGGTCCATCTGGCCTAGGGGCTTCTGCCGGCGAAGGTGAGAAGCGGGTTCATTCCCCGCCCTCCTCTCCAAAAAAGAAAAAGACTAAGACCAAAAAGACAAAGAAGACTCGGGGCTCCTCTCCATCCGCGGGGGCTGCTTTCTGCCCTCCCCATAAGGGGTGTGGCAATTTGCCATCCTGGCTGCTGTGCTGATGGGACTCAGTGCCCCATCCGGCCCCAACTTAGCCTCCTCTCCTTTCTGACATGTGTTTTTACCCTACTTCCTCACTTTTCCTACAACCTCTCCCACAACCTTCTCTAGTCAGCCTCTAATTTTACAAGGTAAACACTGAGCAGCTTCCTCTTACCCAACTATTCCGGATTGGGGCTGAGGGGGGAGGGAGCAACATTCTCTCACCCCTGAGCTCCTTCCTGGGGGGGGTGAGTTTTTAACAAACTGCTTCATCCCCAACTACACCTTCCTCATATACTCTTTCTTCCACCTTTCACTCTCTATCACCCCGTAAGGGGCGCGGCGATTTGCCATCCTGGCCGCCGTGCTGACGGGATCCAGCGCTCCGTCCGGCCCCAGCTTAGCCTCTCTTCCTTCCTTCAAAATACTTGTTTCCTCTCTTTTCACACAACCTCTCCCACAACTTTCTCTGGTCAGCCTCTAATTTCACAGGGTAGATGCTGACCTTCCTTTCAGCCAACTGTCCCGCATCGGGGCTGAGGGGGTGGGGGACAATATTCCCTAACCCCTGAGCTCCGGTCTGGGGTGGCTGGTTTTTAACAACCTGCTTCATCCCCACCCATACCTTCCTCACATCCCTTTTCCTCTCCTCTTCACAATCTATTATTTTTTACGCCGTGTCCAAGGTGGAGCCGCCATGCCGATGGACTGCCAGGCCACCAGGCGGGAGGGGTGGTCTTAAATGGCGGCGCCTGGCTCTGCCGGGCTTGTAAGCACCTCTCGCAGTGCGGGCTACTGCAAGAGGTGATGCGCGATTGGGTCCCGTGTCAAAAAGAGGGTCACCATGCCCAATGATGAGTTTAAAAAAAAACCCCAACCCCCAACTTCCCCTATAACATCGACGGAGCCGCCCTTGGGCAGCTCAAGCAAAAAAATGGAGGTCCCCCCCTGTGCTTGCTCAGGGGACCCTCCATATATCTCTAACCGGAGAGGAGGCTTACTCCTCTCCTTCGCTTACGGGTGTAGGGGACTCCCCCTCACCACCTTCTCTGGAGGTGCTTTCGGGCGCCTCCCTTTTACCAGCGGCAGTCCCCTCTGTTCTTTCCAAGGGGACTGCCAAGAAAGCCAGCAGGCAGCCCTTAGCCAGCCGCTCCACATCGAAGCGGCTCGGTAGGGCAAACCCCCTTAGGGGGGAGAGGGAAGCCAGGCCCCTTCAGTCGCTTCCCTCAAAAGACCTGCTGGCAAGAATACTGAAACTTGCCGGGGTCAAGGCCCATGCCTCCCCAAAGAAGACTAGTGACGATACTGCCAACGAGACCTGCGATGTCTTGGGGGGGGATGGCCAACTGGAGGCCCCCCCTAAGATAGACATGGTCCTTGAGGAAACCCAGCCTCAGATGGTAGGGCCTTCCATGGGGGGGAGTCTGGGCTCGGCGCCAAGCACCGAACCCGAATCCGCCCCGATGTAAGGTCCTCCTCAAACGGCTGTGGTTTCCGAAGCAGTACAAGGAGGGGAGGGATCTCCGCCGACCGGTGCCCCCACGACTACCAAAACCTTCTCCATTTCAGAGAATGACCTGGCTGAGGCCGGTCCATCTGGCCTGGGGGCTTCTTCCGGCGGAGGTGAGAAGCGGGTTCATTCCCCGCCCTCCTCTCTGAAAAAGAAAAAGACTAAAAAGACAAAAAAGACTCTGGGCTCCTCTCCATCCGCGGGGGCTGCGGGGACGGATGGGTCTGCTGCCACTCTGGCAAGCGACCAAGCCAAGATCGGCACATCCGCCCCCTCGGTTGCGGAGCCCCTGACAAAGAACTAATACCAAGAGTGCACAGGGCGGAGCCTCGATGACATCGGGGCCCCTCATTCAGAGGTTACCTGGCGTTTTCGAGCCCGCTGGCTTCAAACGCTTCCTCGTTATTCGCTCCACTGATGGCACCATGTTGTCCAAGGGCAACATGATCCATCAGAGGAGAGGATTAGCTAGTGCAATTGGTAGAGAGCCGAAGGTGACCCGTTTCTCGGACGGCAGCCTTCTGGCGAATGCGGCGAATCCCGCCGAGGCGGCCAAGATAAGTGCTCTATGGACACTTCATGGCACCCCGGTGAGTGTGACGCCGCACTCTATCATGAACTTTGTGAAAGGAGTAGTTTATGCGAGGGAACTCGTTGGCTACTCCATTGAGGACATCACCCTAGAGCTGGCCGACCATGGGGCGGTCAAGGTCGAACGTGTGATGAGAAAACAGGGAGGGGCTTCGAAACCCACCCCTACACTCTTCGTCACGTTCGACTGTGACAAGCTCCCTGAGTCGGTGCGTGCCGGTTGGTACCGCTACCGCGTGAAGGCATTCGTGCCACTGCCGCGGCGGTGCTATTACTGTCACCGCTTTGGCCATACGAATCGCTCATGTAGACGTGCAAAGTCGGGGTCACCCGAAGTCTGTGTAAATTGCTTCAAGGTCGCACACGATAAGTCCAAATCGTGTGTGGCCAAGTGTGTCAATTGCGGAGAGCCGCACCCTGCTTCTTCGAAGCAATGTGGTGCATATCTCCTGGAGAAAGAAATCCTGGCCGTTCAGGCCCAGGATAGACTCTCATTCCGCGAGGCTAAGGACTTTGTCCTGGCGCGCCCAGCTCTGCCTGGGACGTCATATGCCTCAGTAGTTTGAAAGGCACCCTCTGCTCCTGGCCCATCCAGGCCAACGAGCACGGTTGTTTCCGCGCCCATTCGGAGCCCTTCTGCGGGCGCTCCCCTGGTAAAGCTGGCGGCAAAAAGGGTTCATACCCAGCCCCGGCTAAAACCAGGGCTCCCCCCTCTTCCCCCAGCGTGACCGTTTCCCGCAAGGCGAAACGGCCATGCGCCTCCACAGAGTCGTTAGACTCACAGGAGGCAACACCCCTGAAGATGGTCGCTAGGCCATCTTCGGGGGTTCCTAAAGCTGTCACCCGAAAGGAGGACAGCAACAAAGGAGCTTCAGCTCCTTCGCCCACGCCCCGAGGTGGAGCGAGTGGCTCGGAGACGGTGGTTCCTCGAAAAGAGGGCCACCCGCCTCCGAAGCCGCAGCGCCCGCCTAAGGTTTCGAGGCGGAGGGAGGAAAAGACTCGCATGGCGAGCCCAACCTCCCCCAATAAGTCCTCGAAGGCGACAGCGCCTCCAGCGCTTTGTCCGGCCAACAGCGCCCGGGGTTCTGCCCCCGGGAAGCGTACGGCCATTCCCGTGAGGGTCTTCAATTCGAAGAGGGCCCCCGCGTCTCCTCCGAGCTAGGCCTGGAGGGCATATTCCTTCAATGGAATTGTCGAGGACTCCAGGCCAACTGGGAGGAGCTGCGGAGGCTCGCTTCGTCCCGTTCCCTATTTTTTTGCAGGAGACCATGCTAGGCGCGTGCCCCCTGCCTGCCCTCCCGGGGTATAAGGGTCTTGCGACCCCACCACCGCGGGCTGGCCGGGCTGGGGGATGCGCGGTTTACACCCGGCATGATGTCTCCGTTCTTCCTTTCTCTTTAGATACCTCCTTTCAGGCAGTGGCTGTGCAGCTGCACCTGGATAGGAGGTATACTATCATTTCGGCGTACATTCCACCGTCAGCTGACTTCGACGCGGGGGACTTCTGCCGCGTCGTGGCACGGTTGCCGAGGCCCTATCTCTTGCTTGGAGATCTGAACGGCAGGCATCCTCTCTGGGGAGATTACTCCATAAATCCCAGGGGACAAGTCCTTGCCGATCTGATCGAAGAGCTTGAGATGGGTGTCCTAAACGTGGATGAGTTTACGCATCACTGTCCGAGAACCGCTTCATTTTCTTGCCTTGACCTATCTTTGTGCTGTTCGGATGCACAACCTGATTTTGATTGGGGGGTGGTCGATGACCTCCATGGTAGTGATCACTTTCCCATTCAAATATCATTTTCAGGGCAACTGCCGCCTGAGAGACCACCTCGGTGGTGCTTGGCGCGGGCGCGGTGGCCTGCATTTCAGGAAATGCCTGAATTCTCTATCTCAGTCGAGGAGTTTAGGTCTGTAGATGAGGCCGTTGAGTTCTTCTCCGGCAACCTGATCGCCGTGGGCCTGACTACTATTCCTAGGACGTCTGGCCGTTTTGCACGCCGACCGCTCCCGTGGTGGTCGGCTGAGTGTGAGACGGCCCTCAAACAGAAGCGTTATGCCTACATGCGCCGCCCGAACGATTTCACTGTCGCTGAATTTCGTCGGGCTAGGGCTAGGTTCCGGTATATTTCGAAGCACGCCCGCCGCTCTTCTTGGCGGGCATACGTGTCTTCACTTAACGGGAAGACCCCTTTAGCTGAGGTGTGGAAGCGAGTCAAAAGGATTCCGGGCAAGTTCTCGCAGGACCCTCCCTCTCGTTCTCCAGGAGAATGGGAACGCAATCTCGGACCCTGCGTCCGTGGCGGAATCCTTCGCGACCGCTTTTTCTGCATTCTCTAGCCGTGATGCTGCTCCGCCAGCATTCAATGCACGTCGTGATGTCGCGGAAGGCCGCCGGCTGGACTTTACCTCCAGAGGCGGAGAGCCCTTCAACGACAAGTTTACTGTGAGTGAGTTGCGTTCTGCTCTCGCTTCGTGCGCGGACACCGCCCATGGTCCGGACGATGTCCCGTACGCCATGCTTCGACACTTAGGTGAGCGAGGCATGGCCTTTCTGTTAGATTTGTTCAACAGGATCTGGGTGGAAGGTCTTCTCCCAGACTCCTGGCGAATCGCTACTGTGCTTGCCTTTCGCAAACCGTGGAGAGATCACTCTACTCCGACCGGTTTCCGCCCAATCTCTCTAACCTCTTGCGTGTGCAAGTTGATGGAGAAATTGGTAAATGTTAGATTAGCCTTTTTCCTGGACAGCGGAGGCCATCTGTCTTCCGCACAGTGCGGCTTCCGCAAGTTCCACTCCACGTCGGATGCTCTGCTCCGACTGGAAAATGCCGTCTGCGAGGCTTTCCTTCGTAGACAGCACCATGCCACGGTGTTTTTCGACCTGGAGAAGGACTATGATACCGCATGGCGTTACGGTATCATGGAGACTCTCCACACGATGGGGGCGAGGGGACGCCTCCCAATTTTTATATCTGAATTTTTGCGAGATCGTCGATTCCGCGTACGGGTGGGGGGAGCCCTCTCCAGCCCAAAGGAGCAGGAAGAGGGTGTCCCGCAGGGAAGTGTCCTCAGTGTCACACTCTTTGCCCTGAGAATCAACGGCATCACCTCGGTGCTGCCGGAAGATGTTCTCGCTACAACTCTGGAGCGTCGACTCCAACAGGCATTGAACCGCGTCTCTCGCTATGCCGAAGCGCACAGGTTTCGGTTTTCTTTGGCCAAGACTAAGGTGGTGCACTTGTGCCGCCATCCACGGCTTCACCCCGACCCAGATTTGGTTCTTAATGGGGTGCGCCTGGATGTGGTTGAGTCGCACCGTTTCCTTGGTCTTGTATTCGACCGACGCCTCACCTGGGAGGCTCATATTCGCAGCCTTAGGGTCTCTTGTACCCGCGCCATTGACATTCTCCTTTCCGTGACGTTCAGCGCTTGTGGCGCTGATAGGGCTACTGCCTTACTTTTTTATCGATCCTTTGTTCGTTCGAAGCTCGACTACGGATGCGAGTTTTATGCATCCGCAGCCGAGCGTTTATTGCGGAAGGTGGATTCGATCCACCACACCGGCCTTCGCCTTGCGACCGGTGCCTTCCGCACTTCCCCCATTGAGAGCCTGTTGGTCGATGCTGGGGAGATGCCACTCGCTCTGCGCCGCGTGCAGTGCATCACTCGCCTGTACGCGCGAGCCCGGCGCCTCCCTCAGTCGCCAACAGCTCTCACTGCATCCGCAGCTGATCTCGATGGTGCCTATGCCGCCGAGAGACGCCAGTCATACCCTAAGCCCTTTGGGTTTAGGGCCAGGAAACTCCTTCGAGAGGTAGATATAGCTCTCGGGCCGGTGGCGCCCCTGGTTCTGCCCAGGACGCCACCCTGGAGGGTACCACATTTGGCTATTTGTCGCCACGCCTCTGCTCCCAAAGCTTGTACTGCGCCGGGAGTATTGCGTTCGACCTTTTTGGAGCACACATCGTGTCACGCTAGTACCGTGCCAGTGTATACGGATGGCTCCAAGTCCCAAGAGGGGGTCGGCTTCCACGCCGTATCCCCTCTGTTTGAAGTCAGCGGGGCTCTACCAGGCGCTGCGTCTGTCTTCACGGCCGAGCTGGTGGCAATACACCACTCGGTACGGGAGATTACGCGACGTGCCCGGTTCGGAGACCGGATTGTGATCTATAGCGACTCACAAAGCGCCCTGAGTGCTCTCGGGGCATTGGAATCTCCGCATCCCCTGGTTCGCGATATCCGTGACGCCACGGTTTTGGCGAGCCGGGCAGATGTCGAGATTATCTTCTGCTGGGTTCCTGGACATGTAGGAATTGCGGGGAATGAGCGCGCCAAAGAGTCCGCGAGGACTCTGCGACCGGACCAGCGTTTCGCTCTTCCTCACACCGACTACATGGCAGGAATATGGGCAGCTCTTCGGACTGCTTGGCAAAGAAGATGGGAGACGGTCGAAAGGAACTTAAAGTTGCGTGCCATTGCGCCGCGACCGTTCCCATGGACCTATCCCCCAATGCCGCGGCGGCTTCAGGTTGCTTTCTGTCGTCTTCGAATCGGACACACTCGTGTGACGCATCGCTACTTGATGGAGCGCTCGCATGCGCCCTATTGCAACGACTGCGTCGTCCCCCAGACTGTTCGGCATATTCTTGTCGAATGTCCCAGTCTGAGTGATCTTCGCGCACGATACCTGTCTCGGTACCGGGATGGGCGGGGTCGCTACCGCCTGTCCCTTGTACTCGGGACGAGTGCGTGCACCATGACTGGTGGACTTATTGACTTTTTGGGGGAGGCCGGCCTTCTCCCCTTTATTTAAGGTTCATTTTTTTTGTTATTGTTTGGTTTGTAGGTTGCACTCTCCTGCACCGGGGTGAGGGGGACCTCCCCCCGCTGCCGGAGATTGCTTTGATTGTTAAGTTTTTCCAATTTATATCACTGTTAAGTTTTCATATTTTTACTTTAAAGTAGCCTAGTTCTAGGCTGTCGTGTTTTTCGGCGACTTATGCCCAAGTGGGTAGTTGCCAGATGGGCTCCATAAAATAATAAAAAAAAAAAAATCACTCTCTATCAATTTCATGCTGTGCCCAAGGTGGAGTCACCATGCTGATGGGCTATCAGGTCACTAGGTGGCACTAGGTGACTCCCCATCACCCCCTTCTCTGGAGTCACCCTTGGGCGGCTCACTTTTTCAAGTGGGAATCCCCCCTTTGCTTTCCAAGAGGACTACCAAGAAAGCATGCAGGCCGCCCAAATTTGACCGCTCCTCAATAGAGCCAACTCCTTTAAGGGGGCAAGGGATGGCAAGGCCCGCTGGCCCATGCCCCCTAATGTCCTGTATACATCCATGACCATCTTATGGAGGGTCATTATACCTGCCCCTTTCTCTTACCCGACGGAAGCCAGTTCGACGGCCCAAGAAAAGAAAAAAAAGGTCAAATGGGATCTGTGATGTCTTGTGGGGGTGGATGACCACATTGAAGGCCCCACCTGAGATGGACATGGTCTCTGAGGTGACCTGTGTCCACCCCTATGCAAGCTCCTCTTCAGACGGCTCTGGTCCCTGAGGCCTCACAATGAGAAGAGGGATCTCATCTCCTGGCTGGTGCCCCTGTGACAGCCAAGACCTTTTCCAATTCAGAGAAGGATCTTGCTTAGGCCGGTCCATCTGGCTTAGGGTCTCCTGCCGGCTGAAGGGAGAAGTAGGTTCATTCCATGCCCTCCTCTCCTAAAAAGAAGAAAAAAAATAGAAAAAAAGCTGAAAAAGACTATGGGCTCCTCTACCTCCACGGGAGCCACGGGTCGGATGGGGCCGCTGCCTTTTCGGTATGTGACAAAGCCAAGATTTGCATGTCCGGTCCCGTCGCTTTTCCGGGTGAGGAGTTCCAGACTAACCCCAAAAGTGCGCAGAGCGGAACCTCAATTGCGTTGGGGCCCCTCATTCAGAGGTTACTTGGCATTTTTAAGCCCGCTGGTTTCAAACGCTTCCTCGTTATTCGCTCCACTGATGGCACCATGTTGGCTAAGGGCAACATGATCCATCAGAGGAGAGCTTTAGCTAGCATGATTGGTAGAGAGCTGAAGGTGACCCGTTTCTCAGAAGGTAGTTTTTTGTTTTTGGCAAATGCGTCAAATCCCTCCGAGGCGGACGTGAATAGTGCCCTTCGGACACTTGATGGCATGACCGTGAGTGTGACGCCGCACTCTAAATGAACTTCGTGAAAGGAGTAGTTTATGTGAGGGAACTCCATAGATGACATCAGCTTAGATCTGGCCAACCATGGGCCCACCCCTACACTCTTTGTAACATTTAAATTCCTGAGTTGTTGTATGCTTGGTATCACTACCGCGTGAAGGCATTCGTGCCACTTCTGTGGAAGTGCTACGACAGTCACCGCTTCAGCCATACTAATCGCTGCTGTAGACGTGCAAAGTTGGGATTACCCGAAGTCTGTGTAAGTTTTCCCAAGTCTGCACAGGATAAGTCCAAATCATGTGTGGCCAAGTGTGTCAATTGCGAAGATCCGCACCCCACTTCGAAGCAATGTGGTGGGTATCTCCTTGAGAAGGAAATCATGGCCGTTCGGGCCTAGGATCGTCTCTCATTTTGCGGGTCTAAGGACTTTGTCCTGGCGCGCCTGCACTGCTTGGGACATCTTATGCCTCAATGTTAAGAAAGACACCCTCTACTCTAGGCCTACAAGCACGGTCGTTTCCACACCCATGTGGGACCCTTCTGCGTTTTCTACCCACCCCGGGCGCTCCGCTGGTATAGTGGCGGCATAAAGAGTTCACACCCAGCCCTTGCTAAAACCAGGGTTCTCCCAACGTGCCCGTTTCCCATTAGACGAAACGACCACGAGCCTCCACTGAGTCGTTAAACTCACAAGAGCCAACACCCTTTAAGTTGGTCATGAGGCCACATTCTGGGGTTCCTAAAGCTACCCCCTGAGAGGAGGACAGCACTAAAGGAGTTTCGGCTCCTTCGCTCACACCCAGTGGTGGGCTGTGTGGCTCAGAGACGGTGAATCTTCCAAATGATGGATCCCGTCTCCGAAGACACCCCTGAAGGTTTCGAGGTGGAGGGAGGAAAAGACTCACATTGCGAGCCCAACCTCACCCGATAAGTCCTCGAAGGCGACAGCGCATTGTCCAGGAAGCTTATGGCCATTCCCATGAGGGTCTTCTCCTTGAAGAGTGCCCCCGCATCTCCTCTGAACCATGCTATGAGGGCCTATTCCTTCAATGAATTGATGCAGACTCCGGATCAACTGGGAGGAGGCTGGTCTCCTCCCATTCCACATTAATTATCTTTTAGCTGGAGACTATGCTGGGCGCATGCCCCTTGCCCAACCTCCTTGGGTATAAGGGTTTTGCGACCCCATCACCACGGGATGGGGGGGGGGGACGGGCGGGAGGATGCACAATTTACACTCAGCATGGTGTGTCTGTTCTTCTCTTTGTTTTAGATACCCCCTTTCAGACAGTAGCTGTGCAGCTGTACCTGGATAAGAGGTATAGTGTTATTTCCGCGTACATTCCATCATCAGCTGATTTCAACCCTCTATGGGGAGACTACTCGATTAATCCCAGGGGGCAAGTCCTTGCTGACATAATCGGCGAGCCTGAGATAGGTGTCCTAAATGTGGATGAGTTTAGCATCACTGCCCGAGAACCGCTTCATTTTCATGCCTCGATCTATCTTTCTGCTCTCCGGATGCACAGCCTGACTTTGGTGAGGGGGTGGTCAATGACGTCCATTATAGTGATCACTTTCCTATTTAAATATCATTTTCTGGGCCGCTGCCGCCCGAGACCCCCCTCCACCCTCCCCCTCCTCGGCGTGGGTGCGGTGGTCTGCACTTCAGGAAATGACTGATTACCTCTGTCTCGGTCAAAGAGTTAAGGTCAGTAGATGAAGCCGTTGAGTTCTCCGGCAAGCTCATCGCCGTGAGCCTAACTACTCTTCCTATAACGTCTGGCTGTTTTGCACGCCGACCGCTCTCGTGGAGGTCAGCCGAGTGTGAGCCTGCCCTCAAACAGAAGCTCACAGGCTTCGGTTTTTCTTAGCCACGGCTCCACCCTGATCCAGACTTATTACTCAAGTGGTGGACTCGCACTGTTTCCTTGGCTTGTATTTGACCGACCCCTCACCTGGGAGGCTCATATCCGCAGCCTTAGGGTCTCTTGTACCCGCATCATGGATATTCTTCGTTCCATGACGTTCAGGCCCTGGGGCACTGCTAGGGCTACTGCCTTACTTTTTTATCCATCCTTTGTTTGTTCCAAACTCGACTATGGAATTTTATGCATCCACAGCTGAGCGTGTATTGCAGAAGGTGGACTCGATCCAATGCACTGGCCTTCGCCATCTGACCGGTGCCTTCCACACTTGCGCTGTACACAGTGCATTATTCGCCTGTAACCGCGAGCCCGGCACCTCCCTAAGTGGCCAACGCTCGCACTGCATCTGCAGCTGATCTCGACTGTGCTTATGCAGCCGAGAGACGCCAGTAATAGCTTATGCCCCTTGGGTTTAGGGTTAGGAAACTTCATCGAGAACTAGGTATAGCTCTCGGGCCGGTGGCGCCCCTCGTTCTGCCTAGGATGCCACCCTGGAGGGTACCACCTTTGATTATTTGTTGCCCTGCCTCTGCTCCCAAAGCTTCTACAGCGCCGGGACTATTGTGTTTGAGCTTTTTGGAACACACTTTGTGTCATGCTAGAACTGTGCCAGTGTATATGGATGGCTCCAATCCTAATAGGGGGTCGGTTTCCCGCCGTATTCCCCTTGTTTGAAGTTAGTGGGGCTCTGCCAGGCGCTGCATCTGTCTTCACGCCGAGCTGGTTGCAATACACTGCTCGGTATGGAAGATAACGCAACGTGCCTGGTTCGGAGATTGGATTGTGATTTATAGTGACTGACAAAGCATCTTCTAGTTCACAATATCCGTGATGCCATGGTTTTGGCGAGTCAGGCGGATCTTGAGATTATCTTCTGCTGGGTTCTTGGACATGTGTCAATTGCTGTGAATGAGTACGCCGATGATGGTGACAATGATTCCATGAGGACTGGGTGACCCCACTAGTTTCTCGCTCTTCCTCACACCGATTACATGGCGGGAATACGGGCTTCTTGGCAAAGAAGATGGGCAACAGTCGGAGGGAACTTAAAGTTGCGTGGCATTGCACCTTGACTGTTCCCATGGATCTACCCACCAATGCCGCAACAGCTTCAGGCTGCTTCCTGTTGTCTCCGAATTGTACACATTCACGGAATGCACCGCCATTTAATGGAGTGCTCACCTGCGCCCTACTGTGAAGACTGTATTGTCCTCCAGACTGTTCAGCACATTCTCGTTGAATGTCCCAGCCTGGGTGATCTTTGCGCATGTTACCTGTCCTAATACCGGGATAAGTGAGGTCGCTGCCGTTTGTCCCTTGTACTTTGTTGGTTTCATATTTCTGTGCCTGGGAGAGGCGGGCCTACCCCCGATGCCGGAGTGCGCTTCCTTCTTACCTTTTTGCTTTATTTTCTTGTTAATTTTTTTTAGCCTTTGTCCTTTTATCATTATTTGTTATTTTCATATTATTTGTTTTTTAGTGGCTTTCTGTCATCTCCCCTAACTGTTCAGCACATTCTTGTTGAATGTCCCACTCTGGGTGATCTTTACGCACATTACCTGTCCTGGTACTGGTACAAGTGGGATTGCTACTGCTTGTCCCTGTACTCGGGATGGCTTTTTGCCTCCTCCACTTTGACTTTGCACGTTCCTCTGAGCAGGGAGGCAGGCCTACCCCTGATGCCGGTGCATGCTTCCTTCTTGTCTTTTGGATTGTCTTTTTGTTATTTTTTCAGCCTCTGTAATTTTTATCCTTCTTATTTGCATATTTTTATATAGGTAGCCTAGTAATAGGCTGGGTCGAGTACGGCAACTTATACCCAAGTAGGCAGTCACTAGATGGGCTTCTAAAATTAAAAAAAATATAAATAATGCTTTCCACCCTTTCTCTCTAAACTCCTCTGTGTGCAAGTTGATGGAGTAATTAGTAAATGATAGATTAGCCTTCTTCTTTTCCAGTAGAGGCCACCTGCCTTCTGTACAGTGCAGCTTCTTCAAGCTCCACTTCACCTTGAATTCTATTCTCTGACTGGAAATTGCTGTCTGCAAGGCCTTCTTTCAACCTGGATAAGTCCTATGATACTGTATGGTGATAAAGTATCATGGAGACACTCCACGCGATGGGGGTGAGGGGATGCCTCCCAATATTTATTTCTGATTTTCTGCAAACCTGTCAATTACGCATACAAGTGGGGGGAGCCCGCACTGGCCTAATGGAGCAGGAAGAGGTGTCCTACTTTTTGCCCTGAGCATCAATGGTATCACCTCGGTGCTGCCTGAAGATGTTCTCACTACAGTCTATGTGGATGATCTTTTAATCTCCTTTGGTGGGGCCTAGATGTTTAGGTTCCCCTGGAAGTGGTAAATTTGTACCATTACCTTGGTAAATATTTTGTTCAATGCCTCACCTGAGAGGCTCATATTCGCAGCCTTAGTGTCTCTTGTACCCGCGCCATGGATATTTTTCATTCTGTGATGTTCAGCACCTCGGATGCTGATAGAGCTACTGCCTTACTTTTCTACCAATCCTTTGTGTGTTTGAAGCTTGACTGCAGATTGGAGTTTTTTGCATCCACAGCTGAAGGTAGACTCGATCCACCACTCCGGCCTCCGCCTGGCGACCAGTGCCATTCGCATATCCCCCATTGAGAGCCAGCTCTGCGCTTACACACTACATTATATGCTTGTATGTACTGGCCCTGCACCTCCTTCAGTTGCAAACTGCTCTCCCTGCATTCGCTTCCAAACTTAACTGTGCCTATTCTGTCGAGAGACGCCAGTCATACATACCCTAAGTCACTTGGCTTTAGGGCTAGGAAACTCTGAGAGCTTGGTGTCGCTCTTGGGCCGGTGGCGCCTCTGGTTCTGTCCAGGATGCTACCCTGAAGGGTTACAACCTTTCACTATTTGTTGCCATGCATCTGCTCCCAAAGCTTCCACAGCACTGGGAGTATTGTGTTCAGCCTTTTTAGAGCACACTTTGTGTCAGGCTGGATCCATGCCAGTGTACTCAGTTGGCGCAAAGTCCCAGTAGGGAGTTGGCTTCCATGCTGTGTCCCCTCTGTTTGAAGTCAGTGGAACTCTACCAGGCACTGCATCTGTCTTCATGGTTGAGCTGGTTGCAACACACTGGAGATGACGCCTCGTGCCCAGTTCAGAGTTCTGATTGTCCTCCTTAGCGACTCAAAGCGCCCAAAATGCTTTCAGGGCATTGGAATCTCCACCTCCTTGCTTCACACTACCGGTGACACCACAGTTGCTGTGATCCGAGCGGATGTCGGGATTATCTTATGCTTTGTTCCTGGTTATTTGGGAATTGTGGTGAATGAAGGTGCCAAAGAGCTCACTAGAACTTGGCAATCAGACCAGTCGCTCACACCGACTATATGATAGGAATCAGGGCTGTCCAGCAAAGAAGATGGGAGATGACAGGGAAACTTAAATTTGCATGCCATTACATCATGACTGTTCCCATGGACCTGCCCACCAATCTTGCATGAGCAGGTCGCTTTCAGTCGTCTTCAAATTGGGCCAAACTCGCGGTATGCACAGCCATTTGCTGGAGTGCTATGTGACGCTGAAGCATCCTTCCTTCTTGCTTGCTTTTAGTTGTATTTATTTGGGGGGGGGCGGGGACTTGGCTTTGACTTTTGTTCTTTTTATTGATATGTTTTGTATTTTGATATAGCCTAGTATTATGCTGAAATTTAAGTACAGCAACTTATGCCCTTGCTGATGGTTGCCAGATGAATGTTAAAATAAATAATAATATTTCTTTACAATCTGCATGAAGACACCCTGATTTGTATTGAGCTTTAAATCTGAGTGGGGAAAATCTCTCTGGTATTACAAGTATATTTAATAACACTATAATCTTAAATGACCCCTATATAATTACCTTGTGGCTATCAATATATATATATAGATAATTATGATTTATTATATTTTACAGAACCACATTGAAATTGTTTGTACATTTCTAAATGGATATAATTAATGAGGCTCCTGAATGTGATAATCCAAGAAGTGAATGTGAGGATATACAAATTTCTTTAAATGATGAAAGAAAAGGAGATGACGTATCGCAAAAGGTAGTTCTATTTATTGTCTATAAAGCCTAATAAGGGTTAGTTTTAGGAATCAAGAAGGTTCAAGTAGAGTAAATTCTAACTAATGGGTCCAAAATAATCTCACTTTAACTTTAGCTCCACTTCATTTGTCTGATATTAAGTAGAGACATCCATAGCATGCATGTAAATTACTCACATCTTTATCAAACTAGCAAGATCAATACTGGCTGCTTTCATCATTACAGTTCATCTTAAGTGCCTGTCATATGGCCCCCAACCGGTTATCTTGTATGACTGCTACACTTCATACCTGTAGAAGTTGCACATCCTCCCCACCGACCCCGTAAGGGGCGCGGCGATTTGCCATCCTGGCCGCCGTGCTGACGGGACTCAGCACCCCGTCTGACCCCAGCTTAGCCTCTTCTCCTTCCTTCAAAACACTTGTTTCCTCTCTTTTTATACAACCTCTCCCACAACTTTCTCTGGTCAGCCTCTAATTTCACAGGGTAGATGCTGACCTTATTCTCAAGCCAACCGTCCCGGATTGGGGCTGAGGGGGGAGGGGAGAAAGTTTCCTAACCCCTGAGCTCCGGTTCGGGATGGGTTTTTTTTAACAACCTGCTTCATCCCCACCCATACCTTCCTCACATCCATTTTCCTCTCCTCTTCACATTCTATCAGTTTTACGCCGTGTCTAAGGTGGAGCTGCCATGCCGATGGCCGGCAAGCACCTCTTGCAGTGTGGGCAACTGTCAAAGGTGGTGAGCTATCACGTCCCGTGTAAATAAGTGGGTCACCATGCCCAATGATGAGTATAAAAAATCCCCAACCCCCAACTTCCCCTGTAATATCAATGGAGCCGCCCTCGGGCAGCTGCACCAAAAAAATGGAGGTCTCCCCCCTGTGCTTGCACAGGGGACCCTCCATATCCCTTTAACCGGAGAGGAGGCTTACTCCTCTCCTACACCTACGGGTGAAGGGGACTCCCCCTCACCCCCTTCTCTGGAGGTGCTTTCAGGCACCTCCCTATTCCCAGCGGCAGTCCCTCCTTTGCATTTCTAAGGGGACTGCCAAGAAAGCCAGCAGGCAGCCCATTGCTGACCGCCCCTCGTGTAAGCAGCTCGGTAGGGCAAACCCCCTTAGGGGGGAGAGGAAAGCCAGGCCCCTTCGGTCGCTTCCCTCAAAAGACATGCTGGCAAGAATACTAAACCTTGCAGGGGTCAAGACCTGTGCCTCCCCACAAAAGACTCATGACGCTGCCAAGGGGACCTGCGATGTCCTGGGAGGGGATGGCCAACTGGAGGCCCCTCCTGTGATAGACATGGTCCTTGAGGAAACTCAGCCTCAGACGGTAGGGCCTTCCATGGGGGGAAATCCGGGCTCGGCGCCAAGCACCGAACCCGAATCCGCCCCTATGCAAGGTCCTCCTCAAACGGCTGGGGATTCTGAGGCAGTACAAGGAGGGGAGGGATCTCCTCCGGATGATGCCCCTGTGACCACCAGGACCTTCTCCATTTCGGAGAGGGACCTGGCTGAGGCTGGTCCATCTGGCCTAGGGACCTCTACCGGCGGAGGTGAGAGGCGGGTTCATTCCCCGCCCTCCTCTCCAAAAAAGAAAAGGACAAAAAAGACCAAAAAGACTAAGAAGACTCGGGGCTCCTCTCCATCCGTGGGGGCTGTGGGTACGGATGGGTCTGCTGCCCTTTTGGCAAGCGACCAAGCCAAGACCGGCACATCCGGCTCCTCTGCCCCCCCGGTTGCGGATCCCCTGACTAAGACCAAAAGTGCACAGGGCGGAGCCTCGATGACATCGGGACCCCTCATTCAGAGGTTACCTGGCGTTTTCGAGCCCGCTGGCTTCAAGTGCTTCTTCATTATTCGCTCCACTGATGGCACCATGTTGTCCAAGGGCAACATGATCCATCAGAGGAGAGGATTAGCTAGTGCAATTGGTAGAGAGCCGAAGGTGACCCGTTTCTCGGACGGGAGCCTTCTGGCGAATGCGGCGAATCCCGCCGAGGCGGCCAAGATAAGTGCTCTTCGGACACTTCATGGACCCCGGTAAGTGTGACGCCGCACTCTACCATGAACTATGTGAAAGGAGTAGTTTATGCGAGGGAACTCGTTGACTACTCCATTGAGGACATCACCCTAGAGCTGGCCGACC
Source organism: Ceratothoa steindachneri (assembly GCA_963969495.1). Lineage (NCBI taxonomy): Eukaryota > Metazoa > Arthropoda > Malacostraca > Isopoda > Cymothoidae > Ceratothoa > Ceratothoa steindachneri. The sequence goes on from OZ018334.1 coordinate 22,995,193, forward strand.
ATGGGGCGGTCAAGGTGGAATGTGTGATGAGAAAACAGGGAGGGGCCTCGAGACCCACCCCTACACTCTTCGTCACGTTTGACTGTGACAAGCTCCCTGAGTCGGCGCGTGCCGGTTGGTACCGCTACCGCGTGAAGGTATTCGTGCCACTTCCGCGGCGGTGCTATTACTGTCACCGCTTCGGCCATAGGAATCGCTCATGTAGACGTGCAAAGTCGGGTCACCCTAAGTATGTGTAAATTGCTCCAAGGTCGCACACGATAAGTCCAAATCGTGTGGGGCCAAGTGTGTCAATTGCGGAGAGCCGCACCCCGCTTCTTCGAAGCAATGTGGTGCATATCTCCTTGAGGAAGAAATCCTGGCTGTTCAGGCCCAGGATTGACTTTCATTCCGCGAGGCTAAGGACTTGGTCCTGGCGCGTCCGGCTCTGCCTGGGACATCATATGCCTCAATAGTTAGAAAGGCACCCTCTGCTCCTGGCCCATCCAGGCCAACGAGCATGGTTGTTTCCGCGCCCATTTGGAGCCCTTCTGCGGGCTCTACCCAACCTGGGCGCTCCCCTGGTAAAGCTGGCGGCAAAAAGGGTTCATGCCCAGCCCCGGCTAAAACCAGGGCTCCCATCTCTTCCCCCTGCGTGACTGTTTCCCGTAAGGCGAAACGGCCATGCGCCTCCACCGAGCCGTTAGACTCACAGGAGGCAACACCCCTGAAGATGGTCGCTAGGCCATCTTCGGGGGTTCCTAAAGCTGTCCCCCGAAAGGAGGACAGCAACAAAGGAGCTTCGGCTCCTTTGCCCACGCCCTGAAGTGGAGCGAGTGTCTCGGAGACGATGATTCCTCGAAAAGAGGGCCCCCCGCCTCCGAAGCCGCAACGCCCGCCTAGAGTTTCGAGGCGGAGGGAGGAAAAGACTCGTATGGCGAGCCCAACCTAATAAGTCCTCGAAGGCGACAGCGCCCTCAGCGCTTTGTCCGGCCAACAGCGCCCATGGTTCTGCCCCCGGGAAGCGTACGGCCATTCCCGTGAGGGTCTTCAGTTCGATGAGGGCCCCCGCGTCTTCTCCGAGCTAGGCCTGGAGGGCATATTCATTCAATGGAATTGTCGTGGACTCCGGGCCAACTGGGAGGAGCTGTGGAGGCTCGTCTCGTCCCGTTCCCCGTTAGCTATCTTTTTGCAGGAGACCATGCTAGGCGCGTGCCCTCTGCCTGCCCTCCCGGGGTATAAGGGTCTAGCGACCCCACCACCGCGGGCTGGCCGGGCTGGGGGATGCGCGTTTTACACCCGGCATGATGTCTCCGTTCTTCCTTTCTCTTTAGATACGTCCTTTCAGGCAGTGGCTGTGCAGCTGCACCTGGATAAGAGGTATACTATCATTTCTGCGTACATTTCACCGTCAGCTGATTTCGACGCGGGGGACTTCCGCCGCGTCGCGACACGGTTGCCGAGGCCCTATCTCTTGCTTGGAGATCTGAACGGCAGGCATCCTCTCTGGGGAGATTACCTCCCGAACGATTTCACTGTCGCTGAATTTCGTCGGGCTAGGTTCCGGTATATTTCGAAGCACGCCTGCCCCTCTTCTTGGCGGGCATACGTGTCTTCACTTAACGGGAAGACCCCTTTAGCTGAGGTGTAGAAGCGAGTCAAAAGGATTCGAGGCAAGTTCTCGCAGGACCCCCCTCCCGTTCTCCAGGAGAATGGGAACGCAATCTCGGACCCCGCGTCCGTGGCGGAATCCTTAGCGACCGCCTTTTCCGCATTCTCTAGCCGTGATACTGCTCCGCCAGCATTCAATGCACGTCGTGATGTCGCGGAAGGCCGCCGGCTGGACTTTACCTCCAGAGTCGGAGAACCCTTCAACGACAAGTGAGTTGCGTTCTGCTCTCGCTTCGTGCGCGGATACCGGCCATGGTCCGGATGATGTTCTGTACGCCATGCTTCTTCACATGTGTGAGCGAGGCATGGCCTTTCTTTTAGATTTGCTCAACAGGATCTGGGTGGAGGGTCTTCTCCCAGACTCCTGGCGAATCGCTACTGTGCTCGCCTTTCGCAAACCGGGGAGAGATCACTCTACTCCGACCGGTTTCCGCCCAATCTCTCTAACCTCTTGCGTGTGCAAGTTGATAGAGAAATTGGTAAATGTTAGATTAGCCTTTTTCCTGGACAGCGGAGGCCATCTGTCTTCCGCACAGTGCTGCTTCCGCAATTTCCCCTCCACGTCGGATGCTCTGCTCCGACTGGAAAATGCCGTCTGCGAGGCTTTCCTTCGTAGACAGCACTACGCCACGGTGTTTTTCGATCTGGAGAAGGCCTATGATACCGCATGGCGATACGGTATCATGGAGACTCTCCACACGATGGGGGTGAGGGGACGCCTCCCAATGTTTATATCTGAATTTTTGCGAGATCATCGACTCCGCGTACGGGTGGGGGGAGCCCTCTCCGGCCCAAAGGAGCAGGAAGAGGGTGTCCTGCAGGGAAGTGTCCTCAGTGTCACACTCTTTGCCCTGAGCATCAACGGCATCACCTCGGTGCTGCCGGAAGATGTTCTTGCTACGCTCTACGTGGACGACCTTTCGATCTCTTTTGGCGCGGCCCAGATGCCAACTCTGGAGCGTCGACTCCAACAGGCATTGAACCGCGCTCTCGCTATGCCGAAGCGCACAGGTTTCGGTTTTCTTTGCCCAAGACTAAGGTGGTGCACTTGTGCCGCCATCCACGGCTTCACCCCGACCCAGATTTGTTTCTTAATGGGGTGCGCCTGGATGTGGTTGAGTCGCACCGTTTCCTTGGTCTTGTATTCGACCGACGCCTCACCTGGGAGGCTCATATTCGCAGCCTTAGGGTCTCTTGTACCCGCGCCATTGATATTCTTCGTTCCGTGACGTTCAGCGCTTGGGGCGCTGATAGGGCTACTGCCCTACTTTTTTATCGATCCTTTGTTCGTTCGAAGCTCGACTACGGATGCGAGTTTTATGCATCCGCAGCCGAGCGTTTATTGTGGAAGGTGGATTCGATCCACCACACCGGCCTTCGCCTTGCGACCGGTGCCTTCCGCACTTCCCCCATTGAGAGCCTGTTGGTCGATGCTGGGGAGAGTCCACTCGCTCTGCGCCGCGTGCAGTGCATCACTCGCCTGTACGCGCGAGCCCGGCGCCTCCCTCAGTCGCCAACAGCTCTTACTGCATCCGCAGCTAATCTCGATGGTGCCTATGCCGCCGAGAGACGCCAGTCATACCCTAAGCCCTTTGGGTTTAGAGCCAAAAAATCCTTCGAGAGGTAGATATAGCTCTCGGGCCGGTGGCGCCCCTGGTTCTGCCCAGGATGCCACCCTGGAGGGTACCACATTTGGCTATTTGTCGCCACACCTCTTCTCCCAAAGCTTGTACTGCGCCGGGAGTATTGTGTTCGACCTTTTTGGAGCACACATCGTGTCACGCTGGAACCGTGCCAGTGTATACGGATGGCTCCAAGTCCCAATAGGGGGTGGGCTTCCACGCCGTTTTTCCTCTGTTTGAAGTCAGCGGGGCTCTACCAGGTGCTGCGTCTGTCTTCACGGCCGAGCTGGTGGCAATACACCATTCGGTACGGGAGATTACCCGACGTGCCCGGTTCGGAGACCGGATCGTGATCTATAGCGACTCACAAAGCGCCCTGAGTGCTCTCGGGGCATTGGAATCTCCGCATCCCCTGGTTCGCGATATCCGTGACGCCACGGTTTTGGCGAGCCGGACAGATGTCGAGATTATCTTCTGCTGGGTTCCTGGACATGTAGGAATTGCGGGGAATGAGCGCGCCAAAGAGTCCGCGAGGACTCTGCGACCGGACCAGCGTTTCGCTCTTCCTCACGCCGACTACATGGCAGGAATACGGGCAGCTCTTCGGACTGCTTGGCAAAGAAGATGGGAGACGGTCGAAGGGAACTTAAAGTTGCGTGCCATTGTGCCGCGACTGTTCCCATGGACCTTTCCCCCAATGCCGCGGCGGCTTCAGGTTGCCTTCCTGTCGTCTCCGAATCGGACACACTCGTGTGGCGCATCGCTATTTGATGGAGCGCTCGCCTGCGCCTTATTGCAACGACTGCGTCGTCCCCCAGACTGTTCAGCACATTCTTGTCGAATGTCCCATTCTGGGTGATCTTCGCGCACGATACCTGTCCCTGTACCGGGATGGGCGGGATCGCTACCACCTGTCCCTTGTACTCGGGACGAGTGCGTGCACATTGACTGGTGGACTTGTTGACTATTTGGGGGAGGCCGGCCTTCTCCCTTTCATTTAACTAGGTTTAGTTGTTGTTATTGTTTTGTTATTGTTATTTCTTTTTATTGTTGTTTCCTGTTCAAATTTTTTAAAGTAGCCTAGAACTAGGCTGTTTGTTTACGGTGATTTATGCCTAAGTGGGCAGTCGCCAGATTGCCCCCCCAAAAAAAATAATGAAATAATATCCTCCCCACCGAAGTGCCTGCAGTTAACCATTCCTTTGGCATAGCCTCCCAGCTCTAGTGCCTGCAGTTGTACACTCTCCCTACAACATTTTCGAAGACATATTGCTTTATATCTTCCATATTTTCACTATGTCTCATTCTCTACTTTACTTTCTGATCTTCCCCAAGGGGCACGCCGATTTTCTCTCCTGCCCGCTGTGCTGACGGGACTCAGCGCCCCCTCTGACCCCAGCTTGGCATTCTTTTTCTTCTTCCGCTAACCCCTATCTCGTCTTCTGTACCAATTCTCTTCCATGTAAGGGGCGCGGCAACTTGCCTTCCTGACCGCCGTACTGACGGGACTCAGCACCCCGTCCGGCCACAGTTTAGCCTCTTCTCCTTCTTTTCTTACTTTTGCCTCTGTATGGGTTGACGGATGCGCCCACTGGGGGGCATCATCTGCAGGACCGTGCCTTAGAGGAGGTTTGGTTGCCCGGGTCATCATTTTGTTTCTGGGAGGTCTTAGCACTGCAGTCCAGAGAATCTCCGTTATGCAGCTCCACTGTTTTTAAAATGACAGTGGGAGTCGGGGGGGGGGGGGGTTACCCCATCCGGGCTGTATGATTGCTCTTTGGACTCACGATGATGATTTGGTAATTCCCTCGGCTCTAGGGGCAGCCCAAAATAAAATATATACTTATATGGGTAAATTTAACAAAAATAACTCCCAGGTCATCGTTCGTTGGACCCTGACAGTAGATGCTTTGATCCTTTTGGGTCAGAAGTCGATTCTGAGATGGATTACAACCGATTTTTAGTCTTGAAAGCGAACAATAGTCCTCTTAGTAAGGCTGACATCTTTCACATCTACGAAGATTTTGTTGAGAAATGTGGCGAACCTGCCCAAATGTGGCCATGTAATGATGGCGCATTGATAGTCGAGGTGAAATCAAGTGAGCAGTATCAGCGGATTAAGACCCTACAGTCTTTAGTTTCTGTAGACATGTCCTCTGCTTCACATCCCAAATTTAACACCAGTAAAGGTTTATCCGATCAGGAGAGTTAATAGATTACGATGTTGACAGGCTAGTATCAAAACTTAACAATCAGAAGGTTGTAAGTGCCCACCACATTTCCAGGTTTGTGAATGGCGCTAGGTAAGCCATTAAAGCAAGTTTTGTAAACAGGCAAGGTTGTGTGTGAATTGTGGATCAGATTATCATGGGATGCCCTGTTCTCAACAGCCATGCTGCCCCAACTGTGGTGGAGAACACCCTGCAATATAGCAGCAATGCACTTTCTTTCTCTATGAGAGAGAAGTCATTGCTATTAGAAACAAGAACAGGGTCAGTTTTAAAGAGGCCACAAGAAGAGTAAAGGAGATGTATGTCCAACCTGGTGTGAGTTTTTCTGATGCTCTGCGTTCTACCGGGCCAAAGAAAGGGAGAAACCAGAGACCTCCTACTGGTTCTCCTGTGCCTGAACAGGTAAAAAGTCCTCCCCATCCTAAATGTACATCCCCTTGTGATGAACACTCTTGGTCAGCACCTAACAGTACTTCTGAGGTTACCAACAAGAATAGGAACCTTCCATCCCTTCTTTTTTCCCAAGGGTAGTTAAGCACCTTGCTACCGCTCCAGAACATGTGGATGTTGATCATGTCGGTCCTCAGGTGGTATCATTCCACTTCTGGACATTCACCCTAGCCCTAAAGGACCAAGCTCTTCTTCATCTCCAAAGCCAGTTATCACTCCACCCCCCCTTGTTGATACTGCTTTTGAATTCCTTCGATCCCTGAATGAGAAGGAACCAACCTTTGCTCCTTCCCAGGAGCCAGCTGTTATGATGGAGGTTACCCCCTCATCTGAGGACTCTCAAAAACTGACTCCACATCTTTCTCTATCAGTATCAAATTCACAACTTTTGTCAATGTCCTCGCCACCACCATCGCCTCTACCATCCTAACCAATACCACCAGCTGTGTCAACATCATCTGTTCCCTCGACACCTAAACTAACCCCTGGAGTTGCTTCCATCTCTGCTTCTCCAGTGAAGACAGTTCTCTCTTACAGCCACTTATCAAAATCTGATGCGCCAACTCTTAAAAACAAAACAAAAGCAAAACTCAAGCTTCCGATGCCTCCTTTGTCATACTCCAAGCCTAATGCTAGTATGACACAAACTATTTCCACTGGCAGTTCAAATCCAAAATCTCCTCCCCTAAGGGTAGGAAGAAATATACTGCTATGCTTAAATGGTAACAATGTTTCCAATTATTCATTGGAACCTCCAAGGTCTCTTCCCTAAATGGGAAGAGTTCAAGCTCCTGCTTAAGGATTACAATCCTGATTGTATTGCTTTACTGGAGACTTGCTTGGGTACTCGCAGAGTACCCTACATTTCGGGTTTTGTGGGATATTATAAGAACCCCAGAGAACCAATTCATGGTTCTGCTATTTTGTTAACAACAGGGTTTCCCACAACCAGCTCTCTCTTAACACAGGCCTGCAGGTGGTTGCTGTCTGCCTGTTTTCCAGACGAACCTCTTTACATGTGTGGACTTGTCTCTCTGTTCACCAAGCTGTAGAGCTGATTTTGATTGGGCAGTGGATCCTGACTTGCGAGGCAGTGATCACTTCCCCATTGTAATAACACCATGTACAGGTGGTCCTCCTCCCCCACCTAGCAAAAGATGGAATACAAAAAAAGCAAACTGGCCTAAGTTCAGGCACCTCTCGAGCCATGATGGATCCTTCCCTCATGAAGATATTGAATTGGCTATTGATGATCTTCTAGCCCACGTCAATCATGCAGCTATTTCCTCCATCCCGCTCTCCAGCTCAACTGCTCGTGGACCACAATTGCTCTGGTGGTCTGCTGAATGCTAGATAGTTATCACTGAAGGTAAACAGGCTTGCTGACGTTACCATCGGTTCCCCACGATGGTAAAGAAACTTGCTCGTAACTGAGCAAGGGCAGCACAGCGACGCACCCTTCGATGAGCTCGAAAGACTTTGTTGGATGGTTACATCACATCAATATGTTTGCAGACGCTTGTAGACAAAATCTGGAAGAGGGTCAAAAAGCTATTGGGGAAATCCAATGGCTTTACAGCTCCCAACATTGTTCAGGCCAGAGAACTGTTGGGAGATTTGTCCTATATTTCCGATGTTTTGGCCGGATTGTATGCTAATATTTCAAGCCCAGACAACTATTCCATCCTATCAACTTTATGGAGCCTAACATGGATAATGAGCCTTATAACCGGCTCTTTTCTATCCATGAGCTCCATAATGCACTGAAGCACTGTGGATCCACTGCACCCGGATTGGATGGCATTTCCTATGATATGATTAGGAATATGCATCCATCCCTACTCTCACATTTGCTGGACATCTATAACTTCATCTGGATTAAGGGATGCCTTCCTTCTATGTGGAGGGAGGCTGTGGTTTTAGCTTTTCGAAAACCAGGAAAGGATGGGACAGAACCCACCCATTACCGCCCTATTGCCCTTACTAGTTGTCTATGTAAATTGTTTGAGAGGATGATAAATACAAGACTCTTCTGGTTTTTGGAGACGAACCATCTTTTATCTCCCTCTTAATCAGAGTTCAGAAAAAAACAGAGTACCATCGACCTGCTTGTTAGAATGGAGTCTTATATAAGAGATGCTTTTTTTCTGTTGCTGTTTTCTTTGATATTGAGAAAGCATATGATACCACTTGGAGGCATGGTATCCTTAAGCAACTCCATGATTGGGGCCTGCGGGGCTTTCTCCCCAGGTTTGTCGAGCAATTTCTCATGTGGCGCACACTACATGTAAAAGTTGGAAATTCCCTATCAGAGCCCGTAGAGCAGGTTGAAGGTGTGCCACAGGGAAGTGTCCTCAGTGTGACCTGCTTCTCTGTGGCCATCAATAGCATTATCGCAAATCTCCCAGCTGAGATTTCCTTAACTCTATATGTGGATGACTTAGCGATTATCTGTTCATCGCCTAGACTTCCATTTGTCATCCGTAAGCCACAGCGGGTTATAAATACCGTAGCTGATAATGCTTCTTCCAAGGGCTTCCACTTTTCTGCAGTAAAGACCAAGGCTGTCCACTTTTACAATCATAGATCAGTGACATGGGACCCTCCCCATTTGTCACTCTATGGTGTCCCTGTCACCTTTGAACCCCATTTCAGATTTCTAGGGATGATTTTTGATTTGAAGCTTTCTTAGAGGCCTCATTGGACGCTTTGAAAAGGTCTTGTCTGAAGAGACTGGACATAATGAAATTACTGTCGCACACTTCTTGGGGAAGGGATCGAGGCACCCTGTGGCTTCTGTATTCAGCATTGGTCCAGTCAAAGCTGGACTATGGGTCACAGGTATACTCCTCTGCCTCGCCGTCCATCCTTGAAAAATTAAATATTGTGCGTAACCAGAGTGTGTGCCTGGCTTCTGGAGCCTTCAAGTCCTCCCCTGTGTGGAGTGTCTATGCAGAAAACGGGGCTCTTCCTCTTCCTTTTCACAGGCTCAAGTCTAACCTCAAATATCTTTTTAGATTTTAGCAATTATCATGGTCGCCAGTATATGTGTGCACATTCAATTTGCGAACAGTGGCCTCATATGATAGATTTCCATCCCTGGCTCGCCCCTTTGCTCTGCGCATGGCCGAGTACGCAGGACGTCTAAGGGAGTTTTCTGTTATTCCGTTTCCAATACCAAAGATTCCACCATTGTTCATACCACCTGTAGTGGTATGCAAGGGGCTTACTGGTAGGCCCAAGGATCAGTTCTTGCCTGTAGCCTTTTGAACCATGCATGATCAACACTCCTCCCACCATCGGCCTAGCACCTTTGTGTTCACCGACGGGTCCAAGTCATCGGACGGAGTTGGAGCTGCTGCTGTCTTCCCATCTCAGACAGCATTGGTTCGCCTACCAAGTGCAGCTTCTGTTTTCACAGAAGAACTTGTTGCCATTCTTGCTGCACTCTTTGTTATTGCTCCTATGCCATCTGGTTGTCTTACGATTTTCTCTGACTCCCTTACTTCTCTGGCGGCACTGAGTGGTTTTGGTTCTGGCCATCCGCTGGTTTCCAAGATCCAACGGTGGCTCTTTTATCTTTCTCCTATTCATAAGATTTCTTTTTGCTGGGTGCTCAGTCATGTGGGCATCCCAGGTAATGAAAGGGCGGATGCTGCGACCAAGGAGGTGGCATCATTGGGGACACCCCCATTAGCCCCAGTCCCACTTTGTGATGTCTATCCCCTCATCACCGAATATGTAGTTGGCTTATGGCAGAAGATGTGGGATGAGCTTCCTCCCACCAAGCTCCATTCCATAAAACCTTCAGTCCTCCCATGGCCATGTATTATAAGACCAGTAGACTGGAAGTTATTTTGTACTGACTGAGGATAGGCCATTGCTGCCTCACTCATGGGCCTTTGATGAATGGGCAGCCCCCACCTTTGTGCATCCTGTGCGGGGTGATGCTGTCCATCCTTCATATCTTTGCTGAGTGTCCCCTTTTGAGAAATCTTAGGAGAGGGGCTTCCTGTTCATTACTGGGCAGATGGCCTCCCAACAGGTTCTGCTGGGCATTTTATTTAAGATTTGCGTCTCTTTTAGTGTGAATAGAATTTTTAAATCTTTAGAAACATCTAATCTTTTAGCTAAAATTTAATATATTGTTTCATGATTTTATATTCTCTGTTCTTGTATCTATTGTTGATCCATCTATACTCTATGTTTTTATCCTTTGTTGAGTTCTCAATAGTTTATTTTTTTTATATTCTTTTACACCCCTTGATGGTTTTAAATTCCTGTACTTCCATTCTATTGATCTTAATTTCATAGCTACATTTTTGTATATTCTCCAGATGTCTATATTTTTATTGAGAATTTTCATGCAAATTACCCGCCCTTGAATTTGGCTGTAGGCTAGTCCGTTTGGGCTTTGCAGCATTTCTTTTTTGCACTATTCATTCATTACTCTCTGATCTCCCCCAACTGACTTCTGACCGCCAGGGGGCTACCTTGTGTTGACTGATACACTTGTGTGCATTGCTTGTCCCAAGGTCACTAAGGAGAGGCCTGGCTCACTGAGTTGACAAACTATGAATGGCCTGGGGAATTTGGTGCATTCTCCCTCCCTCTATATCCCCATTCTCTAAGAGTATCTCCTTATTTCCTCAATCTAGGTTTAAAGACCTGACCAGCTACCTCATGCCATGTCCGAAGATTCTCTTTGGAACCTCTAGAAACAATGCCTACAGATTGCAAGAGACTTGGCTTGAGAGGTCCTTTGCATTGGGGTGTGATTAATTGGAAGATCATTTTGCCCCACTAACCCCTTTCCTGTGCCTAATGGGCTGACTGCCACCCTGTGGCCATTCTCAAGTGCATAAGGCTGTACTTCCCTTTGGATGTACCTTACTGCCTTGTTGGCTGCCAGGCCAACAAAAAGTTCCCTGTGCCTTCTCTTGGTCTGTTATATGAGAGATATTTAGATCCTGGCCTTCGTGTCAATATGACAAGCTTCATAAATTTTATGTGCATTGTTAAATGGCAAAATTTCAGACTTCATCCCAATCAGTGAAACCTTACCACCCCTTCACTACCTAAAGATCCACTTTGGCTCAACTCCATCTGTAAAAAGGAGGCACATCCCCCTGTGCTCTCTTAATGGCTCATCCAAGTTTCTTAACCTTTAAAGTACAATATGTACCTCTAGTACATGCTGTTGTATATTAGTAATATTTCCCTCTGTAGTTACACCTAGAAGAGTTGACACAATTTCTTCTCTTAAATTTTCTATCTTCTAAACCATTCTAGTCAAATCTCTCTCAATTTCTTCCTCAGCTTCATCATTGGTGAATCCCCAAAAAGTTCAATATCTGGATCACAGACAATCAGCATCATTGGAGAGCTTTGATTCATCTGATGTATCTAATAGCTGTCGCTGTATCAATTCAGTCTCTATCAGCTTTATACTCATTATTTATTGGCTTTGTAATATAATAATAATAATACTGAGAATAATAATAGTATTTAAAAATTATATTATTATGAAGTACTTTTATAATTTGTGGAAAAATACCATAAAACATTCTCAGCACAGTAGTAAAATAATTGATGCATTATAAATGTCTTTATCCATGTATAGAGAAAATAAATATGTACTCATAATGAAACTTGCAGAGTTCAAGGTTGTATTGTGTGAGGTATTTTTGAAAAATAATAAATTCTTTCTCAACCAGAATTTTCAACTTGCGGCTACATATATAGAAGATGCTAGAGTTGGTCGCCATTCTGATTTTAAAGCTTCAGGAATCAGTTTAAGGTAATCTTTTTGAGAATTTTGATTCATTTCTATATATAAATAGCCTAGTAATATAACTAAATCAAACTGCACAAAACAGCAACTGTAGATTTGTAAGTTTCCATGCTGGAAAGCAGAGAAGTTTGGTGCAATGGGTGAGACTGAGAATTTTTCCATTTTTAGCTCATATTTGTAAGAAAAGTATGGAGTTTGGTGTCAAATGGACCAGATTTCTGAAATCTACACAAAAAATTGTATAGGAGTTCTTTGGGCCTCTAGAGCTATTTATGGCTGCAGAAGTGGCAGCTAAACATTCATTTTATTAATGATAATAGTGATGGCTTGCTCTCTCTGGTGAGGGATGGCACACATTTTGAGCATAGTATAGAAGCTACAGAGCTAAAATTTTGAATTGTTTCTTTTGGGCCCCAGATAAACCTCTGTGCCAAATTTCATCAAAATCTGCAGGAGAAAGCATCTGATCAGTTGGTGTGGTATTTTTGCTAGACTTGTTCAACAGCATCTTGATTGAGGCTATTCTCTTAGACTCCTGATGAATGGCTACTTTGCTCACTTTTCACAAATCAGGTAGAGATTGCTCTACTCAAGTCAGTTTTCACCCAATTTCTCTAACCTCCTGCGTGTGCGAGTCAATAGAGAAATGTTAGATTAGCTTTTTTTACTGCAGAGTGAAAACCAACAGTGCAGCTTCGACAAGTTACACATCACAGTGGATCCTCTGCTCTGCCTGGAAAATGCTATCTGTGACCTTCTTTGGTGGATAGCATTATGCCATGGTTGTATTTGATCTGGAGAAGGCATATGATACTACATAGGTATCATGGAGACCCTCCACACGATGGTGGTGAGGGGATGCCTCCCAATTTTTATTTATGAATTCCTATAAGATTATCGAATCCGTTTATGGGAGGATGAGGGTCCTCTCCAGCCCAATAGGACAGGAAGAGGGCATCTCATGGGAAGTGTCCATAGTGTTACTGTGAGGGTATGGAACGTACATACTCGCATGCCACCAGACAATCGTGGGAACGAAAGAAATTTGTCGTTTGGGTTGACCTTCGTCTCCTCTCTCTCCCCCCCCACCCTTTTCCCAACTGGCGACAGGAAGTCGGATGAAAGAACGCCTATCTCACAAAAAAGCTTAAATCTTATTTGCTTTCTTTATGATACCATGGAGATTGTCCAGAAGGCGCTGCGATAAGCGAATTGTCGTGAAAGGGATCTCTTTCTCTCGATTTCCCACAATCCGCGATATAAATAACATCGCCGTTTACCCCTCTACAGCAGTGTCCCAAATCTACTCGCGTAATCCTCACGTTGGACGAGAGTCGTTGCCGTAACGTATCGACTACCAACGCGCCATCGAGTCAACTTGGTCGCTGTCTCAAAGTGTTCCTGGAAGTAAATCCCGCTCCGCAGAGTCTGTGACTAGAAGAGTACGCTCTGTTGCTCAATGTAACTTGAGTAAGAAAAGGAACATCCAAATAGTTACTGGAAGTTACTATTTGTTAGTGTCACATCCAGTTAGGAGTGAACTAACCGGAACTGCAGCCAGCTGCCCCGAACCCGTCGTATTATCCATGCTCTCCCTGAGAACTCGTGTTAACGCCACCCGAACCACCCCGTCTGTACCCGAGTAGTCGTCTCTCTAATCCATCAGTTAACGGTAATATGTAAACCCAGTGTCCCTCTATTCTTAAATTACCTAATTAATTAACCGTGATTGATACTCCCATTGAGTCATTATAAATCTAGATGCTTAACGTCAGTGTTTAATCTTTAATCCTTAATTTTGCCTGTTAACTATTGCTAATTATTATATTTGTGTAAAGTAAAGTTTATTTTGAGTATGTGTGTTTATTTGTGGCACCTCCCTTTTGACGTACCCTTGGCAAGACTTTAATTAAGCATCTCTTCGGCTAATTTATCCAACCTGTATTATGCACTCTTAGAATTCAACAATCACAAACCTCCTCCCCCCGCCCCCCAGTAACAAGTGGGACTTTTATAGTGAGAATCCTGGCTACGGCACAACACGCCTCTAACCAGCTTTCGCACGTTCAGTAGGAATTAAAGCCTCCCTTTATATATATATATATATATGATCGTAGGATTGAGTCATAGGGTCAATACCACTGACTTAAACAAAAGCGGTGTGTCCAGATCAAGGACTAGAATAATTATTGGACCAGACTATGAGCAATTCTACGACATATATAAAAGTGGTGTCAGGTGTGGAGTTTAAATTTTGGAGTAAGCGAACTCATATAGCCTAAAACTTGCCAACGTCCAAGGAAGCCCAAATAAACCAACGTAAATTTTTAATAATTAGAGTCTATTCCCCGAAGGAATATAAATAATAACCATTAATAACCCTTTCCAGATAGCAAAAACAAAGCTAGAAAAATATTTATTATTTTGGGGGTTAATTATTAGATTGTATCGGTTAGGAACAATCACAGCTTCTAATTCTCCTACCAGGTGCGTAAGTTCTTTCGTGAGTGACCAGTTGTGTCAGCAAGAGAAGCAATGGCTTCACAATCGTTCAAAGTGTTCGTCAAGCAAGGACAAGCTCTCGGTCTCACAGGACAGGAACTAAAAGAATTCGTCCAAAGTGAACAGCGAGAGGAAAGAGCATGTGAAATGGAAGTAAGAAAAGAAGAGTTAGAATTGGAAGAAAGGAAAAGAAAAGAAGTGTTAGAAATGAAAGTAAGAAAAGAAGAGTTAGAATTCGAAGAAAGGAGAAGAAAAGAAGAATTGGAAGAAAGGAGAAGAAAAGAAGTGTTAGAAATGGAAGTAAGAAAAGAAGCGTTAGAATTTGAAGAAAGAGAAAGGATTCAAAAACATGAAAGGGAATTAAGCAGAGACCAAGTTGAAGTCAGTTCTGTTGGATCCCGTGATCATCAACCCCAGGCCCCCGCTATGAAACTTCCCCAATATAAAGACGAAGAAGATTTGTGCTCATACTTGACACATTTTGAAAAGATCTTCGAGGTAAACGGATGGGCCCTAGAATCCGAAGGAGTGAGTAGATTGCTCCCATTGCTCAGCCTGCGCTTAAGAGAAATTTTCATCTCGTTACCACACGAAGCTACAATAGACTATAGCACCTCGAAGGCCGAATTGCTATCCGCCTTCAACTTGAACCCTCAGTTCTACCGCGCTAAGTTTAGATCGGCTAAAATCCAGCCCAGTCAAACTTACCGACATTTTGGATATATCCTGAAGCGAAACCTCCAGTTCTGGTTAGAATCCTCCAAAGTCGAACCGGAGTATGAGGCCCTGATTGACTTTATGTTAAAATACCAGCTATTGTCCACCCTCCCCCAGGAGATCCGAACATTCGTGCAAGACCGCCGAGCGTCTACCTTTCAAGAATGCATCGAGGAAGCTGATCTCCATGCGACAAATCATCGCCTATACCCACAGGATACCCGTAAGAATAGTTCCCCGTCCCCGAAGAATAAATCTAGTCAATGGAAGTCCCAACAAAGGAAACCCCCTCCATTGATAAAGACCACAGCCCCGTTCAGGCCAAAGAATAAGCCTTTTGTAGCCCACGAAGACAGAAAACCCCCAGTCTTCAATATCCCCTACAATAACCAGCACCAGAATAAGCAGGTTATATGCTACTCCTGCGGTTCCCCCGGCCATTATAAGTCCCAATGTGTACAGAATTCCAACCTACGTCCCACCCAGAGCCAACAAGTCCACCAAGTAACTGCTACCCTTCCCCCGGAACAGCCGGCCGCGCTTACGTCACCCCCCTCGTCTCCATCCCCACAGGAATTTCAAGTGAACTTCCTTTTCAACAAGAGTACCCCCGGAGGACTAAATTTCCAAACCGGCTCGATCAATGGCTGTAAAGTGTCTACCCTCGTCAGAGACACCGAGTGCACATGCATTGTGGTGTCGGACAAATTGCTTACCCCTGTCAACCCCCAACATAAGAAGTACGCAATTGTACACGACTTCTTGGGTCGAGAAAATAGATTCCCAGTAATCCGCTGCCATGTACAGTGTAAATATTTCACTGGTTGGGCCGACGTAGTGGCAGCCCCCATCAAATTTTGCTCGGTACTCATTGGCCAGAGCGCACTACTCTCCCCGAGTGAAGTGACTCAAGTTGTCGTCACTCGAACGCAAGCTAGCCGCGAGGCCTCTCCCCCAACACGCCTTTTCACCCCAGAGGCCCCTTTAGAGGTCCAAGCGAGTAATGCACAATTCCTCAGAGCTCAGCAGAGCTGCCCTTTACTTCAATCCCTTTGGGAAAAGGATGCTCCCAGGATGCTCGACTCAGTTCGAACATGATATCGCCCTCACTACGCTCGAACCTGTGCGATGTAAGCCCTATCCCGTACCGGTGCACCTAAGAGACGCTTTCAATGAGGAAGTCGACAATCTTTTGCAATTAGGGATTATCGAGCCATCTACGTCCGACTACTGTTCCCCAATAGTCATGGTCCGCAAGCCAGACCAGTCCTTTAGGATGTGCGTCGATTTTTGGAAGTTAAACACCGTCACCGTGTTCGACGCCGAGCCTCTACCCCTAATTGACCAAAATTTACATCTCTTCGAAGGAGCCGCCTACATCACTGAGATAGACCTATGTAAGGCCTATTATCAGATCCCCCTAAAGGCATCAGCGAGGAAACTAACAGCCTTTCCAGTGAAGCCTTCCGCAATTCTCCTGTCAACAGTCTGTATGCGATACCTCTCTCATATGCAGCAGGCCCCTCTATCAGAGGTATACAGATGCCTACATGCTGCTGAGTCGCATCATTCGATAGGTTGCCATATTTACTCTGCCACTTGAACCTCCAGATAGATCATCACTCCAACCTGGGTGCTTGGCCTTCCATCCTCGCTGACCCCTACTTGGTGTGCTCCACCTCTCACAGTTTGTACCAGCATGTGGAGCCTGGACAGGTCATTGCTTCCTTAAGAGCCTGTTGCTCGAGCATGCGACCTCACATATACAACACTCTCCGATACACACACACGCATAGTTCCAACTCAGACTGTCGTAGGTGCTGCAGCCACCTACTCAGAGCTTTTAACTTTTTTTGGCCGCTGGCAGCTTCTATATTTACCGCTGAACTTTCAGTCACTCTTTTAGCTTTTAGACTTAACCAAATTTTACCTTTTAAAGATTTCATCATTTTCTCTGACTCTAGGAGTGTTTTACAAGCAATTCGCTCTTTTAATGCTTCCCATCACTTGTCACAGAAATCTGCAACTGGCTGGTCCAGAATGCATCCCGATATCGAGTTATATTTTGCCGGGGGCCTGGGCAATGAGAGGGCTGATCAACTGGCCCAGTTAGCCTATTCTGTGTCCCCGGAGAACATTCCTCTGCCTTTTTGATATTTCTTTTCTTCTATAATAGAATATATTTTTCAGTTGTAGCAGGACGAATGGGATAGATGTTCATCATTTGAATTATATAAAATCAAAGTCTGTTCACTCTTGGCCCTCGAGTTTTCACAGACTATGGTCCTTAGAGTTGGCCTTTGCAATGTTTGCATCTGCCAGACAAGACTTACCCAGCCAGGGTTATCTTGTTTTGGCTGGTACTCAAATCAGCCCTTACTGTATTTTTTTGTGGTGGCGACCAATTGGTCGCCCACCTTTTACTAGAATGCCCTCATTCCGCCAATCTCTGGTCATCCTGTTTCCCGACCCTTTTAACAATCCATCTCCTTTCCTACCTTTTTTTCCTTCTCGCAGAAGAATCTTTTAAACCTGCATTTTTAAAAATTATCACATAGTTGTCTTCTCCCTCTTTTGTAACTAATTTGCCTCCTTCTATTTGCGCTGCTATTTACAATCCACTTGAATTAGGCAGCTGCCCACCTGGCTCCTTCACTGCTATACCTCTCACATGTACACTCCACTCCTATCCTCACCTCCAAAAGCCCCCAAATACCCCCTGTTCTCTACATCAAATTGCCTTATAACCTACTCCAAACTAGAAAACACATACCAACTCTACCTGCAAAGCATGCAACACCCTACATGAATGCAAACACAGATTAGAGCCTGACCCAACCCCCTAACTGCTTCATTACTATCCCAAGCAACCTGAAAACTCTATCTTATCCTATCCTACCCCATTCTTGACTATCTCAGAACCTCTTTCAATATAACCTCTCTAGGTGGCCACTAGTGAAAACTGCATGCTGTGGCAGTCTTTGTGAGAACTGCCATGGTTTGATTGAAGACAACCAATGGGGGGGACAAAATTAGAGTAAGTTTTTTACATTGTCAGAAAAAAAGGAGTAAGGGCAAGTTTATGAGGTATCCCTGGTTACTTTGGTAACCAAAGAAAGCAAATTCTCCATGTTAAGACATCAAATGTGATTACATTAACATTTGATCTATTTTCTTTAATTTGTGTAATATTTCATGCTTTTAGAGACTGAATATTATGGAAATATTTGTGACTTTTCAGGTTGTATCATATTTATTATCATCCTGTAGCAGAAGGCATAATGGTTGGACTAATTACATTTCATGCTCTGTTAGCATTATTTGAAGAACCTGCTGTCAAAGGTCTTGAACTTTCTTGGCAAGTAAGTATTAGAGTTAAATCTGGTTCTATAAGTGAGAGTGACAAATATTTTATTATATTTATGTATATTTTTCTGGTCAGCTCCAGTCCCCAGGTTTTTTGTAAACAAATCATTTCATTGTTACAATTTACACTAAATATTTAAGTATGTTTATTAACAAATACAATACCAACCATGGTAATAAGCCTTAGGAAGCATGGGATTGTCTCTTTACCTATTTTACCTCCACTATTACTTTGCTATATGACTTTAATTTCTTTTGACATTGTTTATTTCAGTTGACAGTGGTATTAGAATGTTTCATTTTGATTGGCTACTCTATTCGAACCATACACCTAAGAAGTTTTCAACCAGCAACACGCTTCTTTTCAGATACAAAAACTATATTTTTCATTGCATTAATTCTGGTAAGTGCAAGCTTTAGAGTTCACCAATTTGTTAAAAAAAAGTATAAAAGTCAAAATACTTTCACTAGTGTTGTGGACTCTTTGCACTGGATAATATTTTGTTTTTTCTATTCTCACACCAATTAGAATTTGTTGGTTTGATTTTCCATCTTTTGCCACATACATAACTGGAGTTCTGTAAGTAGGTAGATGAATTAATGGGCATAGCAATCTCTAGTTTAATTTTTGGAACAGATAATGCGATTCCTTTGCCTAGAATTGATATTCAAATATGCATGAAATTCACATTAGTGATATGTAATCTTTTTCATTGCCTAATGGTGCTGCTTGCTTTTGCATTTTTTTCTTATTTTTTGTAGTTTAAAAATTTTACTTTAATATTCTTGCTTGGGTCTCTCATTTTGGTGTTAGTTATCTTTTTAGAGGTTACTTTTTCATTTTACTGTTTGCTGTGATTTGCACTCCAATTAGAGCATAGGACATTGGCTTATTTTAGTTTTTTGTAAAAAAAATTCAGCTGATTATGTGTGTGTTAGGAGGAAAACTTTAG
Source organism: Ceratothoa steindachneri (assembly GCA_963969495.1). Classification (NCBI taxonomy): domain Eukaryota; kingdom Metazoa; phylum Arthropoda; class Malacostraca; order Isopoda; family Cymothoidae; genus Ceratothoa; species Ceratothoa steindachneri. The sequence goes on from OZ018334.1 coordinate 23,014,478, forward strand.
CTTTCAGTCAGGATTTATTCAGATAGTGAGAAACTAACGTTCAAACTGATTCTCTTATAACAACACTAATTGGCTGAGTGACCAACAACATTCTTATTAAATTTGTGTTTTTCCTGGCGATTGGCTCAACTTTTCTCTCCTTTCCAAAGCATTACTTTGAATAACAGAACTGTGTAATTATTATATTTTCACCAAAACTTAAGTTTTTAAATCATTTTGGGGTATTTGTTGTTTCTTCTCAAATTAAACTCCCCAAGAGATACTTATACTGCATTAGAAAACAGGATTTCCTGCTACTAAACTGCAATCATGGGGAAAATATGAGTTCTTGAGCACAACAATATTAACAGTGGAATGGATGGCAGCTTACTGCACTGCAATAATAGTAAACCCATTACTTTGTGTTTAATGGATACAAGAGTGATATTCTTTAACTGATTTACTCTTTATAACTGCTATACTACAGTTGTGCCTGCTTGACATCATTATTTTCATTGGCCTTACGCTGTCGGGGATCAAATGTATTCGGTGAGTCACAAAAAAGTATTTTTAAGACTACATGTTTCTCCGCTGCTTCATATTTAAAGACTACTGTAAGATATCTCTTTCTTTACTGTGTGTTCAGATGTACACTCCTCATTGTTTTGGCTTTCATTATTACTATACCACTTTGTCACATTTATTGTTCACGGCAATGGTCATTTTTAGTTTTTATGCTTGTCCATCCATTTTTCCCTATATTTTGTGGATGTAGGTTTGTACTTTTTTAATCTTGTATATTTTGTGGATGTAGGTCTGTACGCATTTTTTGTGCTTCATTGTAAAAACTTGTCATCTTCCATTTAAAAAAAAATCAAATTGCTAATTTGATACTAATTTACTTCACAAATACATTTCAGGCATGGCTGATGGCTTCTTACCTCATCACATTTTGTATGTGTAAGTTTTCTCCCCTGTAAGGGAGTGTCATTTATAGATTTACATCTGGTACCTGTAGGGGCAGTACACCTTCTCAGCCCCAGATTGAGACTTTGGTTGCCCAGGCAAGTATCGCATTCCTCACCTCAACACTACATGCTTTTTTGACACAGAGAATTGATTCCACAGTGGTCATTTCTCAAATTCTTCATCTAACCGGAGACATTAACAGCACCTTTCCATCCCTACACATGTCCAACATGCTCAGTTCACTTCAACTCTTGCAAAAGCTGGACCCACCTCAAATGCACAACACTCGTCTCTCCCCCCCAAAAAACTACTCAAATACACAGACCTGTTCCTCATGTTTCCACTTCCCTCTCCTACACTTGGCATTCAGCTCCAATCCCCTCCACCCCTAACTCAAACTCCACTACCATCGGCATCATTAAAACCATCTTGTTCCAACACCACCAACTTCTTTCCCCAATACCACCATCTCCCCCAACATTATATCCACTATCCCCTTCTCTCCCCATCCCCAACTCAACCTCATGCCGCAACACCTAATACACACTCTAAACATTAACTTAACATAATACAACTGAACAAAGATGGCATTAATGGTAAAAAACATGAATTCATAAAGTTTTAGTGTATATACACCTGGATAGGATGCATACTTCATTTCTGCATACATTCCACCGTCAGCTGACTTAAACGTGGGAGGACTTATGTCGCACCGTGGCACGGTTACCGAGGCCCTTTTTACTGCTCGGAGATTTTAACGGTAGACGTCCCTCTGGCTAAACTACTCGATCAATCCCAGGGGTCAGGTCCTTGCCGACTTGATCGACGAGCTGGAGATGGGTGTCCTAAATGTGGATGCGTTTACGCATCATAGTCCAAGAACCGCTTCATTTACCTCTATCAATCTGTCCCTGTTCTTTCCAGATCAACAGCTTGATGTGGGTTGGGAGGTGGTCATTGACCTTCATGGTAGTGACCATTTTCCAATTCTAGTATGATTTTCTCGGCCATTGCCGCCTGAAAAACCGCCCAGCTGGGCCTTGGAGCGAACGCGGTAGTCCGCATTTCAGGAAATGACTGATTTCTCTTTTCCAGTAGAAGAGTGAAATAAGGTCTTTGAGTTCTCAGTAACCTTATTGCTGTGTGCCTAACTACTTTTCCTAGAACGTCTGGTCATTTTGCAAGTCGTTCGCTTCCTTGGTGGTTGCCGAGTGTGAGACGGCACTCAGACATAAGCGATATGCGTGCATGCGCTATACGCGCCACCCGAACGATTTTACTTTTGGTGAATTTTGTCGTGCTCAGGCTAGGTTCCGGCATGCTTTGAATACGCTCGAGGGTCTTCCTGGCGGGCATACGCGTCTTTACTTATACCTAAGGGGAAAGAACCTCTCTTGCAGAAGGGTGTGAGTAAAAAGAATTCTGGGCAAGTTTTCGCAGGACCTTCCACCTTTTTCTAGGAGAACGGGGCCGCAATCTTGGACCAGGCGTCCATGGCGAAGTCTTTCATCGCATGGCAATATGGTATCATGGAGACCCTCCTCACGATATGGGCTAGTAGACACGTCCCATTTTTAAGCTTTGAATTTCTACCAGATCGTCGATTCCGGGTACGGGTGGTGAGAGCATTCTCCACCCCTACTTAGACTTGTTCCTAAACTGGGTTCGCCTGGAAGTGGTGGATTCTACCCATTTCCTTGGTCTTGTTTACGCCCGACACCTTACCTGGGAGGCGCATATTCGCAGCCTTAGGATCTCTTGTACCCACGCCATAGGCATTCTTCGTCTCCAGACGTTTTGCACTCTAGGTGCTAATAGGGCTAGTGCCTTATTTTTCTACCTTTCCTTTGTTCGTTCGAAGCTTGACTATCGATACATAAAACTTTGCTGAGCGTTTATTACAAAAAATGGGCTCGATAAACCACGCTGGTCTCTGTCTGATAACCGGTGCCTTCCACATGTCCACTATGAAAGCCAATTTTTCGATGCTGAAGAAATGCCACTCACCCTGTGCTCTATTCAGTGCATAATGTGCTTGTAAGGGCGGACACGATGTCTCCCTCAGTCGCCAATGGCTATAACTGCATCTGCGGACGACTTCGACGGTGCCTATGCTGCAGAGCGACTCTAGTTATAACTTAAGCCCTTTGAGTTTATGGATATGAAACTCCTTCATAAGGTCGATATAGCTCTTGGGCACTGTGGTGCCTCTGGTTCTGCCCAGAACATCACCCTGTAGGCTACCACCTTTGACTATTTATCGCCACGCCTCTACACCCAAAGCTTCCACATCACCGTAGTATTGCATTCGACCTTTTTGAGTACGTTTCGTGAAACACTGGATCCATACCAGTGTACATGGATGGTTCCAAGTTCCAGGAGGCGTCAGATTCCACGCCGCATACCCTGTTTGAAGTCAGCGGGGCTCTACCAGGCGCTATGACTGTCTTCGAGGCCGAGTTGATTGCAATACACTGCTTGGTATGGGCGATTACGCGGCGTGCTCATTCAGGGACCAGAATATGACCTTTAGCAGCCCACAAAGCGCCTTGAGTGCTCCCCGTCATTGGAATCTTCACACCTTCTAGTTCACGATATCAGTAATGCCACGGTTGCCGCAAGCCTTTCAGATGTGGAGATTATCTTCTGTTTGGTCCTTGGACATGAGGGAATGAGCATGTTGATTAAGGTACCAAAGAGTCTGCGAGGACTGGGTGATCAAACCAACGTTTCGCTCTTCTTTACACCGACTACATGGCACCTATCAGAGTAGCCCTCTGGGCTGACTGGCAAAAAAGATGGAAGACCGCTGAGTGGAACTTAAAGTTGAGTATTTCCCTTGACCCAGCCCGATGCCCCGATGGCTTCAGGTCGCTTTCTGTCGTCTCTGAATCGGACGCACCACCATTTGATGGAGCGCTCCCCTGCACATATTTGTTGAATGTCCCAGTATGGGTGAATGAACTTTGTGCATGTTACCTGTCCTGGTTTAGGGATGACCAGAGTCACTACCGCTTGTCCCTTGTACTTGAGACAGATTTGTGCACACAAAACTGTGAACTATTTGACTTTTTGGAGGAGGCTGTACACTTCCATTTTATTTAACTCACTTTGGTGTTTGGTCATAAGATTCTGCTCTGGGGTGAAGTGGCCACCCCCTATGCTTGAGAGGGCTTTCTTCTTCTTGCCTTTGTTCTTTTTGTTTATTTGTTTTTATTTTGTTTTTCTTTCTTTGGTTTGGTTTTCAGGATTTTTAAAGTAGCCTAGTTCTAGGCTGAAATTCAATTGGGGGTGACTTATCCCCTTTTTTGTCATAACCAGAAGGGAAATGGGGAAAAAAATTAGTGAACAAGATAGTACATGTAGCAATAAGTATAAAGTGGGCAAGTTTAGATTTAGGAAAGAGATTGGTAGAAATTGATTTACTAATCGAGGGATAGATGAATATAATAGGCTCATTAGTCATGCGATAGATGAAACTTCCCTAGGGAGTTTTAGATTGGATAGATTTATTTATGAGGATGCTAGTTGGGAGTGAACTTAATGATGAGAACAGGAGTTTCCTTCTATAAGCTATTGATTAGCCTTTTGAAGAATTCTTCTGATGCTCCAAATTTCTGGTCATTGGGGTTGACCTCATCCAGGAGGCCATTGTGAGTGCTCTTTGGACACTCGATAGCTCACCTGTGCACCAGTAGTCTGGTTGACTACTACCTATAAGATGTCACAGAAGAGCTTGCTGATCAGGGGTTGGTCAAGGTTGGGTTTTGTAATGAGGAAACAGGAAGGCGCCTCAAGACCCAGCCATGCACTCCATCACATTCAACTGTGACAGGCTCCATGTTTCAGTTTGAGTGGGTTGGAAGGAATCAGTGCCATTTCCACCGACACCACTTCAGGCACACTTTGATCTTGGCAGCATGCAAAGTTGGGTCAAGCCCAAATGTGTTAATTGCTCCAAGGCCTTACACAATATAGGTATATTATGTGAATTGTGGTAAAGCACTCCCTGCTTCCTCAAAACACATGATTTGTATTTGTTTGACATGATTTGCCTGGCTGTCCAGGCTGGGGACCAAACTTCTTTATTGAGGTAAAGTAATTGGTCCTATTTTGGTCTGCATGACTATGGACTTACTCTAGGTCACACATATCCACCATGTCATTAGACTTACAGGAATTAAAAGCCTGAAATGTGGTGGTGAGGCCACCCCTGGAGCATCTAAAGTCTGCCCCATGAATGGAGGGTAGCAACAAGGCAGTTTACTGGAGGTGATAAAAATACAGACGAGACAAAATCCTTGATTTTTAAGAGTGTGGAGGGGAAGATAGCGATGAACACCATTTGAAGCAAGTGTATCCCACTCAAACTTGAGAACATAGTACTCTGCTAGGTTTATTAAGGAGGTGGGTTGCTTACTCTTATAATAACTAACTACCCTGCATCTTTATAAAGAAAATGCTGAAAAAATAACTGAAATTATTAGCCTCATTAACCAAAGCCTTGGAGGATGGAGAAAAGGAAACGATGGGGAAAAAAAGTCTGCCCCATGAATGGAGGGTAGCAACAAGGCAGTTTACTGGAGGTGATAAAAATACAGACGAGACAAAATCCTTGATTTTTAAGAGTGTGGAGGGGAAGATAGCGATGAACACCATTTGAAGCAAGTGTATCCCACTCAAACTTGAGAACATAGTACTCTGCTAGGTTTATTAAGGAGGTGGGTTGCTTACTCTTATAATAACTAACTACCCTGCATCTTTATAAAGAAAATGCTGAAAAAATAACTGAAATTATTAGCCTCATTAACCAAAGCCTTGGAGGATGGAGAAAAGGAAACGATGGGGAAAAAAATGAACACAAATAATATTGTCTTTTTAATTTTAGAAACGGACAAACAGGCTGAAATCAAAATAAAAAGAGAGAACTTAAGATGAAAAACTATCCAAATTAACCACAAAAAAATAAAACTAACAAGGGTATCAAAAACAGAAAATTTGTAATGAGAGATTTGTCAAAGGGAAGTAAGAAAAACTGAAAGTGTGAAAGATGTATGGCCAAAAGATTCTCCTTTAGGCATGGTTGTATTTATCCTCTTTCCTTCTCCTCATTGTCTGGAAAGTCGATTGCCATGTAGGTTTGACCAGTTCACCGTCTCTCATGATGGACCTAGTTGTGGCATTACAGAGAATAGGTTTTTTTTTGTGGTGGCTCAACGGTTGCAGTGTTGGCAATGTCCTTGTAACTTACCCTCTCGGGGAAAGCGTTTAATAGGTTCACTTCCCTCACCCAGGTGGTCGCGCCCTCTTCGGCCTATTTTTGCCATCAACCTCCCCGAAATGCGCCAGATTCGTCGCTCTTTCCGCAATATGCGCCGAACCCTCCCTGATGTTTTCAGCGTCCTCGTCCTCCTCTTCTTCAGCCTCGCCATCTTTGCCCTTATGGCCTTCAAGTTATTCGGGGGCAGGTGAAGTGAGCTAAGACTTTTTTGCCACCATAGGGCTCGGCATAGTAGCCTCCCTCTACCAGGAAGTTTGGTTTACACTGATTCACACACCATCTTGTAAATATCTTAGTGAGATGTAACAGTTTAATTTGGGTTCTGAACTATGTGGTTGTAATTAACCATAACATAACTGTAAACGTATATGTTGATGGAACTGCTCTACAGAAGGGGAATGGAGATAGTCAAATTTTCTATTTTAATTCCATATGTTGCTAGGACTTCATGTTGGTTAAAGGAGTAATCACACTTGTTACAAAAATTTGCAACCAAATAGTATTCAATATGATATAATTTTCATATCTCCATGTTAAATTTATATTGGTTTAAATTATGACAGTTTCAAAGTCACCCAAGTAGTTTTTGTTACCTATTTATAATTGTACTAGTCACGGGGAATACTCTAGAATGTTCTAACAGCCCTTTTTTTCACATTGAACACTCAAGAGTCAAATACTACAAAGCAATCATCATGGCGAAAGTAGTGAACTTCTTTGAACATCAAATGGAAAATAATTATAAAATTCAAATTTAAGACAAGCTGCAAGAAGATTTTTGAAGAACTAAATGTCCCTAAATCTATAATACAGTCAGTAATATGGGAGTTTAAGAAATTGGGGATAATTGCAAATTTTTCCTGGGTCATCAAAAAATTGTAGTCTGCACAGTTCAGAGGATGCTTAGATCTGTTAAAAATAACCTAAGGATGACTAGAATAAAGTTTGAAGATAAATGATCAGTTAGGAGAAGGCATCAATGATCCTTCAAACAGTGTCCCATATGTTGCCTAAAGAGGAAATGCATGAACATCATCCAAGGAAGACATCTTTATTGAAAACATTCATTTGAAAGCCTGTCTGTTGTATGCCAACAATCATTTGTAGAAAGATTTCATTTTGGGGAGCCATGTGCTATGGTAAGAGGAAATAAAGATTGAATTGTTCCTCACAAATGATGTTATGTATATTTGGCATAAAAGTAGTCAGGCTCATTTCCGCCAAAACACTTTACTCACAATAAAACATGGAGGTTGATCGCATTTTCTGTGTAACGCATTGGTACACTTCATAGAATCAATGGACCGATGAATAAAGAATGGTACAAAAGATTCTTGAATATTATCTGAAGAGTGATGCTTGCAAGCTTGGCCTAAGAAGAAGTGGTCTTTCAATATGAAAACAACAATAACCACATTGAAATTGTTTTCTTTCTGGTTAAAGGAAGCTAAAATAAGCATCTTGGAATGGCCATTGCAGTTGTCAGACCTCAACCTACTAGAAAATTTATGGCATGAATTCAAGGTCAGCATCCATGAAAGACACCCCTTTTCCCCACAACATTGAATTGAAGTAGTTCTGCAAGACTAGTTGGACATAATTCCATCTGAAGTTTGTTTATACCTAGTTATAAACTAATCATAATCTGAGGAGTATGATTAAGAAAAAGGTTATAATATTTATTATTAGTTATCAAATTGTATAGTGTATGAATACTTCTTGTTTGCAAATTTTCATAAAAACTGATTATTCCTTTGTCTATAAAACTTATTGAAATTATGTGAGCTTCTCTATTAATACATTTCTCTCAATCTCTCAATGCCTAGAAATTTTGTTAGTCTCCAATAAAGTGTTTGAGCAAAATGGGTAATCTCCACTGTTTCTTCCAGATCTCAAATGGCCCTGATTCTCTTCATACAGCACCCCCCCCCTCCCCTCTTCACTCTTCTATGCAGATTCATTATCCTACCCCCGTAAGGGGCGCGGCGATTTGCCATCCTGGCCGCCGTGCTGACGGGACTCAGCACCCCGTTCGACCCCAGCTTAGCCTCTTCTCCTTCTTTCAGACAGCCTGTATTTCTCCCCTACTTTGTGGTTTTTCATACAACCTCTCCCACAACTTTCTCTGGTCAGCCGCTAATTTCACAGGGTAGATGCTGACCTTCTTCTCAGCCAACCGTCCCGGATCGGGACTAAGGGGCGAGGGGACAATGTTCCCTAACCCATGAACTCGGGTTCGGGATGTTGGATTTTTAACAACCTGCTTCATCCCCACCCGTACCTTCCTCACATCCCCTTTCCTTCTCACTTCACAATCTATTTTTTTACGCCGTGTCCAAGTTGGAGCCGCCATGTCGAGGTACTGCCAGGCCACCAGGCGGGAGGCGTGGTCCTGAATGACGGCACCTGGCTGTGCCAGGCCTGTACGCACCCCTTGCAGGGCGGGCTACTGCGAGGGGTGATGAGCTATTGCATCCCGTAATAAAAAGAGGGTCACCATGCCCAATGGTGAGAAAATTAAAAATCTCCCCTTAATATACCCTTGTACATCGACGGAGCCGCCCTCGGGCATCTCCACATAAAAAAATGGAGGTCCCCCCCATCCTGTGCTTGCGCAGGGGACCCTCCAAACTTCTCTAACCAGACAGGAGGCTTACTCCTGTCCTACGCCTATGGGTGTAGGGGACTTCCCCTCACCCCCTTCTCTGGAGGTGCTTTCGGGCACCTCGCTCTTCCCAGCTGCAGTCCCCCCTTTTCTTTCCAAGGGGGACTGCCAAGAAAACCAGCAGTCAGCCCATAGCCGACCGCTCCCCATTGAAGCGGCTTGGTAGGGCAAACCCTCTTAGGAGGGAGAGGGAAGCCAGGCCCCTTCGGTCGCTTCCCTCAAAAGACCTGCTGGCAAGAATATTTAACCTTTCAAGAGTCAAGGCCTGTGCCTCCCCATACATGACTTGTGACAACGCCGCCAACGGGGACCTGCGATGTCCTGGGGGGGGGGATGGCCAACTGGATGCCCCCTCTGAGATAGACATGGTCCTTGAGGCAACCCAGCCTCAGACGGTAGGGCCTTTCTTCGGAGGAAATCCGGGCTCGGCGCCGAGCACCGAACCAGAATCCGTCCCTATGCAAAGTCCTCCTCAAACGGCTAGGGTTTCTGAGGCAGTACAAGGATGGGAGGGATATCCTTCGACCGGTGCCCCTACGACTGCCAGGACCTTCTCTATTTCAGAGAAGGACCTGGCTGAGGCCGGTCTATCTGGCCTGGGGGCTCCTGTTGGCGGAAGGGAGAAGCGGTTTCATTCCCCGCCCTCCTCTCCTAAAAAGAAAGACTAAGAAGACTCGGGGCTCCTCGCCATCCGCGGGGGCTGCGGGGATGAATGGGTCTGCTGCCACTTCGGTAAGCGACCAAGCCAAGATCGGCACATCCAGCCCCTCTGCCATGCCGGGTGCGGAGCCCCTGACTATGACTAAGACCGAAAGTGCACAGGGTGGAGCCTCGACAACATCAGGGCCCCTCATTCAGAGGTTACCTGGCGTTTTCGAGCCCGCTAGCTTTAAACGCTTCCTTGTTATTCGCTCCACTGATGGCAGCATGTTGGCCAAGGGCAACATGATCCATCAGAGGAGAGCTTTATCTCTTTGATTGGTAGAGAGCCGAAGGTGACCCGTTTCTCGGACGGGAGCCTTCTGGCGAATGCAGCGAATCCCGCCGAGGCGGCCAAGATAAGTGCTCTTCGGACACTTGATGGCACACCGGGGAGTGTGACGCCGCACTCTACCATGAACTTTGTGAAAGGAGTAGTTTATGCGAGGGAACTCGTTGACTACTCCGGGAAGCCTAAGGGTCTTCTGTTCGAAGAGGGCCCCCGCGTCTCCGAGCTAGACCTGGAGGGCATATTCCTTCAATGAATTTGCCATGGACTCCGGGCTAACTGGGAGGAGCTGTGGAGGCTCGTCTCATCCCGTTCTCCGTTAGCTATTTTTCTGCAGGAGACCATGCTAGGCACGGCCCCCTGCCCACCCTCCTGGGGTATAAGGGTTTTGCGACCCCACCACCACGAGATGGCCGGGCTGGGGGATGCGCGGCTTACACCCAGCATGATGTCTCCGTTCTTACTTTCACTTTAGATACCTCCTTTCAGGCAGTAGCTGTGCAGCTTTACCTGGATAGGAGGTATACTATCATTTCTGCACCGTCAGCTGACTTCGAGGCGGGGGACTTCTGCCACGTCGTGGCACGGTTGCGGTGGCCCTTTCTCTTGCTTGGAGATCTGAACAGCAGACATCCTCTTTGGAGGGATTACTCAAAAAATCCCAGGGGACAAGTCCTTGCCGATCTGATCGAAGAGCTTGAGATGGGTGTCCTAAATGTGGATGAATTTCCGCATCACTGCCCGAGAACTGCTTCATTTTCTTGCCCTGATCTATCCTTATGCTCTTCGGATGCACAGCCTGATTTTGATTGGGGGTGGTCGATGACCTCCAAGGTAGTGATCACTTTCCCATTCAAATATCATTTTCAGGGCAGCTGCCGCCTGAGAGCCCACTTCGGTGGTGCTTGGTGCAGGCGCGGTGGCCTGCATTTCAGGAAATGAGTGAATTCTCTATCTCAGTTGAGGAGTTTAGGTCGGTAGATGAAGCCGTTGAGTTCTTCTGGGTAACCTTATTGCCGCGGGCCTGACTACTATTCCCAGAACGTCTGGCCTTTTTGCACGCCGACCACTCCCGTGGTGGTCGGCCGAGTGTGAGACGGCCCTCATGCCTACATGCGCTATAAGCGCTGCCCGAACGATTTAACTGTCAGTAAATTTCGTCGGGCTAGGGCTAGGTTCCGGTATATTTCGAAGCACGCCCGCCCCTCTTCTTGGCGGGCATACGTGTCTTCACTTAACGGGAAGAGCCCTCTAGCAAAGGTGTGGAAGTGAGTCAAAAGGATTCGAGGCAAGTTCTCACAGTCCCCCTCCCGTTTTCCAGGAGAATGGGACCGCAATCTCGGACCCCGCGTCCGTGGCGAAATCCTTCGCGACCGCATTCTCTAGCCATAATGCTGCTCCGCCAGCATTATGTCGCGGAAGGCCGCCTGCAGAGACGGAGAACCCTTCAACGACAGGTTTACTGTGAGTGAGTTGCGTTCCGCTCTTGCTTTATGCGCGGACATCGCCCATGGTCCGGACGATGTCCCGTACGCCATGCTTCGACACCTGGGTGAGCGAGGCATGGCCTTTCTGTTAGATTTGTTCAACAGGATCTGGGTTGAGGGTCTCCTCCCAGATTCCTGGCGAATCGCTACTATGCTCGCCTTTCGGAAACCGGGAAGAGATCACTCTACTCCGACCGGTTTCCGCCCAATCTCTCTAACCTCTTGCGTGTGCAAGTTGATGGAGAAATTGGTAAATGTTAGATTAGCCTTTTTCCTGGACAGTGGAGGCCATCTGTCTTCTGCACAGTGCGGCTTCTGCAAGTTCCACTCCACGTCAGATGCTCTGCTCCGACTGGAAAATGCCGTTTGCGTGTTCTTCCTTTGTAGACAGCACTACGCCACGGTGTTTTTCGATCTGGAGAAGGCCTATGATACTGCATGGCGATGCGGTATCATGGAGACTCTCCACACGATGGGGGCGAGGTGACGCCTCTCAATGTTTATATCTGAATTTTTGCGAGATCGTCGATTCCGCGTACGGGTGGGGAGAGCCCTCTCCTCCCCAATGAAGCAAGAAGAGGGTGTCCTGCATGGAAGTGTCCTCAGTGTCACGCTCTTTGCCCTGAGCATCAACGACATCACCTTCGGTGCTGCCGGAAGATGTTCTCGCCCGGCTCTACGTGGACGCCCTTTCGATCTCTTTTGGCGCGGCCCAGATGCCAACTCTGGAGTGTCGACTCCAACAGGGATTGAACCGCGTCTCTCGCAATGCCGAAGCGCACAGGTTTCGGTTTTCTTTGGCCAAGACTAAGGTGGTGCACTTCTGCCGCAATCCACGGCTCCACCCTCACCCAGACTTGTTTCTTAATGAGGTACCCCTGGAAGTGGTTGAATCGCACCGTTTCTTTGGTCTTGTATTTGACCGACACCTCACCTGGGAGGCTCATATTCGCAGCCTTAGGGTCTGTTGTACCCGCGCCATTGATATTCTTCGTTCCGTGACGTTCAGCGCTTGGGGTGCTGATAGGGCTACTGCCTTAGTTTTTATCGATCCTTTGCTCGTTATAAGCACGACTACGGATGCGAGTTTTATGCATCCGCAGCCGAGCGTTTGTTGTGGAAGGTGGATTTGATCCACCACACCGGCCTTCGCCTTGCGACTGGTTCCTTCCGCAGTTTTCCCATTAAGAGCTTGTTGGTCAATGCTGGGGATTCCACTCGCTCTACGCCGCGTGCAGTGTTTTACTCGTCTGTACGCGCTAGCCCTGCGCCTCCCTCAGTCGCCAACAGCTCTCACTGCATCCGCAGTTGATCTCGACGGTGTCTATGCCGCCGAGCGACGCCAGTCATACCCTAAGCCCTTTGGGTTTAGGGCCAGGAAACTCCTTCGAGAGCTAGGTATAGCTCTCGGGTTGGTGGCGCCCCTGGTTCTGCCCAGGACGCCACCCTGGAGGGTACCACATTTGATTATTTGTCGCCACGCCTCTGCTCCCAAAGCTCGTACAGTGACCTTTTTGGAGCACATCTCGTGTCACGCTGGAACCGTGCCAATGTATACGGATGGCTCCAAGTCCGAAGAGGGGGTCGGCTTCCTCGCCGTATTCCCTCTTTGAAGTCAGCGGGGCTCTGCCAGGCGCTGCGTCAGTCTTCATGGCTGAACTGGTGGCAATACACCGCTCGGTACGGGAGATTACGCGACGTGCCCGGTTCGGAGACCGGATTTTGATCTATAGCGACTCACAAAGCGCCCTGAGTGTTCTTGGGGCATTGGAATCTCCGCATCCCGCTGGTTTGCGATATCCGTGACGCCACGGTTTTGGCAAGCCGGGCGGATGTCGAGATTATCTTCTGCTGGGTTCTTGGACATTTAGTAATTACGGAGAATGAGGGCGCCAAAGAGTCTGCGAGGACTCTGCGACCGGACCAGCGTTAGGCCCTTCCTAACACCGACTACATAGCAGGAATACGGGCAGCTCTTCGGGCTGCTTGACAAAGAAGATGGGAGACGGTCGAAGGGAACTTAAAGTTGCGTGCTATTGCCATGGACCTACTCCCCTCCCTCCCCCAATGTCGCAAAGGCTTCAGGTTGTTTTCTGTCGTCTCCGAATTGGGCACACTCGCGGGACGCACCGCTATTTGTTGGAGCGCTTGCCAGCGCCCTACTGCGAAGACTGCTTTGTCCCCCAGACTTTTCGGCACATTCTTGTCGAATGTCCCAGTCTGGATGATCTCCGTGCACGTTACCTCTCCCGGTACCTTAATGGGCGGGTCGCTACCGCCTGTCCCTTGTACTCGGGACGAGTTCTTGCACATTGACTGGTGTACTTATATACTTTTGGGGGGAGGCCTGCCTTCTCCCTTTTTATTTAACTAGGTTTTGTTTTTTGTTATTGTTGTTTTCTTTCTAGGTCGCACGCTCCTTCGCTGGGGGGAGAGAGATCTCCCCCCGACGCCGGAGCTTGCTTCCTAATTGTTGCCATTTTCTCTTTTTATTGTTGTTGTGTTTTCATATTCTTATTTTAAAGTAGCCTAGTGCTAGGCTGTCGTGATTGCGGCGACTTATGCCCAAGTGGGAGGTCGCCAGATAAGCTTCTTAAATTAAAAAAACAAAACAAATGGACACCACCGATGGTGTTTTATATCCTCCTTATCTTGAATGGGGTGCTCTCCCTTGAGCCAAGGGTCGCTAGTTGGTGCCAAAACCCGCTAGTGCTATTCTTTCTGTCCCTTTCCTCTCAAGGACTAGTCAGTCATTGTCATTCGGATTTTTATGTTTTCACTATCTGGTCAGAGAAACACTCGGAAGGGGTGTAGCCATTTCATAGGAAAGGGTAGTTTCCCAATTCTATTTCCTACCTTACTTTTTATCTCATCTTTCACACAGGGTAGGGCACAACCCCTGTTCAGGGAACACTCAAGACAGCCTCACGGAAAGTGGGGCCACACTTAATTTTGGTAATATTGAGGGTGGACTACAGCGCAGGATGTAGGATCAGAGCTATAAACAACAAACAACAACAAGGGTAACTTTACTGATGTGCTTGGGATCTTTCCTTTTAGGAATATGCTTCTTGTCGATGGACGGCCCTATTTCAACACCTACTGGAACAGTATATTTGATCTCTACGTCTTAGTCACGACGGCCAACAATCCTGATATCATGTGAGTTAATGAAATTTTATTATTATTGAATAGATTAGCTTTTTATAGAAATCTACATGAATACTCCCTGAGGAAGGATATAGCTTGTACATGTTTTCCCACAGAGCCCTAAGGGAGTCTATATTGCTCTGTTGGTATGTGTGATTATGTGCATTGCAGTCTCCCATAATGCATTTGATTGTGTGCAGTGTTACAATCTAGAGGCATCCGCGATGGCTGCACCCTGCTGTTCCTGTTAGCTCAGAGGGACTGAGTGATGTCTACATCCAGCGACCTCTTGAGTCCATCTTGAATGGCCTTTGTCCACTTTGAATGCTGAGGTCTTAGAGATGTATAAATTAGAAAAGCCAGAAAAAGTATCGACAGAGAGCAGACAAACTCGAACATAGGAGCTTCAGTTCTCTTGTAGGGTTATGAGCACAAAAAATCATTTTGTACTCTGACTGACCCAGCAACAGGGGTTCAAGTTCATACCTATGAGTACCTGTGCTCCTTGTACAAACTTGTTCCTGAAAGTTTTCATAGTCCAAATTCCCAGGCCTCAGGGATATTGCACTCCTTGTCATCAGCCATCTTGTTCACCCCTTTTGTGTTTTAGTCTGTTTTTGCCCTTTTGGCTGAGTGAGCCTGCCCTCATTGGATTATACAAGCTATCATTTCCCATTTGAGGTCAATCAACGTTAACTGGGATCGATCCAGCTACTGGTCAATTCAAAGCTTAGTTCGTCAATACTGGCCTGTAAGAGTACCTGCTTCCATTGTTAAATGGGAACAGGTTCAGAAGAATTGCAGGTGTCACCGTTTCCTAGTGCTTCAAGTAATCCCCTTGTGAGACTCCTCAGCCTCACATTACCTTCATTACATTTTCACTTCCCTTAATTTCACTACCTTGTTTAAGAGCCTTCCCTAACAAACCTTTAGGCTAAGATGCCTCCATTGGTTTCCCTCCCTATAAATAAATATACCAATACTGGCCACAAGTAATACCCTCTCCCCTCCCGTTTTGTGCCCAGGATGCCCGCCTTCGATGCCAATCATTGGTATGTGGTCTTCTTCGTGGTGTTCCTCATTCTCTGCTTCTTCATCTACATGAACATCATTCTGGCTGTAATCTACAACAACTACCGAAGACACTTGAAGGTAATGGAGGATTAGATCCTTATTATAGAGGCCTCAACTGGCTGTGCTTCTCCCACAGATCCACCACCTGTGTATCTGTATATACTGTCGTAGGTGTAGGAGGGGTGGGTATGTTGTGAAAGTGATTAGGCCGATGGGGGTGTTTGCATGTGTTGAGGTTTTGGTGTTCTTTTCATTGTACCCTTGCCACGGTGACCCATGTTTGACAGGAGGGTTGCCTCTTCTGAGTTGGTGTCTGTGGGTGTGGCATTTAGGTGATGGGTCGGATTCAGAGATTAGGTGGCTTGCTGTTATGCCTGTGTGAAGTGTTGTTTTGTAAGATGGGCGGGTGGGATATTCTTTAGTATCTGTGTTGTATAATTGTGAAGTTTTGAGTTTGTTTCTTGGTGGATGGTATGGATCTTGTATGGTAGTGCCTGGTGTTGGGTGGGGTGTATCGGGTTTTGTGTTGGGTGGTGTTATAATACTGCGCTCCACATAGGTCAATGTGTTGTTCTTTGGGCTTAGGTTTATAGAGAAATAGTGCTGTTTATTGTGTGCAGATGCGAGGTGGTTGTCCAGCCGATACAGCTTTGCCAAGTAGGGAAGGGGGGATGTACTGCTTCTAGGCAATGTTTGCGACGACTGCGTTGTCCTCCAGACTGTTCGGCACCTTCTTGTTGAATTCCCCAGTCTGAGTGTTCCTGTCCCGGTACCGGGGTGAGCGGGGTCGCTACCCCTTGTCCCTTGTACACAGACGCGCGGACTATCTGACTTTTTGGAGGAGGCTGGCCTCCTCCACTTTATTTGACTTGTTGCTTTTTTGCTGATCTTGTTTCTTGTTTTTATTTGTTGTTTTTTTTAGTTTGTGTCTTAGCCTTTTTTTCCTTTTTATCTTTGTTATTTACACGTTACTTGTTTTTTTAATTTAGCTTAGTGTTAAGCTGTGGCATGAGTACGGTGACTTTAGCCCTAGCAGACAGTCAAAAAAAGAATGTAGGCATTGGTGATATTATCTTTGGATTGTGTTCATTTTTGTGTTGTTGTAATTTCAGTTCTGCGTCGAGGATGATAACGAACATTATTGGTATTTGCTTAAGGCGAGTGGGGTGTTTGATAACGTGATTGGGGGGGGGGGAGGTATTCCCATTGGTTGGTCATTAATAGTGAAGATTCTGAAGGGAAGGGAGACGGTTGTCAGGTTCTTTTTACAGCCTGACTGAAAGTTTGTAAATATTGAACTGGGTAATTTGACTGTTAGGGAAGTAGGGCGATGATGTCGTCTGCCGAGTTGAGTATAATGCTGAGGTCGGGGTCTAAATAGAGTGGATGAAGATGCTGAAAAGTGTTCTGTTGTGTAGGTACACGACTACTATGTGACGCCATTTGTCTTACGTTTGTGGTTGAAACTCCATTGTCTTGAAGATGAGACTTCTCTCCCCCTCCCTACCAGGTACTGGGTATTGAAAAAGATCCGTTGCACCCGTTAGGACGCCCTCATCAAAGGACACAATGATAGTTTTAATGCAGTTAGACACATTTTTGTTGTTTTAACATTAAAAATATGTTTAACTTGTAATATTAATCAATGTGGCCGCCCTTGGTAGCGAGCACGCGCTTCAGTTGAGACTTGAAGGCAGCGCGCCCATTGCGGGTGAGGTCCTTCCTCAGCTGCCCACACGTGGATGACGGAGGACTTCAACTCGTCGACGTTGCTGTGGCGGACCTTGGAGGCCTTGCCCTCGACATGCGTCCTAACGCTGTAGTCGAGGGGCTTGAGGTCGGGCGACTTCAGCAGCTAAAAGTCCTTCGACTAGAAGTTCAAGTTCGACCCAACCTCTCTTTTACGCTCTTGGTCATCTGGACTGGGTCATAGTCTCGCTGAAAGGCATAGTCCGCCTTCTTCGTGATCTTTCTCACCCAGGGCAGGACTTTCGTGGCCAATATGTCCTTGTAATTCGCAGTCTTGAGTCTATAACCGGCCTCGAACCACACCGGCGGCATCTTATCCCCATTCGAAACCACGACGCCGAGCATCATCACGGAGGTCGGGTGCTTGGTCGTGGACACGTAGTGGACCTCAGAGACGTTCTGGACGGAGCTTACAACGCGTTCGTTCTGCTTGTGTTGGTGGATCGACCGCGAAGGTGTTTCATCAGAAAAAATGAGAATTTGATTGCCATGAATGACTCTTCAAGTCGTTGAGAAGGCGATAACATCGCTCCAGACGAGGTTCTGTGCCTGGCACTAAGTATTTTCAATTAAATGATTCAATTTCATTTTAATTCAATTTCCTTTGAAAGAGTGCTATCTGTGCCTTTATAGGGGTAGGAAGAATGCCCATATTCCTCTTACAGCCGGTGTCCGTAAAAGGTGACTAAATTTGAATAGGGGCCACAGACATGAGAAGCTAATGCACCTAAACATTTTGTCTTGTAAGCTCAATGTGCGGTGATGTTTCAGATACCATCAAGCCATGCCACTAGTTTTGTAGATGCATGCCAACTACACCATGTGGGAGGGCAGTTGATGATGATAAAAGAGTGCAATTTATTGCTTGAGGTAGATGCTTTTCCATACTTTTGCTTGGTCTCCCATCCACCATTCTTCGTGACTATATAATTTCCCTTCATAATCCTTACCTTCCTGTACGACCTTTTCTTAATACTATTTTCTCCTTTATTCCTCCTATTTAATTTTGGCCCTTTCTATCCAGCTTACACCTATTGGTATCCAGTATTTTGTCTTTCCTGAATCAACTTCTTTTTGCATTCTAGAATGAAGTTAAGAAATCCATCTTGACCAAGAGACTCCAGCTTTCGAGGGCATTTGACCTTGTATACACCCAGCATGGGCATAGGTAATACCTTCATTTATTTTTCCTTCAAATTTAGTGTTTTTAAATGCTTGTTTCCTCCATGGTCTGGAAGTAAAATTAAGTGTCAATTGTGTGTCATGACTAAATTTATCTGCAAACATCGCTGAAATAAAAAAAGCGCTCGGTCAATACCTTGCTTCCTACCAGGGGGGGTCAATAAGTTTTGCAATTCGGATATAAGAAAACGACATATGAGGAAAAGTGTTTTATTATTTTTCAATATAACTACCCTCGACTTCAATGCACTTGCGCCACTTGTTCCTGAGGCTTCGAATTCCCAACAACCAGAAATCTCCCGACTGCTGTTCAATCCACTCCTGGACGGCGAGCTGAACATCTTCATCGTCCCCAAACCGGCGTCCACGCAGTGCAACCTTGAGCTGGCTGGCGGAATAAAAAGTAGTCACTAGATGCAAGATCTGGACTGTAGGGGGGATGGCTGAGCTCCTCGAATCCGCACTCGCGCAGGGCAGCTTGTGCAACTCTGGCCTTGTGGACTTTGACGACGTTGAAGTCGATCATGGGGCGTGAGGTTTCTAGGGACCCAACGGGCAAAGACCTTGGTAATGGCCAAATTGTCGTGGATGATGTTGATAACACTTCCATGTGGTATTCCAAGTTCTCGCTCGATTTCTTCGAGCGATATGATCCTCGATTTTCGAGGATCATCCTCTCCACACGGGCCCCACAGTGTCCTCGTTGGTCACGTCTGACGGGCGTCCTAGATGGGGGTCATCTTCAAGGGACTCACAACCATGGCGGAGCTCCCTATTCCAGCGAGCAATGGTTGCATAGGAAGAGGCGGTGTCGGTGTACACTGCAACCATGCGTTCATGGATCTCTTTTGCATTTTTGCCTCCCTTGGTCAAAAATTTGATCAGTGCGTGGTGCTCAACCTTCTCCAGTGTTGAAAAATTTGTGACTGACGATCTGCGATCAGCTACTGTTTCTTAAATAGATGAGGCAGGAGCGTGCGGCTGCAGGTCCTGACTTGTCATAACTTGTCTTAACATCACCACAAACATTCATCCCCCTTCCTCTGTTTTGCCCTACCGATTCGCAAAATTTATTGACCGCCCCTCGTATAATAATCCCATCAATAAATTCAATTAATTTGAATGTATTAAGATGATTACCTCATTTAGGGCAATCTCTTCTGTCTTGCTTTTATCTTTAATTCGATAAATCTATTGTTATATCCAAATTCTAGCTTATTTTCCTCTTTTATTATCTTTTCTCATCCTATGGGCATGGCTGTATGACATTCTTATTAAGTTTGGTATTTCCTTCAGTTCTGCCCCAATTTAGGATGATCTCAGGTGAGTTTTTTAAGTTAAATGTTTAATCAATAACCTCCCACAGGTTGGTAACCAGTGGAAACAGTTGTGAGATAGAATTAATTTTATTTTTGCTTTTATTAATTATCATTTTCACCTTGTGAATTGAAATTTTATTTTCACAGATGGTAAAAATGAAGCACAAATGATAATGGTTGCTTTTTGGTTTGGGGATATCTGATATAAAAAAATTGGTCATCTCTGTTTCACTCATAGGTTTATGTATTCAATTTTAATTAAGACAGGATGAGAGATGGGATAATTGGAGCTATTGATTGATCTAGAGACAGTAAAACTGTGAGAGGTATGAGTATGGGACTCTGTGACCATATGATTATGCAATAATGTTAAATTAGTCAGTGTATGGATGGGAAGGAATGGAAAGGCTGGACGGGAGACTCGGAAACACGGGTCCCGCCAAAAGAGGGACTCCCGCCTCCTAAACCGCCCGTGTCTGGCAAAGGTTTCGAAGTGGAAGGAAGAAAAACTCGCATGGCGAGCCCAAGTTTCCCTGATAAGAGCTCGAGGGCGAAGGCGCCTTATATGGACAAAAGTCCCTGGAGTTGGGCCTCCATGAAGTCTCCGGCCATTCCCGTCTTGATCTATCCTTGTTCTGTCTTGATACACAGGCCGATTTTTGGGTCGGAGGTGGTTGATGATCTCCATGATAGTGATCACTTTCTCATTCAAATATAATCTGGACCGCTGCCGTCTGTGAGGACAATCCCCCGCCCCTCACACACACACACACCACCACCGGTAGTGCTTGGCGCGTGCGCAGTGGTCCATATTTCAGGAAATGACTGATAACTATATCCCAGTCGAAGAGTTTAGGTTGGTTAATGAGGCCCGAGAGTTCTCCGCCAACCTCATCGCTGTAGGCCTAATTACTATTCCCTTGAACTTTGGTCGTTTTGTGCACCTACCACTTCCGTGGTGGCCATCCGAGTATGAGACGGCACTCAAAAAGTCAAACAGAAGCGTTATAACTACATGCGCTATGAGCGCCGTGCACAGCGTTTTATTCATATGTACGCGCGAGTCTGTCACCTCCCTCAGTCGACAACAGCTCTTACCCCATCCGCAGATGATCTCGATGGTGCCTATGCCGCCGAGAGACGCCAGCCCTACCCTAAGCCCTTTGGGTTTAGGACTAGGAAACTCTTTCGAGAGCTTGGTATAGCTCTCGGGTCGGTTTGGCCCCTTGTTCTGCTCAGTACGCCACCCTGAAAGGGTATCACCTTTGACTATTTGTCGCCACGCCTCTACTCCCAAAGCTTCGCTTCTGCAGCGCCGAGAGTATTGCGTTCCACCTTTTTGGATTACACTTCGTGTCACACTGGAACCATGCCAGTGTATACGAATGGGTCCAAGTCCCAGAAGGGGTCGGTTTCCCCTCTGTTTCAAGTCAGCGGGGCTCTGCCAGGCGTTGCGTTTGTCTTCACGGCCGAGCCGATTGTAATCCACCGCTCGGTACGGTATATTACGCGACGTGCCCGGTTCGGAGACCGGATTATATTTATAGCGATTCACAAAGCGCCCTGAGTACTCTCCGGGTATTGGAATCTCCTCACCCTCTGGTTCGCCATATCCGTAATGCCACGGTTTTAGTGAGCCAGGTGGATGTCCCGCGACTATTCCTTTGGACATACTCCCCAATGCCGCGACGGCTTCAGGTTGCTTTCTGTCGTCTCCGAATTGGACACACTCGCGGGAC
The DNA here is from genome assembly GCA_963969495.1 of Ceratothoa steindachneri. Classification (NCBI taxonomy): domain Eukaryota; kingdom Metazoa; phylum Arthropoda; class Malacostraca; order Isopoda; family Cymothoidae; genus Ceratothoa; species Ceratothoa steindachneri. The sequence goes on from OZ018334.1 coordinate 23,036,060, forward strand.
GCACCGCAATTTGATGGAGCGCTCGCCAGCGCCCTACTATGAAGACTGCGTTGTCCCCCCCAGACTGTTCGGCACATTCTTGTTGAATGTTCCAGTCTGGGCGATCTCCGCGCACATTACCTGTTTCGCTACCGGGACGAGTGGGGTGCTACCGCTTGTCCCTTGTACTCGGGACGGGTTCGTACATACCGACTTGTGGACTATAACATTTTTGAGGAGGCTGGCCTCGTCCATTTTATTTGGCTCTCTTTGTTGTAGGTAGCGTGTTCCTGTGCCGGGGGAAGGCGGGCCTCCGTCCTGATGCCCACCCTTGTTTCCTTCTTGTTTTTTTTTTGGGGGGGAGGTGCGAATTTTAAAATAGCATAGTACTTTTGGCTGAATTTTAATTATGCCCCTGAAGGCTTGTAGGGATTTCTACCCCTACATAATGTACTGCATTTGACATGAATGGCGGTTGTAGTGGGATGACTCCTTTGCAAATAAGTTTGGTAGTATGAAGCTATTACTACCTCGGGCTTGTTACCACCACTCTTCCCGGAGGTTTGAGGTGGCGCTTTTCCACCTCTAGATTGGATATTCGCGATATACTCACGGACATTTGTGGAGTCTCGAGGACCCTCGAAATGTCCCATTTTTGTCAGCTTTGCTGATCCCCTTCTTCCTACGGTGGTAAAACACCTAATATAATGATAATAATCTTCCCCTTCGTCTAGTCGCCACCTTGTAAACTGCCCCTTCTTGGAAGCACTTCGTTGCGAATGCTTTCATTGCCTATCATGGATGCCAGATGATACGCCACTGGGCTTCATTTTAGGGGATGATCCTCCCGTCTCCTCAAGATCCCTTTTAAACTTTATAAGCCATTTAGGCTCTTTCCCTTGCTGTAGGTATTGCTGTTTTTATTTCTTTTCCTTGGACCAATTTATATTTCTTTCACTTAGATTTTTTTTGCCGTTGCGTTTAGTTTTTTCTATCCCTGTACTTTTTTACCACTATAAGAGTTTTGCTTTGCGCTGCTAATAAAACCCGTTTGGACCCCTGCGGCAGTTTCGTCTGCTCTTTCATAATAATAATAGCTCTGAATCATGAAAGTTTAGGGCTTAATTGGCGTATCCCGCTGGCATAGGCACCAACAAGATCGGCTGTGGAAGAAATGAGAGCCATTAGAGATTTGGAAGGTGCTGATCCACCGCCCACGGTAGATGTTTGGATGCGGTGGAATAAATCTCGCACACCTACTGAAGTTTGATCGAACAAAGAAATGGTAAAGCTAAAGTATGGTGGGCCTATCAGTACCCCACGTGCTGAACGCCACCAAGCAGAGAATCTTCATTGTTCGGGTACAAGGGTACAAGAAACTCCATGTCTACGAATGTGCGCCTCCAAGATCAAATGTCCCTTTAGTCAAAACCACGAAATCGATGCGAGCCCCATTTAGGCTAAGGTCCGAGTCGGGTTGATGCTAGCGATGTTGCCAGAAATGCAAGACCTTGTTCTTGGCCAAATAAACCGAAACTTGTGCTTTTCGGCATGGCGAGAGTCGAAGCAAAGATCCTGTTGGAGTCGACGCCCCAATCTATACATCCGAACTGCCCCCAAGTGATAGAAAAGTTGTCAACCGAAAGTATACTCAGAACACCTTCCGGTAATACTGAGCTAATACCGTTGATTGCTACCATAGATGTCCTCGACCTCACCCCGTCGAAAGTTCACTTGTGCATCAGGAGAGTACAGGGAAGCATCAGGAAGCTGCACGAGAGTATACTGGTACCAACGTTAGTATATGGGCGTGAGACTAGTTTTGAAGAAGGATCTAGAATGAGACCTTTGCAAATGGACAATTCGCGAGGGATGCTTAGTGTGCGGAAGCTATATGGATTAAGGAACGAATCGGTACTTGGAATTATGGTGTGATGGAAGGTGTGAACCAGGTTATTAGTGTGTTCTGAGGTGGTTTGCTCACATAAGAAGAATGAAGGAAATAGACTCCTGAAGAGAGAATACGAGAGTGGCACGGGACCCGAAGGGTTGGACGACTGGGTAAAAGGATGGTTCCTAATTTGAATGGGCGTTTAGGAGAAAATGGACTGGCGGACAGCAAGTAGATATTATTGGGAACCGAGGGTAGTTGAGTGCTTGGGGCCTTCTGCAAAGAGCATAATTTTAATGAAATCCATAGTAACTAATATAAAGCGATAAATGTATAGGACACAAAAATCTTTGATCATTTTGGAAGAAAAGATAATTTATTAGGCATCCTATAATAACCAGCATGCGAAAATACTATCCATCATAGAATAGTGAATTGAAAGCGCATATAATTGGGTCGGTGGAGGGGGGGGGGAAGATGGAAAGAAAATAATCTGAACTTCCAAGTGCCTGACCGAATGCAGGATTTTTTAACGCTTTTGAGGGGATCATTATACAAAAATGCAGGTTATCAGCCCCACCTCTCCTTCCACTTTAAGGAGAGACGGTGGAACGCAATTGTTTGTGCTGCCACAAGTTGGTTTGACAGCCCCGTGTATCCTCATGTGCTCTTCCGCTCCTCTCAGGAAGGTGCTTTCGAAAGGGCGATTTAATGAGTTGATGGCCTCTTTGCCCCATCGCCGCACTGACTCCTTAATCCAAGTCCTATGGATCGTCCTGGATACGGACAACGCTAATATCATTAGTGAGTTAGATGGGTTCACCTTTGTTATATTAACCTTCCTTGTTCTTGGCCACTCAAGGTTAGTCTCCTCTTTACTCTGCCTATATACCTTCTACACATTTTCATCTCCACTCACTTCAACCATTTCTTTACCAACTTTTCACATGCTTATGGAAGTCACAAATGATTTTTTCTGCCAGGGTTTTGGCGAAAACTTCCATCACCGGCTTTCCTCTTCCATATGGCCTCAATCTAACACCCTCTCCCTTGTATAGGGTAATATATCGGGGCTCTCCCAAGCACCCTCTCCCTTGTATAGGGTAATATATCGGGGCTCTCCCAAGCACCCTCTCCCTTGTATAGGGTAATATATCGGGGCTCTCCCAAGCACCCTCTCCCTTGCATGTGGTTTTGTGATTCTCATTCATGCAACTATTCCCTCTTTATCTATTTTAATTCACCGACTGAAAATGCCCTCGTTAGTTCTAGTTTTATTTGTATTTTGTTTTAAAGTAACATCTTTTAGTATTGAATCCCTCTCTAGCCTAGTAGAGGGCGGCGGAGGGTGATTTTAGGGGGTCTAGGGTTGGGTGTAGGAGTGAAGAGGACGGGTAGGGGATGAAAGGGGCAGGGCATTCAGCCCTAGTAGACATGGCATTGGGGAACACCTTCGACCTCAGTGGCCGCAGGGGGCTACCCTGTGTAGCTGGGTACACTTCATACCCGGAGGGGCTGCAGGTCCTCCCTGCCTGACTCAACTTAGGGAGGCCCCATCACTGGGTCGACTTGAAGGCTGTGATGGAGCCTGGAAGGGCTGTTGGTGGCCTTTCCTCCCTCTCCCCCCCCACTCATCACTACTTTACCTTATCATTATTATTATTATTGTAATTATCATTATTATTATTATTATTTATTACTATTATTTGGTATTTTTTATTTATGATTATTAATAATTACTATTCTTATCATTATTTAGTATTTTTAGCTATTATAATTATTGTGTATTGTATTTCTATTACTTGGTATTATTATTGTATATTATGAATTATTATTATTATTAGTATAAATTTTTATTAATAGTATGTTATTATTTATTATTATTGCGGCTATCCCATCGCCCTTTTCTAGCCCCACTTTGTACCAGGAGGACTGTTCCCACCTGGACAGAGTTCAGTCCGGTAGCCATGGTGCTTTGGTGGAATGGATGTCATCCTGGGATTACCTAGCATCAGGGTATGATAAGAATAGAGAGAACACCCACCCTACTCGTTAGTGGAGCTGCCTATCTTTACTTCTCTTTATTACATACCCTCCTACCGCCTTCCAAACTTGCTACTTTATGCACAGAGGGTGGTAATCACCTAGTAGTTGCGCCACTTAAAACCAATCAATCAATCAATATCCACCAAGGTTTTGGTTGCCCGGCGCACTTTCATCCACTTATGAGCTTTAGTCGAGTGGCAGTGCATACCACGATGTTCCTGCCTGGTACGAGGGCCAAAAGCCAGCTGGTTAGGGCAAGTATTAGGTACGGTTCGTCAGCCAGATACTTGCCACAGACTGGAGAGTGGGGACACATGGAAGCCCACCCTTAGCTAGATATGATCCCAGAGGTAACCCAGCCACATTTGACAAGATCTTCCTTGGAGGCAAACCTGTGCTCAGTGTCAAACACCGAAACTGAATCCGCCCCCTTGCAAGCTTCCTTTCACGTGGCTCGAGTCCCCGAGGAATCACAAATAGAGGAGGGAGCTACATCCCCGGCTGGTGCCCCTGTGACAGCCAAGATATCCATCTCGGAGAAAGATCTAGCTGAGTCCGGTCCGTCCGGCCTAGAGGGTCCTTCAGGGGTGGAGATAAGCGAGTTCATCTCCTTTTTCCCTCTTTTTATCTAAAAAGAAAAGAAGTAAGATGAAAAGAAAGAGGACTAAGGGTTCCTCTCCCTCTGCGGGAGCTTGAGGAACGGACGGGGTCCGCTACAGCTTCGTCAAGCGACCAGTCCAAGATAGGCACGTCCTTCCCCGAGTTTAGGGGTGCACAAACTAAGACCAAAGTCGCAAGTGCGCTGAGCGAAGCCTCGATGACGTCGGGGCCCCTCATGGAGAGACTACCTGGCATTTTCGAGCCCGCTGGCCTCAAACGCTTTTGTTTATTCTCTCCACTAATAGTACATGTTGGCCAACGGCAACATGTTCCATCACAGGAGAGCAATGGTAAAGAGCCGAACTTGACACATTTCTCGGAGGGGAGCCTTCTATCGAATGCGTCGGATCCCTCTAAGGGGGCGTTGATTAGTCCTCTTCGGACACTTAATAATGGCTCGCCAGTGAGTCCGACGCCGCACTCAACCATGAACTTTGTAAAATGACTGGTTTACGCGAGGGAACTCGTGGATTACTGCAGAGATGACATCACCTTAGAGCGGTCATGGTTGAACGTGAGGGGCCTCGAGACCCCTTACCCCTCACGTTTCGACCGTGACAGGTTCCCTGAGTCTGTGCGTGCCGGTTGGTATCGCTACCGCGTGAAGGCATTCGTGCCACTACCGCGGAGGTGCTACTGCTGCCACCTCTTTGGCTACACTAATCGCTCCTGTAGACGTATAAAGTATGGCTTACCCGAAGTCTGTGTAAGTTGCTCCAAGGTCGCACATGATAAGTCCAAATCGTGTGTGTATCCAAGTGTGTCAATTGCGGAGGGCCGCACCCTGCTTCTTCGAAGCAATTTGGTGCGTATCTACTGGAGGAGGAAATCCTGTGCGCTCAAACCCAGGATTGTGTCTCATTTCGTGAGGCTAAGGACTTGTTCCTGGCGCGCCCGGCGCTGCCTGGGACGTTTTATGGCTCAATTTTTAAAAGCGCACCCTCTACTCCAGGCCTACAAACATGGTCGTTTCCGCGCCCATTTTGAACCCTTCTGTAGGTTCTACTCACCCTGGCCTCTCCCCTGGTAAAGCTGGCGGCACAAAAGGTTCACATCCAGCTCCGGCTAAAACCAGAGCTCCCCCCTCCCTTCCCCGAGCGCCACAGTTTCCCGTAAGGCGAAACGGCCGCGCCTTCCATCGAGTCGTTAAAATCACAGGAAGCAACACCCCTGAATGTGATCGTGAGGCCGTCTTCTGGGGTTCCTAAAGCTTACCCCCGAAAGGAGGACAGCACCAAATGAGCTGTACCTCCTACGCCTCCACCCAGTAGTAGGCTGGGTGGCTCGGAGAGCATGGATCCTCCAAAGGACGGACCCCTACCTCCGAAGCCTGCCTAAGGTTTCGAGGCGGAGGGAGGGAAAGACGCATGGCGAGCCCAACCTCCCCAAATAAGACCTCGAAAATGACAACGCCTTCAGCGCCTTATTCAGTCGACAGTGCCCCGAGTTCTTCTTTTCCAAGGGGGGTCCCGCATCCCCTCCAAGCTGGCCTTGAGGGCATATTCCTTTAATGGAATTGCCGCTTACTCCGGACCAGTTGGGAGGAGCTGCGGAGGCTCGTCTCCTCCCGTTCCCCATTACCAATCTCTGTTCCTCTCTTTGCTTTAAATTCCTCCTTACATGCAGTAAAAGTGCTGCTGAATCTGGATACATTCCACCGTCAGCCGACTTCGACGCGGGGGATTTCCGCACAATCGTGGCACGGTCGCCGAGGCTCTTTCTGCTGCTCGGGGATTTGAACGGTAGCCACCCACTCTGGGAAGACTACTCGCTCATTCCTAAGGATCAGATCCTTGCGGACCTGATCGACGATCTGGAAATAGATGTCTTTAATATGGAAGAATTTATACATCACTGCCCGAGAACCGCTTCATTTTCCTGTCTTGATCTATCCTTGTGCTATCTGGATGGATAGCCTGATTTGGGGTGGGAGGTAGTCGACAGCCCTATGGTAGTGATCACTTTCCCATTCAAATATCTTTTTCTGGACCACTGCTACCTGAGAGACCCCCTCCTGGTGATGCTTGGCGTGGGTGCGACGGTCCGCATTTCAGGAAATGACTGATTTCACTGTTCCCATTGACCCCCTCCCCTTCCATCCCCAATTCCGCGACGGCTTCAGGTCGCTTTCTGACGTCTTCGAATTGGGCACACCCGCGGGACGCACCGCTATTTGATGGAGCGCTCGCACGCAAATAAACGTACTAAAAATTTTACAAATGTTTCTGAAATGGACACTCGTAGGATGTACTGCAATCTGATGGGGCGCTCCTCTGAACCTCCGTCAATACACCTTGGTCCGACCATACTTTCCGACACCTGTTTGAAAGTTCTCTTAATATGGGACTTGTGTTTGATGCACAGTATCATGACAGGCGAGGTCGCTACCTCCTGTCCTGCGCTGGTACAGATTCATGCACCCCAGCCAGTAGTTTTTGGAGGTGGCCTTCTTCCCTCTTATTTTTTTTTAATTGTTGGTGACTTGCATAAGTTTGAGAAAGGCTGCTGGGCTCCCATGGGGCAATCCATTTTTTTTTGTTTTTTTGGTTTATAGTTTATTTTGTTATTTTGATTTTTTAAAGTAGTCTAAAAAATAGGCTTTCTAATTTTGGCCATTCTAGGTAGGTAACGTGAAATGTCCTTTTTCTTTAGCAGAATCGCCCAAATAGCCCCCATCACAAAACCTCTCGATTCACACCTATTGAACTACCATACACTTGTCATTCTGCTTGTCCCCTTTTAATCAATGAAGATAAAAGGTATCTAGGGTTAAAATAACCTAACAACGGAAAGTAATATCTAGCCAGTCAAATTTTATGATCCCAAATATGTGCATCTGCCTTTATTATTCACAATTATGTTCTTAGCAACCTTCAATTGTAGGCCATTTGTCATCAGTTCCTGTCTATAATTTAAATCCTGTGATTTCTGTTGAGTGTTATCAATTTCATCTTTGTTTGGTTTGGAAGGTAAAACCGAGTTTCTCAAGTTGGCCGATTTGCTGAATGTGGAAGTGAGGGAGGTTTTCAGTGAAAAGCCTTTCATTGGGATGAAGTTTCCACATATTTACGACTCTCGCTTCTCCATCCTTCTTCGAAAGTTAGCTCGCAACAGGTAAGAATAGTTGGGTGGTTATGAGGAGCCAGGACCAACAAGGTGGTAATATTTTAACTTTTGAAATAGCTTATTAATGGATTTGATGTTAACAACCCTCATATGGTGGAGGTTGTATCATACTCATCCGTTGATCGTTTGAAGACACTGGATCGAGGACAGTCCTACATTTAAGGAGCTTGGATTGGTCGGATACATCGTATCTTTTTTTTTTATCCTGGAGCAAGGATGTATGGCAACTCCCAATTTTTGCCACTACCAATGATTCTTGATATATGTATGAAATTTCAGTTGTTATACACCCTAAACCACCCTAATGGCTTGGCAGGGAAACTTTCGATTTCTCGGCTCTCTATGAAACAATTAGGATGAAACTTTTCCCAGCTGGTCTGTACAATATGGCAACCCTGTTATCTTTTCATTATGCTGTTTTACGTCTTTCAATTTTTATTTCAATCTTCCCCGTAAGGGGCGCGGCGATTTGCCTTCCTGGCCGCCGTGCTGACGGGACTCAGCGCCCCGCCCCGCCACAGCTTAGCCTTTCTCCTTCTTTTCTTACTTTTGCCTCTGTACGGGTCGGCGGATGCGCCCACTGGGGGGCATCGTCTGCAGGACCATGCCTTAGAGGAGGTTTGGTTGCCCGGGTCGTCACTTTATTTCTTGGAGGTCTTAGCAGCACCGCGGTCCAGAGAATCTCTGTTACGCGGCTCGGCTGTTTTAAAACGACAGTGGGAGTCAGGGGGCGAGTTACCCCGTCTGGGCTGTATGCGCGCTCTTTGGACTCACGATGACGATTTGGTGCATGCCCTCAGCTCCAGGTGCAGCCGACCCTGAGTTGGATTACGACCGATTTTTGGTCTTGAAAGCGAACGATAGTTCTCTTAGTAAGGCTGACTTCTTCGATGTCTACGAGGATTTTATTGAGAAATGTGTTAAACCTGCCCAAATGTGATCACGTAATGATGGCGCATTGATAGCCGAGGCGAAATCAAGCGAGCAGCATCAGCGGATTAAGACCCTACAGTCTTTAGCTTCTGTAGACATGTCCTCTGCTTCGCACCCGACATTTAACACCAGTAAAGGTGTTAGACGATCGGGAAAGTTAATAGATTATGGTGTTCACAGGCTAGTATCAAAACTTAACAATCAAAAGGTTGTAAGTGCCCACCGCATTTCCAGGTTTGTGAATGGCGCTAGGTTACCTACCGCTATTATAATCCTGACCTTCAACAGATTGAAACCGCCCAAGTATGTTAAGGCTGGCTATCTTAACATCACAGTCAAGCCTTACTTTGAAAACCCACGACGATGCTTCCATTGCCAACGCTTTGGCCATGTAAGCAAGTTTTGTAAACAGGCAAGGTTGTGTGTGAATTGTGGATCGGATTATCACGGGACGCCCTGTTCTCAACAGCCGTACTGCCCTAACTGTGGTGGAGAACCTCCTGCAACATCCCAGCAATGCACTTTCTTTCTCTATGAGAGAGAAGTCATTGCCATTAGAAACAAGAACAGGGTCAGTTTTAAAGAGGCCACAAGAAGAGTAAAGGAGTATGTCCAACCTGGTGTGAGCTTTTCTGATACTCTGCGCTCTACCGGGCCAAAGAAAGGGAGAAGCCAGAGACCTCCTGCTGGTTCTCCTGTGCTTGAACAGGTAAAAATTCATCCCTGTCTTAAACGTACATCTCAACGTGATGCCCCGTAAGGGGCGCGGAGATTTGCCATCCTGGCCGCCGTGCTGACGGGACTCAGCACCCCGTCCGACCCCAGCTTAGCCTCTTCTTCTTCCTTCAAAACACTTGTTTCCTCGCTTTTCATACAACCTCAAACACAACTTTCTCTGGTCAGCCTCTAATTTCACAGGGTAGATGCTGACCTTCCTCTCAGCCAACCGTCCCGCATCGGGGCTGAGGGGGTGGGGGACAATGTTCCCTAACCCCTGAGCTCCGGTCTGGGGTGGCTGGTTTTTAACAACCTGCTTCATCCCCACCCATACCTTCCTCACATCCCTTTTACTCTCCTCTTCACAATCTATATTTTTTACGCCGTGTCTAAGGTGGAGCCGCCATGCCGATGGACTGCCAGGCCACCAGGCGGGAGGGGTGGTCCGAAATGGCGGCGCCTGGCTCTGCCAGGCTTTTAAGCACCTCTTGCAGTGCGGGCAACTGCAAGAGGTGATGAGCTATTGCGTCCCGTGGCACAAATACGGTCACCATGCCTATGGATGAATTCATAAAACCTTAAACCCCTTTAACTCCCCCTTGCTCATCGACGGAGCCGCCCTCGGGCAGCTCCAGCCAAAAAATGGAGGTCCTTTCCCTTCTGTGCTTGCGCAGGGGACCCTCCATATTTCTCTAACCGGAGAGGAGGCTTACTCCTCTCCTTCGCCTACGGGTGCAGGGGACTTCCCCTCACCCCCTTCTCTGGAGGTGCTTTCGGGCACCTCCCCTTTTCCAGCAGCAGTCCCCTCTTTTCTTTACAAGGGGACTGCCAAGAAAGCTAGCAGGCAGCCCATTGCCGACCGCCCCTCGTGTAAGCGGCTCGGTAGGGCAAACCCCCTTAGGGGGGAGAGGGAAGCCAGGCCCCTTCGGTCGCTTCCCTCAAAAGACCTGCTGGCAAGAATTTTAAACCTTGCCTGGTCAAGGCCTGTGCCTCCCCACACAAGACTGGCGACACTGCCAAGGGGACCTGCGATGTCCTGGGAGGGGATAACCAACTGGAGGCCCCTCCTGTGATAGGCATGGTCCTTGAGGAAACCCAGCCTCAGACGGTAGGGTCTTCCATGGGGGGGAATCCGAGTTCGGCGCCAAATACCGAACCCGAATCCGCCCCTATGCAAGGTCCTCCTCAAACGGCTGGGCATTCTGAGGCAGTACAAGGAGGGGAGGGATCTCCTCCGGATGGTGCCGCCCTGGGTACACAGCTCCTGACTATGACAAAGACGAAAAGTGCACAGGGCGGAGCCTCGATGACATCAGGGCCCCTGATTCAGAGGTTACCTGGCGTTTTCGAGCCCGCTGGCTTCAAACGCTTCCTCGTTATTCGCTCCACTGATTGTACCATGTTGTCCAAGGGCAACATGATCCATCAGAGGAGAGGATTAGCTAGTGCAATTGGTAGAGAGCCGAAGGTGACCCGTTTCTCGGACGGGAGCCTTCTGGCGAATGCGGTGAGTCCCGCCGAGGCGGCCAAGATAAGTGCTCTTCGGACACTTGATGGCACCCCAGTGAGTGTGACGCCGCGCTCTACCATGAACTTTGTGAAAGGAGTAGTTTATGCGAGGGAACTCGTTGACTACTCCATTGAGGACATCACCCTAGAGCTGGCCGACCATGGGGCGGTCAAGGTCGAACATGTGATGAGAAAATAGGGAGGGGCCTCGAGACCCACCCCTACACTCTTCGTCACGTTCGACTGTGATAAGCTCCCTGAGTCGTTGCATAGCGGTTGGTACCGCTACCGCGTGAAGGTATTCGTGCCACTGCCGCGGCGGTGCTATTACTGTCACCGCTTCGGCCATACGAATCGCTCATGTAGACGTGCAAAGTCGGGGTCACCCGAAGTCTGTGTAAATTGCTCCAAGGTCGCACACGATAAGTCCAACTCGTGTGTGGCCAAGTGTGTCAATTGCGGAGAGCCGCACCCTGCTTCTCCGAAGCAATGTGGTGCATATCTCCTTGAGAAAGAAATCCTGGCCGTTCAGGCCCAGGATCGACTCTCATTCCGCGAGGCTAAGGACTTAGTCCTGGCGCGCCCAGCTCTACCTGTACGTCATATGCCTCAATAGTTAGAAAGGCACCCTCTGCTCTTGGCCCATCCAGGCCAACGAGCACGGTTGTTTCTGCGCCCATTCGGAGCCCTTCTGCGGGCTCTACCCAACCTGGGCGCTCCCCTGGTAGAGCTGGTGGCAAAAAGGGTTCATACCCAGCCCCGGCTAAAACCAGGGCTCCCCCCTCTTCTCCCAGCGTGACCGTTTCCCGTAATGCGAAACGGCCACGCGCCTCCACCGAGTCGTTAGGCTCACAGGAGGCAACACCCCTGATGATGGTCGCCAGACCATCTTCGGGGGTTCCTAAAGCTGCCCTCCGAATGGAGGACAGCAACAAAGGAGCTTCGGCTCCTTCGCCCACGCCCCGAGGTGGAGTGAGGGGCTCGGAGACGATGGTTCCTCGAAAAGTGAACCCCCCGCCTCCGAAGCCGCAACGCCCGCCTAAGGTTTCGAGGCGGAGGGAGGAAAAGACTCGCATGGCGAGCCTAACCTTCCCCAATAAGTCCTCGAAGGCAACAGCGCCCGTGGTTCTGCCCCTGGGAAGCGTACAGCCATTCCCGTGAGGGTCTTCAGTTCGAGGAGGGCAACCGCGTCTCCTCCGAGCTAGGCCTGGAGGGCATATTCCTTCAATGGAATTGCCGTGGACTCCGGGCCAACTGGGAGGAGCTGCGGAGGCTCGTCTCGTCCCGTTCCCCGTTAGCTATCTTTTTGCAGGAGACCATGCTAGGCGCGTGCCCCCTGCCTGCCCTCCCGGGGTATAAGGGTCTTGCAACCCCACCACCTCGGGATGGCCGGGCTGGGGGATGTGCGGTTTACACCCGGCATGATGTCTTTGTTCTTCCTTTCTCTTTAGATACCTCCTTTCAGGCAGTGGCTGTGCAGCTGCACCTGGATAGGAGGTATACTATCATTTCTGCGTACATTCCACAGTCAGCTGACTTCGACGCGGGGGACTTCCGCCGCGTCGTGGCACGGTTGCCGAGGCCCTATCTCTTGCTTGGAGATCTAAACGGCAGGCATCCACTCTGGTAAGATTACTCCATAAATCTCAGGGGACAAGTCCTTGCTGATCTAATCGAAGAGCTTGAGATGGGTGTCCTAAACGTGGATGAGTTTACGCATCACTGTCCGAGAACCGCTTCATTTTCTTGCCTTGACCTATCTTTGTGCTCCTCGGATGCACAGCCTGATTTTGATTGGGGAGGGGGTCGATGACCTCCATGGTAGTGATCACTTTCCCATTTAAATATCATTTTCAGGGCAACTGCCGCCTGGGAGCCCACCTCGGTGGTGCTTGGCCCGGTTGCGGTGGCCTGCATTTTAGGAAATGACTGAATTCTCTATCTCAGTCGAGGAGTTTAGGTCGGTAGATGAGGCCGTTGAGTTCTCCGGCAACCTCATCGCCGTGGGCCTGACTACTATTCCTAGGACGTCTGCCTACATGTGCTATAAGCGCTGCCCGAACGATTTCACTGTCGCTGAATTTCGTCGGGCTAGGGCTAGGTTCCGGTATATTTCGAAGCACGCCCGCCGCTCTTCTTGGCGGGCATACGTGTCTTCACTTAACGGGAAAGACCCCTTTAGCTGAGGTGTGGAAGCGAGCCAAAAGGATTCGGGGCAAGTTGTCGCAGGACCCCCCTCTCATTCTCCAGGAGAATGGGACCGCAATCTCGGACTCCGCGTCTGTGGCGGAATCCTTCGCGACCGCTTTTTTTCGCATTCTCTAGCCGTGATGCTGCTCCGCCAGCATTCAATGCACGTCGTGATGTCGCGGAAGGCCGCCGACTGGACTTTACCTCCAGAGGCGGAGAACCCTTCAACGACAAGTTTACTGTGAGTGAGTGGCGTTTCGCTCTCGCTTCGTGCGCGGACACCGCCCATGGTCCGGACGATGTCCCGTACGCCATGCTTCCACACCTGGGTGAGCGAGGCATGGCTATGCTCTTAGATTTGTTCAATAGGATCTGGGTGGAAGGTCTTCTCCCAGACTCCTGGCGAATCGCTACTGTGCTCGCCTTTCGCAAACCGGGGAGAGATCACTCTACTCCGACCGGTTTCCGCCCAATCTCTCTAACCTCTTGCGTGTGCAAGTTGATAGAGAAATTGGTAAATGTTAGATTAGCCTTTTTCCTGGACAGCGGAGGCCATCTGTCTTCCGCACAGTGCTGCTTCCGCAATTTCCCCTCCACGTCGGATGCTCTGCTCCGACTGGAAAATACCGTCTGCGAGGCTTTCCTTCGTAGACAGCACTACGCCACGGTCTTTTTCGATCTGGAGAAGGCCTATGATAATGCATGGCGATACGGTATCATGGAGACTCTCCACACGATGGGGGTGAGGGGACGCCTCCCAATGTTTATATCTGAATTTTTGCGAGATCATCGATTCCGCGTACGGGTGGGGGGGAGCCCTCTCCGGCCCAAAGGAGCAGGAAGAGGGTGTCCTGCATGGAAGTGTCCTCAGTGTCACGGTCTTTGCCCTGAGCATCAACGACATCACCTTCGGTGCTGCCGGAAGATGTTCTCGCCCGGCTCTATGTGGACGCCCTTTCGATCTCTTTTGGCGCGGCCCAGATGCCAACTCTCGAGCGTCAACTCCAACAGGCATTGAACCGCGTCTCTCGCTATGCCGAAGCGCACAGGTTTCGGTTTTCTTTGGCCAAGACTAAGGTGGTGCACTTGTGCCGCCATCCACGGCTTCACCCCGACCCAGATTTGTTTCTTAATGGGGTGCGCCTGGATGTGGTTGAGTCGCACCGTTTCCTTGGTCTTGTATTCGACCGACGCCTCACCTGGGAGGCTCATATTTGCAGCCTTAGGGTCTCTTGTACCCGCGCCATGGACATTCTCCGTTCCGTGACGTTCAGCGCTTGGGGCGCTGATAGGACTACTGCCCCACTTTTTTATCGATCCTTTGTTCGTTCGAAGCTCGACTACGGATGCGAGTTTTTTTGCATCCGCAGCCGAGCGTTTATTGCGGAAGGTTGATTCGATCCACCACACCGGCCTTCGCCTTGCGACCGGTGCCTTCCGCACTATCCCCATTGAGAGTCTGTTGGTCGATGCTGGGGAGATGCAACTCGCTCTGCGCCTCATGCAGTGCATCACCCGCCTGTACGCGCTAGCCCGGCGCCTCCCTCAGTCGCCAACAGCTGTCACTGCATCCGCAGCTGATCTCGATGGTGCCTATGCCGCCGAGAGACGCCAGTCATACCCTAAGCCCTTTGGATTTAGGGCCAGGAAACTCCTTCGAGAGGTAGATATAGCTCTCGGGCCGGTGGCGCCCCTGGTTCTGCCCAGGACGCCACCCTGGAGGGTACCACATTTGGCTATTTGTCGCCACGCCTCTTCTCCCAAAGCTTGTACGGCGCCGGGAGTATTGCGTTCGACCTTTTTGGAGCACACATCGTGTCACGCTGGAACCGTGCCAGTGTATACGGATGGCTCCAAGTCCCATGAGGGGGATTGGCTTCCACGCCGTATCCACTCTGTTTGAAGTCAGCGGGTTTCTACCAGGCGCTGCGTCTGTCTTCACGGCCGAGCTGGTGGCAATACACCACTCGGTACGGGAGATTACGCGACGTGCCCGGTTCGGAGACCGGATTGTGATATATAGCGACTCACAAAGCGCCCTGAGTGCTCTCGGGGCATTGGAATCTCCGCATCCCCTGGTTCGCGATATCCGTGACGCCACGGTTTTGGCGAGCCGGGCAGATGTCGAGATTATCTTCTGTTGGGTTCCTGGACTTGTAGGAATTGCGGAGAATGAGCGCGCTGATGAGGGCGCCAAAGACTCCGCGAGGACTCTGCGACCGGACCAGCGTTTTGCTCTTCCTTACACCGACTACATGGCAGGAATACGGGCAGCTCTTCGGACTGCTTGGCAAAGAAGATGGGAGACGGTCGAAGGGAACTTAAAGTTGCGTGCCATTGCGCCGCGACCGTTCCCATGGACCTATCCCCCAATGCCGCGACGGCTTCAGGTCGCTTTCTGTCGTCTCCGAATCGTACACACTCGTGTGACGCATCGCTATTTGATGGAGCGCTCGCCTGCGCCGTATTGCGACGACTGCGTTGTCCCCCAGACTGTTCAACACATTCTTGTCAAATGTCTCAGTCTGGGTGATCTTCGCGCTATTGGGGAAATCCAATGGCTTTACAGCTCCCAACATTGTTCAGGCCAGAGAACTGTTGCGAGACTTGTCCTATATTTCCCGATGTTTTGGCCGGATTGTATGCTAATATTTCAAGCCCAGACAACTATTCCATCCTATCAACTTTATGGAGCCTAACATGGATAATGAGCCTTACAACCGGCTCTTTTCTATCCATGAGCATAATGCACTGAATCACTGTGGATCCACTGCACCCGGATCGGATGGCATTTCCTATGATATGATTAGGAATATGCATCCATCCCTCCTCTCACATTTGCTAGACATCTATAACTTCATCTGGATTAAGGGATGCCTTCCTTCTATGTGGAGGGAGGCTGTGGTTTTAGCTTTTCGAAAACCAGGAAAGGATGGGACAGAACCCACCCATTACCGCCCTATTGCCCTTACTAGTTGTCTATGTAAATTGTTTGAGAGGATGATAAATACAAGACTCTTCTGGTTTTTGGAGACAAACCATCTTATATCTCCCTCTCAATCAGAGTTCAGAAAAAAACAGAGTACCATCGACCTGCTTGTTAGAATTGAGTCTTATATAAGAGATGCTTTTTTCTGTTGCTGTTTTCTTTGATATTGAGAAAGCATATGATACCACTTGGAGGCATAGTATCCTTAAGCAACTCCATGATTGTCAAGCAATTCCTTATGTGGCGCACACTACATGTAAAAGTTGGAAATGCCCTATCAGAGCCCGTAGAGCAAGTTGAAGGTGTGCCACAGGGAAGTGTCCTCAGTGTCACCTGCTTCTCTGTGGCCATCAATAGCATTATCGCAAATCTCCCAGCTGAGATTTCCTTAACTCTATATGTGGATGACTTTTTGCGATTATCTGTTCATCGCCTAGACTTCCATTTGTCATCCGTAAGCCACAGCGGGTTATAAATACCGTAGCTGATAATGCTTCTTCCAAGGGCTTCCACTTTTCTGCAGTAAAGACCAAGGTTGTCCACTTTTACAATCATAGATCAGTGACATGGGACCCTCCCCATTTGTCACTCTATGGTGTCCCTGTCACCTTTGAACCCCATTTCAGATTTCTAGGGGTGATCTTTGATTCGAGGCTTTCTTGGAGGCCTCATTTGGACGCTTTGAAAAGGTCTTGTCTGAAGAGAATGGGCATAATGAAATTACTGTCGCACACTTCTTGGGGAAGGGATCGACGCACCCTGTGGCTTCTGTATTCAGCATTGGTCCAGTCAAAGCTGGACTATGGGTCACAGGTATACTCCTCTGCCTCGCCGTCCATCCTTGAAAAATTAAATATTGTGCGTAACCAGAGTGTGTGCCTGGCTTCTGGAGCCTTCAAGTCCTCCCCTGTGTGGAGTGTCTATGCAGAAAACGGGGCTCTTCCTCTTCCTTTTCACAGGCTCAAGTCTAACCTCAAATATCTTTTTAGATTTTAGCAATTATCATGGTCGCCAGTATATGTGTGCACATTCAATTTGCGAACAGTGGCCTCATATGATAGATTTCCATCCCTGGCTCGCCCCTTTGCTCTGCGCATGGCCGAGTACGCAGGACGTCTAAGGGAGTTTTCTGTTATTCCGTTTCCAATACCAAAGATTCCACCATTGTTCATACCACCTGTAGTGGTATGCAAGGGGCTTACTGGTAGGCCCAGGGATCAGTTCTTGCCTGTAGCCTTGAGAACCATGTATAATCAACACTCCTCCCAACATCGGCCTAGCACCTTTGTGTTCACCGACGGGTCCAAGTCATCGGACGGAGTTGGAGCTGCTGCTGTCTTCCCATCTCAGACAGCATTGGTTCGCTTACCAATTGCAGCTTTTGTTTTCACAGCAGAACTTGTTGCCATTCTTGCTGCACTCTTTGTTATTGCTCCCATTCTTGCTGCACTCTTTGTTATTGCTCCTATGCCATCTGGTTGTCTTACGATTTTCTCTGACTCCCTTAGTTCGCTGGAGGCACTGAGTGCTTTTGGTTATAGCCATCCGCTGGTTTCCAAGATCTAGCGGTGGCTTTATTTATCTTTCTCCTATTTATATGATTTCTTTAGCTGGGTGCCCAGTAACGTGGGCATCCCAGGTAATGAAAGGGCGTATGTTGCTGCCAAGGAGGCGGCATCATGGGGAACACCCTCATCAGCCCCAGTCCAACTTCGTGATGTCTATCTCCTCATCACCAAATATGTAGTCGGCTTATGGCAGAAGATGTGGGATGAGCTTCCTCCCACCAAGCTCCATTCCATAAAACCTTCAGTCCTCCCATGGCCACGTACCATGAGACCACGTAGACTGGAGGTTATTTTGTGCCGACTGAGGATAGGCTATTGCCACCTCACTCATTGGCACTTGTGAATGGGCAACCCCCACCTTTGTGCATCCTGTGCGGGGTGTAGCTGTCCATCCTTCACATCTATGCCGAGTGTCCTCTTTTGAGAACTCTTGGGAGGAGGGTCTTCCTTTTCATTACTGGGCAGATGGCCCTCCAACAGGTTTTGCGGGGCATCTTATCTGAGACTCATGTCTCTTTAATGTGAATAATTTTTTTTATTTTTAGAAGAATCTAATCTTTTAGCCAAAATTTAATATATTGTTTCATGATTTTATATTCTCTGTTCTTGTATCTATTGTTGATCCATCTATCGTCTATTTTTTTAGCCTTTGTCGAGTTCTCAATAGTTTATTTTTTGTATCCTTTGACACCCCTTGATGGTTTTAAATTCCTGAACTTCCATTCTATTGATTTTAATTTCATAGATATATTTTTGTATATTCTCCAGATGTCTATATTTTTATTGAAAATTTTCATGCAAATTACCCGTCCTTGAATTTGGCTGCGGGCTCGTCTGCTTCGGCTCTGCAGCATTTATCTTCGGCACTTTTCATTCATTCATTATTTCAATCTTTGACAGGACATCTGGGAAAGCCTGTGCATTCCCCCTTGCGCCTATATGTACCCTTCTTTTATCTATAAACCTATCTAGGTTTATAGAACTGACCAGCTATCTTAGGTTGCATCAGAAGAGAGGTTTTAGAACCTCTATAATCAACGCCCGCAAGTTCAGAGACCAAAACTTGAAGGGTCCTGGGCGTTGGGGCACAAATAATGGGAAGATCGGTGGCCATGAGTGACTGTCCTACAATTCCCTGCATAATATTGGTGTAGGGGCTCCTTACCCTCCGCCCTTCATCCATTTTGGCTCCGACCTTGTCTAGCTCTACCTCTTCTAAGGATGTGCTATATTAGGGGCTCCCCCAAGGATCTCCTAGCGGAGAGGGTTGTTTCCTGCTCTCCAATAGCTCTAGGTTCGAGAGCTTTTTCCCTTACACCCTTGGGCAGAGTTGCCTTCGAGCGCTCTCGTCTAGTGGCGGGCTCTCCTATAGTTTATCAGGAACTCGGCGTCTCCCTCAATTGACAACGGCTCTCATTGCATCGGTGCCCGATCTCGACAAGACCTTAGACCTTTGAGTTTAGGGCTAGGAAACTAGAAGAGATCACTGTAGCTTTGATCTCTATGGTGACATAAGTTCTTCCCAGAACTACACCCTGGAAGGTAACCACATTTGACTAATTATCGCCACACGCCTTTCCTCCCAAAGCTTACGCAGCACCAGGAATACTACGAGGGGGGGGTCAATAAGTTTTGCAATTCGGATATAAGGAAACGAGATATGAGGAAAAGTGTTTTATTATTTTTCAATATAACTACCCTCGACTTCAATGCACTTGCGCCACTTGTCCCTGAGGCTTCGAATTCCATACAACCAGAAATCTCCCGACTGCTGTTGAATCCACTCCTGGACGGCGAGCTGGACATCTTCATCGTCCCCAAACCGGCGTCCACGCAGTGCACCCTTGAGCTGGCGGAATAAAAAGTAGTCGCTAGGGGACAGATCTGGACTGTAGAAGGGATGGTTGAGCTCCTCGAATCCGCACTCGCGCAGGGTAACTTGTGCAACTCAGGCCTTTTGGACAGGGGCATTGTCGTGGAAGAGCAGGACACCGCGTGTCAATTTGCCGCGCCGCTTCTGACGAATGCACTTCTTCAACCCAGCCAGTTCCTCGGCGTAATATTGGCCTGTGATGGTCCTTCCACGAGGCGCATAATCCACCATCAACACTCCATCAGAATCCTAGAGGATGGTGGCCATGATCTTCCCGGATGAGGGTTGGGTCCGGAACTTGATGGGGGTCGGAGAGCCCCTGTGCTTCCAGGCAGTGCTTTCGAGCTTGATCTCGGGATCCCAGTGGTGGACCCACGTTTCATCACCTGTCACTATGCGCGACTCGAATCCCGCAGGCTCTTGGTTGTACAGGAGCAGCAGCTCCTCCGAACTTTGACGACGTTAAAGTCGATCATGGGGCGTGAGGTTTCTAGGGATCCAACGGGCAGAGACCTTGGTCATGGCCAAATTGTCGTGGATGATGTTGATAACACTTCCATGTGATATTCCAAGTTCTCGCTCGATTTCTTCGACCTTCACCCGTCGATTTTCGAGGATCATCCTCTCCACCCGGGCCACATTGTCCTCGTTGGTCACGTCTGACGGGCGTCCTGGACGGGGGGTCATCTTCAAGGGACTCATGACCATGGCGGAACTCCCTATTCCAGCGAGCAATGGTTGCATAGGAAGGGGTGGTGTCGATGTACACTGCAACCATGCGTTCATGGATCTCTTTTGCATTCTTGCCTTCCTTGGTCAAAGATTTGATCACTGCGCGGTGCTCAACCTTCTCCATTGTTGAAAAATATGTGACTGACGATCTGCGATCAGCTTCTGCTTCTTAAATAGACGAGGCAGGAGCGTGCGGCTGCAGGTCCTGACTTGTCATAACTTGTCCTAACACCCCCACAAGCAGCCATTTCCCTTCCTCTGTTTTGCCCTACCGATTCGCAAAACTTATTGACTGCCCCTCGTACGTTCGACCTTTTTGAAGCACACTGCCTGTCACACTGGATCCATGCCAGTGTACACGGATGACTCCAAATCTGAAGAGGGAGCCGGCCTCCACGCCGTATCTATCTCCTATGAAGTTAGTGGGGCTCTACCAGGTCTGCGTTCGTCTTCTCGGCCGAGCTGGTTGAAATATACTGCTCGGTATGAGAGAGAACCCGTTCTTCCCGATTCAGAGACCGGATTATGTTCCATGACGACTTACACTTAAACGCCCAGTGCTCTCGGAGCATTGGAATCTCCGCACCCTCTAGTTGGCGGTATCCGTGACCACCTGGTTGCAGGGCCGCCGAGTGAGCAGATTCAAGATTATCTTCTGGGTTTCTGAAGATGTATGGATTATGGAGAATGAGGATACCAAAGAGTCCGCGAGAACTGGGCAACCAGACCATCGTTTCGCTCTTCCTCACACCGACTACATGGCAGCCCTCCGGGCTACTTGTCATAGAAAAGGGTAAACGGCGTGCCATTGCGCCGCGACTGTTCCCATGGACCTACCCCAAAATTCCACGACGTCTTCAAGTCGCTTTCTGTCGTCTTCGAATCGGGGACACTCGCGGAACGCATGGCCATTTGATGAAGCGACTATTGCATTGTCCTCCAGACTGTTCGGCACATTTTTGTTGAATATCCCATTTTGTGTGATTTTCGCGCACGTTACCCGTCTCGGTATCAGGAAGAGCGTAGTCGCTATCGCTTGTCCTTTACACTCGTGACGTGTTTGTGTACACAGACTTGCGGGCTATGTGACTTTTTAGAGGAGGCTGGCCTTCTCCACTTTATTTGTCTCTTTGTTGTAGGTCTCATGCTCCTGCGCCGGCTGGAGGCGGGCCTTCCCCCGACGCCGGAGCGTGTTTTGGGGGCTTTTTTCGATATTTCTGTTCTTTGGTCTTTTTCATTTTTTTTAATCAAGCCTAGCTCAAGTGGGCAGTCGCCATCTGGTCTCTTAAAAAAAATAATAATTCTTTTCCTTCTTAGTAATAAGAAAAGTATCCGGTAACTAAAAATACATGTTGTGATGACAAAGGGAGCTATAGGTTCCACTCTTGATTACTGCAGCTCCCACCGTTTATCCGAGTTGACAAATGGGAAAAAATATCATTGCTTTTTATCTCTTCCTTAAATTACCGCAGATTTTTCCGTTACTTCTTCGATTTCCTGACGGTGCTGAATGCTGTCGTCATCGGCTTCTCGAAACCGGACTCAGATTGGGATAGTGCCGTGGAGTGGTTCTTCCTCTCGCTCTTCCTGATGGAAATCATGATCAAATTGTATGCCTTAGGGGGCAGAAAATTCAGGAACAGACTCTGGAATGTGTACGTTCCTTTGCCTAATTTTCACCCGGCTGACATCTTAGCCATCTTTCAATCGACTTAATTTCCGCCCCCCGCCCCCTCACTTGGCTTCTGGTTCTCCTTATTTATTTGGCACGATTAGTTTGACCATGAATTATATGGTTTGCCAGAAAGTCCTGATTCACTTAGGAAGCGGAAAGGAAACAACAAAGTTTTATAGAGCAACGCCAACCATTTATTCTTCAAAATAAAGTCCATCATTCTCTAAGGCTAAACTAACCTAATGTGGTCGAATGAGTAAGCTTAACCTAATGTTGGAGTTGGTCCCTAAAATTTTGTTCTTTCCTTTCCGCTTCCGTAGCGAGTCAGAACTTTCTGACCAACCTATTATTAGTAGTATCATCATAGGGATTGATTTGAAGTGTAATAGCAAATATCTCTGTATTCTACAGATTTTCCTTTTCTATTTCCATCGTGTCTTTGCAGATTTGACTTCGTGGTCATTGGCTCGGCATTTTTACTCGCCGTCATTGAGCAGATTTCTCAAGGTGGTGAGTAACTGGGAGAGAGGGGGTGGGGGGTCACCCGCGAGCGTGGCAACCCCCGTTGCAGAGTTGAACACCTGGTCAACAAATTGACGGGCAGCAGCCTACCCGAGGGCAAATACCACATCTAGGATGAGCGACATTAAGCCACATCGGCTGTGGTTAGTTGTAAGATGTAGTTCTGATTCGGGTCAACTTTGCGGTGTATTGACCCGTGGTTCGGGTCCCACGGGGAAAGGTCTGAAGTCTCCCAACCATAGGGATTTGATCCTCACCTTTTAGGAATCCGTTTCAAAGGAAAAAGGGGGAGGTGTGGGGGGCATGATCAAGACAGCTGTAGTTCCAAAGGCCCAAAATAAACTAGCTTGACTACGGTGGCTCTTCCTCCTTCCACATATTTTCACTCTTCCCAACTTCACCACTTTCTATATAAACCAACTTTCCTAAACTTAGTAGTGGAGATGACCTCGTTGGTTTTAGCCCTTTAGAGAAGTTATTTTACTTTAGAGGGTGCCATGAATAAGCAGCTAAAAGGGTCTTTCTTCTGAGAAACCTTCCTCAAAATAGGATCCTGCTTTCGTTGGCTGAGATCTTCCTGTTGGTCTTCGCTTCTTACTCTTCATATGATCCTTTTGTTGGTATTCGCTTCTTACTCTTCATATGATCCTTTTGTTGGTATTCGCTTCTTACTCTTCATATGATCCTTTTGTTGGTCTTCGCTTCTTACTCTTAATATGATCCTCCTATTGGTCTTTGTTTCTTACACTTCATATGATCCTCTTGTTAGTCTTCGCTTCTTACTCTTTGTATGATCCTCTTTTTGGTTTTCGCTTCTTACTCTTCATATGATCCTATTGTTGGTCTTTGATTCTTACTCTTAATATGATCTTCTTGTTAGTCTCACTTCTTATTCTTCATATGATCATCTTGTTGGTTTTAGCGTCTTACACTTTGTATGATCCTCTTGTTGGTCTTCGCTTCTTACTCTTAATATAATCCTTTTGTTGGTCTTCGCTTCTTACACTTTGTATGATCCTCTTGTTGGTCTTCCTTCGTACTCTTAATATAATCCTCTTGTTGGTCTTCGCATCTTACTCTTCGTATGATCCTTTTCTTTGTCTTCGTTTCTTACTCTTCATATGATCTTTTTGTTGGTATTCGCTTCTTACTCTTAATATGATCCTCCTATTGGTCTTTGTTTCTTACACTTCATATGATCCTCTTGTTGGTCTTCGCTTCTTACTCTTTGTATGATCCTCTTTTTGGTTTTTGCTTCTTACTCTTCATATGATCCTCTTGTTGGTCTTTGATTCTTACTCTTAATATGATCTTCTTGTTAGTCTTCACTTCCTATTCTTCATATGATCGTCTTGTTGGTTTTAGCTTCTTACACTTTGTATGATCCTCTTGTTGGTCTTCGCTTCTTACTCTTAATATGATCTTCTTGTTAGTCTTCACTTCTTATTCTTCATATGATCGTCTTGTTGGTTTTAGCTTCTTACACTTTGTATGATCCTCTTGTTGGTCTTCGCTTCTTACTCTTAATATAATCCTCTTGTTGGTCTTCGCTTCTCACTCTTCTATGATCCTCTTGTTGGTCTATGCTTCTTACTCTGTATAATCCGCTTGTTGGTTTCACTTTTTGCTCTTCGTATGATCCTCTTGTTGGTTTTCACTTCTTACTCTGTATGATCCTTTTGTCGGTTTTCGCTTCTTACTCTTTGTATGATCATCTTGTTGGTCTTCGCTTCATACTCTTCATATGGTCCTTTTGTTGGTCTTCACTTCTTACTCTTAATATGATCTTCTTGTTGGTCTTCGCTTCTTACTCTTCGTATGATCCTCTTGTTGGTCTTCACTTCTTACTCTTAATATAATCCTCTTGTTGGTCTTCGCTTCTCACTCTTCTATGATCCTCTTGTTGGTCTTCGCTTCTTATTGTTTGTATGATCCTCTTGTTAGTCTTCGCTTCTTATTATTCATATGACCCTCTTCTTGGTATTCGCTCCTTACTCTTTGTATGATCCTCTAGTTGGTCTTTGCTTCTTACTCTTTGTATGATTCTCTAGTTGGTCTTCCCTTCTTACTCTTTGTATGATCCTCTTGTTGGTCTTCGCTTCTTACTCTTTGTATGATCCTCTTGTTGGTCTTCGCTTCTTACTCTTTGTATGATCCTCTTGTTGGTCTTTGCTCCTTACTCTTTGTATGATCCTCTAATTGTTCTTCCCTTCTTACTCTTTGTATGATCCACTTGTTTGTCTTCGCTTCTTACTCTTTGTATGATCCTCTTGTTGGTCTTCGCTCCTTACTCTTTGGCTGGGTTCCTGGACATGTAGGAATTGCGGGGAATGAGCGCGCCAAAGAGTCCGCGAGGACTCTGCGACCGGACCAGCGTTTCGCTCTTCCTCACACCGACTACATGGCAGGAATACGGGCAGCTCTTCGGACTGCTTGGCAAAGAAGATGGGAGACGGTCGAAGGGAACTTAAAGTTGCGTGCCATTGCGCCGCGACTGTTCCCATGGATCTATCCCCCAATGCCGCGGTGGCTTCAGGTTGCTTTCTGTCGTCTTCGAATCGGACACACTCGTGTGACGCATCGCTACTTGATGGAGCGCTCGCCTGCGCCCTATTGCAACGACTGCGTCGTCCCCCAGATTGTTCGGCATATTCTTGTCGAATGTCCCAGTCTGGGTGATCTTCGCGCACGATACCTGTCTCGGTACCGGGATGGGCGGGGTCGCTACCGCCTGTCCCTTGTACTCGGGACGAGTGCGTGCACCATGACTGGTGGACTTATTGACTTTTGGGGGGAGGCCGGCCTTCTCCCTTTCATTTAACCCGGTTTTATTGTTGTTTTTGTTTTTGTTATCGTTTTTGTTATTGCTTTGTTATTGTTATTTCTTTTTATTGTTGTTTCCTGTTGAATTATTTTGAAGTAGCCTAGAACTAGGCTGTTTGTTTACGGCAACTTATGCCTAAGTCGGCAGTCGCCAGATAGCCCCTTAATAAAAAAAAAAATCCTTACTCTTTGTATGATCTTCTTGTTGGTCTTCGTTTCTTACTCTTAGTATTATAATAGTGATATTGATTATTAAAAATACGATTATCAAACGAATTTTGTTGAGTATAATGATATACAAATTCAGCGGATTCCTCTTAATACGACCTTCAGTTATTTTGACCAATTTTGCCAGTACCAATTCAAATATATCTGTAGAAACTATTTGCCGCTTATGTTCGGTTGATAGGACTGGCTAGTTATTTGAGACAAAAATCTGTGGTACTAATGTGGTTGTATTTAGCGAAATCCTCTGTATTTTGAAACCAATATTGTTATCGGGTTTTGCAAAAATTCTTTTACACTGGTTTTTTTATTCTTTCGAGAGGTTCACATGTGAGATAGAAAAAGTTCCGTCAAAAACCTTAATTCTACTTTTCCAGCACGTTTCATTAAAGCGTCTTTTCCATTGTCTTCAGGTGTGTCGAGATGGAAGTGAAAAGAATTGAGATCTCTGCTCTCCTGCGCGCGGCGCACAACAAGTCGGACATGGACAAGCGATTCAATGTTAACTGGATGACCGTCCACAGAGTCGTGGAGAGGCTCAAGAACGGGAAAACGTCAAAGATCGACCTAGTTCAGACAGACCTCAAATTTTCCACCGTTTGGCTGTGAGAAAGGCCTTCGAAAGTTTCCCGCAGCCCAAAATGACTGCGCTCGCGAAGAACAACAACATCTCGGTGGCTACAGTGTCCATGGCCGTCAAGGAAGAGGGCGGCAAGAGCTTGAGGTGCGTAGAAAGGCCTCTGTTCACCGACCGTATGCGAGAACAACGTCGTAGTGCTGTCGTCGCCTTCTCAACGACTTGAACAGTCATGGCAATCAAATTATTTTTTCTGATGAAAAAAATCTTCACAATCGGTCCGGTCATCAACAAACAGAAGAACCGCGTGGTAAGCTTCAGCCAGGACGTCTCCTAAGTCCGCTAGGTGTCCACGACATAGCAACCGGCCTCCGTGATGATGCTCGGCGTCGTGATTTCGAATGGCGAGAAAATGCCGCCGGTATGGTTCCCGGCCGGTTACAGGTTCACCGCTGTCGATTACAGGGACATCTTGGCCACAAAATTCCTGCCCTTGGTGAGAAAGATCACGAAGGTCTACTACGTCTTTCAGCAGAACGATCCACCGGCCCGCCCAGCCAAGACCTTGAAAGAGTAGTCGGAGTCTAACATGAAGTCGTATGAATTTTGGCCTCCGCAGTCGCCCGACTCAATCCCCTCGACTACATTGTGTATGTGTGTGTGTGCATGTCGAGGGCTCGGCTTACAAGGTCCGCCATAAAAAGGTCGACGAGCTAAAGTCCTTCGTTAACCTCGTGTGGGCGAGCATGAGGAAGGACTTTGTCCGCAATGTGTGCGCAGCTTTCAGGTTTCGCCACCGAGGGCGACCACATTGATTAATATTACAATTTAAACTCATTTATGTGGTAAAACTATAAAAACGTGTCTAACTGCATCAAAACTATCATTGTCTCTTTTGTTCCGAGCGTCGTAACGATTTTAACGGGACTTTTGCAATACCCTGTATATGCAGTAGTTCGCTGACTCTTATCTCAGATGGGAGAGATGAGTCTCTTTTATTCCTCGCTAAATAATGTCTGAGTTGCTGTTTGTGTTTCCATGCTTTAAAAATTACAAACTCCCTCTTTGCATAATTGTTCCTATTTTATTACTAGATACTAGAGGGTGTCCCTAAAGTCTAGCCACATAGGCAAAATACATATTTTCCCCACAAAATTATCTACATTTTATTTAATTGGAATATTAATAAACCAGGCAATGGCTTCGCCACTGATTAAAATTAAAAATCTATAAAAAAGCAGCCATGGTTAAATTTTTATAAATTTTCTGAACTTCGCCAATTATAATAATTTTAAAAAGGAACTCTGAACTAAATTTCCCCCATTTCAAAATATCACGTCGCTAAAATATAGAGTTATAGAAGACATATAAAAATAAATTTTCTGAACTTCACCATTTGTAATTCTTTGGGTTTTAAAAAAAAATCATAAAATTTTGATACTTATATTTATTTCTGAACTTCATTTTATTTTTTGATATTATAAAAGAATTATTAGAAATAACTTTGATAAAAAAAAGATAAGTCATTTGTCCACTAAGGAAAAAAACATTTATTAATTTTTCACCCATCTTGCAAAGTGCATTGAACTTTGCATCACTATTTGTGATGCAAAGTTTGATGCGCTTTGCGAGATTCACCCGATGCATTAAGCACCTCAGTCATGGGCAAAAAAAATACATTTCTTTTTACAAAATTCCTTTTATTTATGACAAAATACAAGCATAAGACACATTTTTCAGATTTATTTTAAAAAAATATTACAAACTTCACCAAAAATTACATGTCCCCTGTATTGGACACTGTGATCAAAGCTACACAAATTTACATTTGATGATATTTTATAAAATTTACTTTCACGCTTCAAACACCTTGCCTTTTTGCATTTCTTGCAACTTATATTTTTCTGCTTACACCCCTCTATGACACACCCGGATACATTTTTTTTATTTAAAAAAAAACTGGCCAATGTCAAGTATTGTCTTTTCTTGTAGTTACGGAGAGATTTGGTTGTGGAACAACAGCTGTTTTTCTCACTGGAGAATTGAAATTCCCTTGGACCTTTTCCAAAGATTTATTTCCTCGCAATAAACTATTCGTGATATCTTCTCTAAATGCCAAAAGTTCTATTATATTTTTGAATGCTATGCCCTTTTTGAGTGCTTTCTTTTTGTATTCAATCCCTGAATTTGACACTGCTAAATCTACCATGTGGAAAATGGCCCCGAGGGTCTATTTTCGAGACCTGACAGTTATCCTGTAATAAAAAATATATCTTCCACTCAGATCTACTCCACCCATTTTCATGTTATATGTAATCTATAATTTTTGGCATTGGGACATCAACATAGGTTTTGAAAACTTTGCTCCATCTTTCTACACCTTTGTCTTCATCTTGTCCATTTGAGAATAAACTAGTTATTGTCAAACCACCGAACGACCATAACGTCTTCACTGCCATCTATTCTATAGTCACTTGTTCCCCTACCTTTCTTTTACATTTCATTTTCACTAGGTAAGGGACATCGCTCTATTCTATTGTTTCTGATGGTCCCAACACAAAAAATACCCCTAGTTTTTAAATGGCGCATTAGCGACAAAGATGTAAAGTAATTATCAAACACCAATTTGAAATTGCAATTTTCAGGTAAACTTTAGCAAGTTGCAAAACAATACTTGCACCTAATCCATAAATTTTGAATTCCTCATCTATTGGCATAGTACTTCCTTGGTAAAACAAAATATCAACAAAATATGAGTGACTAAACTATCAGCAGTGCACAGAAGAAAGATTTTAATGCCCCAGGGTTTGGTTTACCTCTAATATATTGGATTAGATTTAGTTTACCAGTAAATGGAATTATCATCTCATCTATGCTGTAGTACTCTTCCCTTGCGAACTTCCTGCATATCTTTTGAATGCAATCAATTAGTGGTGTGATTTTCCACAATCTATCATTTGCGTTGGGTTTTGAAACATCCCCTAAATGTAGATTTGTATGAAGCTTAAAAATTTTGTTTAGCAGCATTACATCAGCAATTGCTGATATTCTGGTTCCTGATCTTGGAGACCAATACATCCTTAGCCTAGGAAATCCTAAGGTTCCCATTTTCATATACATGCCAATTAGCACTTCAATTTCATTTTTATTATTACCTAAACTCTCCCCATTTTTAAAAACCCTGTATTGGTTTGTTTTTTCTACTGTTAGTTCCATTATAGAATCTGGCATATATTCTTTGAATAAATCATATGGCCTAGGAAGACAGGAAGCTATGCCTTCTTCAGTCTCTGAAACCTCCATTCAGGATAACCAGATCTCAGTGGTTCCTTTTCACATTTTTTTTCTTTTCCTACCTTCCTTCTTTTTGAGGCCTGCTCGACCTTGTCTTTCTTCTTGTTCATCCCCTTGATCTGTCATTATGATCGTCTTCAGATTCATTTTCATGACATTCCTCTGTTATGTAGTCAGGATCTTCATCATAAGATAGGTCAATATCATCACATTCTGCTAATGCCTTCATCATTTCTTCATAATTCAATCCTTTGGAGGCTGCAAAGGATAAACAATAAAAGTTAGGCTAATTATAAAACAAGGTAATATAGTCTAGAAGGGATAATTATCATGTAAAACCAATGAAACTGTGGTATATGATAGATTTTATGATTTTAAATCACTTTAATTATATGGTATTTTACAAGTAAATTGGGCCTGAAAAACTACAATGGAAGTCTTGAGTCATGCTGTCCAACATACTGGACCATATCAAAAACATCTATTTTACTAATGAATATAAACATTTTTCTATTATTACTGGATTCTGAATTGTGCAGTATTCAATGTCCTTTCATTATTGCATACACAAAATGCAATATTGCTTATACTAGTTGTAAAAAATTATATTTACTTACCTTGGCGAGCGGAATGAGATGAAGCAGGCATCGTCTATGGGTTCTAAGCACACACTGAGTCTAAATTGTGGCTGGCAACATTCCTACTGGCTGGAAACGTGTTAGGGGCTTCCAATAGATTGAACACCGTTACTTAAATTAAACTATGGCTGGCAACATTCCTACTGCCTGGAAACGTGTTAGGGGTTTCCAATAGATTGACCACTGTGACTTAAATTGAGCTATGTCCAATATATTGGGCAAAGTGTCTGAGGAGGTTAAGTCCAAATTTCCGTTAATGTGAGCACATTCATTTATGATGCTCTGTTTCCCTCGTGTGTCTCTTACGAGTATCTTTAATGTTCATTGAGTACACCTTCTTTAGCACAACACCCCAGTAAAGAATGAGGAGACCATTGTGATATTTCCCTTGTCCAGGCTCTAGAGACACTGTAGTTCCGGAGAGATTTAGTAACTCTATTCCTCCACCACCTGTAAATCTTATT
This sequence comes from Ceratothoa steindachneri, assembly GCA_963969495.1. Taxonomy (NCBI): domain Eukaryota; kingdom Metazoa; phylum Arthropoda; class Malacostraca; order Isopoda; family Cymothoidae; genus Ceratothoa; species Ceratothoa steindachneri. The sequence goes on from OZ018334.1 coordinate 23,066,491, forward strand.
ATTTCTCTCTTTACGCCTAAGGTACTGCTTACTTTCAGATGGTTTAAAACGCAAGCAAGAAATGGTAAACTTTTCTTTGAGTTCAGCTCAAAAAGGTTAAAATGAGGGTAAGATGTTCACATTATAATCCCTTGAAGCTCAGGATGTTAATTAGCTACAAGAAAAGAAAAATAACATCTGAGCGCTTGTGCATTGGAATTTTATTTTATTTTTCCTGTAGATAGTTTACACAAGATTAAAACGCTGTTAATTCTACAATTTTCAGTGAAAGAAAGCAGATTGTCACTGGATGTTCTCCTCGTCTTGAGAGTACTCCGTCTCGTGAAGGTGATCGGGAGTGTCCATAGATTCAAAATAATTATAGATACCATCAACAAGATTCTTCCTTCGCTCCTCAATTACGGATCTGTAATTCTGGTGCGTTGTCTAACCCACTAGAACTTGTTATGAATGGCAATTTGGATTTTGAGGGTGTTTTTTTAAGTTTAGCTTTACACAGATTACCAACTTTACTCCCATCGACGACCTTACCAACTATTTCTATGCTCCCCATCACTCTTATTCCTTCCTTTACCCATGTTATTAAATTTTATTTTCGAGAACTTTGTTACCATTTCTTTCTGCCCATTAGGTGTTGTGTTATCTCGGAAAATAATCTTCATTGTGCTATATATGCTAGAATATCTTTTAACTTCTGCCTAACATTATTTCACCTCGTTATTTTTTCTTTGTGTCAGGTTATCTATTACATGTTTGCTGTGACTGGAATGGAATTATTCGGCGGCACTGTGCGCTACATGGGCTATCGAGATGAAAACTTCTGTGGCAATCTAAAACTGAATGGAACAGATTTTTGGCGCGAGAAATATTGCAACAATAATTTTAACGATTTGGTTCACGCTCTCATTGTTTTATTCGAGCTTACTGTTGTTAACCAGTGGCAAGATATCCTTTTGAAACAAAGACGGGGCGACATTTGTGAGTTACTTGATCGAGAAAACACATTCTGAGATGTTGAACACGTGGTGATAAAGAACGTCCGAGCCAATGAGCAGCGGGGGTACACCCCGCTAGCCTTTCATAACATTCAAGCGTTTCTTTCACATTTACTGCATTCTGTTTAGACTACCATGAAAAAGGGACAAAATTGTGTGATGAACGGAACACAGTATTATGGTACTGTTTTTACCACCGAACTGTACAGCTTGATGTCATTTTCTGGTTACCTTTTAACACGAGATCACAACCACTGTTTTTTGACAGATGGACATGCTGTAGTTGGACAAAGGGTTGGCAGACATGACAAGGACTGCTATACCAAGCCCCATCACCCCCAAAAGATGGGGTTGGTCGGAAGCATCCGGAGACCAGATTCTCAGGAGAACGAATTCGAACCCCATTCTCGGGGCTAAAATGAGTGGGTAACCTTGGGTGTAGAGAACTCTCATAGGTCGGATCAGTATTGAAGGTGCCCCACAAGGGGGGGCGGGTTAACTTACCGGGGAGCCAAACGCCAGTAGGGCGTTCTGTCTCAGTTTGGACAAGTTCTGGATAGCTGAACGCCTAAAGTAGTCTCGTCTTTAGACCATTCGGACTATATAACTTTCACACATTTACCCATCCCGCGTCTGCACTTTCTTTACAAACGTCTCCCCGCAAGTTTTCTGGCTGTTTCCCTCTTTTGTTTTCGCTTCTAACCGGACGGATCTCCCCCCTCCCCCCGCGAGATTCCTCTTGATTTGCGTGGTTGGATTTTGTTTGAGGTGTGTGAATGTTGGGTATGTTCCGAGTGTGTTAGGGTATGAGGCGAGCCATTGCCTGTGCTGAGTGGTGGGGTGGCTCTGTTCGTGCCCTGGGGGCTTTATATCTCAAGGACAAAAGAAAGTGGCAGAGTTTCGCTAGGATGAGGGTCTCCTCCGGTTGGCATCCTCCTCCCGCAGCTGAGCTCCTCCCTGGCAAGGCGCGCCCTCATTCATACCGCGTGTCTTATTTAATTATTCTATGCCTTTATGATAAATTATCTTAAAGCTATCCTCAGGGATCTCTCCTGAGTGTCCTCCTCTTCTCTTTCGTAATGAATACTGTTACCACTTCACTCCCTCCAACCATCAATAGCTTGCTCTACGTTGACGACTTGGTGATTTACTTTAGCGGTAAATCACTATCTCTGGTCACTGAGGCCGTGGATTGGGCGTCTTCCAAGGGTCTATCCTTTTCTCCTTCTAAGTCTTGTTCCCGTCGACGTAGACGGGGCCCTCGAGCGTCTGTTACTTATTTCTGGGACTCTGATCCCAACTAAGCAGACAGTGAGGTTCCTTGGCCTGGTACTTGACGAGAAGTTGTCTTGTGGGGCCTCACATACCTTGTGACTGCCACCCGCCCGACACAAACTTCTACGCCTCTCGCACACTAACTGGAGCGCTGACCGCCGCACCTTACTGCCCCAAACTCGACTTCAGGTGTGGGGTGTACACCTCAGCGTATCCTTCTACCCTCCGACGTCTCGAACCCATACAAAACTCCGCTCTGCGGATGGCTTTTGGATCCTTCCTCTCCTCATCTGTCGCAAGCCTTCGGGCAGATTGTAACTTCCCTCCCCTAAGGAAACGACGGAACTTTCTAGCTACGAAGGCTCTCATACGCTCCCGGAGACTCACCTCTACCCCTTATTTTCCAATAGTTACAGGTGACCCCTCACCTGAGGCCCATTGGCACCTCCCCTCTCTTCACTGCCCTTCCCTTCCCCATTCCTCAAACCTGCCTGATATCCTTCGCAGGGATCCCACCTTGGATGCTGGCCCCTGCGAGGATATGCAGCCACTTGCTGTCTCTTGGAAAATCCTTTGCACCGGCTGAGGTTCTTCGTGGAAAGTTCCTTAGCCATACCTTTCTCCACTCTCAGAGCACGTCCATCCTTACGGATGGTTCCTGCCACCCGCCCGACACAAACTTCTACGCCTCTCGCACACTAACTGGAGCGCTGACCGCCGCACCTTACTGCCCCAAACTCGACTTCAGGTGTGGGGTGTACACCTCAGCGTATCCTTCTACCCTCCGACGTCTCGAACCCATACAAAACTCCGCTCTGCGGATGGCTTTTGGATCCTTCCTCTCCTCATCTGTCGCAAGCCTTCGGGCAGATTGTAACTTCCCTCCCCTAAGGAAACGACGGAACTTTCTAGCTACGAAGGCTCTCATACGCTCCCGGAGACTCACCTCTACCCCTTATTTTCCAATAGTTACAGGTGACCCCTCACCTGAGGCCCATTGGCACCTCCCCTCTCTTCACTGCCCTTCCCTTCCCCATTCCTCAAACCTGCCTGATATCCTTCGCAGGGATCCCACCTTGGATGCTGGCCCCTGCGAGGATATGCAGCCACTTGCTGTCTCTTGGAAAATCCTTTGCACCGGCTGAGGTTCTTCGTGGAAAGTTCCTTAGCCATACCTTTCTCCACTCTCAGAGCACGTCCATCCTTACGGATGGTTCCTGCTCTCAACTTAACTCATCGGGTGCCGTCATCGTGGAAACGGTGCCCCGATACACCTCCTCCTTTAGTCTTCCCTCTGGGTGATCATCTTATATTTCGGATCTCTATGCCCTGAGGAAGCCCCTTCTAATTACCCGTCTTCAAGCCTCCAATGACTTAGTGCGATTTCCGCACTGTCCCTCTACTATTCTCCCCACCCTATTGTCCGCGAGATCCGTCAACTCTTGTACGAGGCCACTGGTTCCTCGCAAAAGCTGATCACCTTTTGCTGGGTTCCCTCGCACGTAAGAGTTCCTGGCAATGAAGCAGCCGATCGAGCTGCGCGGTCGGCCTCTGATCTAGCTCGTCCTGTTCCTATCCCTCATACTGACCTATTTCCTCACTTCAAAAAACTAATGTCAGTACGGTGGCTTGCCTCCTGGCAATCTCCACCAGATTAAGCCCACCCTTGGGTACTGGGCATCCTCCTTCCATCGCTCCCGCCATAAAGAAGTCGTTTTGACCCGTCTCCGTCTTGGCCATACACGCCTAACTCACGGGTATCCTATGTCCCGTGAGCCCCATCCCATTTGCAATACATGCCGAGTCAGGCTTACGGTCTCCCACTTTCTGGTAGACTGTACCCGGTACTCCGCCATCCGTCGTCGCTTCTTCCCTTACTTATCTCTTTACCCCCGCAGTGAACTCCTAAAGATGATTCTGGCCGAAACCCCCAATTTCTCGATGGATGCCATATACTCATTCCTGTCCGCTGCCGGTCTCAAATCCACGATCTAGCCCTCCACAAATCCTTTCCATCACCTGTACACCTCATCCATCAGTAACCTACTCACTTAAACCGTTCGCTGAGATGGACGCTTTAGCGTCGATCGGCGGTCATAATCCTCTACCATAATAATAATAATCTTGAAGCTATAATTTAAGTCACTAATCTGGCTCCAAATGGACCACGCGATTTATGCCAGACCCCAAATTATAATCTAATGAAAAACCTTAGGGAGCTTTCCATACATAATTGTTAATAGCGATTTATTAGACTTTAAGCCATCTTTTTTTACATTACACTTGGTTTCTTTTATATTTTCCTTAATGCTGTGTACTTATCGCGTATGGATATGCTGCTGTTACCAGCCCTGCAGCGCGACTTTTCTTTATGACCTTTCATCTCGTCTGCGTCATTGTTGTGCTCAAGTGAGGCTCGTTTCATTGTTTAAGTTTAGACAACGTTTCCTAGCTGCTTGCTAGAGATTTCTTATTGGTACTAAAATGCATCTTCTAAACAAAATAAAATTGAAATTATTAAATTAAATTCCAGAGTACCGTAAGGACTGATTATAGAGCAAGACGTACTTCCTTGAGAGATGCAATACAAACTGAGAACCATCCTTATCATACTTTTTTGTTAACTTCAAAATTGGTTACAAATTTTGCTTTTGACCCAATCTACTTCCATAATTTGAGCTTAAGTTCATACCTTTACGTCTCTTCGATTAGTTGCAGTACTTAAGAGTTCTAAAGTCGTGTAACTGCCCCGAGGAGGGCGAGCTGTTCTTTGTGTCCTACTTCTGTTTTCATTCAGAGCCGCGACTTTCTCAACTTGTTTTCACTTTCTTCTGTTCCTTTTTTTTTATGTTCACAAAAGTGAGTGCTTTCCATTTTCTTCGTGTCTTGTCTCTCAAGGAAATGCATGCAATAAGTGATTTTGTACCGTTATTCTAAAATGACTGGTAAAACAGTCAGATTATGAAACTAAGTAGAGTACTTTTGTATTCGCAGTATTTTTACTGCCTTTGTGTTGGAGGTCTTCATGCTGGAATACTGCTCAAGAAAAGGATTTCTTGAAAATGAAGTAGAGAGCAAAATTCATGAAATGGGACTGAGTACCAAAAGGTAGGAGTTTGAAACCAAACCATTTATTATGTAGGTTGTTAATTCAGTAGAGATTCCTTGCTATTTTAGTTATTTTATATATTTGTTCAATGTATTGAAATGCACCCTATCTTTTCAAAGCATTGATGGCCAAAATAACCCATTGACACAATCATAAATATTTTTCTAGTATATCTCTGGCAAGATTCCATTTGTATGCACAATGAGAGACTGTTTTGGACTATGATATCCTAGCAAGAAGGGTTGCAAAAAAAAAAAAAAAGCCAATAAAACACCCAAAACAAGTCGACATTCTGCAGAAAGTACAAAAGTTTGGAATAAAGAAAATGGTATTAAGCTGTTCGAAAATTAATTTTGTTTTGCAAAGACTAACCTTTAAAAAGTTTTGCGAAGTTGTGAGAGAAGTATGAATATGGGAAAGGGGTGGGGAATGATGGGTTCCATTTATGGTGGAATATGGTGATGACCCGAGGTTAATAGCTCTTATTGAGAGGAATTGGGAATTTCGATCGAAGCACTTGACAGGGTATATGTGAGGGAGCTATAAGTAAATGTGAGAAAGAGTTAAGGTAATGCTATTCGGGTTGGATGCGATATCTGAGTTATTGGTGTCACCCTTGAACAAGTGTGAAGTTTCTAGGATGTATCCTGGATGACATAAGCAAGCTTCCGACCTGGTTCCCTAACGCATCTTCCTCAACAAAATACTAAACGCCACACTCTCCCCTGGCTATAAAAAATGCCTTGAAAATTTTCTCACAGGCAGACAAAGACAAGCATGAGTAATAATAGCCTTTTCCTCCACAACATCCCCTTCATAACCCCAAACAGCACACACTACAGCTACGCAGATAACATCCTCATTCTCGTATAACACTCAAACCGCAAGCAAGCAGTTCGCAATCTACAATTTTACAACGTCTTTAAAAACTCTGTTTAATCTCTTCACAACCTACAAACGGGATAAAAACAAACACCCTTCCATTACTTGAGCAAACGCCCCCCTCCCCTTAAATAAATCTCCAACAGTGATTCGTTTCACACTAGACAGAGGACTAAACTTCACGGCTAACACATATGAACACACTCCGAGCACGCACAGGAACCACATGCACAACCACAAAGGAATCCATCTCACACACACACACACACACACACACACACACACACAAGCAATAAGCCCCTCTCTCACTCGCCTATGCCTCGACAGCCTGAGCACCAAACCTCTCATTCACCTCAGCGAACTACAGACGACACAAAACAAAGCACCCCTAGTAAGAGGTTGCACTGCAGCCTCCCTAATTACCCACATGTACCATACAACAAAGTTCGAGCCGATAAAACACCCTCTCGATCTCCAGGTAACACAATACCAGAAACCCAAGTCCCCCTCCACTCAACATTCCAAGGATTTTCTACATCAAGACACTCCCAGAAATCATTCCACCTTTACCAACAAAACCAGACATAATACAGCAAGGCATACAATCTTTGGTTTTAAACCACTTGATCGACACCATCAACCAGGAGGAAAGATCCCTCTCACGCTACAAATGGGCCGCCCTGGCAAGGCTCCGGTGCCGTCACCACCCAATACAAATACCGCATCCGTCCTATCGACATTGACATCTGTTCGCAATGCCACCAGAAATAGTTCAACACTTTCTCACAACAAACAAAACCATCAGATAAATGGAGCGTGGGATTTCTGGGAGAACCTTGTCCTTTTGGCGGAGTTCATCGACGATGCTGCCCTAGGAGAAAGACCCTAGCGGGGAGCAACAAGTAAATAATCGTGAATGACAGTGGTGCAGCTTCAACATATTCTGACCAGAAGATGTAGATAGTAAGAAAGACTGATGCGATCAGAGCTTTAGCCAATGGTATGGTTCTCTGTGGGATGTACCATTAAGCTGCATGAAAGGATGCTATGCCGATGACGAAGTTGGTGTGTGAGAGTGAGACTTATGGACCATAAGTTATGGTATGAGAGAAGGAAAGATGTCGAGTGAGAGAGGTGCTCGGTGTGAGGATGGAGGGTGAGAGATGTTTATGGTGTGAGGATGGAGGGTGAGAGATGTATATGGTGTGAATGAGGTTGCGACTCAGTGTTCTGAGGTGGTACGGAAGAAGAATGGATGGAAATAAACTTGTGAAGAGAATATACTAGTGTCAGGTGATGAGAAGGGTTGGAAGACATCGGAAGAGTTGGGTTGATTGTGTGAAAGCGCGACCCCACTTAAATGTAGTAACGTTGACGGGGCCTACAGCAGGGGTTGTAAGATCAAAGGTTCTTCCCTTAATCTCCCAAGGGGTCGGAGAGAGCGGAGATCATTGCTCTTGGGGAGCAATTAACAGCGACAACAACCCTCTCTCACATCCCACCCTTTCTCTTAACATCCTCCACTTCAACACGAACTTCAACCGCAACAGGCAGAAAGAACTACAAAAAATTCCCTAAACTGATACATTCGATTGCCCTGATACAGGAATCCAATTTAGCTCCCAATCCCGCATAAAAACCCTTACACCATTACGCTACACTAACACACGATATACTCGTACACACCGCATACCAGCGCTAACTCACTTCAACACACAAAGACGACCCATTCTCTATCACCACCAGCCACACGGAAACATTCCTACCAAACCAGCTTTCTATAATTAATAGCCATAAAAGTAAACAAAACCACATACAGCATCGTCCCACGTGCCACGCCACCCCTCAAGGAATATCTGGAAGCTTACGAGGGGTGGTCAATAAGTTTTGCGAATCGGTAGGGCAAAACAGAGGAAGGGGGATGGCTGTTTGTGGGGGTGTCAGGACAAGTTATGACAAGTCAGGACCTGCAGCCGCACGCTCCTGCCTCGTCTATTTAAGAAGCAGTAGCTGATCGCAGATCGTCAGTCACAAATTTTAAACAATGGAGAAGGTTGAGCACCCCGCAGTGAAAAGTTTTTGACCAAGGAAGGCAAGAATGCAAAAGAGATCCATGAACGCATAGTTGCAGTGTACACCGACACCGCCCCTTCCTATGCAACCATTGCTCGCTGGAATAGGTAGTTCCGCCATGGTCGTGAGTCCCTTGAAGATGACACCCGTCAGACGTGACCAACGAGGACAATGTGGCCCGTGTGAAGAGGATGATCCTCGAAAATCGAGGATCATCGAGCGAGAACTTGGAATATCCCATGGAAGTGTTATCAACATCATCCACGACAATTTGGCCATGACCAAGGTCTCTGCCCGTTGGGTCCCTAGAAACCTCACGCCCCATGATCGACTTTAACGTCGTCAAAGTTCGGAGGAGCTGCTGCTCCTGTACAACCAAGAGCCGGCGGGATTTGAGTCGCGCATAGTGACAGGTGATGAAACGTGGGTCCACCACTGGGATCCCGAGATCAAGCTCGAAAGCACTGCCTAGAAGCACAGGGGCTCTCCGACCCCCATCAAGTTCCGGACCCAACCCTCAGCCGGGAAGATCATGGCCACCATCCTCTAGGATTCTGATGGAGTGTTGATGGTGGATTATGCGCCTCGTGGAAGGACCATCACAGGCCAATATTACGCCGAGGAACTGGCTGGGTTGAAGTGCATCCGTCAGAAGCAGCGCGGGAAGTTGACACACGGTGTCCTGCTCCTCCACGACAATGCCCCTGTCCACAAGGCCAGAGTTGCACAAGCTGCCCTGCTCGAGTGCGGATTCGAGGAGCTCAACCATCCTCCCTACAGTCCAGATCTGTCCCCTAGCGACTACTTTTTATTCCGCCAGCTCAAGGGTGCACTGCGTGGACGCCGGTTTGGTGACGATAAAGATGTCCAGCTCGCCGTCCAGTAGTGGATTGAACAGCAGTCGGGAATTCAAAACCTCAGGGACAAGTGGCGCAAGTGCAGTGAAGTTGAGGGTAGGTATATTGAAAAATAATAAAACACTTTTCCTTATATCCGAATTGCAAAACTTATTGACCGCCCCTCGTATGTACCCACTCCCCGGTCTCCTGCAAGAGGGTACCCTGTGTAGTATGTTAAGCATGGTACCTAGATACGTCCTGTCTTTCCCAGTGCTCGCAAAGAAGGCTTGGTCCACTCAGTTTACCCTGAATAGATTTATACATCTGTAGCCAGAGTGTGGAAGCTGGTGCGTTACCCCGGTTCCTTTACCCCCCTTTTGTACCCTCCTTTCTAATATTGTCCTTTTCTTCTATACCTTTTTAATTGCGCTTTCTTCTCCTGCTTTACGCAAGGGGGTTCTGCTTGGAGAGCTGAAGGTTAGACAAGCCTCTAAGGAAGTCCTGGTTCACTGAGTGAAGTTCCAACGCTTTGGTCATGCCCTGTCTTCTGCTGGATTCCTGGACACGTGGGAAATGAGTTCGGCAAAGGGTCCGCGAGGACTGGGAGACGACTAGCGTTTCGCTCTTCCTCACACACACTACTGAATTCAGCCAATGCTCATATATTTCATAGCTAAATTCTCAAATATCCTTCCCCATGTTAATAACTTAATATTTTAAGTTTAAAATTCATCGGCCACTTTGGTGCCCAACCTAATAACTCAAATATTTAAGTCACTATACACTTTAAAGTTAGCCTCAACTTCATTTACTACAGCTGCCAAATTTGAGTCCTTTCGGGTTTAGGTGTTATTCTAAAAAATATAAAATATGTCATCGACTGTGAGCTTTCTTTATCGTAACCTCGCACTACCCAATTGTTGAGTGATCATATGCCCCAATTTCATAGGATGAAAATAAAAGACTAGGTAGAAGATAGAATTTGTAGATAAGTAAATAGAGAGAATTTGTTCCTTTATGACAGGTAGAGTAGAGGGTGGTGAGTTCTCCGATTTGATCCAACTTCATTGAACGCATTTATAGAAATGTACAACAGAGCAGATTCTCTACCTAGCATATCCGCCACCTTCCCACATTTAGTTGCCTTCTACCCCACACCGCTGACACCAGGCTGATGGTATTCTCACTCTACTGCCACAGGCATGATAAGCTGTCGACTAATTCAATGGGTTTTTTTTTAACAGCGAAAGGCAGAGAAGAGCTTCTACTGTGAGCAACCAAGACTTAGTGGATCAGGAGTCGGAAAGTTCGGACGAAGACGAAAAGCCTAATTGCAAAGATTTCACTGACCTCGATGGCAGTTCTCGTCGGAGACGAGAATCCAGTAGAGGATCCTTCAGTGACAGATCTAAAGAAACAAATGTCAGATTTCATATATCGAAAAGTAAGTAAATTGGAAAGTATCTTAGCTTCAGACCGCGAAGATGCCAAGTTGGTTTTCACCAACCCACCTCCGCTCCTGATATTGCTACTACTTTGCTTTCCTAATGATCCTTTGTTCGTTCGAAGTTTGACTACGGATGCGAGGTTTACGCATGCGCAGCCAAGCGTGTTTGGCGGAAGGTGGATTCGATCTATCACACCGTTCTCCGTCTGTACATCGGTGCCTTACGCACGTCCCCCCATAAAAACCCTACTTGTCAATGTCGGTGAGATGCCACTTACTCTGCGCCGTACATACTTTATAATGTGGCCCCGCCGCCGATCTTGACAGTGCCTGTGCCACCGAGAGACACCAATTATACCATAAGCCCTTTGGGTTTAGAGCTAAGAAACTCCTTTGAGATCTCGGTGTAGCTCTATGGATGGTGGCGTTTCTGGTTCTGACCACAACGCTACCCTGGAGAGTACCACCTTTGAATATTTGTCGCCTCGCCTCTGCTCCCAAAGCTTGTACAGCACCGGGAGTATTGCGTTCGACCTTTTTGGAGCACACCTCGTGTCACGCTGGAACCGTGCCAGTGTGCACGGATGGCTCCAGTCCCAGGAGGGGGTCGGCTTCCACGCCGTATCCCCTCTGTTTGAAGTCAGCGGGGCTCGACAAGGCACTACGTCTGTCTTCACGGCCGAGCTGGTTACAATACACCGCTCGGTACGGGAAATAACTCGTCGTGTCCGGTTCAGAGAGCAGAATGTGATCTTTACCGACGCGCATAGCTCCCCGAATGCTCTTGGAACATTTGAATCTCCTCAACCCCTGGTTCGCTGTATCCGTGACGCCACGGTTGCCGCGAACCGGATGGATGTCAAAATTATCTCCTGCTGGTTTCTTGGAACATTTGCAAATTGCGGGAATGAGGGCACCAAAGAATGCATGAGCACTAGGCGACTAGATCAGCGATTCGCTCTTCCTCACACCTACTACATGGCAGGAATCAGCCCTCGGGAGTGCTTAGCAAAGAAGATGGCAGACGGCCGGGGGAACTTAAAAAGTTTCGTGCTATTGCGCTGCGACAGTTCCCATGGACCTATTCCCAATTCCGCGACGGCTTCAGGTCACTGTGTTTTTCAAATCAAAAATACCCCCGTGAGGCACCGCCATTTGATAGAAACCTCGCTTGCACCTTACTGGGGCGTTGCACACAGGCTTGTGGATTATCTGACTTTTTGGATTAAGCCGTCCTCCTTCATTTTATTTGACTGTCTTTGGTGTTGGTCGGATGTTCCTGCGCCGGGAGGGAGGCAAGCCTCCCCCCGATGCCGGAGCGTTCTTTCTTCTTATTCTTACTTTCTGTTTTGTTTTTTGCCTTTGTTTGGGAGGCGGATTTGTTTTGTTTTTGCTATTTTGCATACATATTTGCTTTTTTTTTTTTTTAATCTAGTGTAGCATTAAATTTTAAGATGAATACTGTGACTTATGCCTTAGTATGAGGTCGCCAAATGAGTTTTTTTCTTGTCAATTTCTCCCCGGGAGTAGATGACCCTCCGACCGCTTAGGAGGTGATTCAGGGAGAAAGCCACTACAGCCCGTGCTGGAGGTCCCGTTACCGCAATTAAGTGGGGCCACGCCTTTTGTGAAACTGTCTTTTGGAACCAGGTTAAAGTGTGTGAAGGCTGTTACATTCTGTGGGAATTCCATAGCACACCCTTCCCCTATGCTAGAGGTCCATGCAAGAGCTAGGAAAGGGAAGTTCAATTGCAACATAACCTTCTCCAGGATTACATTCAAGTGGGTTGTTCCGCCTCTACACTCTATTTGTTTTTGCCTAAGAAGAGCAGGGGGCCGCATTGAAGCTTATGTGAAGCTTTGCAGGCCGCATTGAAGCTAATATGAAGCTTTGCGGCCGCATTGAAGCTTATGTGAAGCTTTGCAGGCCGCATTGGAGCGAATGTGAAGCTTTGCAGGTCGCATTGAAGCTTATGTGAAGCTTTGCGGGCGAAATTGAAGCTTATGTGAAGCTTTACGGGTCGGCCGCATTGAAGCTTTGCAGGCCGCATTGAAGCTTATGTGAAACTTTGCAGGCCGCATTGAAGCTTATGTAAAGCTTTGCAGGCCGCATTGAAGCTTATGTAAAGCTTTGCGGCCGCATTGAAGCTTTGCGGGACGCATTGAAGCTTATGTAAAGCTTTGTGGGTCGCATTGAAGCTTTGCGGGCCGCATTGAAGCTTATCTGAAGCTTTAAGGGCCGCATTGAAGCTTGTGTGACGTTCGACTGTGACAAGCTCACTGAGTCGGTGCGTGCCGATTGGTACCGCTACAGCGTGAAGGCATTCGTGCCACTGCCGCGGAGGTGCTATTACTGTCACCGCTTCGGCCATACGAATCGCTCAATGTAGACGTGCAAAGTCGGAGTCACCCGAAGTCTGTGTAAATTGCTGCAAGGCCGCACAAATTAAGTCCAAATAGTGTGTGGACAAGTGTGTAATTGCGGAGAGCCGCACCCCGCTTCTTCGAAGCAATGTGATGCATATCTCCTTGAGAAAGAAATCCTGGCCGTTCAAGCCCAGGATCGTCTCTCATTCCGCGAAGCTAAGGACTTGGTCGGCCCCTTCGCCCACGCCTAGTGGTGGGCTGGGTGGCTCGGAAACGATGGATCCTCAAAAAGAGGGCTCCTCCCCCCCCGCCTCCGAAGCGGCAACGCCGCCTTAGGTTTCGAGGCGGAGGGAGGAAAAGACTCGCATGGCGAGCCCAACCTTCCCCAATAAATTTTCGAAGGCGACAGCGCCTTCAGCGCATTGTCCCGCCAACAGTACCTGGGGTTATGCCTCCGGGAAGCGTACAGCCATACCCATGAGGGTCATCTCTTCGAAGAGGGCCCCGCGTCTCCTCCAAACTAGGCCTGGATGGCATATTCCTTCAATGGAATTGCCGTCGACTCCTAGCCAACTGGAAGGAGCTGCATAGGCTCTTCTCGTCCCGTTCCCCGTTAGCTATCTTTTTGCAGGAGACATGCTGGGCGCATGCCCCATGCCCACCCTCCCGGGGTATAAGGGTTTTGCGACCCCACCACCACGGGATGGGAGCCGGGCGGGAGGATGTGCGATTTACACCCGGCATGATGTCTCCGTTCTTCTCTTCGCTTTAGATACCTCCTTTCAGGCAGTAGCTGTGCAGCTGCACCTTGATAGGAGGGTATACTGTTATTTCTGCGTACATTCCACCGTCAGCCGACTTCAACACAGGGGACTTCCGCCGCGTCGTGGCACGGTTGCCGAGGCCCTATCTCTTGCTCGGAGATCTAAATGGTAAACACCCCCTCTCGGGTGACTACTCTATCAATCCCCGGGATCAAGTCCTTGCCGACCTGATCGACGAGCTTGACATTGGGTGTCCTAAATGTGGATGAGTTTACGCATCACTGCCCGAGAACCGCTTCAGTTTCCGGCCTCGATCTATCTTTGTGCTCTCCGGATGCACAGCCCAATTTTGATTGGGGAGTAGTCGATGACCTCCATGGTAGTGATCACTTTCTCATTCAGATATCATTTTCTGGGCCGCTATCGCCCGAGAGCCCGCCCCAGTGGTTCTTGGCGCGGGCGTGGGGGTATGCATTTCAGGAAATGACTGAATTCTCTATCTCAGTCGAGGAGTTTAGGTCGGTAGATGAGGCCGTTGAGTTCTTCTCCGGCAACCTCATCGCCGTGGGCTTAGCTACTATTCCTAGAAGGTCTGGCTGTTTTGCACGCCGACCACTCCCGTGGTGGTCAGCTAAGTGTGAGATGGCCCTCAAGCAGAAGCGTTATGCCTACATGCGCTATAAGGGCCGCCCGAACAATTACACTGTCGGTGAATTTCGTCAGGCTAGGGCTAGGTTCTGGTATATTTCGAACCACGCCCGCCGCTCTTCTTGACAGGCATATGTGTCTTTACTTAACGGGAAGACCCCTCTGGCAGAGGTGTGGAAGCGAGTCGATAGGATTCGGGGCAAGTTCTCGCAGGACCCCCCTCCCGTACTCCAGGAGAATGGGACCGCAATCTCGGACCCCGCGTCCGTGGCGAAATCCTTTGCGACCGCTTTCTCCGCATTCTCTAGCCGGGATGCTGCTCCGCCAGCATTCAATGCACTTCGTGATGTCGCGGAAGGCCGCCGGATGGAGTTTACCTCCAGAGGCAGAGAACCCTTCAACAACAGGTTTACTGTGAGTGAGTTGCATTCCGCTCTTGCTTCGTGTGCGGACATCGCCCATGGTCCGGACAATGTCCCGTACGCCATGCTTCGACACCTGGGTGAGCGAGGCATGGCCTTTCTGTTAGATTTATTCAACAGGATCTGGGTGGAGGGTCTCGTCCCGGATTCCTGGCGAATCGCTACTGTGCTCGCCTTTCGCAAACCGGGGAGAGATCACTCTACTCCGGCCGGTTTCCGCCCAATCTCTCTAACCTCTTGCATGTGCAAGTTGATGGAGAAATTGGTAAATGTTAGATTAGCCTTTTTTCTGGACACCGGAGGCCATCTGTCTTCTGCACAGTGCGGCTTCTGCAAGTTCCACTACACGTCGGATGCTCTGCTCTGACTGGAAAATTTCGTCTGCGAGGCCTTCCTTCGTAGACAGCACTACGCCACGGTGTTTTTCGATCTGGAGAAGGCCTATGATACCGCATGGCGATAGTGTATCATGGAGACTCTCCACACGATGGGGGCGAGAGGACGCCTCCCAATGTTTATATCTGAATTTTTGCAAGATCGTCGATACCGCGTACGGGTGGGGAGAGCCCTCTACGGCCCAATGGATCAGGGAAGTGTCCTCAGTGTCACACTCTTTGCCCTGAGCATCAACGGCATCACCTCGGTGCTGCCGGAAGATGTTCTCGCTACGCTCTACGTGGACGACCTTTCGATCTCTTTTGGCGCGGCCCAGATGCCAACTCTGGAGCGTCGACTCCAACAGGCATTGAACCGCGTCTCTCGCTATGCCGAAGCGCACAGGTTTCGCTTTTCTTTGGCCAAGACTAAGGTGGTGCACTTCTGCCGCCATCCACGGCTTCACCCCGACCCAGATTTGTTTCTTAATGGGGTGCGCCTGGATGTGGTTGAGTCGCACCGTTTCCTTGGTCTTGTATTCGACCGACGCCTCACCTGGGAGGCTCATATTCGCAGCCTTAGGGTCTGTTGTACCCGCGCCATGGATATTCTCCGTTCCATGACGTTCAGCGCTTGGGGCGCTGATAGGACTACTGCCTTACTTTTAAATCGATCCTTTGTCGTTCGAAGCTCGACTACGGATGCGAGTTTTACGCATCCGCAGCCGAGCGTGTATTGCGGAAGGTGGACTCGATCCACCACACTGGCCTTCGCCCTGCGACCGGTGCCTTCCGCACTTCCCGCATTGAAAGCCTACTAGTCTATGCTGGGAGATGCCACTCGCTCTACACAGTGTACAGTGCATTATTCACCTGTACGCGCGAGCCCGGCGTTCCCTTAGTCGCCAACAGCTCTCCCTGCATCAGCAGCTGATTTCAACGGTGCTTATGCCGCCGAGAGATGCCAGTCATACTCTAAGCCCTCTGGGTTTAGGGCTTGGAAACTCCTTCAAGAGCTAAGTATAGCTCTCGGGCCGGTGGCGCCCTTGGTTCTGCCCAGAACGCCATCCTGGAGAGTATCACATTTGGCTATTTGTCGCCACGCCTCTGCTCCCAAAGCTTGTACAGCTCCGGTAGTATTGCGTTCGACCTTTTTGGAGCACACCTCGTGTCACGCTGGAACCGTGCCAGTGTATACGGATGGTCCAAGTCCCAAGAGGGGGTCGGCTTACACGCCGTATCCCCTATGTTTAAGTCAGCGGGGCTCTGTCAGGCGCTGCGTCTCTCTTCACCACCGAGCTGGTGGCAATACACCACTCGGTACGGAAGATTACGCGACGCGCCCGGTTCGGCGACTGGTTTGTGATATATAGCGACTCACAAAGCGCCCTGAGTGCTTTCGGGGCATTGGAATCTCCGCATCCCCTGGTTCGCGATTTCCGTGACGCCACGGTTTGGGTAAACCGGGCGGATGTCGAGATTATCTTCTGCTGGGTTCCTGGACACGGAGGAATTACCGGGAATGAATATGCCGATGAGGGCGTCAAAGAGTCCGCGAGGACTCTGCGCCTGGACCAGCGTTTCGCTCTTCCTCACACTGACTACATGGCACGAATACGCGCAGCTCTTTGGACTGCTTGGCAAAGAAGATGGGAGACGGTCGAAGGGAACTTAAAGTTGCGTGCCATTGCGCCGCGACTGATCCCATGGACCTACCCCCCCATAATGCCGCGAAGGCTTCAGGTTGCTTTCTGTCGTCTCCGAATTGGACACATGGAAGGGACGCACCGCCATTTGATGGAGCGCTCGCCAGCGCCCTACTGTGAAGACTGTGTTGTCCCCAGACTGTTCGGCACATTTATTTTTGAATGTCCCAGTCTGGAAGATCTTCGCGCACGTTACCTGTCCCGGTACCGGGATGGGCGGGGTCGTTACCGCCTGTCCCTTTTACTCGAGACGAGTTTGTGCAGATTGACTGGTGGACTTATAGACTTTTTGGATGTGGCCGGCCTTCTTCCCTTTATTTAACTAGGTTTTTTTGTTGTTTTCTTTGTAGGTCGCACGATCCTGTGCCGGGGGGTACCTTCCCCGACGCCATAGCTTGCTTCCTCCTTGTTGCCATTTTCCCTTTCTATTGTTTTTATTTTTCATATTCATATTTTAAAGTAGCCTAGTGCTAGGTTGTCGTGAGTGCGGCGACTTGTGCCCAAGTGGGTAGTCGCCAGATAGGCTCCTAAAAAAAATATGAAGCTTTGCGGGCCGCGTTGAAGCTTATGTGAAGCTTTGCGGGCCGCATTGAAGCTTATGTAAAGCTTTGCGGGCCGCACTTAAACAGATCCAAATTTCGAATAGATCTAAGTTAATTTCCATTACCGTTGTACATTTTTTTTGCATTTGCTACATAGTCATAGATTTAGCTACACAGTAATAATTAAGGGTGATAGTTTTGCCACCCCTTTTAAACTGTTTCCAAACTTATATCAGAGTGGAGACCTACAGTTTAACGTGGAATCCGAACCACGATTTACAATTCTACATGTCATCACGCCTTGGCGAGTGAAAAGGGTGTGTAGATAAGGGTAATGAGAATAAGTATCTATAAAGTATCGTAATTTTTAAATACCATTTTATCTACGAATAAAATATATTTGAAAATGACTGATTTAAGAATTTAGCATTTACATAAAAAATATTGAATGAGCTTTGGGCAAAATTTTCAATAATTAATTATATCAATATTTTATCGAATTCTGAAAAGCCTTCTCGGGCCGCAGGTTGCCCACCTTTGCCTGCCTAAAGGGTGGCCAGAGTTAAAATAACAGCCTTGTATGCTGGGCGTGGTGCCCACCATAAGCAGTACAGCATTATGCCAGAAACTTCTCTTAAATCTATAAAAAAAACTTACAGATGCTCTGCTCCGGTTGGAGAGTGCTATCTGCCGGACCTTCCTTCCTATAAAGACTTCGCACGTTGTTTTTTTTTTTTCTTTGGAGAACGTCTATGATACTACATGTCAATGTGGTATCATGGTGACCCTCCAATGGAGAGTCCCTCCATACTATGGGGCAAGGGAACGCCTTTCAATATTTTTTTTTAGTTCGAATTCCTACAAAATCGTTATTCCGCGTCTGGGATCGTACTGTGTTCTCCGGCCCAATAGGAAGAGGTCGTTCCCTAGAGAAGTAGCCTTTGTGTCGCCCTTTTCCGTGAGCATCGGTATTACCGCTTCTGCAGGGAGCTAAAAATCGAATCCCACGGGTTTTCGAATTTCGATTTTCTTGGCCAAGGCTAAGGTAGTGTACTTTTGCCCCCAGTCCGCAGCTTCACCCATGCCCTGGCCTTTCTTAAAACAGGCTCACCTGTCAATTGTTGAATAGCATCTTTTCCTTTGTCTCGTTTTCGACCAACGTGTCAACTGATCGACGCACATTGGTAGCCTTAGGGGACTTTGTACCTTCGCCATGGATATTTTTCGCTCTGTGGCGTGTAGCACTAGGAGTGTTGATAGGACTACATTTTTAATCTTTTATCAATCCTTGTTCGCTCTCATATCTCATTTCTATCCTCCACACTGGTCTTAGCTTGACGACCAGTGCCATCCTCAAATCCCCGTCAGAGAGCCTCCTTGTCGATGTAAGGGGATGCCACTCGCTTTACGTCGTTGACGGTTCCTGGCTCTCACACTTCGTCAGCGCCCAATCTCGAAAGTGCCTATGCCAATGTGAGACGATGAAACATTCCGTAAGCCTCTCAGGTTTAGTACTAGGCAACTCATTCAAGAGTTTATTGTAATTCTCGGCCTGGTAGTGTCGCTGGCTCTACCTACAGACGTAACCCTTGGAGAATACCAGTTTGAATGTTTGTCACCACGCCTTTGGTCCCAAATTTTTACTGCACCGTGAATATTGCGTTCTTATTTATTGAGCACACACTGCACCAGACTGTATCCATGCTAGGTACATGGATAACTCCAAGTTCAAAGAAAGAGTTGGCTTTCCTGCTACCCCCCCCCCCTCCCCTCCCTGTCTAAAACCGGAGGGAGGACTCTTCTGGGCGCTGCTTCGACCTTCCTGGTCGAGCTGACTAACAATACACTGTTCATTGTGGTATATGCGCCGGCCTAGTTCGGAGACAGGTCTGTTATTCATAGCGACTCAGCGCGCTAAGTGCCACTGAGGCATTGGAGTTTCCGCATCACCAAGTTGGCTGTGTTCGTGACGCCATGGTTGCTGCGAGTCAAGAGGATGTCGCGATCGTCTTCTGCTTGGTTCATGGATATGTAGCGCTTGCGGGATCTGAGTGCGCTCTCGAGGACGCCAGGCGGTCTGCACCGATTTAACGGCAGCATCGGACCCTTTTTTTTTTTTCATTCTGACTACAGGCAAAAAATTGTCAACCCTTCTGGTCGCATGACAAATAATATGAGAGACAGAGGATGGGAATTTAAATTTGCGTGCCATTGCGCCGTGACTTTTCCAAGGGGCCTATCCTCCAATGTCTCGACGGGATCAGACTATCTTTTGTCGCCTCCGAATCTGACACTCGCTGGACCCTGCGTCATTGGATGTAGCCCTTCCCTGACTCTTTGTGTCAAAGTTTCAAGCTCCCCCATGCGATGAGACACCTTTTGGTTGAGTATACTAGTCCGGGGAACTTGGCCAGTACCTGTCCCAATAGAGCGACAGGCGGGATCGCTACCGATTGTCCCGAATCCTTGTGAGTTACTCATCCACATTTGACTGTGGTGTGATTATTATTGTAGGAACCACTTAAGCCCTCAAACAGGATGAAGGTCAGATATGGCAACCCCACAAAACACCCAAAGGCACTGTAGAGGATCATTAGTAGCATAAGAAATGACTAGAATACACAAAGTTAAGTCAAGAATTCACTAAATTATAATAAAAACAATTATTTAAACCTAACCTAAAAATATAAATAACAATGTGTCTGCCTGAGCCAATTAATTCCTCAGACAAGTATATAAATCATCAAGAAAAAAAAAACATTAGCAGCAGATTTAAAAGTATTCAGATCTGCACAATGAACAATTTCATTCGGAAAATCGTTCCATAATTTGCTATAAAATGGAACAAAACATTTGGAAAACTGATTAGTTCTGAAGTTAATATTGGAAAATGTATAGTCATTCAAGAGCTAAGCTACGCCTAGTAGGTCTATTGTTGATAAAAGGAGCAGGTAGTCCCAATTACAAGGGATGGTTAACATTATGGAAAATCTTTTACAAGAGAAACAAACCACCAATTTTGTTACGTTTTTTTCAAATCAATTGTTAAATCTGATAGAATGAAACGAATACAATTTAAAGCTCGGTCTAATAATTTAAGGTGACCTTAGCTCTAGAAAGCCATATAGGCATGCAATACTCAAAACATGGTAGGATGAATGTGTAAAAAGATTTTAAGACCACCTCTTCATTACCTAGTACCCTGGAGCACTTACGAAGAAGGCCAGTTTTTTTGTGCAATAGAGGAAGCCATAGATTTTAGATGCTTCTCAAAAGTAAGTTTATCATCTATCAAACACCCAAAAGTTTAAGGGAGCAAGAGACTATCAGTGGTGACCCACAGAGAAACAATGGTAGATGAGGAGGATCATGAGTCCTCGATCTACTAACCATTATAGATTGCGTCTTGCTTGGGTTTAGCTTTATGCCCCATTTAAGATACCAAGACTGTATTCTAGAAAGGTCTCTATTCAGGGAATCAGCCACAGAAGCACGATGAGAGTTAACGTGCATACAAGGTACTATCATCCGCATAAGCAATTAATTTATTTTCTAAATTTGACCACATGTCGGCAGTGTACAATAAAAAAAAACTGGACCCAAAACACTACCCTGTGGAACGCCAGATAAAACTGGTTTAAAACAGCTAGGACTTCCATCAACTAAAACACTGCTGACGGCCAGACAGAAATTCTCTGAATACATTGATAATTCGACCACCAATACCCATCAATTACAACTTATACTTATTGAGTCTTTGTTTGTTAACTGTATGCTCTGCCCCCTGAGGGAGGCGAGCCTCCAGGCACCTGAGTATCTTTTCTTCAGTCAGGACCAAAGTTTTTGAGGCCTCGGTACTTTTTTTTATGTAAGAAAATTAATAAAACTAATCAAACGTCACATTTTGTTTTAGTATGTTAAATCATAATTTGAAGGTGAAATACGCAAATATTTAGAGCCCAAACCTATTTTATTAATAAATGCAGTCAATTGATGCGCCCAGTCACTGTTTACATTGATGTTCCTTCTTCAGGGCGTTTAATTCATTTTGGCATGCTGGAGACTTTATTTGTGATAGTATTTGGACAGATATTGTTCCATTTTTGTTCAAGAAGCACCTGCAACTGCTCCCAAATAAATGGTTTCTGTTTATCAAATGTCAGTTTGATTATCGCCCATAATTTTTTTATTAGGTTCAAAATCTGGCAAATTCCCTACCGAGGTCGCAAAAGTTAAATGGTATTTTCAGACGAGAACTTTGTTATTGCTTTTGCTTTATGACAAGGTGCGCCATCATGCTGAAAAATACACTTGTTATCCCCAAATTGGTTCTGCAATGTTGGGAAAAGGTGCTGAAGAATCACGTTTTAGTACCATTTTGAGTTCATGGCAGTGTTTTGAGGCAAAATTGTGTGCTTCAGTTCCCTTAAATGAGCAGCCCCAGACATCGATAGTAACCTGATGCTTCCTATTTCTCCTAACGAGGGATCTTTAAAAACTCCAAACAAGCGGAAGGGAGCTTCATCAGAGACTATCACTTTGCCCCCGTCTTCAACAGTCCATTCTTTATATTTCCTACAAAAGTGGAGTCATTCTTTGAGGATATTCTTAGTTAAATGAGGCTTCTTCGCAATCTTTCTCCACTTAAGACCTTTGTCAAAAAGTCTCCGGTCACTGCACACTGAAGGCAACCAGGTCCTTGAGCTGAGATCTCACTAGGAGGCGACCTTGGTATTAGTCTCAACTTTTGCCCATGACTAGATATTTACTCCTCAATAATTATTGCGGGAGTGGTTAGTTGTTTTTTTTTTTCGATTAGTTTAGGCTTATAGTAACCTGATGTCGAAAAATAGAGGTCTTTTGTCATATCGGCGGCTATGCCCTTGCCAGCGGCCGCCAGAGGAAGTGTAAAATTTTTTAAAAAGTCGCCTTTTAAGGGCACGTCGCCGTAGGGGGATATGGATTTTTTTTCCTGCCCATCATTCAGGCCATTTCTTCTACCTCGCCCCATTGATTTGATTTGCTGAGTAGGACGCAGTGGTACCGGTTGATGCTTTATTCTTCTTTTTTTTAAGGGGGGGTAAACCCTCTTCCCCCACAAATCGGGTCTACTTATGCATGGAAAAGAATGAAAGAGAGAACATAAAAATAATGAAAACGTTCTTCTATAAAAAAAAAAACATTCCCACGACCACTTTCACCAACCTTGAAACTGAGGCCTATAGGGCGTAATTGAAATCTAGACATATTATTGCAATGGGACTCAAGTCCTAAACAACATATTCGTGTCCTTTTTCGGGGAAATATTTACGAACAGTGGAAGTTGTGATATTTTTCATTGACAATCCGGCTTCCACTTTTTCAGAAATCCAAAGTGTGGAAGTTCTTTTGCAAAAGATGTTTGAGAGAGAACTCTCCGAGGAAATTGAGTTGACAACGAATGAATTGAATCAATGGGTTTTGGAAGAAGGATCCGATCTCTTTGGAAAAAATTTATGGTCTTTACCATAGATGCTAAATCGTAAGAATTAGTTTTAGGACAGACAAGTAAGTAGTCGCTTTACCTGGAGACGGATATACTCCCATCATTTGCTTTAGTTGATATTTTTTGGTTTAGTTTGTGACACTATTTATTCTGCAAATTGAAACAAATATTCGTTATTAATATTAGTAAAACAGTGCTGTACTCGTACATTTTTGTGAGATTGATTATATATATATATATATATATATATATATATATATATATATATATATATATATATATATATATATATATATATATATATATATATATATATATATATATATATATATATATATATATATATATATATACAGGGTGTCCACAAAGTCTGGGTAGATAGGGGATAAATACATACCTTTAGAACAAAACAATTTGATTTAATTATAATGTTAAGAAATTATATTTTCAATATGATTTCCATTATTTGCAATGCATAAGTCGATGCGCCTTGCTAAATTCTTGTGAACTCGATTGAATAGGTGTACATTGCCGTCGATTTCAGCACACTGACTGATAATGCGTTCTCTCAAGTGGTTTAGATTTTCAATCTTCATTGAGTAAACTTTCTCTTTTAACATACCCCAGAAAAGGAAATGAGGGGAGAAAGGTCTGGTGAACGAGGGGATCACTCCACATGACCTCTTCTTCCAATCCAGTGAGGAAAAGTGCCATTCAGCCAATCTCTAACAGGGGTATTCAACGAATTCCTTCCGGTTATTGCCAATCTTCCTCGGGAATAACATTAACTCGGACGCGACGGCGGGACTCCTCTTGATCGCATTCCGAGAGCCGCGCTCTCTGATTGGCCCCGTCATCGCTGAGTTGGTTCTATTCTAGCTCATACCATGGAGCCGAGCCGACCCCTATAGTCTATTATGGTCGATCTCTCAGCATACGCTACGATCGATTAAGTGGAGACGTACCTCAACAAGACCCGGAAAGGTGCACTGACCAACTTCCACGATGTCTTCAAGAAGGCAGAGGAGCTACTCCAGGAGCTCGGCTCGTCACGTGACACAATTCTTGTGTCTCGATTTAATAGGTTGAAAACGCTGTTTGAGCCTCGTCAAGGCGGAAGCAGAGCGCTGGTTTTCGTCAATCAAGTTTGACTCCGTTGGGGATACGTTTGCCCACCCCCAGAACCAAATGTATCCGTACGTGGTTAGGCTCTTCCAAGTTCTGATCACTTGTAGGGGGCGTGTTATATAATAGGTGGGCTCCTGGCACCAAAATTGCAGGATTAATAGACTCAACGAGAAACTCCACAAAATGGACGCTCGATGGACTTAGCAAATCCGAATAAATTGCCTTTCATGTCAATAACAGGAATACTAAAGAATAATATGAGAGTAAGTAGACGAAAACACATATGTGAATTTGTGTATATTAATTTGTATACAAAAATGGAGAATATATATATATATATATATATATATATATATATATATATATATATATATATATATATATATATATATATATATATATATATTAATTTGTATGAATAAAATGAGACGCGGTAGGCACAAATATACGAGCACGAAAGCTATCAAATTGGACACCTGAGTCAATAAGAGGAAAAGTATAAACAAACAATTCGCGTCTTGGGATAGAGTTATCAGAAGACGGGAGTCTACGAAACAGCTTGGTAAACACAAATTCCAACCAAAGGAAATTATAACATCTGTAAATTCGTTTCATAGAATAGAGTTAAAAATATATGTAAATACACAGTTGTTCAGTAACTTCGCCCAGGGTGTGAAACTAATGAGCCCGATGACGGAGGCTTGTTCCGCAGACGAGTCTAGGCCACAGCCCCTTGGAAATAAAATCGTATATATAGTCGCGCAAGAGAGATCAGGATGACTATTATTATTATTTTGGAAAAGGAGAAGTTCGATTCAGTTAAGTCATGAAGATCAATTCGTTCTCATCTTAGCGCTACGAAACCCCCTTTAATTCGTCTAAGTCTTGTCGCTCCAAAATTCAATACTTCGCATTGAATAAGAAAACCTGCTTGTCGCCAGCAAAGTACTTCTTGACGTGCCTCTTGTCGCTTTAGTAGCCCCTTATTAGAATAACAGTATATTTTTACTACGTCCGTTCTCAAAGTCCTTTATCTCGATTACCTGTATACCTTCGGTAAGACCAGCCAACAATAAGAGTACCCTTGAAGAATCGTCTTTGGAGTCGGATAATTCTCCATTCATATAAACTGGTGAAATTGGTAACATCACCGCTATAAACTGGTAACTTATACCCCCATACACTCTCCCAGTTTCGAACGCGGAGGCTGAGCTTTCATTTTCAATCCTGAAACGACTGAAAACGTACTTAAAGAATATCATGGGTCAAGAACGCCTCAACAGCCTGGCGCTGATCGATGCTTACAACGAAAATTTATGTTAGAATAGACAGCTTAATGCAATTGCCCAAGCGAGCAGGAGACTGATATTCATGTGAAATAATATTACCAATGCTGTGTGTTAGATATTGTTATTAACTCATTCAGACCCATTAATGTTTATATTCCTTCATTCATACTTGTATTCTGCTATTTGGAAAGAGTTATGTAATAATATATAAACAGTTTCATAACCGTTGCGATTGAATTTACCTTATATGATACATTCTAAAATGCAGGTGAATTTCAAAAATAATGATTAAATTCAGAATTATACCTTAACTAAAGTTCCAAAACTACAATAAATTACAATTCATAATTTTCTGATGTGTGGAAAATCCCCCGAATCTGAGACAGCTAGTGCACACTCCTGTCTGAGTTAGTTATTTATTATAAATGTAGTGCAGGATCAACATTATTAATGATCAGACTAGTCAGAAGGAAGAACTCAAGTTAGCCCCTCCAACCCCCTCATTTTTATCCTGGATCGGCCAATGACACCAATCCCTTTCGTCCTGTCACAAATGAGAAACAATCCCTTATAAGAAAGAAATCTCGAAAAGGCAGGTCAGAATTATGCGGGGACACAGAATAGGTTAAACGGGCCAGCTGATCAGCCCTCTCGTTGCCCAGGACCCCTTCATTCCCGGAAACCCAACAAAATAGAATTAGATATCGCGACGCATTCTTGACCACCCAGTTGTAGATTTCTGTGACTAAGGGATGGGAGGCATTAAAAGAGGCGAATCGCTTCTAAACCACTCCTAGGTGCATGTGAGGTCGCATGCTCGAGTAGCAGGGGTCCACGGAGGGCTTGTCCAAGCTTCACATGCTGGTGCAAACTGTGTGAGATGGAGCACAACAACTAAGGGTCGGCGACGACGAAAAAGCAAGGGCCCTTAGAGCACCCAAGTTTGTAAGATGATCTATCCAGAGGTTCAAAGGGGCGAGTAAAGACAGCAACCATATCGACTGCCACCGTTGATTCAGCAGCATAAAGGCATCTATGAACCTCTGACGCATGAGCCTACCGTACACGACAGAGGTATCAATAAAGATCTGAAGTCGATGCTAGGTCAAGGAGAGCACCTAACTCTCACAGTAAAGACTATTCACGTGGGAGGTGCGGAATGCTCCATTGAAAAGACGAACTCAGAGGTTACGAATTAGGTTTAGCATTTTAATGCTGAGGGAGAAGCCGAAGAGTAAATTTGGCAACTATAGTCCAATTTGGATTGGATGAGGGCAGTGTAGAGTGACCACAGTGGCGACGATCATTGCCCCACGACGTGTGGAAGAAGACCTTTAAAACATCTATAGCCCGCAGACAACCCGTCCAAGGACAACATAGGTGTGGTTACCAGGATAGCTTCGGATCAAGAGTTACACCCAGGAACCGAAACTCAGGGACGAACTAGATTTCTACACCTTATAGGGAGATAGGTGGTGGTAGAACAAGAGCTTCTCTACCCAGGTGAAAGTACATAGCCTTCGCTTCGGTCGTGGAAAAGTGAAATCTCCAAGTTATGCACTTTTCTAAACCGCATCGACTGCCAGCTGACGACACGCTGCTGATGGAAGGCGAGGCGAAGAAGAGTAGAATGCCAAATAACCGACGAAGAGGGTCGCCGATACACCTGCTGGAAGAGAAGAGATGAAATCATGTATCGCATTTACAAAACATAAAACAATTAAAACGCTGCCCTGAGTAGGTGTCTCCAACAAACACCGTGAAGGATCGAGATGCTAAGAAACTTTGAATAAAATAAGGTAAAAGACCTACCATACCCCATACGTGAAGGTCTTAAGACGCCGTATCTCTGTGTACTATCGTAGGCTTTCTCAATATCGAAAAATATGGCCAAAAGTCGGTGCTTTAACGAGAAAGCTTTCCGGAAAGATCCTTTAAAACTTACAAAGAGGTCAAATGTGATATGGCGACTGAAAAAAAACCATCGAAACGGAGACTAAGCGATTGGTTTCCAGGAACAAATTCAGGCGCAGCAGAATCATCTCTAGCAACTTGCTCAGACAGCTGGTAAGAGATATAGGCCGATAGTGATTTGCGTCCAATCTTTACCTGCCTGGTTTGTTTAAGTCATGTAAGATTAGGGTAGAGTGTGAATGAAGGTACTGAATCATATAATGGATCCTCTCAAAGCCAAGAAAAGTAGACCCACAAAGAGAATGCAGCACGCAACTCGTGGATGGAGAACAAGGCATTGTACGGAGGTTGGAGTTCGTCGCAAAATTGAGGGGATGAGACTCTTCGTTTGATTTACAGGTTAGAAAAGCCTTATTATAACAACTTCACTGCTGATGGCGCGGAACTGGTTAGCCAAAGCGTTGCTGACCACTAAGGATCTCTGCAAATTGGGCTGGGGGTATTATAGCCGACACAACGACCACGAATCTTGTTAATCATCTTCCAGATCTTTGCGGTAGGAGTCATAGGTGAAACTCATGAAACGTGGCGACACCATGAAGCTCGGCGAACCTGAAGAAGGCTTCTCTGATGAAGCGCCCAAGCTAGGTTTCAGTCAACTTTTTCCCCGGAACCTGGCATGAGCTAACTTGTAGTTCTTAAAGGCTGTCGTGCACTTAGAGGTCCTCTAAGGCACAGTTGAGCGACCCCTTACGGGTCGCCTCAGGGGAATGGTCAGCATGGCCGCATTATAGATAATAGATATAAAGTACGACACAACCGCGCCCACACCTTGAAGATCCACAAGGAAGTAGTTGTAAAAGACGCCTCTCGGAAGCCTTCCAATCAACATGGCCTAAGTCTCACTTGAATGACATAGCTTGATGAGGGCTAGAGAAGTGCTCACTCGCATGGAGGTCATCAAAGACGGACCACCAAAAATCAATATGATAACCTGAAAATATAGACAAGTCAACACAACGAAAAGAATCCGTCTGTACATAATAAGAAGTAGTCACCGATGTTTAAAACGCAGAGAAAGCCACACAATAAAAGAAACTAAAACGCTACCTTTGACATTACAATTAATGTCGCACCATTATGAGTGACGGACATTAAAATCCATGTGTAATAAAAACGGGAAGGGCAACTGCTCTACAAGCTCTAAAAGGTCGGGTCTTAACAATGGTAAAGAAGGAGCCAGGTAAATCGAGTAAGCACTAAAAAATCTTGTAAGAAAAGCCCTCACATATGAAGAGGGGTGGTAGATAGAGGGTAGAATGACGAAACCATAAGACTCCTCACCATGAGACGAGCCCCCGAGAGGAGCAATAGAGTTGAAACTACGAAAACTGAAAAACACGCACCGCCGGAAAGGAGAGGGGGTACCCAGTTTGTTATCTTGAAGACAAACAACAGCGGGATGGAGAGTCGTAAAAGGACCGAGTTCTTCCCACTTGGGAAGAACACCTTGAAAATTCCATTTTAAAATGGAGGATATTATGCGGGACGGTTATATATCACAGTAGATATCTTTTTCTACTTTGTGGCTAAGGTTGAGTTTAAAGAGTGTCCCAAAAAGTAGGTGAACGGAGAGCAGATTCTAAGGAGCTTGCTAGAGCAGAAGAAAAATCCGGGAAAGAGCAGTGACGGAGGATATTTCCGAAGGCTCCAAAGAACCGACTAAGGCCCTTGACTGTAACTGTGAGGCACAGCCCGGCAGAAATAGAAGAGAGATTTCGGACGGTAGATCCGGAATCGTTGCTCACCTCTAGCGGGAGGCCCTGCGGTTGTTGGATCAACCCCTCAGACATCGGAAACGTCCTCGGCCCACGATTCCGGATCTACCGCCTGAAATCTCTCTTCTATTTCTGCCGGGCTGTGCGTCACAGTTACAGTCAAGGGCCTTAGTCGGTTCTTTGGAGCCCTCGGAAATATCCTCCGTCACTGCTCTTTCCCAGATTTTTTCTTCTGCTCTAGCAAGCTCCTTAGAGCCCTCGGAAATATCCTCCGTCACTGCTCTTTCCCGGATTTTTCTTCTGCTCTAGCAAGCTCCTTAGAATCTGCTCTCCGTTCACCTACTTTTTGGGACACTCTTTAAACTCAACCTTAGCCACAAAGTAGAAAAAGATATCTACTGTGATATTTAACCGTCCCGCATAATATCCTCCATTTTAAAATGGAATTTTCAAGGTGTTCTTCCCAAGTGGGAAGAACTCGGTCCTTTTACGACTCTCCATCCCGCTGTTGTTTGTCTTCAAGATAACAAACTGGGTACCCCCTCTCCTTTCCGGCGGTGCGTGTTTTTCAGTTTTCGTAGTTTCAACTCTATTGCTCCTCTCGGGGGCTCGTCTCATGGTGAGGAGTCTTATGGTTTCGTCATTCTACCCTCTATCTACCACCCCTCTTCATATGTGAGGGCTTATCTTACAAGATTTTTTAGTGCTTACTCGATTTACCTGGCTCCTTCTTTACCATTGTTAAGACCCGACCTTTTAGAGCTTGTAGAGCAGAGCAGAAGAAAAATCCGGGAAAGAGCAGTGACGGAGGATATTTCCGAAGGCTCCAAAGAACCGACTAAGGCCCTTGACTGTAACTGTGACGCACAGCCCGGCAGGCATAGAAGAGAGATTTCGGACGGTAGATCCGGAATCGTGGGCCGAGGACGTTTCCGATGTCTGAGGGGTTGATCCAACAACCACGGCGCCCCCCGCTAGAGGTGAGCAACGCAAGGTATTTTGGTATGAGAGAGATGATTCAAAGGTGTATCAAGAATACTTCTGAGGTTAGCGGTAGGTGGGCAATGATATCCTAAAGGTGTGTCGGAACTCGAACGTATTGATCGGTTTCGTCCAGAGTCGAACAAAACGACCACATCTGACGGGATTCACCACACTGAGACTCAAACGATTCATTGACGCTACTCCCTCCACGCTTACGGTGTTTCCAGAGGCTCGTCGCGGCAGTGCTACTGGTGGGTGGGTTTTGACGGATGCGGATGACCTTTGATAGGCCCTTGTGGCTTTTGTCATCCGTGAAATTATGTTATGTTATGTTACTGCCTTGTCGTTGGGGAGGGGTCTCAGCCCACTCATTAGAGCGGACTGCGAAGTATAGTTTTACTATACCTTTCTCCTCGACCTTTATTTATGGTTTCATTTTTATGTTGTTCGTAGAATCCTCCTGTTCCTCCTCTATCTCCTTTCCTTTTTTACTTTCTCAAGTGAGATTGATTACGCCTGAGCGTATCTGTGTGGACGGTTTTAGTGTATGATTGAATGCATGTGTGTGTTCCTAGATTTAAAATTAGATTTTTTTCAGTTTCGGTGTACCGGTCCTGCCTCACCGGGGTGCGTCGTTCTGTGGGTGAACCGCGCTGAGTTAGATGTGGTTGGTGTCCGGACCGCGACTGCCTAGCACGATGGTCTTTGCGCCTTTTAAAGGAACATCTCGAAGGCAGCCACCCGTTTTTAAAACGACGGTGCTGGTTAAGGAGTGTATGGGTCCCTCCCTTCATTTGAGGGTGCGTATCGGGTGACATGGTTGCGCAGGTGGGTTCCACTCTGCGCGATACTGCCCCCTCAAATCAACATAGTAGTATATGGAGAAAAATAAACCAAAAACTACCCTGCAGAAGTTTTTTACTTTTGTTCCTCGTCCTCCTGGATCTCTTTCTAGTTCTCGGTTTCTCGTGGCAGATCCGTTTTCCTAAGAGGTAGAGCCTGAGTTAGACTACCATGGCTTTTTACTTCTTAGAACGAAATCTGACATTTTCCTATCAAAATGTAATAATTTTTGATGTCAGTGAGGATTTCGATGAACGTTACGGAGACCCACACCACATGTGTCCCGTAATGATGGAGCCCTAAGTAGTGGTCACTTCAAGCCCCCAACATGATTCCGTACAAGCCCTCAAGACCCTTGGCCGCTCTGAGATTGCCGTTTCATCCCACCCAACCTTCAACACAGTGAAGGGTGTTATCCGTTCTAATGAACTAATGGACAATTACCTCAAGTTGCTTCAGTCAAAGCTGGTACAAAACCATTAGGAGCGCTTAGGAATTTAATTTATAGTGCAGCCAATAATGAAAGTGAAGGATGGGCATAACAAAAATAAGGAAAAGTTGTGCGGCGCACACACACGCGAACATATTTTTGTTTGCATCTAAGCGCTGCGATTCCTGCGTCCGAACGCTCTAAAGTACCTCTGAATAACCTGAATACTGTAAAAATTTGTACGCAAGATGTATTTATTTTTAATGTGCTGATATACTCCGTTTTCTCGGGGCGGAGTCCTGTGGTGCTACAACCACATTATGGAATCTTATTTAACTCAAAAGTACCTCATAGATGAACATAGATGAAATTCTCTAATCCTTGAATCAGATAGATCAATTTTGTAACGTTTAAGCCCTCATTTAATTATTAATTCTCCGAATAAAATGTTGTATCTTTCTTAAGTCTGAATAAAAAATCACCGTTAGACCGGTATCTGCGGTCGGCGGTGCTCACAGTCCTTTACTAAGTGAGTGCGTTTTTCGGACAACTGAAACCGTTACCTCCTTTACCGGGTAGCGGGCGGAACATGAATTTCAGTAACGCTTATATTTGAAAATCAGTGAACGTAAACTCCTTAAAAATCTGCTTAATACTGATTGGTCAATTTTGTACAGGAGAATTAGCTAACGTAACGTTTGTGTGTGAAAGAATAAATTAACGCAAACTCTTTATTAAAAATCTGCTTAACACTGATTGGTCAATTTTGCACTAGGGAATCAGCTAACGCAACGCTTGTGTGAAAGAATAAATTAAACGTAAATTTGACCTTAAAAATCTACTTAACACTGAATGGCAAAATTTTGTAAAATTTATCGCCAACCAGATAAACTATATATAGAGTAGCATTTTGAAAAAAAGCGGGGAGGGGATTGACGTCAGTTATTTTCTGTTTTTATCTTGACTAGTCCACGCTCCCGCTGAATAAAGACGTTTGAATCCAGCTCCCCAAAATTCCTTTCACCTTTTTTTTTCCTTTCTTTCTTTAAATATTGAGCTGACCACCCCAATTAAAAAAAGTCAAAAGACTATAACCCCAAGGGTCTCCAGAGGGAGATCAGCCTGCATATTAAAATACGATAGAGACAAAAGAAGAGTAAAGATTAAATACGAGGGCCGCCCCCTCCCCATAATAACACACACAAAAAACGGAAATCAGGGGATGTCAGCAGATAATAAGAATGAGTTAGTTCCCCCTCTTAAATGTTAGATCAGTAGACTCCACAACAGCACTGGGCAATTTATTCCACATCACAGTTGCAGCCACAATAAAACTCCTGGCAAACTGGTTAGTACAATACCTGATACTAGAAAATGTCACACTATTAGCAGTGGCTGCCTGCCTTGTATTAAGAGTAAAAACAGCTAGATCAGGTAAGGACAAATGCAAAGGATGTTTATCACTGTAGTACATTTTATGCAACAAGCATAAAAAACTCGCTTTACGCCTATGCCACAGGTCAACATTAATACTTGGTCAAATAAACATGGCCGATAACCTAACTCTATCCAGGAGCTTAAGATGAGAATCTGCACATGGGGACCATACAGGAGAGCAGTACTCCAAACACGGAAGAAGGAAGATATTAAAACAGTTGTAATAGCTTCGTCTCCAAACATTCTAATACATTTCCTCAAGATACCAACTTTCTGGGAAACAGAGGACGCAATATTACGTATGTGCTTCTCAAAAGTTAATTTCTTGTAGAAAGTAACCGCAAAAAACTTAAAATAGTCACTGGTATATAATACTGTTCCATCAATATGTAGAGCAGGATGCATAGGCAAAAGTGTTCTGGACCGACTAACTATCATATTCTGAGTTTTAGAAGGGTTAAACTTCCTGTCTCACAGCTTACACCACTCATAGATACGTGCTAGTTCTCTATTCATGGAATCAGCTACTACATTCGTCAGGCGGGGAGAAGGAATAACAGCCAAAAGAGTTGCATCACCAGCATATGCAATTAGTTTGTTTTCCAAATCATGACACATGTCACTTAAATAATGATATAATATAAATAATAAATAGCAAGGGACCAAGAACGCTACCCTGAGGGACACCTGAGATTACATTTCTAACATTACTATACTGGCCATCAACACAGACCCTCTCGGTTCTGGCAAGCAAGAATTCACTTAAAATATTAAGAAAAGAGCCACCAATCCTTGATAATCATAACTTTTAGATAAGTGCTCTATGATTCACACGATCCAAGGCTGCACTGAAATCTAAACCTACCATGCGTGCCTCTGTACCATCAAGAGCACTTTGCAAAGCTACGATCACCAATTATCTAGCCTACTAAACAAGAAGAGACCATTTTCTACTTTGGAGTCTCAGCCTTGTAAATTTACCAGTTACTGAGGAATTTACATTGGGCCAACTTACCCCCCCCTCTAGGTCTACCTCAAGAACGTTCAGTGCCCCTATAACTTGCTACCTCATTTACTAACTTCGAGACCACATTTATTAACTTCGAAGGCCCGCTATAACTGGTGATTTACAGACTCGCAATACCATCAAGGACCGCCGGCCATAGACTCTGGACGACATTCAAGCTTATATTGAATCTACCGAGGTGCCCCGATCTGAGGTCATCTGCCTCAAGCGAAAAGCCTCCCACCCATCCTTCTAGGAATCTCCTCTTTGGTATCTAAAATATCGCCTTCTGTTATATGCTTTTAGGGAACCACAATCAGTAAACGCCCTTTCCCCAAGTTTTGTCAGGTAACTACTTTTAACTCTCTACCACCCCCTGGCGGTGTCTCACTCCTGGTGAGCACTCACTACTTTTGCACGCCTTCAATTCTGCGGACTATTCTTCACGCAGTCGCAGCTCGTATCCATCTTACGAATATAACTTATACTTTGTTCAATTATATTCCTCCAGATGAGCCCCGTTCTGGTTCAGTTTTTAGGTCTTTTATCTCGGCTTCCTACCCCATTTCTAGTTCTAGGCGACTTTAATGTCAGACACTCCATATGTGGTGATAGAGGGAGTAACCATCAAGGCCTTCTCCTTGAATCTCTTTTATCCACTAATTCTTTTAGCATTCTTAACTCTGGTCATGTTACCTCCTACCATATTCAAACTGATCTTTCAGTTGTGTAGTTCTAACTATTGGCTCCACCAACTGTATTTCTGATTTCAAGTGGTCTGTTTTAGATGACCTGCATGGCAGCGACCACTTCCCTATTGTTTTGAAACACACAAACCTTTGCTCGGCTCCTTCCTTTTCCCTCAGATGGAATGTTGTAAGGACCCACTGGTCAAAGTTGCATGACGCTTCCTTCACCAGTAAACAAATTGGAGAACTTGTATATATTAATGCAGTGATACGTTACTTTTCCTGTTTAGTGCTTGATGCTGCAGAGTTCGCAGTTCCTCGTACTCCGTCCCGCCGGGGCAGAACATCAGTCCCATGGTGGAATGTTGATTGCACCAGTGTGGTGGATGCCTATAAAAAGGCTCATGGGCGGTCCTGCCGAAACCCAACTCTTCCGAACCGTATTGACCGAAATCGAACTAGAGCCATTTGGTAGTGAACTTTAGGTCAGGTGTGCACTGACTCCTGGAGGGTATACGTTTCTTCCTTATCTTTCACTACCTCCTCAGCTTAGGTGTAGAAGAAAATTAATCTGTTTATTTCTCTTTTATAGCTTGCAAATACACCTTTTTAATTAACTAGAAATGTAAATATTAGTAAACCCGAGTCATTTGTTTTTTTGCCACTGTGCTCCAATTTTATTCTTTTAATCCTTTTGTTTTAACCTTACCACTTTTTGTACTTTAGGGCCTTGCACCCTTTAATGGCCTGCTGCTCCATAATCTTTTTAGATTTTAGCGGCGTACAACCTGCTCCAAATAATAATAAAATAATCGTTGACGTTAAATACGTCTAATTTTGCAAGCGGAGTTTCAGATGAGGAACTCATAACTAAACCGTGGATAAATCTGGGTCCACATCGTTGGCAAAGGGATCCAACGAGCGAGGAAAGGCTGAAAGGGGAGCTGAAGAACGTTTGGCTCGAGAACTCTTACGAGAAGGAGAAGTTTTAGGTTTAAGATAAGCTAGAGCAAACAAAATTAACTTCACATTCTCCCCCGGGACTGCACACCACTGAGGCCTCCAAGGTCCCGGCGCTACTGCAACTCTTGATTCGGTTGCGTCCGGAATGTCTTTTCGGAGAATGGATACGGATCCACCACACCATCTTTATCGGCCAAAAAGGCTGCCCGAATTCAACCACGACCAGAGAAAAAGGGCCAATGGTGGGTTTCTCCTTGGGCATCAGCAGACTAAGGCAGTGGAGATGCCCAACCTCCTCCGACCTTCATGAAAGAACAATTCAAGGCAGAGGTCGGGTAGCCGTAAGAGCCAACAGATCGGAGAAAGAATAAAGGTCAGTAAAATAAAATAATCGGGGAGGGAAAAAAAAACCAAGAGTGTAATAAGTCTGGTTCGCTGCATCTGGAGAACCCAAGGAGCCCCCAGAACTCACCCATCTCGCCAAGGCCAGAGCTCTTTCTGGGACCAAACACTGAAAAAGAAAAGGTCTTCCCATAGAGCGGGAAATATATATATTCACTAAGTATCTATATCCAAGTTCCTTAAGTAATCAATTTTATAATACACATAATTTATCCTCTAAGATTATTTATCTAAACTTTACTCAATTCACCAAATAACGTTTGCTTAGTCATTTCTCTCATTTTCCCATTCGCTTCGATAAACTTGCCTAATGTCGCCAATTTCGTATCCTTCAATATACTAAATTGATAGCTAACTTCAAACTAATTTTCCTTGTATAATTATATTTTTATTCGTTTTAATTTGAATTTAATTAAATATATTATAATCAACCATTAAATTCAAATGTTAAATTGTTAATCACTTCTCTAGGGTTAAAATAAATAATTTTGTAGAACTAATTTTTTCACTTTCCATCACAAATTTTATTGAGAGGTATAATAAGGTACCAAACCGCCGTATATAACTACACTTAACCTCGATAAAAAACAAAACAAACAATATACCTTGACCCTACACCAATAGGCACAAACCTCGCACTACACACCCATGGAATGTTGTGGGCCATAAGAGGTAGGAAGAAGGAGGGGGAGGGGGACAAGTATATCTATACCGTGTTGTAGGCGGAGCAGTGGTGTACTCGGAAGGATCTCTGCGGATGACCTTACCTAAAACCACTTTCAGTGTAACTGCTGAAATATAAACTATTCTTGTAGCTTTCCGCTTTATTTTTACCATTTTTATTAATTTTACTGATTCTAGAAGTATCTTAGAATCTATTCATTCGTTCCTTTAGCTCTCCCAACCCCTTGGTGCAAGAAATTCATGCGGGTTGACGCGGAATGCTTTAAGATGTCATCTTTTGTTGGGCTCCTAGTCAACTAGGGGTGCTTCCCCTGGAGGCCCAGGCCCCTTTGGGATTTCTCTCTAGTCCTTCGAGAATATACGTGGGTCTTTTGGCAGAGGAAGTTGGATAGATGTAAGCGATTCAAGTGGTCTGTTCATCCGTGGCTATCCAGATATCAGAAATCCAGGTCCTTCGAGGTGGTTCTATGCCGGCTACCGATTGGTCATAGTGATCCAAGGCCACACGATATCGAGGATCCTCGTGTGGATCCGTTGTGCTTTTCATGGGTTGCAATGATTTCTATCTCCCACCTGTTGCTGGATTCTCCTCCCCGAGTACTTTGTGCTTCCCCAACCTTTCTTTACCACCACCCCCTTTTTGTATAGTTTTGTGTTAAATAGAAAATATAGATGTGGGATCGGGAGCAGAAGGAATACTTTCAATGACGTTAAGGACTACGGTTTAGCCGAGTGGAAACACCATTTCCGATTTTATCGAAGGTAAGACACACTGGGTGTGGTTAGTCAACGGATGGAGCTTCGTTTCAGGTGGCATTCACAGCGGTTGTCATGCATTCGATACCCGTGGTTTCATTATACGTTAAACTGCGGGTCCCCATTGATAAATACAAGACAACCTATTCACTCACCATTCTGCATTATATTTTTAGATACAAAAAACAAAACCAAGAAACTAGCAAAAAAAAAAAGATCAAGAAGGAAACACGCTCCGGCATCCGAGCCACCATTCTGCAACCACGAACGCCAATTATACTATCAAACAACTACACTAACATATAAATAACCTCACAACCCCAATACCAGCAAGAACACTACAAAATACATGAACACGCCGCAACAATGGATCACACAAAACAATGCCACCCTCTGCCATCAAATCATCTATAACACTATTCACACCAGATTTGCAAGAATCGACAAGACACGATAATTACTAGCAAACACCAGTTGTGGAATTTTTATTTAAAGTGTCCCACCTGGCAAATGAGCCAGGGGCTAAGCCGCCGAAATTATTTTTTTGCTTTGTTAGGTTATATTAAAAACCACAAAAGAAAGAGGTCAACTAAGACACCAAAAAAGGCATCCTCGACCGTTAGATGAAGGCCCGGATCCTTCCTACGCTTGAGCATACACACAACACACGAGAATAAGGAACAAGAGGTACCGAGCCAGTTCGTCCCGGTCCTCGATATGTGCCGGCCAGTCTGGGGTCCACGCAGTCGTGGACCCCAGACTAAATGCGACCACGACGTGGCATTTAGAGTCAAAGCTGCTACTGAGGAGTTCCCAGCACGGCTTCCGAAGGCAACGGTCATGCCTGACGAACCTTGTGGAATTCTTCCACTTCGTCTTGAGTAAGCACGATCGGGACAAGCCGGTGGATGTGGTTTACTTAGACTTTCAGAAAGCCTTTGAAAGCCGGCTTCTCCGGAAAGTGCGAGCGCTGGGCATAGACGGAAAAGTAGCAGGCTGGATAGAGAACTAGCTAAGTGGCAGACGGCAACGAGTGGTGCTGAATGGACAGGCTTCTGAGTGGGTGCCCCTTACTAGCGGAGTGCCTCAAGGTTCTGTCCTAGGACCACTACTATTCATCATCTACGTCAACGACATGGTTTCCAAGATTTCTAAATTTGCCGACGATACCAAGCTTGGTATGAACGTTGCAAAGGATGGAAATACTGCCCGCCTGCAAGATGATCTTCGAAAGATTGGGGAGTGGTCTGATACGTGGCAAATGCCTTTCAACGTAAACAAATGCAAAGTGATGTATATCGGCCACCAAAATCCTCAATCACCCTATATCCTTAAGGGCACTGCCCTTGAATCCACCGACACTGACAAGGACTTGGGTGTAACTATCACAAGTGACCTCAAGTTCTCGAAACAGTGGAGAAGAAAGCCAAAAGGATGTTAGGGTATATAAAGCGACAGTTTGGATATCGGAACAAGGAGATAGTACTGTGTCTGTACAACTCCCTCGTCCGACCGCACCTGGAGTATGCCGTAAAATTTTGGAGTCCTTCATTTCGAAAGGACATCGTGAGATTGGAACGAGTGCAAGCCAAGGCAACCAAACTGATTCCCTCTATCAGACATAAAAGTTATGAAGATAGATTAAGGGAATTAGATATGTTCTCGCTGGAGACCCGGAGACTACGTGGTCAGCTTATCGAAGTGTTTAAAATACTTCGAGGCTTCGACAGACTGGACTACGGGGATATTTTCCAGCTCAGCGAGGGGAGAACAAGAAATCACGGCTTTAAACTTGAACTGAAGCGATACCACCGTGATCTGTGTGGGAAATTCTTCACTTACAGTATCTGCGGTAGTTGGAACGCACTTCCGACGGAAGTTGTCAACAGTGAACCTGTTGACCAGTTCAAGTCCAGACTAGATAAAGTCTTGCGAAATCACCGTTAAGATCCTCGCGAGTGACCTTCAAGGTTGCCAACGGACACCTTCGAAGATTGCGCCAAAAGTACCCTCCTTGTATGGACCGTAAGGTCTTTTAGAGTACTTATTTTTCTTGTAGCTCCTTGTGGCAGAAAGGTTGAGGTAAACGCTCCATCAGGTGGCGCGGCGTGAGCTAAGTGTGGAGTGTGTTCGATTCGGAAACGGCAGAAAGCGATCTGAAGCCGTCAAGGCATTTGGAGGTAGGTCCACGGGAAAAGACGGGGACGATGACACGCAATTTAGGTTCTCGTCAGCCAACTCATCATATTTTCAGGCAGGCCGAAGAGCTGACCTGATTCCTGTAATTTAGTCAGAGTAGGGAAGATGGAAACACAGTTTCCGTTTGTTCCTTTTATTTCCCGCAATCCACCCATGCTTAGGAACCCAGCAGAAGACAATTTTCACATCCTCCCTGCTCACGGCAGACGTGGCGTCAAGGATACTGCGAACCAGGGCTTGCGGAGATTCCAAAGCTTCGAGGGCAGTCACTGAGTCACTATAAATCACGATTTGGGCTCCAAACCGAGCGGTGTATTGGAACCAGATGGGAAGCAGACCCCCTCTTTGGATTTGGAGCCATCTGTGTACACTGGCACGGCTTCTGCGTGACACGGTGCGTGTTCCTAAAAGTTCAAAAGAAATAGTCCCATCGCGGGATGGGGGGGGGGGGGCAGAGACATGACAATAAATGGTCAAACGTGTTACCCTCCAGGGTGACGTCCTTGGAAGAACCAGATCCACCACCGCTAAGAGAACTACATCAAGCTCTCAAAGCAGATGCTTAACTTAGGGCGTTATCATCGAGATCGGCAGTGGATGAAATGAGAGCCGTTGGCGACTGAGGACAACGATGGGGCCCACGCGTACAAGCGCATAACTGCGGGATTTCGACAACACCAATCACTAATCCTACTATAGAAACAAAGAGAAAACTCCAACCACTATAAAACAATTTTTTTTTTTTTAATTAAGGGGCTATCTGGCGACTGCCGACTTAGGCATTAGTCGCCGAAAACAAACAGCCTAGTTCTAGGCTACTTTAAAAATTAAACAGGAAACAATAAAAAGAGATAACAATAACAATAAAAAAGCAATAACAAAAACAACAACAATTAAACTGGGTTAAATGAAAGGGAGAAGGCCAGCCTCCCCCAAAAAGTCAATAAGTCCACTAGTCATGGTGCACGCACTCGTCCCGAGTACAAGGGACAGGCGGTAGCGACCCCGCCCATCCCGGTACCGGGACAGGTATCGTGCGCGAAGATCACCCAGACTGGGACATTCGACAAGAATGTGCCGAACAGTCTGGGGGACGACGCAGTCGTTGCAATAGGGCGCAGGCGAGCGCTCCATCAAGTAGCGATGCGTCACACGAGTGTGTCCGATTCGAAGACGACAGAAAGCAACCTGAAGCCGCCGCGGCATTGGGGGATAGGTCCATGGGAACAGTCGCGGCGCAATGGCACGCAACTTTAAGTTCCCCTCGAACGTCTCCCATCTTCTTTGCCAAGCAGTCCGAAGAGCTGCCCGTATTCCTGCCATGTAGTCAGTGTGAGGAAGAGCGAAACGCTGGTCCGGTCGCAGAGACCTCGCGGACTCTTTGGCGCGCTCATTCCCCGCAATTCCTACATGTCCAGGAACCCAGCAGAAGATAATCTCGACATCTGCCCGGCTCGCCAAAACCGTGGCGTCACGGATTTCGCGAATCAGGGGATGCGGAGATTCCAATGCCCCGAGAGCACTCAGGGCGCTTTGTGAGTCGCTATAGATCACAATCCGGTCTCCGAACCGGGCACGTCGCGTAATCTCCCGTACCGAGTGGTGTATTGCCACCAGCACGGCCGTGAAGACAGACGCAGCACCTGGTAGAGCCCCGCTGACTTCAAACAGAGGGGATACGGCGTGGAAGCCGACCCCCTCTTGGGACTTGGAGCCATCCGTATACACTGGCACGGTACCAGCGTGACACGATGTGTGCTCCAAAAAGGTCGAACGCAATACTCCCGGCGCAGTACAAGCTTTGGGAGCAGAGGCGTGGCGACAAATAGCCAAATGTGGTACCCTCCAGGGTGGCGTCCTGGGCAGAACCAGGGGCGCCACCGGCCCGAGAGCTATATCTACTTCTCGAAGGAGTTTCCTGGCCCTAAACCCAAAGGGCTTAGGGTATGACTGGCGTCTCTCGGCGGCATAGGCACCATCGAGATCAGCTGCGGATGCAGTGAGAGCTGTTGGCGACTGAGGGAGGCGCCGGGCTCGCGCGTACAGGCGAGTGATGCACTGCACGCGGCGCAGAGCGAGTGACACCTCCCCAGCATCGACCAACAGGCTCTCAATGGGGGAAGTGCGGAAGGCACCGGTCGCAAGGCGAAGGCCGGTGTGGTGGATCGAATCCCCCTTCCGCAATAAACGCTCGGTTGCGGATGCATAAAACTCGCATCCGTAGTCGAGCTTCGAGCGAACAAAGGATCGATAAAAAAGTAAGGCGGTAGCCCTATTAGCGCCCCAAGCGCTGAACGTCACGGAACGGAGAATGTCCATGGCGCGGGTACAAGAGAGCCTAAGGCTGCGAATATGAGTCTCCCAGGTGAGGCGTCGGTCGAATACAAGACCAAGGAAACGGTGCGACTCAACCACATCCAGGCGCACCCCATTAAGAAACAAATCTGGGTCGGGGTGAAGCCGTGGATGGCGGCAGAAGTGCACCACCTTAGTCTTGGGCAAAGAAAACCGAAACCTGTGCGCTTCGGCATAGCGAGAGACGCGGTTCAATGCCTGTTGGAGTCGACATCTGGGCCGCGCCAAAAGAGATCGAAAGGTCGTCCACGTAGAGCGTAGCGAGAACATCTTCCGGCAGCACCGAGGTGATGCCGTTGATGCTCAGGGCAAAGAGTGTGACACTGAGGACACTTCCCTGCGGGACACCCTCTTCCTGCTCCTTTGGGCCGGAGAGGGCTCCCCCCACCCGTACGCGGAATCGACGATCTCAAAAAAATTCAGATATAAACATTGGGAGGCGTCCTCTCGCCCCCATCGTGTGGAGAGTCTCCATGATACCGTATCGCCATGCGGTATCATAGGCCTTCTCCAGATCAAAAAACACCATGGCGTAGTGCTGTCTACGTAGCAAAGCCTCGCAGACGGCACTTTCCAGTCGGAGCAGAGCATCCGACGTGGAGTGGAACTTACGGAAGCCGCACTGTGCAGAAGACAGATGGCCTCCGCTGTCCAGGAAATAGGCTAATCTAACATTTACCAATTTCTCCATCAACTTGCACACGCAAGAGGTTAGAGAGATTGGGCGGAAACCGGTCGGAGTAGAGTGATCTCTCCCCGGCTTGCGAAAGGCGAGCACAGTAGCGATTCACCAGGAGTCTGGGAGAAGACCTTCCACCCAGATCCTGTTGAACAAATCTAACAGAAAGGCCATGCCTCGCTCACCCAGGTGTCGAAGCATCGCGTACGGGACATCGTCCGGACCATGGGCGGTGTCCGCGCACGAAGCGAGAGCGGAACGCAACGCAACTCACTCACAGTAAACTTGTCGTTGAAGGGTTCTCCGCCTCTGGAGGTAAAGTCCAGCCGGAGGCCTTCCGCTACATCACGGCTAGAGAATGCATAAAAAGCGGTCGCTAAGGATTCCGCAACGGACGCGGGGTCCGAGATTGCGGTCCCATTCTCCTGGAGAACGGGAGGGGGGGTCATGCGAGAACTTGCCCCGAATCCTTTTGACTCGCTTCCACACCTCAGCTAAAGGGGTCTTCCCGTTAAGTGAAGACACGTATGTTCACCAAGAAGAGCGGCGGGCGTGCTTCGAAATATACCGGAACCTAGCCCGGCGAAATTCACCGACAGTGAAATCGTTCGGGCGGCGCTTATAGCGCATGTAGGCATAACGCTTCTGTTTGAGGGCCGTCTCACACTCGGCCGACAACCATGGGAATGGTCGGCGTGCAAAACGGCCAGACGTCCTAGGAATAGTAGTCAGGCCCACGGCGATGAGGTTGCCGGAGAAGAACTCAACGGCCTCATCTACCGACCTAAACTCCTCGACTGAGATAGAGAATTCAGTCATTTCCTGAAATGCAGGCCACCGCGCCCGCGCCAAGCACCACCGAGGTGGTCTCTCAGGCGGCAGTTGCCCTGAAAATGATATTTGAATGGGAAAGTGATCACTACCATGGAGGTCATCGACCACCCCCCAATCAAAATCAGGCTGTGCATCCGAAGAGCACAAAGATAGGTCAAGGCAAAAAATGAAGCGGTTCTCGGACAGTGATGCGTAAACTCATCCACGTTTAGGACACCCATCTCAAGCTCTTCGATCAGATCGGCAAGGACTTGTCCCCTGGGATTTATGGAGTAATCTCCCCAGAGAGGATGCCTGCCGTTCAGATCTCCGAGCAAGAGATAGGGCCTCGGCAACCGTGCCACGACGTGGCAGAAGTCCCCCGCGTCGAAGTCAGCTGACGGTGGAATGTACGCAGAAATGATAGTATACCTCCTATCCAGGTGCAGCTGCACAGCCACTGCCTGAAAGGAGGTATCTAAAGAGAAAGGAAGAACGGAGACATCATGCCGGGTGTAAACCGCGCATTCCCCAGCCCGGCCATCCCGCGGTGGTGGGGTCGCAAGACCCTTATACCCCGGGAGGGCAGGCAGGGGGCACGCGCCTAGCATGGTCTCCTGCAAAAAAATAGCTAACGGGGAACGGGACGAGACGAGCCTCCGCAGCTCCTCCCGGTTGGCCCGGAGTCCACGGCAATTCCATTGAAGAAATATGCCCTCCAGGCCTAGCTCGGAGGAGACGCGGGGGCCCTCCTCGAATTGAAGACCCTCACGGGAATGGCCGTACGCTTCCCGGGGGCAGAACCCCGGGCACTGTTGGCCGGACAAAGCGCTGGAGGCACTGTCGCCTTCGAGGACTTATTGGGGGAGGTTGGGCTCGCCATGCGAGTCTTTTCCTTCCTCCGCCTCGAAACCTTAGGCGGGCGTTGCGGCTTCGGAGGCGGGGGGCCCTCTTTTCGAGGAACCACCGTTTCCGAGCCACTCGCTCCACTTCGGGACGTGGGCGAAGGAGCCGAAGCTCCTTTGTTGCTGTCCTCCTTTCGGGGGACAGCTTTAGGAACCCCTGAGGATGGCCTAGCGACCATCTTCAAGGGTGTTGCCTCCTGAGTCTAACGACTCGGTGGAGGCGCGTGGCCGTTTCGCCTTGCGGGAAACGGTCACGCTGGGGGAAGAGGGGGGAGCCCTGGTTTTAGCCGGGGCTGGGTATGAACCCTTTTTGCCGCCAGCTTTACCAGGGGAGCGCCCGGGTTGGGTAGAGCCCGCAGAAGGGCTCCGAATGGGGGCGGAAACAACCGTGCTCGTTGGCCTGGATGGGCCAGGAGCAGAGGGTGCCTTTCGAACTACTG
The DNA here is from genome assembly GCA_963969495.1 of Ceratothoa steindachneri. Lineage (NCBI taxonomy): Eukaryota > Metazoa > Arthropoda > Malacostraca > Isopoda > Cymothoidae > Ceratothoa > Ceratothoa steindachneri. The sequence goes on from OZ018334.1 coordinate 23,111,113, forward strand.
AGGCATATGACGTCCCAGGCAGAGCTGGGCGCGCCAGGACCAAGTCCTTAGCCTCGCGGAATGAGAGTCTATCCTGGGCCTGAACGGCCAGGATTTCTTTCTCCAGGAGATATGCACCACATTGCTTCGAAGAAGCAGGGTGCGGCTCTCCGCAATTGACACACTTGGCCACACACGATTTGGACTTATCGTGTGCGACCTTGGAGCAATTTACACAGACTTCGGGTGACCCCGACTTTGCACGTCTACATGAGCGATTCGTATGGCCGAAGCGGTGACAGTAATAGCACCGCCGCGGCAGTGGCACGAATGCCTTCACGCGGTAGTCAACGAGTTCCCTCGCATAAACTACTCCTTTCACAAAGTTCATGGTAGAGTGCGGCGTCACACTCACCGGGGTGCCATGAAGTGTCCGAAGAGCACTTATTTTGGCCGCCTCGGCGGGATTCGCCAGAAGGCTGCCGTCCGAAAAACGGGTCACCTTCGGCTCTCTACCAATTGCACTAGCTAATCCTCTCCTCTGATGGATCATGTTGCCCTTGGACAACATGGTGCCATCAGTGGAGCGAATAACGAGGAAGCGTTTGAAGCCAGCGGGCTCGAAAACGCCAGGTAACCTCTGAATGAGGGGCCCCGATGTCATCGAGGCTCCGCCCTGTGCACTCTTGGTCTTAGTCTTGGTCAGGGGCTCCGCACACGAGGGGGTAGAGGGGCCGGATGTGCCGATCTTGGCTTGGTCGCCTACCAAAGTGGTAGCAGCCCCCGCGGATGGAGAGGAGCCCCGAGTCTTTTTCGTCTTCTTTGTCTTTTTCTTTTTTGGAGAGGAGGGCGGGGAATGAACCCGCTTTTCACCTCCGTCGGCAGAAGCCCCCAGGCCAGATGGACCGGCCTCAGCCAGGTCCCTCTCCGAAATGGAGAAGGTCCTGGTTGTCGTAGGGGCACCTGTCGGAGGAGATCCCTCCCCTCCTTTTACTGCCTCGGAGCCCTCAGCCATTTGAGGAGGACCTTGCATAGGGGCGGATTCGGTGCTTGGCGCCGAGCCCGAATTCCCCCCCATGGAAGGCCTTACCGTCTGAGGCTGGGTCTCCTCAAGGACCATGTTTATCACAGGAGGGGCCTCCAGTTGGCCATCCCCTCCCAGGACATCACAGGTCCCCTTGGCAGTGTCGCCAGTCTTGTGTGGGGAGGCACAGGCCTTGACCCCAGCAAGGTTTAAAATTCTTGCCAGCAGGTCTTTTGAGGGAAGCGACCGAAGGGGCCTGGCTTCCCTCTCCCCCCTAAGGGGGTTTGCCCTACCGAGCCGCTTGGATGCGGAGCGGCTGGCTAAGGGCTGCCTGCTGGCTTTCTTGGCAGTCCCCTTGGAAAGAAAAGAGGGGACTGCCGCTGGGAAAAGGGAGGTGCCCGAAAGCACCTCCAGAGAAGGGGGTGAGGGGGAGTCCCCTGCACCCGTAGGCGAAGGAGAGGAGTAAGCCTCCTCTCCGGTTAGAGAAATATAGAGGGTCCCCTGTGCAAGCACAGGGGGGGGGGACCTCCATTTTTTTGCTGGAGCTGCCCGAGGGCGGCTCCGTCGATGAGCAAGGGGGAGTTAAAGGGGTTTGGTGTTTTGAAAATTCATCCATGGGCATGGTGACCCTATTTTTGCCACGGGACGCAATAGCTCATCACCTCTTGCAGTTGCCCGCACTGCAAGAGGTGCTTACAAGCCCGGCAGAGCCAGGCGCCGCCATTTGGGACCACCCCTCCCGCCTGGTGGCCTGGCAGTCCATCGGCATGGCGGCTCCACCTTAGACACGGCGTATAAATGATAGATTTTGAAGACGAGAGGAAAAGGGATGTGAGGAAGGTATGGGTGGGGATGAAGCAGGTAGTTAAAAACCAGCCACCCCAGACCGGAGCTGAGGGGTTAGGGAACATTGTCCCCCACCCCCTCAGCCCCGATGCGGGACGGTTGGCTGAAAGGAAGGTCAGCATCTACCCTGTGAAATTAGAGGCTGACCAGAGAAAGTTGTGGGAGAGGTTGTGTGAAAAGAGAGGAAACAAGTGTTTTGAAGGAAGGAAGAGAGGCTAAGCTGGGGCCGGACGGAGTGCTGAGTCCCGTCAGCACGGCGGCCAGGATGGCAAATCGCCGCGCCCCTTACGGGGCCACTATAAAACAAAGCACTCAAGATCCTCACAATCCATTTCTATACCTCACTTACATGCCAAAACCCAAATTATACAAATTTGAGTAATTTAAACATGATAGGACCAAACACTTTAACAGAAGACTAAACCAATCCCAGCATAACCACCGCATCCATTCGGACCGAGTACAAAAACTTTCTAACCCACCCACTCTCAAACGACAAGTGATAAAAAGTATCCACACAACCTTCAAAAGCAGATAGTTAAACTACGAAGGGTGGTCAATAAGTTTTGCAATTCGGATATAAGGCAACGAGATATGAGGAAAAGTGTTTTATTATTTTTCAATATACGAGGGGCGGTCAATAAGTTTTGCGAATCGGTAGGACAAAACAGAGGACATCTTCATCGTCCCCAAACCGGCGTCCACGCAGTGCAGCCTTGAGCTGGCGGAATAAAAAGTAGTCGATAGGGGCCAGATCTGGACTGTAGGGGGCGTGGTTGAGCTCCTCGAATCCGCACTCGCACAGGGCAGCTTGTGTAACTCTGGCCTTGTGGACTTTGACGATGTTGAAGTCAATCATGGGGTGTGAGCTTTCTAGGGACCCAACGGGCACAGACCTTGGTCATGGTCAAATCGTCGTGTCTGATGTTGATATCATTTCCATGTGATATTCCAAGTTCTCGCTCGATTTCTTCGACCTTCACCCGTCGATTTTCGAGGATCATCCTCTCCACACGGGCCATATTGTCCTCGTTGGTCACGTCTGACGGGGGTTATCTTCAAGGGACTCACGACCATGGCGGAACTCCCTATTCCAGCGAGCAATGGTTGCATAGGAAGGGGTGGTGTCGGTGTACACTGCAACCATGCGTTCATGGATCTCCTTTTGCATTTTTGCCTTCCTTGGTTAAAGATTTGATCACTGCGCGGTGCTCAACCTTCTCCATTGTTGAAAAATTTGTGACTGACGATCTGCGATCAGCTACTGCTTCTTAAATAGACGAGGCAGGAGCGTGCGGCTGCAGGTTCTTACTCGTCATAACTTGTCCTAACACCCCCACAAACAGCCATTCCCCTTCCTCTGTTTTGCCCTACCGATTCGCAAAACTTATTGACCGCCCCTCGTACCTCCTTAAATATACATCTCAGAAAAATCACAACACAGTGAGGATAAACTAAATTCAGATCACTCGAATATCTTCCAAACATACAGCGCAGAATAAACTTCACCTCAACACAACTTGCATCAGATATCCAGACGATGCTAAATACATTCTCTAATGCCCTAACCTCGCACAGGCGCAAAACATACTCCATCCCCTCACTAAGACCCGTTGACATCCCCGGGGAATGTCGTAACGTTCCTGGGGTCTGCCCGCTTTGCATTAGGGCTAGGGGAGCCATATCCCCCTCCCCTCCTCTTTATAGACTGCCCGGGGTCGTAATTCTGCCGGGGTCGGGGTGATAAAAACCCACAGCTGGGGCACAGGTCAGTCTATAGCCCTCTTCCATGGTCTGGACATATATACCAACCAACATCAATGTCTTGGGTTAAGATAGAGAAATTGAAACAAAATGAAAGATTCCCTAAAGCACTTCGATGGTCGTTCTTGAAGACCACTAATCAGTGAGGTAGCAATTTCTTCCGACTATAAAAACCCCCAAGTAGTAACTAAAAATATTAAAATTTTTACTAAACATAGGTATACGAAGGAATGCAAAAAATAGTTGACCTATTTGTATATATTTGGTTGGAATGTCTAACATAACATTACATAAAGCAACATTTAAATAAGTATCAACTCTCATACTCTAGTGAGTAATAATTAATTTGGCCAGCGGAAAAATAAATATTAATAGCCATTGACTTGGCATCCTTCAGTCTGAATTATGGTCAAGAAAAATTAAAAATCAACTCTTGCGTACAAAACTTATTAAAAGTGAAGATTTAGGGTTGAAAACTAAAGCTTTTTATAATTTTCAATAATATGAGTAAATTATGGTAACCTTCCCTACAGTGAAATAAATGTTACGTTATAAAGTTTATACAGTAATTATCCTTAATTCTCAAGGCATGCAACAGCCTCCCTCCACTGTAACTTGATCTCTCAGGACAGCCTCACAGAAAGTGCGACCCCCACTTAATTGTGGTAACATTGACAGGGGCCCAACAGCAAGGGAGAAATCAAATCTTTCTCCCTCAATCTCCCAAACGGTGGGAGGGAGCAGAGATGCCATCTGTTCTAAGGGAATAATTAACAACTACCGTAATACAAATGGGCTTGTACTCAATTCACAATCTTCCTCTGAGCAAGATGATAATGTAATAATGATATTTTCCCCCGATTTTTCAGGGACCAAAGCTGAGGTGATTATACAGCAGTGTAAATGGCTATAAATAATAAAAAAGGTCTCCTTTATAATTGTGATTTTGCATAGCCACAGTAGAGAAAGTCCCTTTAAAAATAATAAATTTAGGACCCCATCTGACAACTGCCTACTAAAGAAAATCCCAAATTCGAGCCAGGGATGTTGCAACAGCCATCCTTTGGGATTTCCATTTTGGAGGAGTAAGCATTTCCACCAGTGTGGTTTTAGCTGCGCATTGTAGTGGGTAACTACTCAATGTGACTGCACCCAGGTGTAAAATGGGCAGAAGCACTGCACCACTGAGGATGTAATCATGGTGGGATAAATCTCTCCGGCTGAATTTGTGCCAATTGAAAAAAAAGAAAAGCATTATCAATATCCGTCGATGAGTTTAATTTCGTTGGTCGTTGTTGACAAACCGAAAATACTCAACACTGCCCTAATTTAAAGTTTATAACTACACCCAAGGTAGTAATAAAAGTGTATACATTTATTATAATCACCAACTTGAATTAATAAATTCTTTCCCCTTAATTATGTGCATTTACATTTCACCTAAAAGATCCTTTGGTTCCTTCCATATTGAATATAATGAAACTTTCACTGATTAATTAAAGTCCTTGAGGTGGTAACTTGGACCTGAACCACCTGTGGACTCCTCTTGAGGGCATTACGCAGACTCCTTGGTGTACCACCAACCACAAAGAAGGCGTACACGCCAGACAGAATCGTCAGCAACCACACCAAAGGAATGGTGACGGCATACAGGGGGTTCAGCAAAGTCTGTACACAAAGAATAACAAAATCAACCATTGCTCCATCAATGGGGTTGGCATGCATCAGAAACCCTAAAAAATGCCCCCATTTCACACCCCTTTACGCCATATTACAGGCAAAGATGAATTTTTAATTCAATTTTCAAGGTGCATTTGCAACAGACTCACGCTGAAAAAGGTTGAGACGATATGCATCACTGCGCTTCCCAATCCACAGGCAAGACAACCACACCAGACACCCAACACAAGAGCTATTGCTAGTCAAGTGGATACAGCTTGGTCTACCAACGTCGCGGTACCGGGTTCGATCCCCGCTAGAGCGAACACAAACCTCAGGGCAGGTAAAGAGATCTGGCGACCAATGTGTGGAGGCGCTGTGCTCACCCTGTTTTCGGGTAGGCAGATCTTACACTTCTCATCACACACATAGCCAATTACAACACTGCTTTCTTTCCTCTCCCATCTTCGCAGCACAACACAGACACATTCTCTGTCCAAGGAATCCTGCCAATGGGTATCTGTATCCACATACCTCTGATGTGGAAGAGATCCCTCTCCCCTGAGGTGATGAAAGGCTTCCACCTGAACACTGTTTGGTGTCAAAAACATAATACTTCCTGACATCTCTGCCCCAAAAGGACTGACCTCCGGTGCCTTCGGGCTTACCAGCGATTGTCATACTGACCTTTATGTCTATTTCATTATCCAGTCAGGATCCACCTGGATAAAGGCAGGTTGGTGAACTACTATAACTACATCCAACACAACACACTCCCAGACTCCATCCAGAATGGCACTGAAGAGCAAGGCAAGGGAAGCAAAGTCTCCCCCATGAATGCGGTGAGGGAGGGTCAAGTGGTATTAGTGAGAGAGGATGAAGTAGCAAAAGAGATGGGCCTTTGTGAGTGAGGGGGGAGCTTCTGCCCAGAGATGGTATAGCACATAGCACCCCCATCGTTATGAAGGGCCAATATGGTGTGGACAAAATAATGGGTGGATGTGTACTTGCTTTGGAATAAATGGGTGGATAATTTTAGTGGACTTGATGTGCGCTGATCACATTTTGTGGGAAAGAGGTAACAAGGTGTAAAGGCATGTAAGGAAGCCCACTCAGCCTTAAATATAGGGAGCAGAAGTCTCATCAAAAGCAACAATCAAGCGCCTCACTCCCCAAGAGAACAAACATTAGGAAGGTGCAAAATTGTGGAAGAGGGATCTAGAACCCCCCACCATTTTCTCGTGTCTATAAATTTATTGTGGCTTTGTGACCTTTTAGCCCAGTGTGTATCATATGTGGGTTCATAGGAGCGAACCCCAGTGGAGATTATTGAACTTGTAGCAGCCTGTATAAATATTACCCATAAAAATGTAAATTTGTACACTTTACCATTTAAATATCATTTTCTGTAACTTAGCATTTTAACCCAAACTATTTAGTTACCCCTCAAGCATTGTCATTATTCAAAAAATAAATGTTTGTTTTGTTTTTTCATTGTGGTAGCCGATCTGGTGACTGCCTACTTGGGCATAAGTCGCTGTACACCACACAGCCTATTACTAGGCTATATTAAAAAACAAATAACATAACAAATAATATGTAACTACCAAATAACAATGATAAAAAATAATGAGAAAAAGCAAGAGGACAATAAATGTAATTCACATTTAATGTATTTCGTATCCTCCCTGACAAGGAGAAACCTACACATGAACAAAACCTTAGGACAATATATGTGAACATCGGAGTAATTTTACTAAATAAATACATAAAAGTACGAGAGTGCACCAACTACCGGAATTATAACTAAATAAAAAAAAATAAAAGGCTCGTAAGAGCTTAAAAAATGTAAACAAAGGTTTAAATACTAAATTAAAGGAATCCAAAGATTAAAGAAAAAGAAAATATGAAGAAAAAACAAATGCCCCGAGAGAACAAAGGCTCCTTTGCTGAAAGTAAAAATAATCTAACCAAAAACGAATCAGTGCAAAATGCAAGCATTTGCCAGACAACCTTGGCACAAATCATCATCACCCTCACCGTACCACATCCATCTCTATTTTCTAATCATAACCATCTCATCGACATTCATCCCATACACAATATTTCCTCACTATCCTCTCTTTTCTCTCATCATCATCATATTCCCCACTTATATTATCCCAATCCCAATAGATAAGTCTAAAAAGCCACATTTGGTTTTAATTTTATTAGAACCCTACAAACACATTAATTCTGAGTCTCACTACACAAACCCATTAATTCTGAGTCTCACTACCATCTGAAAAAAGTGCAAACAAAAATAAGTTACACTGGTATGGTTAATTATTGGATGGGATCCTAATTTAGGTTAACTGGAGGGAGCTACTCCATATTGCAACAACCCATGGCTTTGAACCCAAATTTAACTATAGCCCTCCAGTGAAGCAACAGACGTCACAGGAAAAGGGTGGGGGACATCAGGTACCCTTAAGAATATTTGATTCCAACCACAACAAATATTTTTGCCAACTCACAATGCTGGTGGTAACGATGTGACACAAGATAACGTAGAATAACTGCATATAAATCTTCTTGTGTAGAGCATTGAAGAAAATAATACCCCAAAAGACCTGTAATAAATAAAAAAAGGCTTCATGAGGCAAAAACATCACCAAGAGAGTTATAAGGGAAAATCTGGGAAAGGAAGCGAAACTGTATGGATGATATATAGCCTCAAATCCTCCGGCGGGCATTGGGAAAAGGAAGGCAATAAAAAACTAACTCCAGAAGTCATCTGACATTGCCTTGCAGGTGTGCAAAAGGATACAAAAAAAAGAGGAGGCCGGTGTAATAGGAATATAAAAGGGGGTGAATGGAAATATGTTCAAATCCACCACCCCAACCAGAGCAAAGAGTGAGAGGTGAATAAGCACCCTGCCCAGTCCCAATAAGGGGTGCACGGAGGAAAACTGGTATGTAATATTTGCCACCAGCCAAGAAATTAGAAGAGAGGCAGCTTTGTAAGGAAAGTGGACTAAAAATGGTAAGATTGAAATATATATATAAGCCCAGGTAAACTTAATCTCGCCTGACAAATGCCTACAGGAGCAGTTGCCAAAATTATATCTTTTAGCCTGTATAAACTAAATAAAATTTTAAAAATACATCCCCCGCCCCAAAAAGTATGTACACTTGGGTTCTGGATTGAGTCACTCTCCCTTACGATGCTGAGTATGTTCCAAATGCCTAACCACTAAATAGTATGGAGGACCCACTTCCCCAGAAACAGTTACGAGTGCACAGATCAGTCCCAAGTACAAATGACAAGTGGGGGCAACTCCACCCATCCTATTAACAGGACACATAATGCAGTTGAAACTCTCCCAGACTGGGGAGACCTTCTACAAGAAGGTGATGAACAGTCCAAAGGAAAACGAAGTCATTGCAGTAAGGTGTAGGGAAGGGCTCCATCAAATGGGAGTGAATCCTCCCTCAAGTGGGTCCAATTTGAAGACAGCATTGAGGGTTAGGTCCAGGGGAACAGTCTCAACACAATGGCATGCAACTTTAAGCTCCCCTCAGCCATCTCCCATCATCTTTGCCAAGCAGCCTGGATGGATTAACTAATTCCTGCAATGATGTCACATTGGGAAAGAATGAAATGCTGGTCTAGTGGTCCAGTCCTTGTAGACTGTTTTGTGCCGGCATTTACTGTAATCCCTACATGTTCAGGAAGACAATCTCAACATCTTCCCAGCTAGCAGCAGCCATAGTATCAAAGATACTGCAAACAAGAGCATAAGGATATTTCAATGCCTCAAGAGCACTTATGGAACTTAATAAGTAACTAAAAATCACAATCCAGGCACAAGACAAAATGGTGTATTGCAACCAGCTCAACCATGAGGATACAGCAATGGGAAGAGAACCACCACTCTCAACAAGGGGGAAAAGGCATGAAACCCGACCCTCATTTCAGATTGGGAACCATCTATGCACACTAGCATGGCTCTAACATGCCACAGGGTATACTTCAAAAAGTGTGAACAGAATATTACTGGCACTGAGAGTATTGGAGCAGAAGCATGGGGCCAAATATTCACAGGTGGTATCCTTCAGGGTGGCATCCTAGACGTAACATGAGGCACCACCAGCCAAGGAACTACATTGAGGCCTCCAAGGAGTTGCCTTGCCCTAAAGGTATGATTGGCATCTCACTGTGGCATAGTCACCATGAGGAATTTTTTTTTTAATGAGCCTATCTGGTGATTGCCTACCAGGGCAAAAGTTGCTGTAATCATGCTACAGCATAATACTAGGCTAAATAAAAACCCCCCAAAAAATAAAAGCAAAGAAAAAGAAAAAAGCAAGAAAAAGGAAGTGCACGCTGGCATTGGTGGTTGGCCCACCTCCTCCCAGCACAGAAAAATGTGACCTACAATAAAGAGCATCAAAATAAATGGAGGTCAACCTCCTACAAAACTGTGGTGATGGATTAAGTCAACCTTCCACAATACACGCTCGGCTGCGGATGCAGCTAACAAAGGATCCCTAGAAAAGCAAGGAAGTAACCCTATCAGCACTCCAAGTGCTGAAAGTCAAAGAGCGAAAAATGCCAATGGCGCGGGTACAAGAGACCCTAAGACTGTGAATATTAGCATCCCAGGTCAGGCATTGGTCAAAAACAAAACATAGGAAATGGTGCGAATCCACCACTTCCATTTAGGCAAACCCCATTTTAGAACAAGTTCGGGTCAGGGTGGAGCTGTAGTTGGTGGCAGAAGTGCACCACCTTAGTTGACACTCCAGAGTTGGCATTTGGACAACACCAAAAGAGATAAAAAATGTTGTCTGCATAGATTGAAGACATCTGGCAGCACTGAAGTGATATCATTGATGCTCAGGGCAAAGAGTGCAACACTAAGGAGACTTTCCTGCAGGACACCCTATTCCCGCTCCATTGGGCCGGAGAGGGCTCCCCCCCACAAATAGGTGGAATCGACAATCTCGCAAAAACTCAGAAAGATTGAGAGGTGTCTCCATGTTTTGGTATTGCCATATTGTATCATAGGCGTTCTCCAAATCGAAAAACACAGGGGCCTAGTGTTGCCTACTAAGGAGGGCTTGCAAGAGGGCTTTTGTAAGTACGAGTAGAGCATCTAATGGGGAGTGGGGCTTGAGGAAGCCATACTATGCAGAAGACAGGTGGCCTCTGTTGGCCAGGAAAAAGGCTAGTTTAGCATTTACCGATTTTTCGATCAACTTGCACACACATGAGTTAGAGAGTGTGCGGAATTAGGTCAGGGCAGAGTAGCTCTACAAGTTTGTGAAAAGAACACAGTAGCCATTAGCCAGGAATCTTAGAGAAAGGCCGTCACTCACTCACCTAGGTGTCAAAGCATGCCAGCATGAAGCACCACAGGGAAAAGTGATCACTACCATGGAGGTAATGACCACCTACCACCTAAAATCAGGCTGTGCATCTGGAGAGTATAGGGATAGATAAAGACAGGAAAATGAAGCGGTTCTCTGGCAGTGATGCATAAACTTATCCACATTTAGGACACACATCATCTCATTGATCAGGTCGGCAAGGACCCGACCCCTGGGATTGATCGAGTAATCTCCCCAGATAGGGTGTCTACCATTCAAATCCATGAGCAGTAGAAAGGGCTTCAGCAACCGTACCACGATGAGGCGGAAGTCCCCCCCCCCCCCCCGTGTTAAAGTTGACAGACAGGAGAATGCACACAGAAATAACAGTATACCTCCTATCCAGGAGGTGCAGCTGCACAGCTACTGCCTGAAAGGAGGTATCTAAAGCAAAGAGAAGAAGGAGACATGCCGGGTGTAAATGGTGCCTTCCTCATGCATGGTTCCTTATACCCTGGGAGGGTGGCAAGTGGCACACCACCTCAAAACCTTAGGTGGGTGGGGTCCTTCCTTTGGAGGATCCACCATTTCCAAGCTACCCAGCCTATCTTTGGGTGACCACCTCATATCTACACCTGTAGCATGTTGGCAACTCAGCACACCCTGCACCTAATACCTCCCCTAACCAACAGGCTTTGGGCCCTCGCAGCAGGTGGGGACCTCATAAAATATCCTGCCACTTGGCTCTTATGGTAAAAGGCTGAAAGTAGGCTAAGCCACCAGAACCTCTCGAGCAGGTAAGAGGAGAGGTAGAATATACATATATTGGCAGCCCCACTAAGGAGTAAGGGGTTATGATCACTTATTATCATCTTACCTGGGCACTGGATTGTGCTGGGAGGATGTGCAATACCACCAGATACCATGTGTAGTGTAGAGCCTTAATCCTAGGTAGAAAAATTAAAGGGATACTTGTAGGAAAAAAAATGGGTGCATAGAGGCAAAGGGGCTAACACACCAGTTTCCATGAGACCTGTCAGAGTCCAAGTCAACCTATTAAGCCCAGACTTCCTATCCGCACTCAGGCCAGTAGGATGTGCCACTGGTCCAGTTACTTGGCAGACCCTTCTGAAGAGTTAAAGTCAACTTAGTGATCCAGGCCTTCCTTACTGGCCCTTTCTCTGGGAGGTGCCAACAATGTTCCAAGTACCAGGTATAGCAGCCTACACAGGGAATACCCACACAGGTCAGAAGGTTAGTAGGGAGGGTGTGAAAGTAAATCAGTGATCCAGGCCTTCGTTACTGGCCCTCTCTCTGGGAGGTGCCAACATTCTTCCAAGTACCAGGTATAAAGTCGACACAGGGAATACCCACACAGGTGAGAAGGTTAGTAGGGAGGGGTGTGAAAGGAAATTGGTGAAGGTAGACTAGGACCTACAAATGGTGGAAAGGTGAGGGACAAGTGCTGCCAAACCAGGTCCCAGGTGTCTATATGGGGCACCCACCAGCAGGGTAAATTAAAGATAACTAATCCATTCACAGACTTGTATTAAATACATACCTGCAACAGAATGAAGGCTAAACTTGTGAAAGCTGATGCAACAAAGAACATGGGAGGATCTCCTTTGAGGCCAATTGTTCCTGGTCCAGTCATGTCTGCCAAGACATTCACCAGGGAGAAGATGCCAGAAATTATTCCAAACCCAAGGCCAGAAACTGATTGAGTCAAATTTAGTTATTTAGAATCATAAAATTGGTAGAATTCAAGTCAAGAGATAATCTCAATTTTTATGTACAATTAAATTTCAATGCAAATCAAATTTAATAATTTCCTTACCATAAGCTAATATGTGTTTATTTTCAACAATTTCCACATTGCCTTCGCTGACTTTTCTCAATCCTGCTTCTGCTTTCTTAATTAAAAGAAACCATAGAAACCTAAAAAAAGGCAGTGATGCCAAAAAAATAAAACTACTTTCATTTTGAAATGAAAAATCTAAAATTTTAGTGGCAACAGATGAAGTCATTGCTGCCATGAAAGACATTTAGACTTTAGATATATCTACTACATACATATAGCCAAATACTCCACCAATATGTGAAAAAGAAACAGAGCAAAAGCATAGGAAAATTCAAACACCATAAGGCACCTCAAAGGAAACTTGCCTCCTTCCTGCACTGTGCAAGGAAACAATCAACAGATTCAATTGCCAAAAGGAGGCCAGTATGGTGGATCAAATTCACTATCTGCAGTATACATGGTGCGTAAAGTATGAGGACATATGTTATTTTTACTATAACAGCATATTATTTGACTTTATATTTTCTATATTTCAGAATTATCAATGGCAGACCCTATGTTTACACAAGAAATGAAGAGGCATGCAGTTATCGTGGCTATAAAGGCTGAACACAGCAATTTAGAAATAGCACAATATTTAAAAGTCACTAGATCCTTCATCTACAAAATTTGCAAGGGGTTAGAGACCAAAGATGGTTAAGCCATGGATCAACAATGTACGCAACAGAAGACCTTATGTGTTTCAACAAGGCTCGGCACCATCACACAGGACTGAAGCAAGGCTGGAATGGATGGCAGAAAATTTTTATGATCACATAACCCCTAACATTTGGCCTCTTAGCTCCCCAAATCTCAATCTATTGGACTACTATGTATATAGCGTAGTTGAGAAAGAGGTTAATGAGCACCCTCATAACACTAATGAGTCCCTAAAAGCCTCCATAATCAGAGTTAATGTCCAATATGAACAAAAACCACTTGATTCTAGCATGTAGACGATTCAGAGATTGCCTAGAAGCCATTATCGAAGCTGCAGGAGACTTTATTGAATAAAATTACAAAATAATATATTTATTCTTATCCTCACGACTTTTTCACCAAAAAAGACATAATCCGTTTCTAAGAGTCCTTTTTGTGTTAGTATAGATCTTTCCTCAAATACATTATGCACCTTGTACATTTGGATGTAGAAGAATACAGACTGCACAAGAACTGAGAATGTGTCCCTTGGCAAGTTGAGCACCATTCACATTCACAAACCAATGAAACAGAACAACTGTTACTTTGAAGTAAAGTACATTGGTCTTAGCCAATGAACACCAAAACAATTGTTTTCAAAATTTTAAAATGCCAGCATTGCAGTAATGAATAAGGGCAGAGCAACTGCAACACCAAACAATCTTTTCATTAATATGTATACATTTTTTTCACCAAAAAAGTGGAGAAAATCAAAAAGGTAAATAATACCATGACAAAATCACCGGGAGGAGGCCTATTTCCTCCAAGGACTTTATCAGATAAAAACAGAGCTCTGTGTCTGCAAACTGATGTGGAGAAAACTGCTTCAAGCACCAGGAATAGAAGGTATGACCCCTCCCATTGTCTTGGTACTAGTGACTAGGATATTCAAACAAAAAGTAGCACACAGTCTGAGATACCAAACAGTCCTTACAGAAGGAAAGACATCCACCATATAGTCAGTGTAAAGAAGAGTAGAATGGCAATTCAGTGGGCGAGTATGTAGACAGCCTGGCCCTCTCATAAGCATGCTCATTTCTCACAACCTCGCATGTCCAGGGAACCAACTGGAGACCACTCCCTCAAGATGCAGAAGATGAGGGTGTAGAGATTCCAATACTTCAAGTTGTTGTTTTTTTAGTAGGACTTTAATGTGGACACGAATGAAAGCCCAATGGCAGAAGAAGTGAAAAACTATAAACAGGCTGTTAATAAAAAAATTTAAGAGTAGCAGGAAAATAATAAGAGGCATAGTCAGTTATCTAACTACGTTCAAGGGCATATGCCAATGAAATTACAATAGCCTACAATGTGCTAGTCGGGGATATTTGCACATGTCTGTCCCAGCACTGGGATGAATGGGGTCACTACCACTTCCCCCTTGTACTTGGAACTGGCTTGTGCAAGTACATTGGTGCTGGGTTCATTCTAAGAGGCTGAAGGGAGGCAGGCCTTCCTCTTTTTTTCTGAGTATACCTCTTCTTCACTTGTTCTTTTTGTGCTTTTGTTTGTCATTTTGTTTGCTGTTTTTAAGATAATGGCAGACAAGTCTGCGGGACCAATAAGTTCCATAAGTGTGTGTGATTCAGAGAGAGTAGAAAACATCCTGAAGTTGCCAAGGCACTTAAGGTACACAGGAAGAGAGGCAACAGGATGGCACTGATCTTTAAGTTCCCATCTTCTTTGGTGGGCAACCAAAAAGGCATACACAATTCCTGCCATGTAGTCAGGATGGAGGCAAGCAAAACACTGGTCTGTTCACAAAGTCCTTGTGGATTCTTTGGCGCCCTCATTCACGTCAATTCATACATATCCAGGAACCGAGAAGATAATCTCAACATCCTCCAGGCTTGCAACAATCATGGGGTCATGGTACCTTGAATCAGGGTGTGCAGAGATACCATTGCAGTGAGAGCACTCAGGGTGATTTGTGAAGTGCTATCTATCACAATGTGGTTGGTGTTCAAAGGGGGCACAACACGCTATCTCTTGCAATGGTTGCTGTATTACATACAACCAGCTTTGCCATGAAGACAGATGCTGGATCTAGGAGAGCCCTAATGACTTCAAACTGAGGGGATACAGCTTTGTAACCGGTCCCCTCTTGGGAGTTGGAGCCATCCTTGTACAATGGCATGGATCCAGCGTGACAAGAAGTGTGCCCCTGAAAAGTTGAATGCAATGCTCCTGGCACTGTGGAAGCATTGGGAGCAGAGGCATGATGACAAAAAATCAAAGGTGGTCTTCCCCAGGAAAGGGTCCTAGACAGAACCAAAGGCACCACCAGCCTGAGAGATACACTGAGCTATCAGAGTTTCCTAGCCTTCAGGCTTAGGGTATGACTGATGTCTCTCAATGGCATAGTCACTGTCAAGATTGGCCATGGATACAACTGAAGGAGATGCTGGATCAGTGTGTACAAATGCATAATGTAATAAGGAAGCTCTCAATAGGTAATGTGCAGAAGGACAGGTCAACAGAGGGAGGCTAATGTTATGGATCCAGCCCACCTTCTGCAATTTATGGTCAGTTGTAGCTACATAAAACTTAGATCCATAATAAAGTTTGGGACAAACAAAGGAGCAATAAAAAAAGCAGAAAGGTAGCTCTATCAGCACCCTAAGTGCTGGACATTAAGGAACAAGAGATCCTAAGGCTGCAAATATGGGCCTACAAGGTGAGGTGTTGGTCAAAAACATGATCAAAGAAATGGTGCAAATCCATCATTTCCCGGCAAACCCTGTTTAGGAACAAGCCTGGGTTGGGATGGAGTTGCCAATGGTGAGAGAAGTGCACCACCTTAGTCTTGGGCAAGGAAAAGTTAAACCTGTCCTCTTTCTGCATAGGGAGAGATGCAGTTCAATGCCTGTTGGAGTTGATGCCTTATAGTTGGCATCTGGGCCACACCAAACAAGAGAGAGGGTAGGGATAGCATCTTCCAGCAATACTAAGGTAATACCATGGATGTTTGGGACAGAGTGCGACACTGAGGACACTTCATTGCAGGATGCCATCATCCTGCCCTATTGGGCTGAAGAAGGTCCCCCACTGATAGGCAGGCATCTCCTCGCCGCATCATGTGGAAAGTCTCATAATACAGTACCACCATGCAGTAACATAGGCCAACAGATTGAAAACCTGTGGTGTAATGCTGCCTATGAAGAAAGGCATAATAAATAGCATCTTCCAGCTGGAGTGGAGCATCTAATATACAGAAGACAGGTGGTATCTGCTATCCTGGGAAAAAGCTAATTTAACATTTACTAATTCTCCATTAAATTGCACACACAATAGGATAGCAAAAGTGGGTGTAAATTGGCTGGGAGAGAGTAATTTCTCCTCAGTTTGCAAAAAGCAAGCACTGTAGTCATTCATCAAGAATGGGAATCAACCAAAATGTCATGCCTCACTCATTCAGGGGTCAAAGCATGGCATACAGGGTGCTGGCTGAACGGGGAGATGGGGGGGGGGTATCTATGCATGAAGCAAAAGCAGAATGTAAGTCATTTAAGGGCTCTCCTCCTCTGGAAGTTAAGTCCAGTCAGCAGCCTTCAGTGACATCATGATGCACAAAAAATGCTCATGGAGCAAAATTCCAGCTAGACAATGGGGAGAAAGCAGGTGCGAAAGATGCCTCTGAAGATGGCAAAATGGAAACATTTGCAGCACAAATATAGTTGTAGGGGAGCCCCTCCCCTCTGGCCAGAGTGATGCTGCCATGGTTTACCTCACCAACTCCAACAGCAAGGTTGAAGAAAGTGGTCTTGCAGTTTGGTAAAGTCTGTAATTTTAGAAAATTTGACAATACACAGAAATACCCAAGCATTTGAACACTGAAAAGAAAAAGGAGGGTTGGTGGGCTATATCCATGCATCCAATCACTCCCATCTCAGGTTTTGGACTTTTCAAGGGTCACCCCTGGGTACGTCAATGATGGTATTCACACCTGTGTAGTGAAGCACTGACCAGACATTGCCCGGTTGACTGGTCTCTCCTGAGAGATAACAGCTCTTAACTGGGCAGCCAGAGGGGCTGGGTGGATATTCTTAATAGGTCATAATAATCCTCGACAGGAGGGCCAAGATCTGTTATTTCAGACCTAGAAACAGGACCTGAAGCTTTTAGTTGTCCTGGCAACCAACAAGGCAATAAAGCTCACTCACAATAAGTAGTAGCATTATGCACCGGAGAATGACCAAAGGGAGCTGATCAGTCCGCTACACACAGGGAGGGGGGGGGGGGGTTATTGGGGCAAAACAGATCTTCCCCGTAATCCTGGCCCAATACCCACAACCCAAGTCTTGGTCTTTTGCGACCTACAGGCATCGTTTATAGAGGTTCTAAAGCATCTCTAAAGTCTAGATGAAGGGTCGATGACTTAGTTGTGAAAAAAAAAAAGAATGCTGAGATGGAACGTGGGAGAAGCACAACAACTTTCCACAGCCTGTTGTAACCCTGCGGTTCACTTAATCTTAATTATCTATTTTTCGTTAGAAAATCTAATAAGGCTTTAGCAAATCACAGGTTAGAATTTTTTTTTATTTAGAAAAATATAAAGACCTGATGTAAGTAAATTATTACCCTATATCAATTTCCTAATGGGACAAATTAGAAATTTAAGTATATTCACCGAGCCACAAAGGTACTTTAATATAAACTTTTAAAAAGTTCAAAATGTAGTGAACAAATATATATAATTAGAAAAAAAAATACTCTACTAGGTATTGAAAGTAAAATTGAAATAATTACACAAAGTAAAATAAAATCAATGTGATTTTTGACATTGCCTATCATTTATGATATTCTCAATATCTGCTTTTATAGTACTAGTCTTTATTCTAAGAATGCTAGTTAAATGGCAGTTTTGATGTTTTTCATACATGAAAAGAATGGTTCACAGCAGTATGTACTACCCAAGATGTATAATAATTGTCTAAGTAAATTGGCAACTTGATCAAATTCATTGAAAGAATTCACTTCTTTGTAAAATTCTGATACAATTTTCTATCCACCTGATAAATCAACAGCTTGCAATTCTTTATCACTAACAGCATCACTGATATTACTGTAATCTGATTTCAAATCCCTCTGCTTAGGTTCAAAACTCACTATCGCAACATTGTAAAAAGTGTTAGTAAATAAAACAATCAATATTCATCCAACTGCAAAAGGTTTGAAACTGAAACAATCAAAATGATGCTTGGGGCAGGTGTCTTCATGACAAACCCTGCCCAGAAAGTTTTCCATAGGTCAGTTCAAAATTACATCATTGTGACAGCAGTTACATCAAATTGTACCCAGTGAACCTAATAGCACACTCCAAGAATAATTTTCTCATCACTAACTCTATAATTTAAGAAGGGGATTTTTTTTTAGTATTTGAGTGTTTGGTTATGACTTATGTTTTTTTTATCAGTTATTTCTAATAATTCTTTTATAATATCAAAAAACAAAATAGTGAAGTTCAGAAATAAATATAAGTTTCAAAATTTTGTGAATTTTTTAAAACCCAAAGAATTACAAATGGTGAAGTTCAGAAAATTTACTTTTATATATCTTCTTCTATAACTATATTTTAGCAGCATGATATTTTGAAAGGGGGGAAATTTAGTTTTTAGAGTTCCTTTTTAAAATTATTATAATTGCTGAATTTCAGGAAATTTATAAAAATTTAACCATGGCTGTTTTTTTTTTTAGATTTTAAACTTTAATCTTAGTAGCGAAGCGCAAGCTCCCTCGTAGGGAGTGGCAAAGCCATTGCCTGGTCCTATGTTACCAAAGTAAATGAAAATGCAGGAAACCCTCAATATAACGAATTTCAGATATAATGAACCAAATTTCCTGGCCAAACTCCATCGGGTTTAACAGGCAAGCATTACGACCAGCCTGAGTGTTGGTATGTCACATGTCTCTTACAGTGCAAGGTTCCTATCAATACTATTTTGTGTAGTCCACTTAACTATATTAGTAATTACATACGTATTAAATATCCATAATGAACTTGGTTAGTTATTTCCATTGCTTTTAACGCCCATTGGGTTTAACAAACTTTCAGCTTTAACAAACGAGCCCCCGCCCCATATAGTTCGTTATATCGAGGGTTTACTGTATACCTAAAAATACCCCATAAAAATTAGAATTTGAAGGAGCAATAGGTTGCAATGTGGCCTATGGGTTGGATGTCCCTACCCTATATCAATAGTTTAGTTATTAGAATTTAATGAAACTACTTACTAGGGTATAATTTATCCATTAAGATTTAATTTAAGTCAGTGCCCTTAATCATTGTAAAAACTGTAGTTTAGTATTTTCTTCCTTTCAGGATTAAAGTTTCTGGTATAGTTCCAGTTTCCGATTCATGATCCAATGTTAGGTTTTGTCAGTCTCAGTAGTTGATATTCAATCTTTGTGTATAATCAGTGTGTTTGATTGATCTGCATCTGGCGATACTTTAAGTTGGGTTATTTGTTCAAAAGGCCTCACCCCATCTTGGAATCCATTTAATTTTGTGTGTATTATTCAGATTCACAGCCAGAGTTCATTCTTAAGTGCAGTTTCTTTAAGGCTCACTGCCGGACTTTGTTCTTAGGATCAAACCTGTCCAAGGCTACTTACAAAACTTGCCCCTGGGTGTGGATTCACTGAGAGTTCAATTTGGAACAACTCAGTATTCAGTCCAGCTTTAAAAATGCATTATTGTTTATATAACAATTGATTTTGTAACTTGTTTACTAACCTATAAAAAGTTTAGAATATTTCTAGAACTTTTAAATAAATTGTAAATAAAAAAGTATGTTAAATAGCATCATTATTAACAAGCACAGCTGTCAGGAAAACACTGTTGGGCCCCTTAGAGGACAGTGACTCTCAAAGTTGTCATGCCCTAAACCCCAAATGCTTAGAGTATGATTATCATCTCAAGGCAGCAGCATAACCATTGAGATCAGACACAAATGAAATGAGAGCCATTGGTGAGTGATGAAGATGCTGGGTTCATGTGTATAAATCAATAATGCACCGTGTACATTTTAAAGCAAGTGGCATCTCCACAGGATTGACAATGAGGCTCTCTTGAGGAGAGCTACATAAAGTACAAGTCACCAAACAGACTAGTGTGGTGGATTGAGTCCAATTCTGCAGTTCACACTCAGCTGCAGATGAGTAGAACTCAGATCCATTGTCTAGTTTGGAACAAACAAAAGAGCAGTAAATAAGTAGTTTATCAGCAGTCCAAGTGCTTATCACCAGTTAATTAAGAATGTCCATGGTGCAGCTACAAATGTGTGCCATTCAGGTGAGAAATTGGTAAAAAAAAAAACAGGGACTGGTGTGACTACCAGTCAAGGTGAAGCCATGGATGGCAGCAGAAGTACATTGCCTTAGGTTTGGCTAAAGAAATACAAAACCTGTGAATTTAAGCATATCAGAGATGTGGTTCAGAGTGTGTTGGAATAAATGCTCCAAATTAAACATCTGAGTTACACCCAAAGACATTGAAAGGTCAATTACATAGAGGAAAACAGGAACATATTCAGACACCCACTGAGATGATACCATTGATGCTCAAGGAACAGACACTGAGGACACTTACTTGTGGGAAACAATCTTCCTGTCATATTGGGCAGGAGATCCCTCTCCCCAACCTGTATATAAAATCAAACAGGAAAAAAAATTGTGAATTTAATTCATCCCATAGTATAGAGGGTCTCAATGATACCACATTGCTATAGTAGAAAGACCATGCCTTCCTCATCCAAGTGTTAGAGCGTAGTGTATGGGATATTATTGGGACAACAGGATGTATCCATATACATTTTTTTTATTTAATTTTAGGAGCCTATCTGGCAACTGCCCACTTGGGCATAAGTCGCCGGAATCAAGATAGCCTAGCACTAGGCTACTTTAAAATAAGAATATGAAAACAAAACAACGATAAAGGGAAGATGGCAACAATCAGAAAGCAGGTCCAGCATCGAGGGGAGGTCCCCCTAAACCCTGCGCAGGAGTGTGCAACCAACAAAGAAAACAATAAAAAAATGAAACCTAGTTAAATAAAGGGGAGAAGGCCAGCCTCCGCCAAAAAGTCTGTAAATCCACCAGTCAATGTGGACGAACTTGGCGGTAGCGCCCCCTCCCATCCTGGTTCTGGGACAGGTAACGTGGGCGAAGATCGCCCAGACTGGGCCATTCAAAAAGAATGTGCCGAACAGTCTGGGAGACAATGCAGTCTTCACAGTAGGGCGCAGGCGAACACTCAATCAAATAGCGGTGCGTCCCGCAAGTGTGCCCAGTTCGGAGATGACAGAAAGCAACCAAAAGCCTTTGCGGGCATTGGTGGGAAGGTTCATGGGAACAGTCGCGGTGCAATGGCACACAACTTTAAGTTCCCTTCGACCATCTTCCATCTTCTTTGCCAAGCAGCCCAAAGAGCTGCCCATATTCCTGCCATGTAGTCGGTGTGCGGAAAAGCAAAATGCTGGTCCGGTCGCAGAGTCCTCGCGGACTCTTTGGCGCCCTCATTCTCCGCAATTCCTACATGTCCAGGAACCCAGCAGAAGATAATCTCGACATCCGCCCTGCTCGCCAAAACCGTGGCGTCACGGATATCGCGAACCAGGGGATACTGAGATTCCAATGCCCCGAGAGTACTCAGGGCGCTTTGTGAGTTGCTATAGATCACAATCCGGTCTCCTAACCGGGGACGTCGCGTAATCTCCCGTACCGAGTGGTGTATTGCCACCAGTTCGCCCGTGAAGACACGCAGCGCCTGGCAAAGCCACGCTAACTTCAAACACAAGGGATACGGAGTGGGAGCCGCCCCGTCTTGGGACTTGGAGCCATCCATATACACTGGCACGGTTCCAGCGTGAGATGAGCTGTGCTCCAAAAAGGTCGAACGCAATACTCCCGGCGCTGTACAAGCTTTGGGAGCAGAGGCGTGGCGACAGGCAAAGCCACGCTCGTACAGGCAAATAATGCACTGTACACGACGGAGAGCGAGTGGCATCTCAATGGGGGAAGTGCGGGGGAAAGTGCGGAAGGCACCGGTCGCCAGACGAAGGCCGGTGTGGTGGATCGAGTCCATCTTCCGCAATACACACTCGGCTGCTGATGCATAAAACTCGCATCCGTAGTCAATCTGAACGTCACGGAACGGAGAATATCCATGGCGCGGGTACAAGAGACCCTAAGGCTGCAAATATGAGCCTCCCAGGTGAGGCGTCGGTCAAATACAAGACCAAGGAAACGGTGCGGGTCCACCACTTTCCAGGCGAATCTAATTTAGAAACAAGTCCAGGTCAAGGTGGAGGCGTGGTTGGCGGCAGAAGTGCACCACCTTAGTCTTGGCCAAGGAAAACCAAAACCTGTGTGCTTCAGCATAGCAAGAGACGCAGTTCAATGCCTGTTGGAGTCGACGCTCCAGAGTTGTCATCTGGGCCGCGCCAAAATAGATTGAAAGTTCGTCCACGTAGAGCTTAGTGAGAACATCTTCCAGCAGCACCGAGGTGATGCCGTTAATGCTCAGGGCAAAGAGACCCTCCACCCAGATCATGTTGAAACAATCTAAGAGAAAGGCCATGCCTGGCTCACCCAGGTGTTGAAGCATGGCGTACGCGACATCCTCAGGACCATGGGCGGTGTCTGCGCATGAAGCAAGAGCGGAATGCAACTCACTCACAGTAAACCTGTCATTGAAGGGTTCTCCACCTCTGGAGGTAAAGTCCAGTTGGAGGCCTTCCCGGCTAGAGAATGCGGAGAAAGCGGTCACGAAGGATTCCACCACAGATGCGGGGTCTGAGATTGCGGTCCCGTTCTCCAGGAGAATGGGACCGCAATCTCCGAGGTCCTGCGAGAACTTGCTTCGAATCCTTTTGACTCGCTTCCACACCTCTGCTAGAGGGGTCTTCCCGTTAAGTGAAGACATGTATGCCCGCCAAGAAGAGCGGCGGGTGTGCTTCGTAATATACTAGAACCTAGCCCTAGCCCGAGGAAATTCAGACAGTGAAATCGTTTGGGCGGCGCTTATAGCGGATGTAAGCATAACGCTTCTGTTTGGGGCCAGTTTCACACTCGGCCGACCAACACGGAAGTGGTTGGCATGCAAAACGGCCAGACGTTCTGGGAATAGTAGCTAGGCCCGCAGCGGAGGTTGCCGGAGAAGAAGTCAAAAGCCTCATCTACCGACCTAAACTCCTCGACTGAGATAGAGATTTCAGTCATTTCCTGAAATGCAGGCCACCGCGCCCAGCACCCTGAGGTGGGCTCTCAGGCAGCAGCCACCCTGAAAATGATATTTGAATGGGAAAGTGATCAGTACCATGGAGGTCATCGACCAACCAACCCCAATTAAAATCAGGCTGTGCATCCAGAGCACAGAGATAGATCAAGGCAAGAAAATGAAGCGGTTCTCGGGCAGTGATACGTAAATTCAAGCTCTTCGATCAGTTCAGCAAAGACTTCTCCCCTGGGATTTATTGAGTATTCTCCCCAGAGTGGATGTCTGCTGTTCAGATCTCCAAGCAAGAGAAAGAGCCTCGGCAGCCGTGCCATGATGCGGCGGAAGTCCCCTGCGTCGAAGTCAGCTGACAGTGGAATGTACGCATAAATAACAGTATACCTCCCATCAAGGTGAAGCTGCACAGCCACTGCCTGAAAGGAGGTATCTAAAGTGAAAAGAAGAACGGAGACATCATGCCGTGTGTACACTGTGCATACCCTAGCCTGGCCCCCATCTCATGGTGGTGGGGTTTCAAAACCCTTATACCCGGGAAGGGCAGGCAGGGGGCATGCACCTAGCATGGTCTCCTGCAGAAAAATAGTTAACAGGGAACGGGACAAGATGAGCCTCCGCAGCTCCTCCCAGTTGGCTCAGAGTCCACAGCAATTCCATTGAAAGCTCGGAGATGCTTCCCAGAGGCAGAACCCCAGGCGCTGTTGCCTTCAATGACTTATTGGGCGAGGTTGGGCTCACCATGCGAGTCTTTTCCTCCCTCCACCTTGAAACCTTAGGTGGGTGTCATGGCTTTGAAGGCTGCGGGGGTGGGGGGCCCTCTTTTCGAAGATCCACAGTCTCCAAGCCACCCAGCCCACCATTAGGCATGGGCGAAGGAATCGAAGCTCCTTTGTTGCTGTCCTCCTTTAAGGGGGCAGCTTTAGGAACCCCAGAAGATGGCCTAGCGACCAACTTCAGGGGTGTTGCCTCCTGTGAGTCTAACGACTCAGTGGAGGCGCGTGGCCATTTCACCTTACGGAAAACAGTCACGCTGGGGGAAGGGGGGGGGAGCCCTGGTTTTAGCTGGGGCTGGGTGTGAACCCTTTGTGCTGCCAACTTTACTATGTGAGTGCCTGGGTTCAGTAGCACCCACAGAAAGGCTCCAAATGGGCGCAGAAACAACTGTGCTCATTGGCCTGGATGGGCCAGGAGAAGAGGGTGTCTTTCTAAGCATTGAGGCATAAAACATCCCAGGCAGAGCCGGACACACCGGGACCAAGTTCTTAGCCTCGCAGAATGAGAGTCAATCCTAGGCCTGAACAGGCAGAATTTCTTTCTCAAGGAGATATGCACCACATTGCTTCGAAGAAGCAGGGTGCGGCTCTCCGCAATTGACACACTTCGCCACACACGATTTGGACTTATTGTGTGTGGCTTTGGAGCAATTTACACAGACTTCGGGTGACCCCAACTTTGCACGTCTACATTAGCGATTTATATGGCCGAAGTGGTGACAGTAATAGCACCTCCACTGCAGTGGCATGAATGCCTTCATGCGGTAGCAGTACCAACTGGCACACGCTGACTCAGGGAGCTTGTCACAGTCGAATGTGATGAAGAGTGTAGGGAGGCCCCTCCCTGTTTTTTCATTACATGTTCGACCTTGACCACCCCATGGTCGGCCAGCTCTAAGGTGATATCCTTTATGGTGTAGTCAATGAGTCCCCTCATATAAACTACTCCTTTCACAAAGTTCATGGTAGAGTGCAGCGATACACTCACAGGTGTGCCATCAAATGTTGAAGGGCACTAATCATGGCCGCCTCGGAGGGATTCGACGCATTCACCAGAAGGCTCCCATCCGAGAAACGGGTCACCTTCGGCTCTCTACCAATCACACTAGCAAAAGCTCTCCTCTGATGGATCACGTTGCCATTACCCAACATGGTGCCATCAGTGGAACAAATAACAAGGAAGCGTTTGAAGCCAGCAGGCTCGAGAAAAACGCTGGGTAATCTCTGAATTAGAGGCCCTGATTTATCGAGGCTCTGCCCTGTGCATTTTTGGTCATAGTCAGGGGCTCTGCCCCCGGGGAGTCAGAGGGGCCAGATGTGCCGATCTTGGCTTGATCGCTTACCAAAATGGCAGCAAACCCATCCGTCCCCGCAGCCCCTGTGGATGGAGAGGAGCCCTGAGTCTTTTTTTTGTTAGTTTTTCTTTTTAGGAGAGGATGGCAGGGAATGAACCCTCTTCTCCCCTCCGCCGGCAGGAGCCCCCAGGCCAGATGGACTGGCCTCAGCAAGGTCCTTCTCCGAGATGGAGAAGGTCTTGGCAGTCGTAGAGGCAACGGCTAGAGGAGAAGATCCCTCCCCTCCTTGTACTGCCTTGGAAACTCTAGCCATTGAGGAGGACCTTGCATAGGAGCAGACTCAAGTACGGTGCTTGGGTGCTGAGCCCAGATTTGCTCCCATGGAAGGGCCTACCGTCTGAGGCTGGGTTGCCTCAAGGACCATGTCTATCTCGGGTGGGGCCTCCATTTGGCCATCCCTCAGGACATCAAAGGTCCTATTGGCAGCAGTGTCATTAGTCTCATCTTGGGAGGTACAGGCTTTGACCCCCGCTAGGTTTAGTATTCTAGCCAGCAGGTCTAGGGAAGCGACCGAAGAGGCCTGGCCTCCCTCTTCCCTTTAAGAGGGTTTGCCCTACCAAGCCGCTTCAATGGGGAGTGGAGAGCTATGGGCCGCCTGCTGGCTTTCTTGGCAGTCCCCTTGGAAAGTAAAAGGGGGACTGCTGCTGGAAAGAGGGAAGTGCCCGAAGGCACCTCCAGACAAGGGGATGAGGGGGAGTCCCCTACACCCATAGGTGAAGGAGAGGAGTAAGTCTACTCTCCAGTTAGAGAAATTTGGAGGGTCCCCTACACAAGCACAAGGGGGGGGGGGGGACCATCTTTTTTTTTCTGTGGAGCTGCCCAAAGGTGGCTCCATTGATTTTGAGGAGGTGGTAGAGCCAGGTGCCGCCATTCAAGACCACCCCTCCCACCAGGTGATCTGGCAGTTCCTAAGCATGGTGGCTCCACCTTGGACATAGCATAAAATTGATAAAGTGTGAAGAGAAAAGGACAAGGGATGTGAGGAAGGTATGGGTGGGGATGAAGCAGGTTGTTAAAAACCCACCATCCCAAACCGGAGCTCAGGGGTTAGGGAACATTTCCCCTCCCCCCTCAGCCCCGATCTGGGATAGTTGACTGTGAAGGAGGTCGGCATCTACCCTGTGAAAATACAGGCCGACCAGAGAAAGTTGTGGGAGAGGTTGTAGGGGAAGTGATGAAAAAGGGGAGAAATGCAGGGTGTCTGAAAGAAGGAGAAGAGGCTAAGCTAGGGCCAGACGGGGTGCTGATATCCATCAGCACTGTGGAAATTGTTGCGCCCGTTACGGGGGGTATCCATAGACAAAGGTAAAGCAAAGTGTGGCTCACTTGGCATAAATAGGTTGTTGAAGGGTTCCCTGCCTCTGGAGGTAAAGTCCAGGCAGGCACCTTCAGTGAGTCCATTGGTGGTGGAACAGGATTGCAGCTAGAGAATGTGGAGAAAGCATGAAAAACTCCACCATGGATGATGGGTCCAATATGGCAGTCCTTTCATTCCAGAGAATTGGAAGGGTGTCCAGCAAGAACTTGGTATCAAATCATTTTGGTACATTTACACCCCTTTACAGGAGGGTGTGTTCCTGTTAAGTGGCTTTCCTTTGAAAGATACCACAACCTAACCTTATTCAATAAAATTCACCAAAGATTAAACAACCAGACATTTTAGGAATGGTAGTCAGGCCCATGGGAATGTGGGCACCAGAGAAGAACTCACCACACATCACTGTGAGGTAGTTTCTCAGGCAGTAGTGGCCTAGAAAAAGACATTTTAATGGGAAAGTGATCACTACCATGAAGGTTAGCAATCACCTCCCACCCCAAATCAGGTTGTACATCCGGAGAGCATAGGGTAAGATCTTGAAATTAAAATAAAGTGGTTCTCAACAATGATGTGTATATTCATCCACATTAAGGACACCAATAACCAGCTCTTCAATTAGGTTGACAAGGACCTAGCCCATGGGATTGGTCATGTAGTCTTCCCAGAATGGGGTGCTTACCGTTCAGATCCCTGAGGAGAAAGAGCGTTGGAAAACATGTCGTAACATAGTGGAAGTCTGATGGACAGCGGAATGTATGCTGAAATAAAAGTATACCTCCCATCCGGGTGAGGCTGAACTGCCACTACCTGAGAGGAGTTATTTAAAGTCAGAGAAAAAATGATCTCATGATGGGTGTATATTGACATCCATTTGCCCATCCCCCATCCTGTGCTGGTGAGGTTGCAAAACCCTTGCACATTGGTGGGTAGGCAGGGGCCACAATTATATGGTCTTGGGGAAACAGGTGGCAAGTCTACCCAGCTCCTACCAGTTAGCATGTGCCTCACAGCAATTCCATTGAATGAAAGTGCCCTCCCTCTAGGCCTAGTTAAGAGGAGATGTGGATGATTCTTGAATTTGGGCTCCTCTAGTAGCCATGTAGGCATCACGAAAGTGATTCAATTCCAATCAAACATGCCCAAGAACATCAGGAGTGATGGATGTGATTTGCTTGTGTAAGTGATGAATATCTCTAATGGGTACACTGTACACGCTTTTTTTTTTTTTTTACATAACCCCACAACTAAAAGTTCAAATGCATCATGTGCAGATGTTGTGGAGGACAGCTACCATCCTTCCCTTCCACTCCATCTCTGTAAATATTTTTCATTCATGAATTCTTTTGTATAACTTTAGCATAGTGCAGAGGAGCACAATCTTCCTGAAAGATGAGTGTCAATAAATTGGGGGTACTGAAAAAAATTCCAACATAGCAAGGTAATTGTGATGTCACAGTGGGTTTCAAAGAAAAGTGATCTAATCACTGAATCTCATGCTAGAGAACACCACACAATAACCTTTGGGCTATTACACTCATGTTCAACCTGACCATATGAATATAGTCTAGTTCATATCTCTACATTGTGTCAATGGACATACCATGAAACATGAGAAATACACTCAGCACTAAAAATACATAACCTAAATAATGCTCATCAATTTCAATCTCAGAATAATAATAACAGTAATCAGCTATCGAGAGTAAATGTAACACCAAGTTTATAAGCTGTAAAACACAAATGCTTTTACATGCAATTCCTAATCATCAAGCACATTTAGAGAGTAATTTCTATGGACCATGAAGAAAACTTATTCAAATAGCTTCAATCAAATCATCACTAACAAATGGTCTACCAGAATGCTTTTTATGTTTCTTTCAACTGTTTATTCCAACAGTGAATGTCATTTTCATGTGGTCACTGTTCATACATGAAGATACATTGCACGAACCATAAAATGTACTGCCCCTTCTTTGCACAACCATAATCTTACTGGGGCACTAGTATGCAGTCAGCCAGCTTAGCTTAGCCTAGACTAACTATGAGATAAAGATTAAGCTTAGCTTACACTAACTACAAGATGTTGTAGTAGTTAGGTAGGAGTCTGTCTCCCCTCACCACTCCAAATGCCTACCTAATCCCTTTCTTCTTTTTCCGTGTGCCTAGGCTGACTGAGAACTGGGTGATCATAATCCAAGTGGGGAACCCGATGGACTTCCACCAAGCCCCCATTCATTGCAGTCTCCTCTCCGGTGTATCTTTCAGCACATTTTAGAATTAATATATTAAAATGTGGACTGATAGATCATAATTGTGACTGACCCTTGAAAATTAGTGTATAGTCAGTAGCTAACAGCAAGAAAAGGAAGCTGGATAAAAGATCAGGTGGTGTTAGTCTGTGTGAGTGGGTGCGATTGTATGTTTGAGTATGGCAGTGAATCTTTGACTAAAATGCCTTCTCCTTTTCACCTCCTTGGGACCTCTTAGACAAGTTGTGACAAGTGATACAATGAGCAAGGACAATCTAAGTGACTGCATTTTCAATCAAGCGGTAGAGAATGGTTGCACCTCCCAGTTCCCCGTAAGCTCAAAATGCTCCCCAGAGTCTCATTTCCTGGACCATATATGGATACATTAGAAGCAGGTCCGGCTGTGCCTTCCCTTCCCTCTGCCCCTATTTTTCCAGAGAATCTTGACCATTTATATTATCAGTACTGATTCTTATATACATATATTTCTGCAGTGGTCGATATAATATATTGTAGGGCCGTATATATATTTTGGACTTTTGTATATATTATTATTATTATTCATTTTGTGTGCAATTTATTTATGATAAGTAAAATTGCAGAAAAGAAACAAATGTATTCGTTTATATGTAGGTATTAATTTTGGGTGTGAGCTATCTATGTTTTTTTATATATATACATATATATTGGGGGTTGTTTTGTGTACATATATTATTTTCAATAATTGGATTCATCATTATTTTTTTATATATCTAAATAAAGTCACAATTAAATTACCTCTCATTGTCCTCCCCTCAAACACCCAGGCGTCTCTACTTGCGCAGTAGGTGGTGTGACTGCAGGACTCTAGAACCTGCTGCCCCAATGTTTCATTACAATAATATAGCTATTTAAAATTATACCTTGACTTTATTGACACACACTACATTAAGAGTGAAAGAAAAATTATATACTCCTCTGCTTACCTGAACAATTCTTGAAATAAAACGGAAAACAATGCACCAAATGCAATAGTGTCTTGAAGAGGTTTCACAATGACAAACAATATTGATGAAAAAAGCAGAGCCAACAGCCAAAAGAATGCACTGAAAAAAAAAAGAAATACAATATAATTACATCAAACTTTTGCATAAGTAAACAAAAATTCCATCATAAACCTAGTATGACAGTATTTTTAATTCTTTATTATTTGAAAATATTTGGCAAATGTTCAAAATATTTAATAAAATTATATAGTTAAGTTTTACCAATAATGAACCATATAAATTGTTTACCTTGCCACTAGCATAATGGTTCTGACTGGATCCTTAGCAATAGTAAAAATAAACATACTAAGAGGTGGTCCAAATGCAATCATGCTGCAACCGAAGAATTGAGCAAGCGTCATTGTAATGATTAATTATTCT
This sequence comes from Ceratothoa steindachneri, assembly GCA_963969495.1. NCBI lineage: Eukaryota > Metazoa > Arthropoda > Malacostraca > Isopoda > Cymothoidae > Ceratothoa > Ceratothoa steindachneri. The sequence goes on from OZ018334.1 coordinate 23,141,614, forward strand.
TCTATTTTACCTGATGAGAATAAAATATCTGGAATAAAACCAAAGAAAACGTAGTGAATTAAGATTGAATACTTAGTAAAATAAAGCAAAACCAACGGAGGCATCTCTGCCAGATTTTCACAAAAAGGTTTGTAAAGCTAAACCTTTTTGGAAAAACTGGGAAGTAAATATTTCTAAAAAGTATAGGGAGTGGTGAGGACCAGCTACAAGTTAAAATTTACACTTTTTGTTGAAACCATTGAAACTTGCAGATTGGAAAAAATACAGATGCTGTGGCATCAAGAAATGACTAAAAGTAGACAAGAAATTAAGGAATGTAAACTCTGCACAAGTGGGTAGAGGGAAGCACCTAAAACCATATATATTTGAGAGGAGGAAACACCCTCTCTACTATGAGAGACTTGGAGGGGCTCTTAAGACAGCACAAGGGGAGCTACTCAAAGACAGCTCCAAATGGGATAGAGGTGAAGCTCCTCTATCAGTTGAGGCTGGTGAGAGGAAGCCTCTCACCGATAATGAGAGGGAAATTAAGGAGGGCATAACTTTTCATGGGTGGAAAAGTTGAAATTCAGAGTAAATCCCACTTGTGGCATGGTTGGCAAGTGATGGTTGGATCTAGCTGAGTGACCAGCCTCAGAGAGCTCAGGGTCACCACACTCAGCATCCAATGGAGGGGAGCCAGATCCATAGTACAAGGCTATGAATGAATGAGTAATGATTTATAGATGGATGAATGACACTGAGTAGATGAATTAAGAGTGATAAATTTATGTAAGATAACTAGTTGATTGGAAAAAATAAAAAGGGATAAAAAGTTATTTTAAGATATTTACAGAATAATGTTTTGATGGATGAATGAGGAGGATGGGGATGAAGGGGTGAAAGCTGATCAGTGAATGGGGGAAAGATAAAATATATTGAATATATATTAAAATTTATTTTAAAATATTCATATTATTTTAAAGTAGAATAATATATATTTGGAATAAAGAATTTTTAAAATTTATTATAATATGTTCGAGGAGGCCAGCCTCTTTTGAAAATATAATCAAATCCCAATCCACCCCACCAGCCTAGCCAAGTATGGGAAGTAGGGAATAGGCACCATCTGCTCCCTGGTGCTCCAAAAGATGGGTGTTAGGGAGATCTCCCAGGTTAGAACACTCCACCATCATGTGGAACACTGTGAGGGGCACAAAAGTAATCATAATAAGAGGGTGGTCCCCTTTCCATTAGGTGCTTATGAGTAATTTTGGTTTGGCCCACCTGGAGATGCATAACCAACACCTGCAAAGATCTCTTTGAAAACTCACTTGGCATTGAGAAGGTTATACATATACAAAAAACTATTTGGTTGGGGAACAAAGTTAAAGGTAAAACCAGACCAATAGTGCTGATGATGGGAAGTGAAAGGAAGAAGTATGGAATATTAAAAAATCCAAAGAAACTGATGGGGAAAACAGATCAAGTTAAAAAAATAGTAGGAATATCACCTGACCTAACAAGGAAACAAAGAGAACAATCTGAGACAAAAACTCAAAGCATGCAGGGAGCAGGAAGAATCAGGATTGTATATAAAAAAAAGGTAGTTGTTCAAGGCAAGAATGGAAAGAGTATAAATATATAAATAACATACTGATGCAACAATGTAAGGAGAAAAACACATGGATAATAAGATTGTTGAACATTCAGGGACTTAAAAAAGCAAGGCAGTAGAGATAGAAAAATTAATTGAATATAATACAGGGTCTTTTTTTTTTAAATGTCCCACTTTTGAATTTTAATAAAATCAAGAATAATTTTGTGATCACAATGAAACTTTCAGAAGTTGTTGGTAATAGTTGTTAGTTCTTTGTCTTAAAATGGCTAATTGATTTGTTTATTATTTTAGAAGTTATGCCAGTTTTAGTAAATTGGTCATTTTTTGCTAGAAACATAAAGCGCAAAAGGTTTTGTTAAAAAAAAAAAAATTTGGAATGCTTCATTTTCAGCAAAATTTGTGAAAATTGTGAAGTAACAAATTTACTAGCATCATAGTTATTCCTAGACTATAAAAGGAGAAAATTTTTCCCCCTAAAAAATCAGTATTAAGAAATTTTGCAAACTGAAAACATGGAAGCTCCTGGAAATGATTGGCTGGAAAAAAAAATTGTTGAAACATTCTTCAGATGCAACTATTCAGTGGGTTTTAACACAACAATGGATGAGAGTGAAGGAGCTCAAGACCTACATCATGATGAGTGCTATACAAACTAATTAAAAAAATTTGAGGCACCGGTAGTGTACAAGATGGATGAAATGGGTGTGTTGGCAGAAAAGGTGCAGAACAACATAAAATTGAAGAGTTGCGTCCAAAACGTTGAATGGTCATTGTAGAAATCATTGATAAGAAGATCAGAACAAGTGGGATTATCAAAAAGTGCAACATATAATGTAATGAAGAAAAAACTGAAATTTAAGCCATACAGGTTGTGCAAAAATTAGAAGACAAGGATTTTGCAAAAAGAAAATCATATGCAGAAGAATTTAAAGGAAAATTTGGGAAAGTTGATGTACTGCCTGTGATAATGTCTGATGAAGTACACTTTCATCTCAGCAGATGCAATAATAAGCAGAAGAATAGAATATGGTCAGATCACAACCCAGAAGCTATACACCAGAAAGAGCTGCACCCTGCAAAAACCACTATATGATGTGTGATAAGACCTCAGAAGATCATTTGGCCGTATTTTTATGAGAATGAAAATGGAAATTCAGTCACTGTGAATAGTGAAAGATACCGAAATATGCTTGAAGAATATTTTTTACTCAACTTTTGAAGGCTTTGAAATAGACAACTGTTTTTCCAGCAAGATGGTACAATATCACATACATCAAATGAAACAATGCAGTTGTTAAGATGAAACTTCAGAAAAAAATCCTTTCTTGAAACAGTGAAGTGGCCTCCAGGATTCCCCAATTTAACACCACCTTTAGATTTTTCTTTATGGGGATATTTAAAAGATCGTGTTTACCATAATAATCCTAGAAGTATCCAATAACTAAAAAAATAATAGAGACCTACAAGCTGATCCATGGGTTCAATCAAGGACATCCCTTACACCATGTTTTTCCAACTGAACACCAACAATTTGAGAGGCCACTCCCTGAAGCTAGCAAAACCAGATCATTGGAGGAAAACCTTAAAAGGAAACTGGTTTGCCATTAGAGTAATTGACTCCTGGAATGCCCTCCCACAGAGTGTGGTAACTGCCCCAACAATAGCCGCATTCAAAGCACATTATGACATACCTTGGTATGATTAACTAGGATGCTGGCAACTAGTCCAAGAGGTGGGGGCGAACAATACAAGAAGTCCTCCTCTTAATTCCCCACTATCTATTCATAGGTAAGCCGCCGACATTTAGCAATTGCCTTTTGCATTCAAATCTGAAGCTAGCCTCTTGAATTAAGAATATTACGAGTTTCTTTTTAAGTTATGGGGGGATGGGGTACAACGCCCACAATTAAGTTTTGGGCAGAAATAGCCTAAAGTAGGCAGCACTATTGTCTATGATTTTGATAAATGTGCAGAGCCGATCGTATTAATTGTAGCCCAGAAATAACACCCCCTAGCATGCATCCATAAACTCAAGTATTACCATTATAAGTGCTATCAAAAATGTTTACACTGGGGATTATACATGTATTAGCGTGGAAGAGATATAGATATAGGTGAACATACAAAGTGGAATATGCCAGGGATGTACTGGTTCAACAAACCTTTTTAAAATTGTGACATACCAGATCATAGAAGAACTAGAGAAAAGAGCAACAGGCTTTCAGAGCAACTTGTTTAGTATAAAGTCGAGCTGTACTATGCAGATAATGTACTTTTACTAGCACACTGCATAGATACAATACAAAATCTGCATCTAATTACATAGACAAGCAGGATATATGGACTGGAGTAGAAAAATAATATTCAATATGAAAAATATACCAGAACAAATAGAAGGCATAAGAGTGACAGAACAAATCAAATACTTGGGTATCACAATTGATAATTCAAGAAGCTATTACAAAACACAAAAAAAGTAATATATAAAAAAGGCACAAAAACCTGTAAATTTAACCTACTCCATCATAGAGAAAAGTTGCAACAAATTGTTGATAGGCAAGACATATTGGAAGAACATAGCACTACCATCAGTACTCGGTAAAATTGAAGATCCATAGCCTGAGAGCTTCCCCACTCGCATTCCCATTATATTTTGGCCATTTTCCAATATGTTTCATTAACTGGTTTTATTACTTGTTCCTGAGGGCGAGCGTAGCAGGCCGAGTGGGGGAGGTGTTATGGGGAGCATACAGCCTGAAATCAGCTTCCCATAACCAAACTCAATAAAATATTAGGTAAAAGTGAACTAATAAAACAATAGGTGAAACATATTGGGAAAAGGACAAAATATTATGGGAATGCGAGCAGGGAAGCTTGCAGGTATGGATCTTCAGAATTACTGAACTAGATTCAAAGAAAACACTGAATATGTACATACAAAATTACGAAAAGTGACAAGGAAGAAAAGTGTATATCTATGATATACACTTTATAGCAGTTTCAGTACTTAATGTTGGCAAATATCTAATTATTATGTCATGACGAAAACAAGATTGGGTGCCATTTTTAAATTAAAACAATCTAGTCAGTTTAATTTGTTTTATTTTTGTAAAGTCTCCGCCTCAAAAGAATTAGTTACATAGGGGGTTTATAGTCTAGTTTTTTATTTTTGTAAAATACTTTAAATATTTTTTTTTAATTAGGATGCTATAATTGTGTACATATTGATGTGAATGGGTTACATAACATGCTATAAATAAATAGAGGCCTAACAAGATTTGGCAATCACGCCTATGAATTAGAAACTTAAGATAGGCTTTTTTGAATTAGGAATATTTATGAGTTGTTATTGAGGTGGGATGCAACCTCCCACAATTAAGCAGGAGGTATGGGGAGGTGAAGCCCCTATTTCAAAATTAGGTTAAAAATTATAATATAATATGATGCGATTGCAATAGCCCCCCCCCCCCCTTTCCCAAAAAGCACTTTTTAAAAAATTTGCCCAAGAAAAAACATTGTCTACATTAAAAAATGGTAAATATGTAGATTAGCGACTTGAACGATGGGATGTACGTCCGTGTTCCCAAATGATTCACGTTTTTGGAGTACATTTAAGGAGATGGCTCGTGTGGGGGTAAACATAATGGGGGACCACACTACGATGATCCTGAGTTTCCTTAAATTGGGAGGGGGGGGGGGCACAGACCCCCAGTATATAATCCTAATTGTTTATAGACTAATGTGCTAATGTTTACAGAGGTGAATGATTTAACCAAATCATGTCAGAGCCTTTAATCATCTTGCGAATTATAATGGGGGTGGGGGTCTGACATCAGACGACTCAAACGCGCCTGAATATTCCGGTAGGGGTGAACGAAAATATTTACCAAAAAAACACTTTTTCAGCCGAGTCGCTAATCTACATATTTACCTAAAAAATAATTGTTTATATATATATATATATATATATATATATATATATATATATATATATATATATATATATATATATATATATAAATTATTAAAAAATTTGAGGGTGGGCATAAACTGAAAAATAACTGAACTACTATATAACATGTGGAAAATCAGGAGGAGAAAATTGAAAAAACTTAATATATCATAGAACCATGTGAATGAAAAAATTATCATAACTGAAGCTTAGGTTAGGGCAGGTTAGGTCTGTGAGTAAGAGGGATATGGAACCTGTTAGGTTGAATAACAGATTCGATGTCCTGAGAGAGGAAGAGGTTGAAAGTGATTTGTCTGATGTGGTTGTGGCAGAAAGTGAAATAAGTGGTAGTTTGAATGAGAACAGGAGGGAGGGTAATGCTAGGCCTAGGGAGACTAGGAGGATGACTGAGGTGCTTGTGAGAGTTTGTTTGCTGGGTGCTGGTGTAAATCATGTGTCTGAGAGGTATGATAGTCTGGTGTCTCGGTGTGAGAGGGCTGTAGTTGTGATTACTCATGTGGGAGTAAATGATGTACAGAAGGTGGGTTCATGTGAGTTATGAGAGAGGTACAAAAGGTTAGTTGAAAGGATGAGTGATAGAGTGAAAAGCGTTGTTTCAGGCGTGCTTCCGAGATTGGATATGGGGGTGGAATGGTTGTCTGTGCAATTGGACTGAATGAGTATGTGAAAGGACTCTGTGAGGAGTCAGGATTAGTGTTGGTAGATGTTTGGAATTGGTTTTATATGAATAAGACATTGTATGCATTGGATGGACTCCATCTAAGCCAGGATGGGGTTGACATGTTGTGGCAGGAGTTAGATAGTGTCATTGGGTCTTTGCCGGCAGGAAACTAGTTACTGATAGTGGTCATGGAAATACAGGAGTACAGGGTGGGCAGGGAAAAGAAAGAGATGCAGAGGAGATAGAGTGGAAGGTATATATTCTAAAAGAGGTGCTTCAGGGATAGGAGGGCTGAGTTGTCTTTATACTAATGCTCATAGTCTTAGAAATAAGAAAGATGAGTTATTTAGTTATATTATTGATGAAGATATAGATATAATGTGTGTAACAGAATCATGAGTTAATGAAAATAAATTTAATGACAATGTGAGTGAATTTGAACTACAGGGTTATGATATGTACATTAGTCAAAGGAGAGATAGGACGGGTGGTGGGTTGATTATTTATATCAGAAATAGCATTTCTTCAAATCTAAATAATTCTATAAAGCAAGGAGAAGTTGAGTCACTGTGGATAGATATTAGGGTCAGTAAAAATAGGATAATACACTTGGGAGCAGTTTACAGACCACCTGGACAGACTGATTGTATTGATGAGTTAATGATCAAGGAAATAAGTAAAGGATCTGAAGTAGATACAGTTATTCTTGGTGACTTTAATTTAAATTGTGGACTGGGAAAATATACTAGGAATGGAAAGAGCAAGTTGTAAGTTTATCAAATACTTCGAGATAATTTTTTTTACTCAATTTGTTAATAAACCCACAAGGGGTGCCAATATATTAGATCTGATTCTTTCACTTGGTTCAGGAATTGACTGTCGGGGAAGCATTGGGAAATAGTGATATCAGATAGTTTGTTTTAACTTGAGAATAGTGAAAGGAAGAATATCAACAAGCTCCACAAAAACTCCAAATTTTTATAGGAGTGATTACAATAAATTATGCAACTTGCTAAATCAGATTAGGTGGGATATAGAATTCAGGGGAAAGAATACTTATGAGATGTGGGACACTTTTAAGACTATATTAAACATAGTCCAGGAGCAGTGTATTCCAATGAAGGCTATTAGGAAGAAATGTAGGCCATTGTGGTGGAATCAGGAGATAGCTAGGAAAATATTTGAGAAGAAAAGGGCATACCAGAGATTACAGACAGAGAGAAACAAACTGGAGCTATTTCACCAAACAGGAGCTATTTCAAGATTTAATTTAAAATATAATTAAAAATTCCTTTAGTGTTATGTCTAACACTCAAAGTTAACTATCTTCCTGAACTTAAATATATTACACCAAAAAATCCAAAATGAAAAAAACGTCACTGAATAGAGAGCTCACTGAGAACACATCCGATCACTACTGGGGCTACATAATTTAGTACTGAATGGCTGAAAAGACAGGAAACAGAGTTGTGCTGAATGGGGTGAGGTCAAATTGGAGGGATGTTATCAGTGGCATACCTCAGGCCCTTTATTATTCGTATTTTATATAAATGATCTTGGGGAGGCTGTAAATAGCAAAGTGTCAATTTTTGCTAATGATACTAAATTGGCAGCTGTAGTCAAAGAAGTTGAGGGTAGCTTTAAAGTGCAGAGTGACATAAATAAGTTATTAGCTTGGGCTTAGAAGTGGCAGATGACTTTTAACCTTAAAAAATGCATAGTTCTTAACATGGGAAGGGATAATAGGGAATTTAGCTAAGAAATGGATGGCATTGGCTGAATTCAGTTGTGGAGAAGGACTTAGGTGTAATAGTAGATAGGTCACTGAAGTTTTCAAAGCAATGTATTGAGGCAACAAAAAATAGAGCAAATAGGGTTCTAGGATACATTAAGAGGAAAGTTAGCTACAAAAGTAAAGAGGCCATCCTTAAACTCTACAACTCTTATGTCAGGCCACATTTAGAGTACTGTATACAAGCATGGTCACCACATTTTTAGACATGACATCAACCTGCTAGAGTCAGTACAAAGGAGGGCAATAAAAATACTACCTTCCCTGAATATGAAGATAGACTGAGGGTATTGAATATGTTCTCATGTGAGAGAAGATGTGTGAAGGGCAGGGTTGGTTGGGAAAAACCTCTTGACCTGTTTACCAAGTTTTTCCTGGGTAAAACTGGAAAAAACATACAAACATAAAATTTCATGTAAGTATAATATTAATATAAGATTACATCAATAACATTCAAATATATTATAAATTATATTTTATTGACAGGATGATCAACAACAACCTGTCAGACTGTGTTACTGCTTGGCTTAATCTCATCGCAGATAGCAACATCAATGAAGAAATAAGAAATGAAATAAAGAGAAGGTTAAATGAAGTTGTAACACCACAACACCTCCTTGCTTATTTAATTGGTCACCAAAGACAAGATGCCATTGAAAAAAAATGACAAATGGATTGCTTTAACGGACGAACAACAAGATATTGCATGTAACTATGTTGATCATTTGGATGAAAATTTAATGGTTATCCTGGCAGCATATGAGACAGAAGACATCACAATATTTCGAAAAATAGCTTTCCAGACATCTCTGAGAAAATTATTACCTCAAAAATATTGGCAATATATGATAAAAGTTTCTTCATTAGATCTAGTTAAAAAGTTCTGCTCCCTGATGTTATCTATTTCATCATGTCCACCTTCGAGTGCTGGGATTGAGAGGTTGTTCAGCACAGCAGACCAAATTCATACAAAGTTAAGAAAGAGAGTCAACAATGAACGTGTTGCTAAGCTTATTCACGTATACAGGCACTTTGGGTGGAAGGAACCAAAAGATAATGAAGACAATAATAGCATCATAAGTGAAAGCACATGCCAATCAACTTCTAGATATTCAGAGGATGACCTTAAGGAATTCATGGATTTTGGATAATCAGAATTGTGTATCTTTGTTTGTCGGGGGCATCATTTAATTTTTCCAACTAGTAATGAAAACCTATGTTACGCTAACTAATATATTATCATTATTATTATGAAGCTAGAGGTATATAGTTTAGTCTATCTGTTCTAATATAGTAAATATATCAAACTTAAGTGTATAAATATATTAATAATCAATTAAAAGTTCAATTCTTCCTTTTTTATCCTTTTTACTAGTTTTTCCCCCCCAAAAATCAAATTTACCCAGTTTTTTCCAGGGGAAAACTTACCCTGTTACCCAGTTTATCCCGGGCAAAACAGAAGTGGGGAAAAACTAACCTTGCCAACCTTGGTGAAGGGAGATATGATTGAGCTTTTTAAAATCTGATCTGGGATGGATAAGTTGGAATTTAGCAAGTTATTTGAGTTGGAGGTAGTAATAGGACTAGGGGTCAGTACTTAAAAATTAAAAAACAGAGGTGCAGGTTGAATGTTAGAAAACATTTTTTCACCAATAGAGTGGTAGATTACTGGAATAGTTTGCCATCTGAGACAGGAGACAGTCCAAACTTGAATGTTTTCAAAACGGAGATTAGATGATTATATGGGGAGGGAGGGAGGTTATTCTGGATTCATTCCTGTAGATGCAGTTTTTTATTTGTATATTATAATTGATTTGGATTTTAATGAGTGTAAAATATTTATATTTAGAGGTCACTAAATGAGCTTAAAGTTTGACATTTTTCACAATTAGGTTACTATGGTTCTTGGTTTATAATTATAGTTCATATATTAAATTTTTAGCTGGTATCTTAAGTAGAAGGCTAATCAACACAATAGAAATACCAATTAATGCACAAAAACTAAATAAATAAAATTAAAATAAGGCGCAGCATTAACAAGGTTTCATTAGTGTCATAAACATCTGGCAGAATATGGCAAATGCCCAACACTGACCCACTACCGCTTACACTATGCCATGGTGTCTAGTTGCTCGGGTGATGCTGTGAGAGACGGATGCACTGAGTTGTTTCCCTCTCTACTACATGCAGTTGTACAGTGCAGCCTAGACAATAAGGGTCATTTTCCTTATATTTTTCATTTGTTATAGGTACCATGGCATCTGTAACCAGAGCTATGACAAGTGTCTACCTATTGATTCAGTCGAGCCTACCATCATTGGGAGCATGCTACCATCAAGCAAACAGGTGCTTCAATACTATCTCTACCTCCATCTTAACCAGATGATGACCACAAAGGAAGCAGCAGCAGAAACGGTCACACTAGTGAGTACCTTCTGGGATTGCGCATGTATTCCAATGCAGAAAGTGCAGCAAGTAAAAGAGAAGGTTATACGACTATATGATAACTAGAAAAGTCTAAAGAAGAACAAAAACAGTCAAACAGAAAAACAACAGAAGAATGAGAATGATTTCCTTTTGCCCCTTGATCGCCTCTTAGACATTGCACATGAAGATGCGATGTCAATGATTGCGCCGAGGCACAATGTCAACAACATGGGACATGTCTCTTGCACGTCAAGAAGAACAACAGCAGAGGGATGAAGAGAAAAGCGTAAACTGGAAGAAATTTCTGAACTCGCATCCAGCTCTACATCAAGTTCCAGCAGTTCCAGTCCCACTCATTCCCCTTTTCAGTGTCATGGTGCAGAAAAAGATGCTGATGGCTGTGTTTCAGGGCCATCTTCAGTCATCATACCCCTAATAAAGCGCACTGGGAGCTTGAAGAAAATCATATATCCACAACTCTCAGCCTGGATGGATAGGGCCAAGATATCTGATCATGCAGGAGTTCATATACAGTAAACCCTCGATATAACTAACTATATGGGGTGGGGGGTCATTTGTTAAAGCCAAAAGTTCATTAAACCCAATGGTTGTCAAAAGCAATGGAAATAACGATGATTGGTTCGTTAATCTATATATGTAAATATGTATATAAAGACTGTATTGCATGGATATGTAATTACTAATAAAGTTAAGTGGACTACATGATTTAATGAACTTCGGGTCATTAAACCTGATGGAGTTTGGCCAGGAAATTTGGTTCGTTATATCCAAAATTCGTTATATTGAGGGTTTACTCTACTTGCAGCAGCTGCAAAAAGCATTGCTCATGATCCCCAAAAACTGGTGTTAAACCGTGAGTCCTCCCAGCGAGACTGGAGGAAGTTTCATGCAGAAGCCATCAAGGAAATTAAAGACTCGTTCAGGCCTTTGGTGCTGCTGTTTATGCATTGGAATGGCAAAATGGTGCAGACAGCGGCAGGTGGTGCTGCAGCTATAGTCGACCGACTTTATGTTCTGGTTTCAGGACATGGCATTGCAAAGCTATTGGGAGTCCCAGTCCTTCCCATTGGCACTGGCCAATGCCGTGATGACTGCTCTCGAAGACTGGAGAGTAACGGATCACATTTCTGCCCTATCCTTTGATACCACAGCTTCAAACACAGGAATTTCATCAGGAGCATGTACCATAATCAAAGTTTTTCACCTCACTTGTTGTCACCACATCTTGGAACTGGTGTGTGAGAGGGCATTTACAGCATGAATCAGCCCGTCTTCTGGACCTGATATTGCTCTCTTCAAACGATTTCAGACCAAGTGGAAGGACTTGGACAAATCTCTGCCTCAGCCATTCACAGAGAAAGAAAAACCGCCACATTTCCTTGAGCGTTGCGATATCATGATTGAATTCAACCGACTACTGGAAGAACACACGCCATGTGATGACAACAGAGAGCTGCTAGAGCTGTCTATAATTGTCTTGGGTGTACAGCCGAAGCATGAGATCAGAAGTTTGCATCCTGCTGGCCTCCACCATGCCTGCTGGATGGACAAAATTATCTACGCCATCAAGATCTACCTGTTCCAAGATTCAGAGCAATTCCACCTCACTGCAAGCAAAAAATCTGGAGTTCAACGATTTGTCACTTTCAGCATCTCAATGTACATTGTGTCTTGGTTTCGCATGACATCTCCAGCTGCAGCCCTGGCACAAGACCTCCAGCTGCTTAAGATGCTGGTGTCCTACCCCAACAAGGCAGTGGCCAAGACAACAGCTACAGTCTTTGGGCACCATCTCTGGAACTTGAGTAAGAGGCTGGTTGAGCTACCCCTAAATATTGATATTTTAAAAAATAACTTTACTTAGATTGTTTTCAGAACAAATGGAACATTTGAACTGCCCATCCCTGGTAAAATATCAAAAAATCAAAATTACCATCAAATAAGGGTCACCCTAATGGTAGTGTTTTGAGGAGTGTGTTTAGCGGTATTGAGGTAACTGCTATGGAGAGTGCAAGGCTTGTGAAGGGTGAAAGGGTGTCTGTTAGAGTGAGTTGGAGTAAGGATTTGAGTTTGAATGTGGGTGAGAACACTGTGTTATTGGATGGAAAGGGTGCGTATTATAAGGTAAGGCATGTTGCTTGTGTGTTTGATCGCTTGATGAGAATGAATGATCCTTTTGTATGTGTGCAGGCGGACCCCAAAGTAAAAGGGCAGGTGAGAGGGATCCAAGTTAGTGATGTGCTGGGTCACCTCTCCACTGTCCGTGAGGCAGGTGTGGATGATTGTACTGTCAGGGTGAATGTTGTGAATGAAAAAACTTGTGAGTGGATGTATGATGAAGTGAAAAGGATGGTGAAATTGGGCACCCCAATCTATCAGCAGCCAAGACATTTCCCACATCCAGTTGCTGATGAGATTGAGGACTGAAAGAGGCAACAGCTGAAGATGTTGAGTTGGCATACCCGGTCTATAGTGTGAATGCTAAGATGCTTGAATTGTATATGGATGAGAGTGGGTACTGTATGGTGGGATTTCTAATGCAAGAGCAGCGTTTGAATGGAGAGAATGTAAGACAGATAATTGGGTATGTATCAAAGGCTATGAATGCGGCAGAGCGAAAGTATTTGACTGTGGAGTGAAAGTTCGCTGCGATAAGGTATTGTTTGAAAGTGCTGCATCCATTTTTGTATGGTATGAGGTTTGTGATTAAAACGCATCACCAACCTCTAGTGTATTTGCAATGTATTAAATGGGCTGATAGTAGGATTGCAAGGAATTTGGAAGATTTGAGTGATTTTGACTATGTGATTAAGTACATGCCTGGTGAATATAATGGAGTGGCTGATTTGATGTTGAGGTATCCTGGTTCGAATGATGAAAGTGTGTGTGGAGTGAGTGGTCCGGAGTACTTGCCAAAAGGGATTATGAATGGAAAGGAGAGTAAGGGTGGTGGTGATTCTTTGTTTGAGAGCGTATGGAATGGTTTACAAGACTTGAAGAGTGATGGAGTAGATGTGAGAGTGCCTAATAGTGTGGATGACTTAAGGAAGGAGGTAATGAGTGAAGTATATAGGAAGCTGAGAGTATTGGTATGGCAAAAGTGTGGAATTTTATGAAAGAATTGAGAGCAATGTGTGTGCCAGGGGTTCTTCCATTTCAGGAAGTGTTGATTGTAGTGAGTCATCTGTATGGAGTGATTGTCTATGTGCACTTTGGTGGAGAGGCCAATCGTGTGCGGTATGCATTACAATTGCGTGATTGAGAAGTGTTCATATATAAGGGAAAAGAATGATTGTCTGAAGAAAGATGAGTGTGTGGTCATGTGGGTGTTGATGATGGTGTGGATGTCGGTGTGATTGTTCCTTCTGTGTATCGTGAACATGGTGGACCTGGTATGATGGTAGCGAGAATGAAAGTTGGTGAAGGTTCTTTTGTGGTTTGATTGACACAGGAGCTCAAGTGTCTTTAGTGAATGAGTGTATTCTGAGTAAGTATAATGAGTTTAGATGTTGGAAGCATAAACCTGTGAAGTTATGGATAAGTGGATTGGGAAATGGAATGATAGTGGCGTGAGAACAGATTAGTCTGAGAGTAAGTTTGGGAAGTGGTGTGAATGTGAAGCATGATTTTGTGATTCTGAAAGATGAGCACATGCCATGTTGTTTCTTGCTTGGTGTGGACTTTATGAGATTGAATGATTTGTCTTTGGATGCTGAAAAGGATTGTGTCATGAAAGGTGAATATGAGGTGATGAGGTTGAATGAGTGTGTGAAGAATGTTGTCAAGTTTTGTGGTATGATTAAGCTGGTCATGGATGATGAGAATGAGGTTTTAAGTGATGATGATATTCTTCAAATGCGAGAAATGTATCCTTTTGTTAGTGAGTTGAAGAGGTGTGTGATGATGCGTATTGATTTGAATGAATGGCCTGAATGTTTAAGTGATTTTAAAAGATATGCTAAGGATGTTGTTGTTTGTATGGATGATGTATATTTTGTGAGGCATATGAAGGGTAGTGATGATATGTACCTGTGATGTCCTTGGCTGGTATGATTGGTCTGGTGAAAGTTGTGCATGATAATTATGGGCACATGGGTAAGTTTAAGCTGTGGGAGTGTATGAAGGAGCGTGTGTTCCATCCGTTTCTGAGAACTGTTGTGAATGATGTTGCGACTACGTGTGAAAGGTGTCAGAAGCAAAAAGTGCAAGGTGTGCAACTGAAACCGCTGATGTTGAAAATTGATGCAAAAGAACTGTTTGAGTTGGTAGTGATTGATTGTCTCTCTCTACCACATACAAGTGCTGGGAATATTGGTATGGTTGTGATGGTTGATCATAAAAGTAAGTTTGCGTATGCGGCGCCTGTGGGAGATAAAAGGAGTGTGACTGTTGCGCATGTGGTTGAGTAGGTGTTTCTTCCTATGTGTGTATGGAAGTCTAGGAGATTTCTGAGTGATAATGGGCCCTGAGTTTATGGGTAAAGTGTTTGAACGAATGTGAGAGAGAATGGTGTAAAGCATGTAAGAACAACTCTGTATGTACCGTCTTCAAATGGATTGGCTGAACATATCATTAGAACTTTGTGTGAGATGTTGAGAATGATGAGTGAGACTTTGAATGACTGGGATGTATAGTTGGGTAGAGTGTTATGGCCGTATAATTCAACGGTGCATAGTGTGACTGGAATGTCTTTGTCTCAGTTTGTCATGAATTTAGAAAGGCGAGTGAAAGTGAGCAGAGTATAAATGGTACTGTGAGTAAGGATTAAGTTTATTGTGAGTAACTGTGGTCGAATGGCCTAAGGAACGAGGGGTGTGGTGAAGCGAATGTGAGGGTTTTTATAGGGCCATTCTCCCACCCCCTTTCTACCGAACCTCTCCCTCCCTTTGTAAGAATGTGTTTGTGAATGGGGAGATGTTTATATATACGAAGGGTGGTCAATAAGTTTTGCGAATCGGTAGGGCAAAACAGAGGTAGGGGGATGGCTCTTTGTGGGGGTGTTAGGACAAATTATGACCTGCAGCCGCACGCTCCTGCCTCGTCTATTTAAGAAGCAGTAGCTGATCGCAGATCGTCAGTCACAAATTTTTTAACAATGGAGAAGGTTGGGCACCGCGCACTGATCAAACTTTCGACCAAGGAATGCAAGAATGCAAAAGAGATCCATGAACGCATGGTTGCAGTGTACACCGACACCGCTCCTTCCTATGCAACCATTGCTCGCTGGAATAGGGAGTTCCGCCATGGTCGTGAGTCCCTTGAAGATGACCACCATCCAGGATGCCCGTCAGATGTGACCAACGAGGATAATGTGGCCCGTGTGGAGAGGATGATCCTCAAAAATCGACGGGTGAAGATCGAAGAAATCGAGCGAGAACTTGGAATATCACATGGAAGTGTTATCAACATCATCCACGACAATTTGGCCATGATCAAGGTCTCTGCCCGTTGGGTCCCTAGAAACCTCACATCCTATGATCGACTTCAACATCGTCAAAGTCCACAAGGCCACAGTTGCATAAGCTGCCCTGCATGAGTGCAGATTCGAGGAGCTCAACCATTCCCCCTATAGTCCAGATCTGGCCTTTAGTGACTACTTTTTATTCCACCAGCTCAAGGCTGCCCTGCGTGGACGCCAGTTCTGGGGATGATGAAGATGTCCAGCTCGCCATCCAGGGGTGGATTGAACAGCGGTCAGGAGATTTCTGGTTATCAGGAATTCGAAGCCTCAGGGACAAGTGGCGCAAGTGCATTGAAGTCGAGGGTAGTTATATTGAAAAATAATAAAACCCTTTTCCTCATATCTCATTTCCTTATATCCGAATTGCAAAACTTATTGACCACCCCTCATATATATATTAGATTTCATGTTCTATTTTTAAAATATCTTTTCTCTTTCCAGAAGCCACTCTATTTATTACTCTGTTAAATTTTGTAAAAGTATTCCTTCAATTTGTAGAGAGTGGCCTTTTATAACAAAATTTTGGAGTAATTTAATTAAATTTGATATTCATCCATAATTAGTAATTCGTTTGGATGAGAGGGCTTTAATAGCCTTGAGACCGTAACTGGATCGCTTATTTGTTGTACTGAGCTCAGAGGGGCCAGGCCTTTAATGCATGCAACAATTTGGGCTACAAGGAGTGACTGCCAGCAAAACTTTCCCCCGGGGGACCCTAAACCTAAAAGTGTGGTACCACAAGAACTAAAGGCCTCTCTTTGTTTATTTTTATGTTTTTTTAAATTGGCAGGGGAAGGAAGGGGTGAAAAAAAGAATTATTTTTTTTTACACATATGATTTTTTTTGTATATATATATATATATATATATATATATATATATATATATATATATATATATATATATATATATATATCTATACTTTTATAAATAAAGGACTGTATATACAATCTGTTTCATTCTTCCCTAAATTTCTCATGTCCGACTTAGTATAGGAAGAGGGTTGGATAGATTGGGTTAGAGTGTAGGTTCATGGACCAATACAACATTCCTGTTGATGGTTCTAAATGTATATTGTAGACGCATGATCTGACACAATCCTATGAATTTATTTTGTGGGTGGGTTTTGACAGATACCGATGATTTATGATAGTCCCTTGTGGCTTTTAGTCAAGAATATTTTCTTGACTGGATTTAGTCAAAGGTAACATTTATGTAGGTATTTATAGACAAGTTAAATTTGTTAATCGGGTAATTAGGGTAAAACAGATTGACTGATCAAGCAGAGCTTGTTTATGGATATTGAGTTATTTATAGTTTTTGTGATAATCAAGTTGGTGTATACTAGGTACCTATAATAGTAATATATTCCTTATTTTTAAATATTAGTATAAGCAGTTTAAGTTTTATAATCAAGGTAAACATGTAGACGAGCGGCCCGGCCGGGAAAAATTATTTTGTGTAAATATTATCGTTCAGCCGTCTCTGAATATTCATGCACGTTCAAGTTTTCTGACATCATACCCCACCCCCAACCCCTATTATAATTCGCAAAACGATTAAAGGCGCTGACATAATGTAGTTAAAGCATTCGGTAAATATGCAGACGAGCGGCCCGGCTGATAAAACGTACTATTTTCGTCCGTGTTCCAAAATGTTTCACGTTTTTAGAGTACATTTAAGGGGACGGCTCATGTGGGGGTAAACACAAGGGGGGGACCACACTATGAATATCCTGAGTTTCATTAAATTGGGGGGGTCTAGGGGGCATAGCACCCCAGTATATAATCCTAATTGTTATAATGTTCAGACGTTTACAGAGGTGAATGCTTTAACTACATCATGTCAGCGTCTTCTTTAATCGTTTTGCGAATTATAATATGGGTGGGGGGGGGGGAGAATATGCCGTCATAAATGCTTGATTTCAATTTTTTCCCACTTAATAGCTTTTAATTATCCTGATTCGGAGTCATTTTTATTTGTCAATATATTTTTCCCTATTTTACTATTTTTATTACCTTCTTTTATACATTTAAATGTAATTAGCTAGATCATTTCAAGGACCTACTTGTTTTTTAGCCGTTTGGTGTCAAACATTCCCCTTTTACGCAGTTTGAAAATAAGAACATAACATAAGAACATAAGAAAAGAAGGAGACTGCAAAAGACCATTCATGGCCTACACTTGGCAGCTCCTGTTCCAGTCAACACACAAAAGCTTTCTTATGAGAGAAAAGTCATCAACATTGTCACCCTTTACAGGAGTTCGTCAGATCTAATCTACAATATACATAAAAAGCATCCAGAGGATTATGTCCATTCATGCAACCGCAAAATATAATCTCCCCACTCCTTAGAAAATATATACATATGTACATAAAAAAAAAGTCAGTCCCATCTAGCAGCTTCATCCATATATTTATCTAATCTATTCTTAAAACTACCCAGAGAGGAGGCTTCTATCACATGTCTAGTGAGCCTATTCCATTCATCTACCACACGATTTGTAAACCAATTCCTCCCAATCTCCTTCCTAAACCTATACTTATCAAGCTTAAACCCATTGCTACGTGTCCTGTCATGTTCACTAAGTATAAGAACCTTACCCAGATCCCCTTTATTATATCCTTTTACCCATTTGAAGACTTCAATCAATTCCCCTCTGACTCTTCTCCTTTCCAATGTATGTAGATTTAGTTTTCTGAGCCTTTCACCATAAGGTAAGTTCCTTAGCCCACCAATCATCTTTGTCATCCTTCTCTGCACAGACTCAAGCAAATCAATATCTTTCCTATAATATGGTGACCAAAATTGTACTGCATAGTCTAGATGAGGCCTAACAGGCGCCAGATACAGTTTTAGAATGACTTCAGCACTCTTATTGCTTACACTCCTCCTAATGAATCCCAATATCCTATTAGCTTTATTCTTAGCATTTAGGCATTGCTTTCTAGGACAAAGGTCTGAACTTACCAAAATACCCAAGTCCCTCTCACAATCAGTCCTCCCTAAAATTCTCCCATTTAATTTATAACTATTCAATGGATTATTTCTACCTATACTAATCACTACATTTATCTATGTTAAACTTCATTTGCCATTTCTCGGCCCAATTGGACAGAATGGTCAATTCCTCCGGCATTACAACAGCATCAGAATCAGCCCTAATGGCCCTACCTAGCTTATATCATCAGCAAATTTACTCAGGTCACTACTTATACCTATGTCAAGATCATTAATATAAATTAAGAATAGCAAGGGACCCAAAACAGATCCTTGCGGAACTCCATGCTAACACACCCCCACTCAGATTTAACTCCATCTATACTAACTCTTTGCTGTCTGTCACCAAGCCATGACTGAATCCACCTAAATATACTGCCATCGATCCTGTGTGCTTTAACTTTGCTCAGAAGCCGTAAGTGTGGCACTCGATCAAAAGCCTTACTAAAGTCCAAGTATAAAATATCATAGTTTTCATCATTATCTGCTGCTTCATACACCTTACTATAAAAAGACAGCAAATTAGTCAGACAGGATTTACCCTTATTAAAGCCATGCTGTGATTCTTTTATCAACTTATGCTTATCCAAGTGATCTCTAATATTCCTTGCTATAATAGATTCCATCATTTTCCCTACCACTGATGTCAAACTTACTGGTCTGTAATTAGACATATTTGTTCATTCCCCTTTCTTAAATATAGGTATCACATTGGCTTTCTTCCATGCCACTGGCACAATGCCACTCTCCAATGATTTTCTAAAGATGCTAGGGGCTCACTTAACACATCCTTACATTCTTTCAAAATTCTAGGAAAGACCATCAGGACCGGGTGCTTTACTACTTTTGATTTTATCAATTTCCTTTGTCACTATCTCCTTTGTGATCAAGATATCCTTTAATTTCTCTTCATCATTACCCCGAAAGATCATTGACACCTCAGGTATATTTAGAGTATCCTCCTGTGTAAATACTGAGAGAAAAAAGTCATTTAGCATTCCAGCCATTGAGTCCCTACCACTCACTAATTCTCCATTGGAATCTATAAGTGGGCCTATTTTATCTCTAACCTTAGTTTTGTATAATTGATAAAAACTTTTAGGATCTTCCTTTGCCCAATTTGCCACTTTAATTTCATAATTTCTCCTTGCTACTCTAACTTTTTAACATCTCTTGCTAGTTTATTATATCTCTGCCTTAAGTGATCCTCTCCATTTTTTATTTTCCTATAAATGCCCTTTTTAATGCCAATATAATGCTTAATTTTATCTGTCATCCATTTTGGGTCATTATTTTTAGTCCTAATCTCCTTATATGGAATGTTAATCATCTGACCTGTAATTAATTGCTCAATTATTCTTTCATACTCCTCTTCAATTGTAATCTCTTCCTCCTGGTGATTATTGTCTCCACTAACTGATATCATTGAATCTATTCCTGAATTGATTTCATTGCCTGGTTTCTGTACAACTGCCTCCAGGTAAGTCCTTAGCCCATTATAATTTGCTCTTCTAAAGTCAGGAATTTTAACATTGTTCATGCTACTATCAATACCATTCCATTTCATCTTGAATCTAATTTCACAATGGTCACTATTACCCAAATTTCCTCTAATCTCAGTATCCTTAATAACTTCTTCCCTATTTGTCAGAACTAAATCCAGTATATTATTCCCTCTAGTGGGTTCGTTAATAATCTGCCTCAGAAAATTATCTTGGACAACATTCAAAAATTCCTGTCTCCTGATCACCCACAAGAGCTTCCCAGTCTATATTTCTGTAATTAAAATCGCCCATTATACACACATGCTTACTTCTACATGCCCGTTTAATCTCCTGCCACAGAAGATTTGAAGCTTCCTTACTAAGAGTTGGTGGTCTGTATAATAATCCTATGACAAGCTTGTTTTTACCTTCCTTTACATTTAGCCATAATGACTCTGTGTTATCATCTAATTTAATTGTACTGTTTACACAACACTGGAGATTATCTTTAATATAAATAATAACCCCTCCTCCTCTCTTCCTATTCCTATCTGTATGGAACATTCCTAGTTAAAGCCCTCAATCTCAACCTCAGGTTTAAAGTGATTACCTGCCAAATCAAGCCATGACTCTGTTATCGCAATTATATCAAAATTCTCTTCACTCGCTAACGCTCTTAAGAGATCTATCTTATTCCTTATACCCCGACCATTTGTGTAGTATATTTTTAAGTTTTTTTTATTATTCCCATCTTCATTGCATTGTGCTTTTTTATTCCTAGTTATCTGCTCATTCACTTGTGCATTAGTCCCCCTATAACGCATCAGTATGCCCTCTCCCCTAGCTATTCCTCTATCTCTGCATCCCTTCCATTTCCTACACCTGCCCTCTATTCCTGTTATTCCCTTACCTCTAACAGCTTCTAGTTTCCCACCTGTAAGGACCTAATCACACTATCCAGCTCCCCCCATAGAACCTCAACACCTGCCCGACTAAGATGGAGCCCATCCATCGCATACAACCTCCTATTCCCGTAAAACCCTCCCCAGACATCTACAAACACCAATCCTAACTCCTCACACAGTCCTTTCACAAATTCATTCAAACCAATTGCACGCGACAACCATTCTACCCCCACATCCAATCTCGGAAGCACACCAGAAACAACACCTTTTACCCTGCTTTTACTCATCCTTTCAACTAACCTTTTATACTGCTCATGTAACTCACATGTACCCACCTTCTTTACATCATTCACCCCCACATGTGTAATCACAACTGCATCCCTCTCACACCCAGAAACCAGCCTATCATACCTCTCACAAACATCACTTACACCAGCACCCTGCAGACAAACTCTCATTCCCTTCCACTTGCTATCACTCAACTTCCTATCTAAATATCTAATCTGAGAGTCACCCATCACTAGCACCTCAGTCATTCTCCTATTCTGTCTTGGCCTAACATTACCCTCCCTCCTGCTCTCAGTCACACTACCACCCATCCTGCTTTCATCCACAATCACACCAAGCAAATCACTTTCACACTCTTCCTCTCTCAGGACATTGAATCTGTTAGTCAACCTAACAGGTTCTATGTCCCTCTCATTCACACACCTCACCTGTCCTAACTTGTCTATCCTCTTCATTTTCACCCACCATTCATCATCACTCACAACTTCCACACTGTTCCCAGTCCTAGCCCTATCTTCCACCCTCTTAGCACTAATCTCACCCTTCAATCGCACACTTGCATCTCTTCTCACCTCAAACACCAAATCATTCAACCTCTTACATTCCCCACTCAACCTCCTAAGCTCTCCTTCCAGAAAACACACACGGCATTCAGTTACATTCACTCTCCTTTCAACTCCACATGCATCACACACCACATACACACTACTTTCAAACGGCATGCTCTCACCATCTATACAAAAAGCCATACTCTCAGAAATTTACTAAGGAAAAAGTTAACACTCACCCCCAAAAATTCTTGCTCAGGATTGCTGCCAGTTATCTTCCCCAAAAGTATTAATCACTAATGTATTTATTACAGTGATTGGTGTATTAAATAAATACAAGAAAAACTACACACCCAAATCAGTATTATATCCCAATCTTATAATGAGAATCAGGAGCTTCCTGTAAGACAACCTTCCAGAACAAAGCCAGACAGCCAACTGATCAGACGTGAAAATAGTATCGAATTGTGAACTTTGTCCATCATCTATTGCAGAATTATTAAACCTAGTTTCT
Organism: Ceratothoa steindachneri; assembly: GCA_963969495.1. Classification (NCBI taxonomy): domain Eukaryota; kingdom Metazoa; phylum Arthropoda; class Malacostraca; order Isopoda; family Cymothoidae; genus Ceratothoa; species Ceratothoa steindachneri. The sequence continues at coordinate 23,164,289 of OZ018334.1, forward strand.
GATAAAGATAAATTAAACACCTTTTTAAATGTTCATAATTTAGTGCGAATTAAAAGTGAATGCGACATTTGTGACCAAGCATTAGATGTGAACCTTAACTTTGAATTTAGATGCTCGAAAATAAAATGTGATTCAAGTCAGCTAGATTTCGAATAGGACGCAGACACACAAAATAAATAGTCTTTCCTCTTCCTATTTCGGAAGTATAACCACTGCAATTAGTACAGAAACAGCGTGTTTCGTTTGTTGTTTTTTTCCGGCAATTTTTTTGAAAAAATGGCCTACAAAAACAACGATTTTGGTTTGTTTACTTTTGGGCATTTTTTTAATACAAAAAATGGCGGCAGCTATCATTCAAAGAAAACTCGTCTACATGTTTACCAAACATTCACCTCTGTAAACATCAGAACATTATAAAAATTAGGATTATCCCCCCAGATCCCCCCCCCCCAATTTAATGAAACTCAGGATCATCGTAGTGCGGTCCACGCATCGTGTTTACCCCCCCACAGGCCATCCCCTATAAATGTACTCCAAAAATGTAAAACATTTTGGAACATGGATGAAATAATACATCTTATCAGCCGGGCCGCAAGTCTACATATTTACCTTATAATTTTTATAATTTTATAGTAGAGGCAAGAAATTTAAGAAGTATTTTTGGTAATACTTCAGATTTGAGGCGCACAGTAGATGGCGCTGTTAGTCGGCTACAATTTTGGGCTACAGCATATATATTATGACGTCAGATGGTAGCGTCAGATGTGACAATGGTAATACTTCAGATTCGAGGCGCACGGTAGATGGCGCTGTTAGTCGGCTACAATTTGGGGCTACAGCATATCTCTTATGACGTCAGACGGTAGGGTCAGATGTGACAATCACTGCGTTATATTTTTTTTGTTGTTTTGGGGATTTGTAATTTTTAGTCTATTATTTACTAAATATCTGCGCCTCTGCTCGTTTATAGTTTTTTTCTAAGTTAGGTAAGGTTTCTTGATGTCTTTTATTTTTTTTGTTTTGTTTTCGTATTTTTTGTTTACTGCGAACGATAATAGCTTCTTACTGGCAACATCGTAGCTTATAAATAGGACCCGTTTTGCAAGTGTTTTTCTTTCATTATTGTGTTTTCGTGCTCTCCACGTGCTTGTTTGTTATTTGAATTCGGCTTTACTTTGTATGATCGCGAAAAACCTTTAGATTATCTAGAGGCGCATAAACTAATCAAGAAATGTATAAAAGTAAGAATTGTTTGTTATTAGGTTAGGTTTTTCTGCCAGTAAAAAGCTGTTGGGGAGAAAAAACCCCCAGTAAATTCAAGGGGACTGCTCGTGGGGGAGATATCACTGCAGGGAGACCACCATGCGATGATCCTGAGTTTCAATCAATTGGGGGGGGTCTGGGGGCACAGCCCCCCAGTATATACTCATACAAAAAAATATTACGCCTATATTGTTCATATCTGACGCTACCAGCTGATGTCATAAGAGATATGCTGTAGCCCAAAATTGTAGCCGACTAACTGCGCCATCTACCGTGCGCCCCGAATCTGAAGTGTTACCGTGACAATCACTGTGTTATATTTTTTTATTGTTTTGGGGATTTGTAACTTTTAGTCTATTATTTACTAAATATCTGCATTCTGCTCATTTATAGTTTTTTTCTAAGTTAGGTAAGGTTTCTTGATGTCTTTTATTTTTTTTGTTTTGTTTTCATATTTTTTGTTTACTGCGAACGATAACAGCTTCTTACTGGCAACATCGTGGCTTATAAATAGTACCCGTTTTGCAAATGTTTTTCTTTCGTTATTGTGTTTTTGTGCTCTCCGTGTGCTTCTTTGTTATTCAAATTCAGCTTTACTTTGTATGATCGCGAAAAACTTTTAGATTATTTAGAGGCGCATAAACTAATCAAGAAACCTATAAAAGGAAGAATTGGTTATTAGGTTAGGTTTTTCTGCCAGTAAAAAGCTGCTGGGGAGAAAAAACCCCCCAGTAAATTCAAGGGGACTGCTGGTGGGGGAGATATCACTGCAGGAAGACCACCATGCGATGATTCTGAGTTTCAATCATTTGGGGGGGTCTGGGGGGCGCAGCCCCCCCGGTATATACTTGTATACAATATTCAGGGTCTCTATCCTAAAAGCAACAGGAGCAAAGTTTCCTTTTTGGGAGACCTAGCAATAGAGGAAGATCCAATGTTTATTGCACTGACCGAGACACACCTGACAAAGGATGTGAGAGACTCTGAGATAGCTATAGCCAACTACACTCCTTTTAGAGCTGATAGAGAAGAAAGACATCAGGGTGGTGCAATGATCTATGTCAGAAATGACCTAGCTGCACACACCATGACACTGTTATCCCACTCAAATGGAGTAGTAGAACTCATGGCCCTACAAATTACCAGTGTAAATTTAACTATTATTAATTGCTACCGTCCACCCCAATGTAGCCTAACAAGTTTTATAAATGCAATGGATGGCCTAACCAAAGTTACCGCTGCCACCCCTCCCGCCATGTCGGATATCATATTGTGTGGGGACTTCAACTTTCCCTTTATTAGTTGGCCAGAAGGTAGAAAGTGCGGAGGTACACTAGAAGACCAAGCTCAAGCCCAACTCCTTCTGGAGATTGCCGACAAACTGTTCCTCAACCAACAAATAATGAAGCCAACAAGACAAAGGAACATTCTCGACCTCTACTTCACCAACAATGAGAACTCTATCAGCAACTACAGGGTAGAGAAATCAATCCTCTCAGACCATAACTTAGTACTAGTCGGCACAACTTACAAGAAGAGTAGGACATCCCCGGGACGCATGCCGCTGCCAGAAATGTCTCCTTTTGCATGCTTAAAATTCTTTAGTGAAAAGGTAGACTGGGAGCAGTTGAGGAAAGAACTCACGGAAATAGACTGGAAAATAGTGCTGCAGGACCCTGACCCTAATAACAAACTGGATGCACTGAAAAGCACGCTACTGGGGGTGTGCACTACTTATGTCCCAAGAAAAAGTGAGAAAAAAGATCGCAGCCGAACCATCCCCAAAGATAGAAAAATACTTATGAGAAATCGAGCAAATCTCAACACCAAACTGAGAAAGAGCAACAATGCAGTCCACAGGCTCGCAATCAGTGCAAAGATAGTGGACATAGAACAAAGGATCAAACAATCACACGAGAGCCAGAGGAAGAATGAGGAATACCAGGCAATAGAAAATATAAAGCGTAACCCAAAATTCTTCTTCAGCTACTGTAAGAAATTCTCCAAGACCAGATCTCAGATTGGGCCTTTAGTGAATGAACAAGGAATCACTACTGATGACCCGAGAGATACCTGCAAGCTGCTAGCAAGCCAATATAATAATGTGTTCAGCACACCAAGGGCGCAAGCAGTTATCCATGACCCCACAACTTTCTTCACTGATGGGACAACCAATCAGAACCTTCTCACATATATTCAGGTCACGATTGAAGACATCACCAAAGCAATAAAAGAGTTAAGGACAAACTCCGCTGCTGGACCGGATGGCATTCCTGCAATCCTACTTCGGAATTGCAGTGAAGTCCTAGCAGTCCCGATCCACATGCTCTGGAAATCCTCCTGGGACACAGGCACTATCTCAGCACTACTCAAGGAAGCCATAATAAGTCCAATATTTAAAGGAGGAGACAGGACTCTGCCGAAAAACTATCGACCAGTTGCCCTCACATCCCACATTATCAAGGTTATCGAGAAGTGTGTAAGGGACAAACTCATCGCACATCTCGAGATGAACTACCTTATAAAAGAGAGTCAGCACAGATTTCGAAAAGGTAGATCCTGTCTCTCAAATCTACTGACGCACCACGACTGGCTGCTAAAGAACCTTTCGGAGGGAAGGAATGTTGACGTAGTATTCCTAGACTTCGCCAAAGCCTTCGACATGGTCAACCATGGAGTTCTACTTCACAAAGCAAGGGACCTAGGCATTGCGGGCAAGCTAGGAATGTGGCTTCACAACTTTCTGTCAGGCCGCAACCAAACAGTCGCAGTGGATGGCCATAGGTCAAACAAAATTAAAGTTAAAAGTGGGGTCCCACAAGGTTCAGTCCTTGGCCCACTCCTATTCATAATTCATATGAACCACATGAGTAGGAGTGTGGACTCAACCCTCCTATCCTTTGCCGATGACACCCATATCAGTCGTGTAGTAATGGAGAAGGAGGACGTGTGCCACCTACAAGACGACCTCAATGCTGTATATGCCTGGGCTTCCGATTGCAATATGCTATTCAACGAAGATAAGTTCGAGATGATGAGATATGGCACAAACCAAGCATTGAAAAACACTACCGACCTCTACACGGAGAGAGGCTTGCGGATCACGCCAAAACCGCACGTAAAATGTCTGGGGGTTCATCTAGGGGAGGACGCCACTTTCCAGCACCATATCACGGAGACCATTAAAAAGGCTCGGGGGATGGCTGGCTGGGTACTGCGAACTTTCACCTCAAGAGACCCAGAGATAATGCTAACCCTTTGGAAGGCGCTAATCCAACCCATCATGGACTATTGTGGCCAACTCTGGTCCCCACACAAACGAGGAGACATCCAGAGGCTTGAGGCTGTCCAAAGGTACTATACCAGGCACATTAGAGGGATGAAGGACCTCAACTACTGGGACCGACTGAAAACACTAGGTCTCTACTCCCAGCAAAGAAGGAGGGAGAGGTATAGGGTCATCTACACATGGAAAATCCTGGAGGGCCTAGTTCCTGACCCAACACCCTCAAAAATCAAGCCATACTTCAGTGAGAGGCATGGGCGCAAGTGTGAAAGACAGACAATCCCACCAAGAGCTCCAGAGAGGGTCAAGACCTTACTTGCATCCAGCCTGGGGTATGAAGGACCAAAAACCTTCAATGCTCTCCCAAAAGAAGTGAGAGGGAGGACCAATTGCCCGGTGGACAGCTTCAAAAGCGCACTGGACAAGTTTCTGAGGATGGTGCCGGATGAGCCATCAGTGCCAGGGTATACCACCATCAGAAGGGCCCCCTCCAACACCATAACAGACCAACTGGACCTCATGAGAAGGGACAGTAGGACTGGCACTAGCAGTAGATCACTACGGCTATGAGGACGGACCTCAAAACTTCTCCAAGTAAACCAAGTAAGTAAACCGATATTGTTCACATCTGACGCTACTGTCTGACGTCATAAGAGATATGCTGTAGCCCAAAATTGAAGCAGACTAACAGCGCCATGTACCGTGCGCCCCGAATCTGAAGTGTTACCGTATTTTTTTTATTTTTTCTTGGGTATGTGGGCTGAAACCACCTCCTCCCAAAAGGGTTTTGTTATATTTTTAATATTCAGTAAGCTTAGATTGCCCATCATTTTCTGTCTTTTTATATTATAGGCAGGACATTCTAATATGAAATGTTTTACTGTCTCAGGTAAATTGCAGTGATGACAATTTGGTGAGTTTTTTAACTTAATTTTGTTTAGGTAGCAATTTAAGCCATGTCCTGATCTTGATCTTGATTGTACAGGAGCCTCACTTGATGGGAGGCTGGCCTTTGTAGCGGCGGCACCTGTAAAGGAAAAAAAAAAAGAAAAACAGAAAAAAAAGGAGAGAAGAAAAAAAAGGAAAAAAAAAAGGTACATAGTACTCTCTCGTTCTCAACTGAGCCACTTCCGTTTTCTATTACTGTACTCTACTTCTGATACACCACATCTTCTCAAGGAATTCCTTCACCACCACAATCATGTTATCAGTCGTCTCTCTCCCCAAACCTAGAATTAGTATCATCCATTCTCTTCCTGTTTTTTCAACTCTGTCATTCCTTGTGCACCCCATTTCAACCAAGACCTTTTGCATCATTTCGTGCCTCTCTCTGTGGTACTCTGCACACTCCAGCAATACATGCTCCACAGTCTTGTCCACACCCATATCACACCTCTGGCAGACCTTACTATGTGATTCAGACCACCTATAATTCCTTGCATTTACATCCATGCATTGGGCCCTAGCTTGGAAGAGAAGATCCCCACCAAGGCTTCCATCATACCACTTGACATACATTGGGGTATCTTTCTCTCTGAACAACTCTAAGGTCTTCTTTTGTAACATGTCATTTTTCCATTTGTTCATTCCCATCCTTTTGACTACGCTCTCTATCTCATTTCTCCATTTCCTCCCATCCCACTCTGGCCCTTCTCCACTTCCATTCACCATAGCCCATTCATAGCCATCATGGGTTCCTTCCATAAACCGGCGAGTCAAACCGATACGTAGCCCAGTCCTGTTTACGATTGCCAGGCACCTTTTTTCCCATTTACTTGTTCCTACATTTGCTAAGTATACTTTTCGCGCTAGCCGTTCATCCTTCATTCTTTCCAGACGTATCTTGTACTTCAAAATCGCCTTCATATATCTCTCCTTGAAGGTGCTCCACCCCATGTCACCCCTCAAAGCCTCTATCGCAGCATACCTGGGCGCATTTAGAGCAACTCTCGCCACTCTGCTTTGGCACACTTCCAGCTTGTTCATTTCGGTCTCGTTCCATGCCATCACCTCCATACCATACATGATGCTAGGCACTGCTACACACTTGTGTGTTGAATGGAACAGGAGCTGCCAAGTGTAGGCCATGAATGGTCTTTTGCAGTCTCCTTCTTTTCTTATGTTCTTATGTTCTTATACCTCACGCAAGGCATCATACTTGCTGGCTCTCATTCTTGCGGCACTAGCTAGTCTACCCACCCACTGGCTAGCTATGCTTTGCTTTTCATTCTTCGTTCTTCCACACCCCTCTGGACTCACCCACACTCCGAGGTACTTATACTCTAATGTCTGCCTCACTTCTCTCTCTCCAAGCCTCCAAGTGGTATCCCTTTCCTCCTCTGATCCATTTACAACTATTATCTGCGTTTTTTCAGTGCTGAAAGTCACATCGAAGTCCCTTCCATACTCCTCTACAACATCCAGTGTCCTTTGCAGCTCATCACCTGATTCACTCATCACTACCACATCATCTGCATACAGCAGCATGCATATTTTGTCCTGACGTACTCTCACACCCACATTCATTCTCCTCACTCTTGTTGCTAATTCTTCAGTGTATATACTAAAGAGAGTAGGTGACAGGATGCATCCTTGTCTAACACCTCTTTCACTCTTCACCCAGTCCGTCTCTATGTTTCCTAGTGTGTACCTTGCCTTTGTGTCCTCATACATACTCTCTACAATCCTCACTATCTTCCTACTAAGCCCAATCTTTTCAAGTACAGTGCATAGCATCCTTCTGTTCACCCTATCATACGCTTTCTCAATATCCAAGAAGGCTAGGTACAGCTTGCCTCCACTCTTCTTCTTGCTTTCAATCAGTTCGCTCACAACAAAAATATTATCTTCTGCTCTTCTACCGATGCGAAAACCATTCTGTTCTTCACCTAAGACATTCACTCTTTCAATCAACCTACACAGTCTTTCATTCAAAACTGCACTGAAGACTTTTCCAATCGTATTCCCCAGGGAGATAGGTCGATAGTTCTTCAGCTCGTTTCTACTTTTGTGTACATAACATAACATAACATAATTTAACGGATGACAAAAGCCACAAGGGCCTATCAAAGGTCATCCGTATCCATCAAATCCCACCCATATAATGCATCCATAGGATTTTGTCAGATCATGCAGCTACAATATACAATTTAACAATCCATAGGAATGTCCAACCATGCATCTACAATATATAATTTAAAGCCTCCATAGGAGTCTGTCAAAAACAAAATCAAAATCCCCCAAAATATACAATAAAAAGAAACTGCATCCACAGGAATGAGTCAAGAAACATATCCACATACCAAAAAGTAAGAAATTAACCCTCCATCCCCATATAATCATCCAATCTGCGCTTGAAAACATTCAAGTTTGGGCTGTCTACAGTCTCAGGTGGCAAACTATTCCAATAATCTACCACTCTGTTAGTGAAAAAATATTTTCTAACATCCAGTCTGCACCTCTGTTTTTTAATCTTTAAGTGGTGGCCTCTAGTTCTATTACTACCTTCTAACTCAAATAACTTGCTGAAATCTAATTTATCCATCCCAGAAAAGATTTTAAAAAGCTCAATCATATCTCCCCTCACACACCTTCTTTCAAATGAAAACATATTTAATACCCTCAGTCTATCTTCATATTCAAGGTGCTTCAGGGATGGTATTATTTTTGTTGCCCTCCTTTGTACTGACTCTAATAAGTTTATATCATGTCTAAAATGTGGTGACCATGCCTGTATACAGTACTCTAAATGTGGCCTGACATAAGAGTTGTATAGTTTAAGGATGACCTCCTTACTCTTGTAGCTAACATTTCTTTTAATGTAACCTAGCACCCAGATCAGATCAGATCAAATGGTTCGGTATTACCTTTACATCGGCACCTGATATATAGTCATATTTATTAGAAAGTATTAAAATATTCAGATTATTATCTTTGTCCACAATATTATTTTTCAGGCTCTTTACCTATTTATAGTTGCCTTTGTCTTGTATTTACATTAAGATTATGTACAGAGTTTCAGAATATATATACATATATATAAATAAAATATGTCATATGTTTCAATTTAAATTATCACATAAAATAGGGCAAATGTCTCAATTCAAACTACTTACAAATTTTTCTCTCATTTTCCACATTCTTGATAAAATCATCTTATGTTTTTCTTGTTCATTCTTATTCATATTACTGCTAAACAATAGAATTGCAGCTATAAATGATTTTTTATCAGTGTAAAATTTACTCTCCTGTCTAATGTTTATCAATCTTGGACATTCGTATAAAAAATGATCTATATTTTCTATTTTTTTCATGTTGCAAAGGAGACATTGGTCTGTTTGATTTTTATCCAATTTTTCATTCCTCCAGTTCAGTTTGAGTGTATTGGTTCTTGCCAAAAATAAGATTCTTGAGTACTGGTCATTGTAATAAATTCCATCTTCTTTAATTTTCTTTTTATATTCACAATATATTGCAAGACTACTTCTTTCTGCTAGCTCTCTCTTCCATTTGTCTGTATCTATATTATTTATAATGTTTTTCAGTTGCTCTATTTTTTGCCTCAATACACTGCTTTGAAAATTTCAGTGACCTATCTACTACCACTCCTAAGTCTTTCTCATCTTCAACTGAATTAAGCCAATATCCATCCATCTCATAGCTAAATTCCCTATTATCTCTCCCCATGTTAATAACTTTGCATTTATTAAGGTTAAAAGTCATCTGCCACTTCTGAGCCCAAGCTAACAGCTTATCTAAGTCACCCTGCACTTTAAAGCTACCCTCAACCTCTTTGACTACAGCTGCCAATTTAGTGTCATCAGCAAAAATTGACACTTTGCTATTTACACCTTGCCCAAGATCATTTACATAGATTATAAATAATAAAGGGCCTAAAACTGATCCCTGAGGTACGCCACTAATAACATTCCTCCACTCTGACCTCACTCCATTCAGTACAACTCTCTGTTTCCTATTTTTCAGCCATTCAGTTATCCAATTTAAAACGTTCCCACATATCCCATGCAGCTTTAATTTATGAACTAGTCTTCTATGTGGAACCTTATCAAAAGCTTTGCTGAAATCTAAGTAGATCACATCAACTTTCTCACCCCTATCTAATTCTTTAGTTACATAATCCATAAAATCCAGTAAATTAGTTAAACACGATCTATCTTTTCTAAAACCATGCTGAGCATCATTAATTAACCTGCTACTCTCTAGATGATCAGAAATTCCCTTCTTAACCATCTTCTCAAGAATTTTACAGACTATAGAAGTTAAGCTTACTGGTCTAAAGTTATTTGGGTCCTCTTTGCTTCCCTTTTTAAAAATTGGCACTACATTTGCCAATTTCCAATCATTTGGTATTTCTCCAGACTCTAGTGATCTAATAAATATCTTCTCGAGAGCTACTGCAATACTTTCTACACCTTCTTTGAGTATCCTAGAATGAATGTTGTCAGGGCCAGATGCCTTACTAGTATTTAACTGAATTATAAGCCCTTTAATTTCTTCTCTGTCTATATTAATAGAATTTATCACTACTTCCCTTGACCTAGAATTATCATCAATTAATCTAACTGGTTTCTCTTCTGTGAATACTGAAGCAAAATGATCATTAAGGACCTCTACTATTTCCTCATCAGATTCTTTCAAAACCCCTTCATATTTAATAGGCCCTATTTTATCACTGTTAGATTGATTATTGATTCTATAATAGCTAAAGAATTTTTTAGGATCTTTATTATTATTTTTAGCTAAATTAATTTCTGCTGTCCTTTTGGTCTTCTTAATAATCTTATTTAGTTCATTTCTGGTTGACCTATAATGGTTTAAATTATCTAAACTACTCTCACTTTGTAATCTCTGGTATGCCCTTTTTTTCTCTGAAACTTTATTAGCTATTTCTTGGTTCCACCATAATGGTTTCCTACATTTCTTCCTAATAGACTTCATCGGAATACACTGTTCCTGAACCATGTTTAATATAGTCTTAAAAATATCCCACATCTCATAAGTATTCTTTCCATGGAATTCTATATCCCACCTAAGCTGCGTAATTTATCGTAATCTCCCCTATAAAAATTTGGAATTTTCGTGGAGTTTGTCGTTGTTCTACCCTTAACTATTTGCAAATTAAACCGAACCATCTGATGATCACTGTTTCCCAATGATTCCCCTACACTCAATCCTTGAACTAAGTGATCATCATTTGAAAGAATTAGATCTAATATATTGGCACCCCTTGTTGGCTTATTAACAAATTGGATCAAAAAGTTATCCTCAAAACACTCCATAAACTTACAACTTGCTCTATCTCTTCCTATCATATTTTCCCAGTCTACAGAAGTTAAATTAAAGTCACCAAGAATAACTGTATCTTCTTTGCATCCTTTACTTATTTCCCTAATCATTAACTCATCGATACAATCAGTCTGTCCTGGTGGTCTATAAAAAGCTCCCAAGTGTATTTTCCTATTTTTACCAACCTTAATATCTATCCATAATGATTCACCTTCTCCTTGCTTTATAGAGTTATTTAGATTTGAAAAAATGCTATTTCTGATATAAATAATCAACCCACCACCAGTCCTATCTCTCCTTTGACTAATGTACATAGTATAACCCTCTAGTTCAAATTCACTGACATTATCATTAAATATATTTTCATTAACCCATGATTCAACTATACATATTATATCTATATCTTCATGAATGATATAACTAAATAATTCATCCTTCTTATTTCTAAGACTACGAGCATTTGTGTAAAGACAACTCAGCCCACCTATCCCTGAAGCACCTGAGGGCCTATCTCCTCTGCATCTCCTTTCTCTCTTTCCCCGACCCTGTACTCTTGTATTTCCCTGACCACTATCACTACTCAAGTAGTTTAACCCTAAAGCACTTCCATTAGCCTGCCTACCTTCTACAAATCTGTGTTTGCTTCCTTTCCCTGCCTCACTTTGAGCCATTAAATTTCCCTGACCACTATCAAAACCTAGTTTCCCGCCTCTAAAGACCTAATAACACTATCTAATTCCCGCCACAAAACCTCAACCCCATCTCGGCTCAGATGGAGTCCATCCATCGCATACAAACCCTTATTCCCATAAAACCCACTCCAAACATCTACAAATACCAATCCTGACTCCTCGCACAAACCTTTCACATATTCATTCAAGCCCATTGCACGAGACAACCATTCCATCCCCACATCCATTCTGGGAAGCACACCTGAAACAACGCCTTTTACTCTACTTTCACACATCCTTTCAATCAGCCTTTTATACCGCTGTCGTAACTCACAAGTACCCACCTTCTTTACATCGTTTACTCCGACATGTGTAATCACAACTGCTTCCCTCTCACACCCAGACACCAACCTATCATACCTCTCACACACATCATTTACACCAGCACCCGGCAGACAAACTCTCACTCCCTTCCATTTACTTTCATTCAACTTCCTATCTAAATACCTAATCTGAGAGTCACCCATCACAATCACCTCAGTCATTCTCCTATTCTCTCTAGGCCTAGTATTACCCTCCCTCCTGCTCTCACTCACTCGACCTCCTATTCTACTTTCAGGCACGGCCACACCAGACAAATCTCTTTCAAATTCTTCCTCTCTCAGGGCATCAAATCTGTTAGTTAGCCTAACAGGTTTCATGTCCCTCTCATTCACACACCTAACCTGTCCTAACTTATCTATTCTGTTCACTTTCACCCACCACTCATCATCACTTACTTCACTTACTGCTTTCTCTCCAGTCCCTGTTCTAGGCCTAACTTCCTCCCTCCTGGTCCCAATCTGACTCTTCAAACGTACACTTGCATCTCTTCTCACTTCAGACACTAAATCATTCAGTCTCAAGCATTCCGCACGTAATCGACTCACCTCCTCAGTCAAAGCACATACACGGCACTCAGACACATTCACTCTCCTCTCTACACCACAGACATCGCACACTACATACACACTACTTTCAAAAGGCATACTCTCTACATCCAAACAGTCAGCCATACTTAAACAAGAACAATAATAGAAACAAAAACTTACAAACAACAAGAATTTGACCCCAATTTGTGCGCGCAAGTTTAAAACCTGCTAATCAAGATGGCCCCGAAGTAAACAAAAGTCACTTTCTCACCAAAACAAAATAACCACAATTTATACAAAATAACCACAATTTAACTTTGTTATATTAACCAAATATATGATCTTATAACTTAATATTTATGTTTATGTCACACACCAAAGTATATCAAATAATCAAAATATTCTGAGAGCTCTACGAAACATGTGCTACCTGTTCGAAGGTCAGTCGAAGACTGACTTTGTATCGGCACGACTTTTCTTAAATTAATGGTGCCCTCTGACCCTATGTGTTCACGCACATTAAACAGAAATATTATTATTGTAAAGTGAAAAGAATATTAAAATTTTATATATTTGAAAATGTTATCAAACACTTTTCTCTCCCCCTAATCCCAGTGGTTCCCTGAGACTATGTATGGACGGCGGGGGGGGGGGGCAATTAACATACTGAATGGGGTCCCAGTTGCTCCTTGGGTAGGCCTTTATATATCTATATAAAATTATTTGAAATGTCCGAACCATTTAGATTAGTGATGGCCTTAAAATGTCTCTGAAAAACGCAAGATTTTTTTTAATATTAACTCTTTGAGTGAAGCAGAAGTAAAGGTCACTTGGGCAGGCGAATTTGCTTTTATGTATCATTTTTTTACTAATCAATCATTGAATAAAGAGGATTAAATTTATAGTATTTTATATCTAATTTCTTAAGGACTTAATGGTTCTATCGCCCTATCAGTTATTTCGAGATAACAGAGTTCGACTTAATGAGGTTTCATGTTGAATAAAAGGTAATGTCCGCTTTTAAGGTATATATTAATAATGAAAAAAACAGAATTATGGAAATATTTAATCATATAAATAACCTCCATTGTTTTCTAGAATATCATTCCATCTTTCAACAAGCTTATAAATGCCTCACTTATAACATTATTTGTTTTGATGCAAAATATGAATCCAACTCAATTTCAACCTCTTCTCTTGATATCAACTTAAGACCATGCAAATGGTTCTGTAATCCCTTAAACCAGTCGTAATCAGGAGGAGCAAGGTCAGTGGAATATTTTTACTATTGCATTATAAAATAACGCTATATATATAGTTAATAATCAATATTGTATTATAATTTTGGATTTATCGATTTATCGGTTATCGCGCCCACCTATGGATGTATTATGTTAAACATAACCAAATATCATTTCATGGATTACAAAAGCCTCAAGAGCCTATCAAAGGTCATCCGCATCCGCCATAAACCTCCCACAAACTGCATCCATAGAATTGTGTCAGATCATGCACCTACAATATACAATTTAAGCCATCCAGGAAAATGAATTGAAAACAAAAGGCATCACCATGGAGGATCACACTCCTTGAGCTGTCTGAAGAAGGATGCATTTGACCCAAAGTCGATTTCAATTGACGAAGTTGATTACAGTAGAAATAAGTATTAATTGCTTGAGTGGTGCCTAACAGTCCATAATTGACAATTCCTTCAGTATCCCACCATACCTCCAACATTATATATTTTTAATGTAGTCCCATCTTTGTTGTTGGGAAATATTCTGCTTCCTCAACTGATATATGAATGGCGGTGTTAAACTTTATGATGATGGATCTCATATAGATATAGGGCCATCGTGGTATGAACCTAGATAGAAACTTCACAACAAACCTATATATATTTCTGTAGCTGCAGAGCTACTACAACCCCCCCCCCAAGAGTTACTCGCCCATCGAAAAAATTCAGATACCCACGAGGTCTCCTAACAACGCGGCCAGAACGTGTCACGGTGCCATGTGGCTGATTTCGATCAAGGGGACACAATTGACTGGTAGTGCTAATCATTTGTGGCGAAACAATGTCGTGCGCGAGGGCAGGTGGGGCGAAGGACATCCGTTCTGTTCCCCCCAAACTGGCGTCTGATGGGGGCTAGCCGTTGTGAGGCTGGCTCTCTGCTGCTGACGAGGGCTCCTGCAACAAAAAGGGAACCGGCAGCAATCGGGAAAGATAATTGGGTGTTAGAGAATGGTTTGTAGGAGGTTTTTGAAGAAAAGTATGAGAAACAACTGGATCACTAACAGTCATAGTGGAAGGAGAAGACAGTGGCTGTTCAAGGTGAACGGCGTTTATAAGGGCGGGTTTCAGGCGATAGATGGAGACAGTATCCTGCTTGGTGGCAAACCGTATTACAAAGAATTTCGGCTTCCTGGAGATGAGAAAGGGTCCGTCATAGACTGGTTGCAAGGAAGAGCGAGTTAAGTCGCGACGGACAAAAGCGTGAGGACAGGCTGCCATCTCCTTTGGCACGAAAGGTTTCTGATGAGCAGGCACTCTTGGGGCGGTCGGCTTAACTTCAGACATCACCCGTACTAAATTACGTACGTATGCAGCATGATGAACATAAGATGGTAGAGGACGATCAGAACAAGAAAAAAAATTGACCAGGAAGATGAAGTTGAGTACCATAGACAAGTTCCGACGCAGAGCAAGCCAAATCCTCTTTCAAGGATGCACGAATACCCAGGAGAATTAAAGGTAGCTTGTCCACCCAAGTGATGTTGGGATCAGTGGAGCGTAAGCTTGCCTCGAGAGTCCTGTGCAACCTTTCGACTTTTGCGTTGCTTTGGGGATGATAGCTAGTGGTACGAAGACGAAAAGAGCCAAGCGCTGACATTAGTGCATTCCATTGGTGGGATTCAAAATGGCTAACACGGTCCTTCATGATCGTTGAGGGAACACCAAGACAAGCAACCCATGCTGAGACGAAAGCTCGAGTTACAGTGGAAGCTGTGATGTCAGAGATAGGAACTGCCTCTGGCCAACGAATAAATCAGTCGATCATGGTAAGAAGATAGTTGCAACCACGCGAAAAGGGCAGATGGCCTACCAGATCGATGTGAACGGCGTCAAAACGTGCCGATGGAAGAGGAAAAGCAACCAGAGGGGTTTTTGTGTTGCGTCTAACCTTTGCGCGTTGACAAGGCAAACATGTGCGGGTCCATTTGGCCACGTCGGCGTTCATACCTGGCAACACATAACGTTGTGTAATGAGCTTGCGAGTTGCTCGAATGCCAGGATGGGAGAGACCGTGAGTTTGGTAAAAAATGTGCCGACGGTAAGCGGGAGGAATGAGTGGACGATGACAGTCAGCAATGAATAGTCAACCAGGATGCGCCTGGAAGGACTGTTCGGCAAGTCGATTTCGCGAACGACGAGTTGAAAAGAGTGACGCAGTGTTTGCATGTCTTCATCTTGTTCCTGGGCGAGCGCTATTGTCGCATGATCGATGGGTGGAATGTGGGAGAGTTGCGTGCCCGAAATCGATGAAATGCGAGAGAGTGCGTCCGGTACGACGGTTGAAGAACCAGGGAGGTAGCGAATATCGGTCGTCATCTGCAGGATGAAGTCAAGATGACCAGTGTCAACTACAGTGTGTACTGACGAAGTACTACGAGACGAACATGCACCGACCAAGGGCTTATGGTCGATAAAAACAATAAATTTACGCCCCTCCAAGTATTGGCGGAAGTTGCGGAGGCTCGCCCTCCGCAACTTCCGCCAATACTTGGAGGGGCGTAAACACTAAAAAGTTCGCGGGAAAACGTACTGTACCTCTGTTGAGAAGAAATAAGTGATTTGAAGAAGAAAGCGAGCGGTTGCCAAGAGTCACCAACCTTCTGCTACAACGTCGCCCTAACATGGGTAGCCGAATCGTCCGAAGCAACGCTTATGGAAGCTCATGGGCAAGGATGGGCCAGGGAAACGCGGCAGCCATAGCCTCTTTCGTGCGAGAGAATGCCTCGCACGCTTCGGAAGACCAGGATAGAGGAAGGTTCTTCTTGGATTTTGAAAACAGATCGTAGAGAGGTTGCATCATGTCAGAAATGTTGGGAATGAATCTGTGGTAAAAGTTTACCATACCACAAAATCTACGAAATTGCTTGAGTGAAGAAGGTCAGGGAAAATCCCGAATAATTGTAACTTTATCCTCGTGACGACGAATTCCGTCAGAGGAAATGTGGTGACCCCAAAAAGAGAACTGCGTGACACCAAAAAAGACATTTAGAAGTGTTGAGTACGATACCATACGCGTCTAAACGAGCGAAAACCGGACGAAGGTGAGAGAGATGTTCCTTTAAAGACGAAGATGCAATCAGGAAGTCGTCTATGTAGCAAAATACGAGGGGGAGATCTCTCAGAACCTGATCCATAAACCACTGGAAGGTCTGACCACTGTTACGAAGACCGTAAGGCATTCACTTCATGACGAAAGAACCGAATGGCGTGGTGATAGCCGTCTTTGGGACGTTATCTGGGTGAATAAGGATTTGGTTGAAAGCACTAACCAAATCGAGTCGAGAAAAGATTGAACAACCAAAAAGAGCAGAATTAAAATCAGGCAGGTAAGGAAGAGGATATCTATCTGAAATGATACAAGCATTGAGACGCCTGTAATCACCCACAGCCCAATGAGAGGTAGATGGAAAAGCTATTCCAGCCTCCACCATAAACTTGAACTCCTGCTTCGTTAGATCAAGTCTATCCTGTGCCAGTCTACGGGGGCGTGAGAATACAGGCCCTCCTGTTGTCTCTATCCTATAAATCACATCGTGCTTTGAAGGTGGCAGACTAAGGCCAGGAAATTCCCGCGGGAGTTGTTGGAAGTGTGGGGCAGTTGTAGGGAGGCGAACAGACAGGAGAGAACTCTGGGAGGAAAAAAACGAACCAGAAACGGTCAGAGTTGTGGTTATATCGACAAGCTTGCGATTGCGAGAATCGATCAAAAGGTCGTGAGTAGAAACGAAATCGAGGCCTAAAATTGGAATGTCGACCTCGGGACGCTTAAGGTCCATGGAAAAACACCACATAACCCAAGAGAGAGCTTGAGGTTACGCCTTCCATATGTCATTATATCCAAACAGTTAGCGGTTTTAAGGACAAGGGTCAGACAGACAAGCTTTGTCTTTCAGGGAGTTTGGAATGACACTGCATTGAGCACCGGTGTCAATCAAAAATGAAAAACCGGAAAGTGGGTCTTAAATACTAAAAGGAGGATCGACCTGACGAAAAACTGAGCTTTCAGAGGTGATAGACACACGAATCACTTGCGTGTTTAGTTTAAAGGATTATGCTGTGCTGGTGAGCTTGGAATTTGGGTAAGAGAACACGTAGAGTTTTGCTGATTTTGTGCGTTTAAGGTTGGTGAAATTAGGGTATGTGAAGAAGTTGGAGTTGAAAAACGCACATGATTTTGGTACGTGCATGGGTGTAAGCATTTTTCTGCCTTTGCTTCAAACCTGCAATGGTACTAGCACCAATTTGAAAGTTGGGGAAAAGAAACTTGAGCAGCATGATTTGTTGGAGGGTGAAAATTTTGCGAATAAGGATTAGATGGAGAACGAGGATTAAATACGTGGTAGAAGCTACAAGGCTGTACACAAAGTACGGCGTTGTTAGCATATTTAGAATGATACTAGCAGAGACCCTGGGAATTATCGTCAGGATAGGCGGGAGAAAGAACGGCGTCAGCTTCTTCCTATACCTTGCTCATGACTGTGCTCTCGCTGCATCCATTGTTGCACCTTTAGGGCACGAAGATCGCCCTCTATACTCTCCAACACAGCAGCAAGATCCTGTGCCGGGGAGGAGATGATTTACGTGCGAGTTCTGGTCGGTTGTCTGAAGACTCCCTCGGTAAGCGAACCTGTGAAATAGACACATTTGAACATGGTTCATGAGAGATTGAAATAGATCCTCAGTTTACGTATGGATTATTGAACAACTCATCGGCTGCCTTTGCCATTTGCTCCACATTAGTGGGTGATGTCATTAGGATGAGTGGCCTAATATATTCAGGAATCCCACGCATAAATATTTCTGTGAGCAGAGAGTCTAAAAATTCTAACTGAGCTCCCTTAGTTCGAATTAAGTCTTTTAGATGCTCCAGAAATCGCGTGGACGCTGGTCACCTATCTCTTGAGTATTTAATAGCATCCTTAGATCTTCGACTTGCGATCTCCCAAACTCCTCCCTAAAAGCCTCTTTTAATTTGTCCCAAGCTCCAATTCTACCACTTTCTAGCAAGATGTTTTTACAAAGCGAAAAGATACTTAATGATAAATTTTGAGTGATGCAGAAAATCCGATTTTGTTCAGAGATGGCTTGATGCATCATTATAATTTCTGCCATTTCTAACCGGGCAATCGGGTTGCCCGAATCATATTTTGGGAGGACAATCGAGGAAGGAAGGAAGGAATCGAAATCGATCTTCTTGGATGTTGGACGAATGATGAAGGATGCTTGCTGAAGTAACATTAGAGATACTCGTATTGGTCGAAGCAGTAAGGCCAGCCTGCGATGTCGTAATGGTGTGAGTTGTCAACGAAGATGCTGATGTAACCATCGTGATTTTTAACTAGTATGAGGTGTGTAGAACTCAGTCACGCGAATGAGCGTAAAATAAAAATTATCGGAAAAGGAAATATTATTCACTTGTATTTATATAGATATAATCAATTTAATTTAATAAGGATATTATTAATTCAATTAAGGATGTAATTGGAAACTTGGGATTAGAAACTAACAAGTGTTGAGAGTCGCCGATTGAAAAATGAACACGTGAGTAAGTGACTCGAAAAATATGAAACCATGTGACTGGGTTGAAATTTTATATTTGATTTTATAATTAAGAATGGATGAACGTAGGGAAGATAATTAGTAAAATTATAGGCACCAATTTATAGATATAGGGCCATCGTGGTATGAACCTAGATGGAAACTTCACAACAAACCTATATCTAAAAGTTTTTGAGGAGAGTTATTGAATCGTAAAAAAGGGGTCGAGGGCTGAGCTTATGGCTAAGTTAGGCTTAATGGTTGGACACGAAATCGTTAAGGAATGGAAGAAATACAACGAAGATACTACAAAATATATATTATTATAGATTAACAAGAATGGCACATATTTGAAATTATATTAGTTGAATTTGAATTTAATTATACAAAACGAACATGAGTTTAACACTGAATTTTTGTTGTGACTAAACTTGGCGTAAGGTAGATAGGTAATTACTTAAAATGTAATTGTAACTAATCAAAATGTAATTAAAATAATTAAAATCACGAATTGCGGGTAAATGTAATTGAAATAATTGGAAATGTAATTAAAATAATTGATATGTAATTATAAGTATTAAAAATGTAATTAAAATAATTAAAATGTAATTGCAAATAATTAAAATCACGAATTGTGGGTAAATGCAATTGAAATGTGATTGTAACTATTAAAATGTAATTAGAATAATTGAAATGTAATTTTAAATAATTGAAATCCGAATTGTGGGTAAATATAAATGAAAATAATTGAAATGTGATTGTAACTATTAAAATCACGATGGTTAAAAGGAAAAATGTAGGAGAGTCTGGAAAAGGAAATATAAGGAATTAAAAAGTGTTTTTGTTTGTAAAATCTAAGGATTATATGGAGAAAGAATTCAACTGACCTTGAGATGGAGAAGGCGAGGACACAAGGGAATTTTAGTCTTGCATGCGGAATATTTGGAAGCGATAGTCGTGCGTGTAAATGTTGCCAATTGTTTTTGAAGATTTTTTTTTTACAAATATATAATATTTAAGAAAAATGATATAAAATTATATATATATATATATATATATATATATATATATATATATATATATATATATATATATATATATATATATATATATATATATATATATATATATATATATATATATATATATATATATATATATATATATATATATATTGTAGCTGCAGAGCTACTACAACTACTTCTAACCACCAGTAACAAGCCTGCTAAAAAGGATGCTGAAGGTGTTGTGAAAGCAATGACTCACAACAAGCAAACTGCTGTTTCAGATTCGCTTTGGACAGTTCATGCGAGACCATTTCCAAATCGATTGAACCTTTCAAATGATTTTTCAGTTTGCATAGGACAATCGTATGGGTTGTGTTAAATTGTTATTCGAGTTTCCTAAGAGTTTTAGTAAGTTTATTGTGACAACAGCTTTCAACTCTTCTGAATCTTCTTTTGGATGACCTTACTTTAGTCCAACTTTTCGACCTAAATCCTCCATTTGGAAATGGAAAAAACACCACCTTCAACCTTTTCCATTTACTGAATCATCCACATAAGTGCTCTGAATGGATTTTGCCACTGTACTTGGCCAAGAGAACCACCACTTGCAACTTTTCGATCTAGTGCATCATCCCCCATAAGTACTCTGAATAGATTATAAGCTACTGTACTGTAATAGATTCGCACGGTTTCTTTAGTCTTGTTTTCGACTGACACCTGATCTGGAAGGCTCATACTCGCACCTTTAGGGGCTTCTCTTACCAGCGCAATCGATATTCTTCGTTGTTCGACTTTTATAGGTTGATGGCTGGGTAAGCCTCTTATAGAGTGGTGTGATTACCAAAGGTGATTTGTGACCGAGTTTTGGTAACAATAGATTTCTTGATTCGGCTTGGCGGCTGCCTGTTTGCTTCTACTGCCAATGCCTTGTATTCTCAAAGCACTGACTCCAAAAAAGTAGAAAGCTCTCTTCTTGCTTGAGTATAGACTGGGTAAAGGTGATCAGGGATTTCTTCAAAGGTAAAAGGAAGCTTAGAACTGGATTCAATATTTTTAATTCGGGGGGAACTTAGACGGTCGTCAGAATGTCATTTCTTGATAAAAGAATTCCTCCTTAAACGCAGTCCAGCTCTCGTTTTACATACATTTCACTCGAATTCATTTTTATACATTTAATTAGTTACCATTATATTATATTAAATCTGTGGGGGTCGAACCAGGTAAACATTCATTTGAAAATTTTAAACGGTTCACACATTGAACCTTATAAATGGGAAGACAAACTTCCCGCTTTGTAGCATTTCTCTTTGGTAAATAGGAAGATAAACTTCCCGTTTTGTATTATTTCTCTTTTGTAAATGGGAAGGCAAACTTCCCGCTTTGTATTATTTCTCTTTTATAAATAGGAAGATGGACTTCCCGCTCAGTATTCTCTCTTTTACAAATGGGAAGTTAAACTCCTCAGTATGCAGTACTATATGTTGTAAATAAAGGAAGGAAAATCCCAGTGTACTCGGTCGGTGAAGGACCTTCCGAAACCGTTCCCTCCTGTGCCGGGTAGTGAGGTAAAGGGAAATGTGATGGACATTTTTGGAGCACAAATCGTGCGGGTCACAGACAGCGACATTGTTGAGTCGATGCTACTTGGGAGTTTCTGTTATTCTCCTTGTAAGACCTCGTAGGGAAAAGTTCACGCCATCGAGGTCGCTTCTCCAAAACTTTACCTCCTTTGCCGAGAATGCTTAAAAATTCGGAAACTTGGACTTGGACATAATAAGAGATGAAATATAGGTAGAGTTAGAGAGAGAGAGAGAGAGAGAGAGAGAGAGAGAGAGAGAGAGAGAGAGAGAGAGAGAGAGAGAGAGAGAGAGAGAGAGAGAGAGAGAGAGAGAGAGAGAGAGAGAGAGAGAGAGAGAGAGAGAGAGAGAGAGAGTAAGAGAATAAAGTGGATAAAAGGTGAGTTTAAAGAATAGATGATGAGTAGGAAACAATAAAAATATCCCTGGTGAAAGGGTAACTCTGTTTGTTTTAGTTTGGTATGTTTTTTGTTTTTATTTAATAAACTATAATTTTTATAGTTTATTTTAATTAAATTAACGTTGTTAATTAATTAATGGGGTTTCATCTTTAATGATGATTTATGGCATTCAAGCCTTTATTTGAGATGGGGTTTTTTTAATCCCGCTGGGGGTTTTGAACAAATATAATGTTTTTTTCTTTTTGAATGTTAACTTGAGTTTGAAAATCAAATTTTTATTTTTAGCGTGAATTTGAAGTGAAGTTAACTTTAACTAATAAAACTTGCGCATTACACTGGTTTGGTCTTGTCTATTCTCGATTCCGTAGTGTGTATTGCGGAGTTACGTCAACGTCAGACTGTAATTTAATGTTTCTAAATGGACTTATTTGTCGGTCGGCTTTGATGTCTAGGTGTGTACGAGAGAATTCAGGGGTCAAGCGGGTGCCAATGGCTTGCCATATCCTCTTAGCTCTCTCGTGGAGCGCCACGTTGATTGGAGATAATCCAACCGAGTCGTATGGCGTCCTCTGTCGTTTGTGTTCTCTTCTTCGGGGATTTGTAATAAGTAAAACCGCCTTGTTCTGGATAACTTGTAGTTTCGCAATGTGGGTCTTGGCGCTCGCATTCAACGGCACCGGGGGGTACACGAGTCTCGAGCGAATGCACGCATTAAATATCTTGAGTTTATTTGAGCGAGTTAGGTCAATAAACCTATAAAACTCCCTCAAATCTCTCTTGCTATTCGCGACTGTTTGCTCGATATGCCTCTTGTAGCCCCATGTGGTGATTTTCAGCCCCAGAACCGTCCCTTCTAGGCAGTAGGGGATTCGCTCCCCTTCCACCCGTATGTCATTGAAGGTCTTGCGAAACATGGGAATTATTTTGAATTTGGGGGCATTGGTCGATATCTTCCATTTCCTCTCGAAAGAGTTGATGTTGGAAATCTCCCTAGCCGTATTTATCGCCATAAATTCCCTGTGAACGTAAGCAGCTGTACAAATTTGCAATATATCGTCAGCGAATTCAACGTATATCGTACCTTCGGATAGAGGTTGTGGTAGGTCACGTTTATATATGTTGTATAGAAGGGGACTGAGACAGCCCCCTTGTGGAACCCCTGATTCGAGCTCAAATTCGGGGCCTTTGTATCCTCTGATGTGTATATATGCTCTCCTCTCCATTATGTAGTCGCAAAGAATGCTCTCAAGAATGGGGTCGAGGCCTATTTGAAGGATCTTAAATTGTAGGCCTCTCTTCCCAACCTTATCAAAAGCTTTCTTGACATCTCGCAGCACCAGGTCGGCATGCCTTTTGTCTGCCTTGATGATCTTCGCGAGCTTTTCCGTGATAACAGGTAGAGCCGTATCAGTCCCTCTTTTCCTTCTGAAGCCGTGTTGTTGCTCGTTATGCAAGTTGGCTTCGTCCAGAAAAGAGTTGACTCTGTTGGCTAATATCTTCTCGGAGAATTTGCCAGCAAATTCTAAGAGAGATATCGGCCGAAAGATGGCAGGGCAGTCCGGGGAGTTTCCCGATTTGGGAATGAAGATCATCTTGGCAACCTTCCACTGGTCGGGAAAGTAACTCGTGTTCAGAGCGGCATTCATGATGTTAAGAAGCCCACTCAGAACATTAGGCGGGACCTTGATGAAATTCTCCCTGGTCAGCACCGTGGTACCCGGTGCTCTTTGAGGAAAGGATTTTAGTGCAACAGAGAGCTCCTGGGCAGTTATTTTACTCCCATAGCCCTCCATCACTCTTTCCTGCGACACACAATGATGAGGAGAGGTTTTGTGTATTTAGTTGTTCGATTATGTCAGTCTCAAATTCGAGGTCGTAGTTGTCATTTTCTTCTGGGGTAATTGTGAAGATTGAGGACCAGAAAATCCTAAAATTTCCTCAATCTCTTCACGCTCGTCGATTTCTAAACCGTCATTTATAAGTGTTATTCTTTGGGGCGAAGCTCTTCCTTTTAACCGTTTAACGGTTTGCCAGACAGTATGTGAGTATCTTTCAATGTCGAGCCTTTCTATTAGTCTGTCCCATGTGAGTATCTGTTGGTCCGTAATTAGTGTCTAGAGTTTGTCTTTAATCTCTCTTAGTCTTCTGTGGGCATTGTCATTGCGGCCTATCAGCGCTACTACATTGGACAGGTCCTTATATTCCTGCGGCAGGGCTTTCATGGGAGGGGTCCAATGGGGAGTTGGAAGGGTTTTATACTTAATATGGGGAACACTATTTTCATCGGCTTTAATTAGGAGGTCAGTTATTTTATCCAGCTCTTTATCTATCTCTTCTAAATTGGCGTCAAGTAAAGGGTCAGGGATATAATTTAGAAGATAGTTTCTGTAGCTTTCCCAGTTCGCCTGCTTGTAGCTTTTGCGTTCTGGGATTACAATTTGAATGGGATTTACACTAATTGTAATTTTAATAGCCTGGTGGTCACTCGGAAAGATGGGGCCCGGTTCAATGTAGTAGTTATATGGAAACCTGATACTGGATAAAACAATATCAGGTTTCGTTGCTGCATTTCCCGTAATGTATGTCGGGAATTCTAGACCGATTCTTGTCACGTATTGTCTGTCAAGTAAGACTTCGATGTTTCTGCCTGCATTGTTGTAGGAGGTATACCCTGCCGCTGCACACCTTGCATTCAGATCTCGAGCAAAGATTACGTTTTTCTTATGGCTGAAGATCTGTAGAAGGTTGTGCATGGGTACATAGCGGTGTCTTGGGGGTTGATACCCCGTGGCCACGACCAGTCCCCCCCCCCAAGGTAGTGCCTAACTCAATGGCAAGGTAAGATTCATCTAAGTCGGGTAGTTTTTTTTATATTTTAGTCTTTTTGACGGCTATTGCGCAGCCTTCATACCGTTTCTGGCTATGATTTTTACTAATGACGTCGAATTGAAATATTTTAATCTCTTTATGCGCGGTCATTCCGTCTTCGTTAATAAGTATGATGTCGGGGTCATTTTGTCGCCGAATATTGCCATAGATGGAACCTTTTCCGTCCCATCCATCGACATTCATCTGTACTATCCTTAGTCTATTGGTCATTTTGTGTAATGTTTGGGTCTTTTTATGTGTGGGATTAAAGTGGACGCTTATTCGCGGTCCACTTTAGCCCCATGTGGTATACTGGGCGGGGTGAGCTCCCTACCGTTTCATTTTTTTCCTGTATTCGGTGTCCGTGATTGTGTGAAAGCAGTCGGTGGTCAATTTTACCATATTTCGTGAGAGAGCCTCTTCAATTTGCCGTTACGGAACCTCATCAGAGCATTCCCACTTGTATCTTCCGGTCCTAAGACCCTCAGATACTTCGCGGGAATCGATTTCGGTTCAGAAGGGGGCCGATTCGAGGGCATATAATTTAAGATTGAATCCTCTCGAATGATATTTAAGTTGGGTCTCTCTGCCTCGAGATGAGGAGGTTGACCTGGGACCACGTGTTTTTGAAAGTTTTCTCGACCTTGGAGACCTGGTCTCTTTTGGTCGCACTGCTTCCTAGTTTGGTGTCTTGGTGTAGGTTTTGGGTGTATTCGTGTTAATTTTGGGGGGGGTAAGCGGCGCTGGTTTTTCTGTTTGGGAAGTTTGTTTATTTTTGTTTCAACGTGGGTCGCGTGTGGTGGCTGTGTTTTGGGGCGTGGGTACCTTTTGGCACGGTTCCGGGCACTGAGGGGTTACGCTTATACGCATAACCTCCTCTGAAAGAGGGTTGTCGGGGAACCACATCTCCTGTAGGCCGTTTTTTACGAGCATGCAGTTGACCTCGGTTGCGAAAGTTCCAGGGCGAGTGATGTTGGCTATGTGTGCATAATAAATGCAGCACATAATTTTGGTGGAGTGTTCGTTTTCGATGTGGAGAAAAGTTTTCTGGTTGTTCGTCTCGGCAATCGCGGCTTTGGCAACTTTTCCATAGGTCGAATTAACTTTCTTTTCCTCCGTCTCACGTCGTAGTTGGGTTTCTTTCTGGATTTCTGTCTTCCTGATCGGGCATGCCATGGACATAGTCCGGTGTGGGCCTTCGCAATTCAGACACTTTGGGGAGGCACTCTTGCAGTCGCGCCCAAAATGGTTGCGACTGGCACAGACTGAGCACAGTGTGAGGTCTTTATTTTCAGGGCAGCTTGAGGTGGTGTGTTTGCCGTACTTGTAGCACCGAAAGCACATTTGCAAGTCAACAAACTCCTCCCTTTCAATCTGTTCTGGGCAGACTCTTACACTAAATAGAAGCAATCCAAGATCCTTATCCTTTTGCGCCATCGCCGTATCCTCGAACACAACCTTGAATACGTGCGTGTAGGTTTTAAATTTAATTACCTCTGCAACTTTCGCCCAAGGGTGGTTCCTTTCAACTTCATTTTTAATGTCTTCTCAAGAGTGGCTCCCGACCCAAGAGTCGAGGCGCCTGCAGATGACACTACGGTGCGTTTTGATTTGAGGGGATGTGTGGGGTTTCAGGTTCACAGTCTTTAGGCACTCAACTGCTTTGCTTGAGGTCAAGGCTTCACAATCGTACCAAGGCAATCTTTAAGTTTCCGTATATTTGTTCAAATACACTTCCACGGTCCGGTTTCTGGCCTTCCGAGAGGACCCGAAGAGTGATTCGAAGAGTCTCTTTCATTTTTTATACATCCTACCGCACACAGGATAGTTACAAATCATAAATAGCACTTGTGTAAAAATGTGGTGAGAGAGAGAAAAAAAGAGGGGGAGATCAAAGGGTCAATGTCCAAGTACAAAAAAATAATCACTTTACCTCAAAACCTTCCACGAAGGAGTGAAGATTCGTCCCCTAGACGTCCTCAACGAAGAAGGCCAGTGGTCCACTTCCGAACGATCGAGCTATCACAATCAAGACGAGTCACTCTGTTCACTATTCTCGCTAAAAATTCACTTTATAAAATTCCGAAATTGGCTGTCAAAGTGGGAGTCAAACTTGCTAAGGCAACCAGAGCAGTCATTAAAAAATTCGGAAAATGGATTTCAGCCGTGTTTATATGCAAAGGGTTTGAGCGTTATTAACCTTTTAAATCTATCATGGCGCTGATTGGACAATTATTACAGTACTTATGTCTAAAAGCTGATTGGTCAATGGGTTAACGCTAAGGTTGTTATTTCAAAAATAAAAATAAGTATGACCATTAAATGTATATCAATTCTGATTGGTTGAATTTTTGTAGTGTTATGAGTAGATGAAAAGACTATTTATATAGGTGTACTTTTGTAGAAAAGACAGAGGGACCTGCACCGCAGGCAGCGCTGGAGCCCATTAATGTCGGAACCCAGAAACTGGCCAAAAAGGTCTGGTTGACAATGGCCAATGATATAATCCCAGAATTAAGAAGAACTGGTGGCAGAATTAACATCCCTGCCAGATTGCATGGGAAGGTCGCTTGAAACGAATAACAAATACAACAGATCAAAACACGAGGTATAACACTAATTTTGAACACTAATAAAGGCTCGAAAGCTCAACATCACACGAAAAATAGAATATAAAACAAAGAGACAAATACAGAATTAAGAAGAACTGGTGGCAGAATTAACATCCCTGCCAGATTGCATGGGAAGGTCGCTTGAAACGAATAACAAATACAACAGATCAAAACACGAGGTATAACACTAATTTTGAACACTAATAAAGGCTCGAAAGCTCAACATCACACGAAAAATAGAATATAAAACAAAGAGACAAATACAGAGAAGAACACAAAAGAAGAACGCACACAGAGACAAACAATAGACAAAATCAACAAAACAAAAAAGGAAAAATATAATAACTAAAAAATAAAAACGCCTGCGATGCCCCTCAAACAAGGGCAACCCTACTTTACTTTCACCAACTATCTTCTACTACTATCTAAATCTTCCACTATTGAGTACACCCAAAAAGACTCATAAAATTTATTATTATTCAAGAAGAAAAGTTGTCAATTCTGTTCGCCATTTTGAAGCTTATTCCAGCTATTTACCTAGGAATAAGAATCCATATATATATATATATATATATATATATATATATATATATATATATATATATATATATATATATATATATATATCCTTCATCCTATAAGGAAGCGGTTGATCACTTAACCAAGCCTATAAATATATTCTCCTACTTACATTAACATTATTTTATAGTAAAAATATTTTTTTATTTTAATTACTGATATCTATATATTAAAGAAACAAAACAAAACCGTTACATTTGTTGTTTTCTTAAGTCTTACCTATCATGGTTGCCTATCATGTCACCATTTCTCTTATTTCAATGCTCTAGAACAAATAATTTATTTACATCGTCAATTAAAATCGATAACTCGTATATTAAATATTTTGAGGAAATAAGATTGAAGTTATTATCTATACAAAATTTACACAAATTTTAAATTTAATAACCAAAAATGATTAAATTCCAGTGTTTGATTTCTTTTTTAAACTATTTTAAAGTTCCTTCTAATAGCGGAGGAAAAAATTTATTTAGTTAGTAGTATAAATAGGCAAGTGATTAAGATAATGACAATAATTTGGAGAAATATGACTAAGTTGTTTAATGTCGATTTTAATGCAAAAGAGAGTTATCTACGATTGGGGAACAGTGCTATTTTAAGAGCACTCATCATTCGCATTCACATTTCATGGAATGTTATTTTGGTTTAAAGCTACCATATCATAAGACTTCAGAAAATTATTCTGTTTATCTTCTGTTTCTTTGCGGTATGATGACTCATTCCATTTCATGACTCTCGAGTTCATGGGCCATCCTGTATAATGGACAATAAAATAAGTTATATATATATATATATATATATATATATATATATATATATATATATATATATATATATATATATATATATATATATATATATATATACTGAACAATGCTTTTCGAGCTCTCTTGGCAGCAAAATTTTGATGACACCATCTACAAGTCTGTCTTGTGCCATAGTATGTGCTAGGCAGATAGTTTTGTACAATTTTCAGTTTACTGAAAGATCGCTCAGCTGAAGCGACAGTTGCAGGGATGGACAGAAATATACGAAGTGAAATGCAAATACTCGGGAATATGTTATCAAGCTGTAATGCGTAATTTTGTTCAGACAATCTAAAGGTTTCAATGAAATGTTTCCAAAGTTGCCTCGGTGCACCATTTTCAGGTACTCGTTCATAAATGAGCTCATTGTTGATGTCATCCTTGTATTTCTCAGTGAAATCAGACTCTTTGTCGCAAACTTTATAATTCTTCCGGCTCAGAAGGTAGCATGTAGTTCTACAGAAACGAAATGTTTCCGACAAGTTTCTTGAAGCTTTAAACCAAAAAATCAAGCCACAAATGACGTTGTCGAGGATTTTGTAAAACACACATTTCCTGAATATTGCCTCTTCTATAGAACCATGGAATCGCATTCACTTTCCCTGTCTCTTCACATTCAGATTCACCTCAATCCCCATGTTTCATGAAACATGTTTTGCTTCATTCCATATTTTCTTCCAGTTCTCACCAAGATCTTTCAAATTTGTTTGGTTCTGATATATAGACGATATTATTTGTTTGTGGTCTTCTTCTAAGGATGTTAATGGTTTCCTCACTGAACTTAATTCTCTGGTTCCCTCTATTAAATTTACCCTTGAACTCTAACAAAATGGCGTCCTCTCGTTCTTAGGTCTAATTATTCATAGGATTCCATCTGGATTTAAATTTTCCGTCTATCGTAAGCCTACCAACGCCGGTTCTTATATTCATTTTTATTCGGGTCATAATGATAAAGTCAAACGGTCTGGGTTTATTTCAAGGTTTCTCCAGGAGTTGTGGGTCGCCAGTCCGAAATTCTCGGATCTTGAGGTTTCTAAGATCTTTCAAATAGGTAACATATCTTTGCTACCCTCAAAAATTTCTTGCAGGATGCCAGATTTGGCAAAATAAAAATCCTTTTACTGAACTGAAATCCCTCCCACATATAATTTTGAGAATTCCCTTGTGTTACCGTTTTCTGAGTCCTTTTCCTTGCTTCCCCGCCTCTTGATTAGGTTAAATATTTCTGTCATATTCAAGTATCAGTCTACCATGTATCAGTCTGTCGATTGTTCAGTTTGCCCTAAGCAATACTTTGGGCAAACCGGTAAATCCTTAAGTGTACGCTTGACGCAACATAAATACAATATTAGGAGGGGGGAATGCAGCAGCGCTTTCTTTGTCCATTTATCGGAAAGCAGTCCCCCATTAATTGGAATTCAGCTAAATTTATTTACAAATCTGATGACTTTGTTCAAAGAAATATTGTCGAATGCTCATTCATTAATTCCTCGCCTAATTTTAATATATCCCCGGCCTCTTTAAGCTGGCCCCTGTTATTAAAAGTCTTATTTATAACGAAATTATCCATTTTAAATATTAGCCATTTGATATATTAATTTATTTATGTTTTTCTCGTTTATTTTTATGTATTCACAATTACACGTGTATGTATTTATCTTAGTGACCTAAATGTCTACATTCTGTGCTCAGAGTTGGAATTTCCGAAAGAAGACCTTATCTATTTGGTTTTATACTTCATATCCATCTTTGATAATTTTTCTATTTTGTGTCCCTTCGTTGTACATGGGAGGAGCATTACTCTGTTTATATATATATATATATATATATATATATATATATATATATATATATATATATGTGTGTGTGTGTGTGGGTGGAACTAGTTGAAATAAGCATTTTCTCTTGTATGAACATGTGTCCGCAAATGCATCGTTAATGGAGATATTTAAAGTTAATTCTAGCAAAGGTGGGCCAAATAAAAAAAAATATAAAATAAGTGTATTTCTTGATAACTATTTATAATCTTTATTTCTATTATTCATAAGCTGTTCAAAGTGAGAACCTTCAACGTTAATACAAAGCTGTAACTTCCTCCTTAAATTTTTATGAACACTATAAATACTTCTAGGCGTTTTTGAAATTTGACCACCAGCCGCAACTAGTCTTCCAATTAAATCTTCTTCTGAATCCACAGGAGTTACATAAACGAGCTTTTTAATGTGCCCTCAAAGAAAAAAGTCAAAATGGGTTCATATCAGGACTTCTTGCAGGCAAATGAACCGGACCATTTCTTCCTATCTACCGATTGAGAAATTGATTGTTTAAATAGGCTATTACATTTCTCTTCTTGCTACTAGTGGCTCATCTTGCAGAAGTTCAGGTAGAACTTCTGATAAAAAAAATACCATAGGCATTTCCTGTGAGTGGAGACGGTAACATGTATGGACCAATTCATTTGTCACCAAGAATTCCAGCCCAAATGTCAACTTCACATCTTTGTTGATATCCACGCTCCCGCACAATTCGTGGGTTAATATGATGCCACTCTTGATTATTATGCTGATTAAAAACACCCTCACGGCTAAAAATGTCTCGTCTGAAAATAAAACTTTTCTGCTAAAATCTTGATTTTTGCCTAAGAACCAATTAGAAAAATGAATATATCCTTAACGATGCATTTGCGGGCACATGTTCATAGAAGAAAGATTGCTTATTTTGACCAGTTCTACTTATACGCCAATTTTGAACATATAATTTTAACCCTATATATATATATATATATATATATATATATATATATATATATATATATATATATATATATATATATATATATATATATATATATATATATATATATATATATATATATACCACTTTTATACAAATATTTCGTTATTCCTTGAGAATGAACTGAACAAGTACGAAATTACTTTGAATCCGCCTTTCATTTTCCTGTGGGATTTATTTTTTACAGTCTAACTTACACCTTTGTTTTTTTTTAGTAAACATGAAGATCGGCGGCGCGAACGATAGGACGCAAAATATTTCGTCCCTGTTCCAATATTTTTCACCTTTTTGGAGTAAATTCAAGGGGACTGCTCATGGGGGGGTTTATCACTGCGGATGCCTCCCATCCCCTACGATGATCCTGAGTTTCACTCAATTGGGATGGGGGGGGAGGTCTGGGTGTCACAGCCCCCCAGTATATAATCATAATTGTTTATATAATAATGTTCTAACGTTTTTATTTAACCAAACGCGCATGAATATGCATGCGCGGGTGAACGAAACATACACGCACCCCCCTCCCACTTTTTCGGGCGCGCCGCTGATCTTCATGTTTACCGTTTTTTTTCAAAATTTCAAACTATATCCCCTATGCAGTGATCCTTGTCTACTTCAAAGAATCTACCTATATCTACTCTGTCTATTCCATTAAGATTCTGATATCAGTAAACCTGCTTTGGCGATCTTTTTCATTAATTTGCATGATACTGATGTTAAGCTGATAGGCTTATAGTTACTAAGCTCCTCTATCACTCCATTTTTAAATATAGGTACTGTATGAGCATTCTTCCAATCACTTGGCACCTCCACAAATTCAAGTGAACCAATTTAAATTTTATTCAAACCAAAGATACACTTGCTTATTTTTTCAATTAAGGGCCTAGGGTCAATTTCATCCGTCCCTGCTCCTTTACGATTATCTAATCTTAAAAGCATTTCAGCAATCTGTTCCTCATAAAATGAGACGGTATTAACAAGTTGTTACAACTAACAACATGACAATTAACAACTTAATAACAACCAACATACACTCATTATTATTATGTTACGTAATTTCGGTATTGTTTCTCCACTTCTCAGATTATATAGCAATGATATATCTAATACATAATTTATATATTAGTTTATTTTATTTTAATGCCTAAAAAAAAATTATTCTAAAATATTTTGATTTGCAGCAAACTAACGGGAACGCAAAAAAAATAACACTAAAATTATGTAATTTCGACAGCACACTCACCGCAAAGTCAATTTTCGCGACGGCAAACACTATCCTTCTTCTGCCTCTTCTTCTTTTACATATTGACGAAATTTTATTATCAACTCCGCGAGATCAAGGACGTGTTTTAATTGCACTATCTTTCCGAGGTAAACGAGAGAATACTATTTTCACTAAAAGCTACTCCTTACAAGAAATATAAGAAAAAGGTTTCTAACTATATTTGATCTATGCTCGGTATACATATGAAAACAAGGGCCCCTCTCGGCACTGGACCCCAGTATGATGTACCAGATGTATCCCCCTCTTGGCGGGCCTGCTTCCGATCGCCACCAAACACTTACGCACACCACATTCATACATAGGCAAGGTGGGTGAATTGTCTCACCCAAGGACACAACGACAGTATGCACCTGTGGGAGCCAGGATTCGAAGCGCCAGCCTTCCGGTCATAAGGCGACCCGCTCTACCGTCTGAGTCACTGTCGAAAGGTTCAGTAATTCTTGCATATATTACTCAACATTACTGATATAGTTAGGGGTATAATCTGGCCTGGGGGGTATGGAATTACCCGGGCCATAATATACCTTAGGGTATAAATTGGCCTAGGCCCCTTTAACCCTGGGTATAGTTCAGACAGGCGGGGCCCGTAGCCCAACGAACAGCGAGACACCCACCCGTATATATATATATATATATATATATATATATATATATATATATATATATATATATATATATATATATATATATATATATATATATATATATATATATATTGTATCTCACCCCCCACCCACCAATTGCCTGGTATCGTATATAATAATAATTAAAAAAAACATCAGAAAAATAGATAATTATTTTGTCTCGGCCTTCTGTGCCTAAGGGCAAAAACTTAATTATTACTAATTTTTTACATCCCTGCGGCTCCCCTTGAAGCGCGGGGCCCGTAGCACGTGCTACATGTGCTACTAGGTTAAACCGGCACTGCAGACAGGGTGTATACTTTGGCCTGTTACATGGATAAATTACTAATAGAGAAAAATATGAGGTGGTCTTCAAAAAGTTTGCAGGAAACGAATATTGCAAGAAGATGGGATACCCAATGAAAATTCTAATTGCAATCATTTAAACTTCTTGAACTTGAACTTGAACTTGATGTAGAAAGAGATGAAAGGTGTAGTAGTTAATGATAGTGTTGAAGGAGATTGTAGTTTTGCCCTGGAGCAGAGGGCATCACAGGCATACTACTCTTTTTCGGTTTACAATGGTATCCTCCATTTGGTTGGAACAGCGTCAGCTGACCTTCCTGTAGCGTTAAGCTACTTTTCCTTTTTTTATTTATTTATATTACATTTTATATATAATCTGTATAAATAATTTTTCTCTTTATAAAATTTTTCCTCCGTCAGTTTGAAGAGGGCATTCAAGCCTTTCAATTATATTTTGTGCTAACTCGTAGCCTTGGTATTCTTTGTTTATTTTGCTTTATTTGGTGATATAGGATTATCGCCAATGGGGGGATTACTCCCCATTTATTCTTCTTGCTTTGCTTTCTTCTTTTTATTTATACTAGTTGTCTGGGCACTACGCCTCTTTTGTTTATTATTGTTTTGTTCAATCTTTGTAACATTTGTGGGCACTACGCCTCTTTTTTTTTTAATTTATGATTTTTTCTTGGGGGGGGGGGGCACTTCGCCTCTTTTTTTTGACAATTTAGGTTTTCGGAGTCTAGGTTGTTGGGCACTTCGCCTCTTTTTCTTTTGTTATTCGATTTGGAATTCTTAGTCTTGAGTGGAGTTTGTTGAGTTTTAAAAAACGGTTGTCTTGTGGACTGATTTTTTGCGTCCTGAATGAAAGATTTGCTCGCTATCTGAACAGGGCTACTTGGTTTTCACGGGAGCACGTTCTTCCACTGGGGAATAGTGCTCTCCTCGTAGCCCGTCCAATAGCTTGCTGCGGTATCTCGAGGCCCGCATCTATTTGCGGGAGAATCTCGCTTTCTACCTTTTCCCAGGTCTTTCTCCCTAGCCTTTGAAGGACTATATTCAGTGGCTCAAGTCTTGCTCTTGCGTGCAGTTCCGTCTGCCGAATATAGTCCAGTCTCCTCGCGCCGGTTATAAGCAGGGTAGCCTTGTTCTGAACTCTCTGCATGTGTTTGAGAGAGGTTGAACTGGCCGCCTGCATAACCACCGCAGGATACACCAGCACTGGTCGCACCAGAATGTTGTAGAGTTTGCTGATGTTTTTTGAGCTGAGATCTTTGAACCTATAAAGTTTCCCAAGTTCTCTTTTGGCTAGGGAGACACGGCTGTTAATGTGCGCCTTGTACCCCGTTGAGGTAAGGCGCAGACCCAGTACTTTACCCTCGTTTGAGTACGGGTAAAGCTCGTCTCTGACGATGACGTCGTCTCTTTTCCGGCGGTTCATAGGGAGGATTTGGAACTTACGGCGGTTTGTTTTTATCTTCCACATTCTTTCAAAACGATTAATGTTTTCGATTTCGGTAGCTGTCTCCCTTGCTTGAACTCCAGCGTTCCTATAGGAACCGGGGATGATTTGAGTGATGTCGTCTGCAAACTGCAGATACATCACATCCTCCCCAACTGGAGCAGGTAAGTCCAACGTGTACACAAGGTACAGCAGCGGACTCAGACAGCTACCTTGTGGAACCCCCGCCTCTAGTTCAAACTTGGGTCCTCTGTTGCCCTCGACTGAGATACGGGCTGTTCTCTCCATGATGTAATCACAGAGGACCCTTTCCAGGACCGGGTTTAGCTGGAGGCCTAAGATCTTGTATTGTAGACCTCTCAGCCAAACCTTGTCGAAGGCCTTTTGTACGTCGCGCAACACCACATCTACGTACCTCCCTTCAGCTTTGCAGCGGGCTAGCTTTTCGGTGAGGAGGGCAAGGGCTGTATCAGTCCCCCTCCTCCTGCGAAACCCGTGCTGCTGAGGGTTGTGAGCTTCCAGCTCGGACAGCTGATCTTGTAGCCTGTTGGCTAGAAGCTTTTCGTAGATTTTACCTACAAACTCTAGGAGGGATATTGGCCTATAGTCCACCAGTTGATCTGGGGGTTTGTTCCCTTTAGGGATAAAAATGATTTTGGCCATTTTTAGCCCGTCGGGGAAGTAGCCCGTATTCAGGGAAGCGTTGAAGATGTTAGTGATTCCCTGAATGATCTGCCGAGGGGCATGCACCAGATTGTTCTTAGTGATGCCCGTCCAGCCTGGTGTCTTTTGTTTAAAGGTTTTTAAGACTTCCATGACCTCTACCGTTGTTATTGGTCGGCCATGGTCAACCATTTCCCTCCTTTCGTCAACGTAGGCTTGTGGGTGCGTACGATGTACGATCTGATTGAGTTCCTCAATCAGATGGTCTTCGAACTCCTGGTCAAATTCCGCATCGTCCTCTGGTGTTATTGAGAAGATTTCCTTCCAGAACGTGCGGAATCTTTCCTCCAGTACCGCCGGATCCTTCAAGTAGTCATCGCCCTCCTTGATGCGGGTCTTTCCTCTACTTGGGAGTCCTTTCAGTTTTTTCACTAGGCGCCAGAATTTGTCGGGGGCCATCTCGCTGTCCAACCCGGCTATTAGGCTGTTCCAGATTTCAGCCTGTTGTAGGTTAATAGCCTGTTTTAGTTCGTCGCGTAGGCGACGGAGCAGCGAGCTTCGCTCCCGATTTGTACCTGTCCTTCTTATTTCCTCGTACACCTCCCGGTGCTCCCTAGCGATCTCCTTCATCTCTTCGGTCCAACGTGGTTGTGGAAGAGTTCTGTACCCTGTCACGGGTACGCACTCGCGGTCAGCCTCAATGATGAGGGCTGTTATCCTTTCCAGTTCCCCGTCGATCTCCTCTAATGTGGCCTCACTTAGGTCGGCTGGTTCGTAAACGCCTAGGATTTCTCCGTAGCGTTCCCAGTCGGCCGAGGCGTAGCTCTTGCGGAGAGGGACCGGAATCTGGATCGGAGCGAGTGAGATGGTGGTGAGGATCGCTATATGGTCGCTGGGTACTGCTGGTCCTGGCTAGCTATAGTAATTGAACGGGAAGCCACCACTTGTCATGATTATGTCGGGCTTGGTTGCTGCCCGAGAGGTAATATAGGTCGGAAATTCCGGTCCTATCCTCTGGATGTTTTTACGTCTCATAATCATTTCCAAGTTGTGGCCTCTGTTATTTGTATTACCATAGCCAGCCGTTCGGCATCTGGCGTTGAGGTCTCCCCCAAGGAACACCATCCTGCCGTGACCAAACAAGGTGTAGAAGTTATTGAGGGGCAGGTACGCTCTGCGAGGGGGTTGATACGCCGCCGCGATCACGAGGTTGCCCACTAATGTGGGCATCTCAATCGCCACGAATGACTCGTCCAGCTCTGGAAGGTGCCTGAACGAGAGATTCTTTTTGATTGCAATCGCGGCGCCGTCAAACCTCTCCTGAGAATGGTTTTTAGTAATCACTCTGTAGCCCGGTATCTTTATTTGGTACGATGTTGTGTCGATACCGTGCTCTGAAATCAATATGATGTAGGAGTCTAGCACACGGAATATGTTTCCATACGCCGTTGCTTTTCCCTCCGATCCATTGACATTGAGTGTCACTATTTTTAACCGGTTGTTCGGGTTTTCCATACTCTTTTCTGGCTTCTAGTGTTTCTTTGTGAAGGGACGTTTTCTCCCGTTCCTCTTCTTTTTGTATTCTAACGTGGGCAGTTCCTCCAGTGTGTCGTTGTAAAGGGTGATGTTATGGTTATTGAGGGCCTCTTCGACGACCTCTTCATCACACTGGGCATCAAAGTCCCACTTGTAGAATTTCTTTTTGATACCAACTAGTATCTTGTTGGTATCGTAGTCCTTTGGGAAGGGGAGTTGCTCAGATGCATAAATCCTCAGATTTAACTCATCCGCGTCTAGGACCTTCTTAGTCGTTCTCTTTTTCTTTCCGGTTTTCTTGACGCTCGAACTGGCATCACTGTCTGAAGACTCCGTAGACTCAGAGTCATCGGAGCTCTCCTTTACCGCCCTGTTGTCGATCTTAGACCTAACAGCAGCTTCTCTCTCTTTTTTTGCTTCCACTCTTGGGTCCGGCCTTTAGGTTTTCTCCTGTGGCTTGTTCTCCTTTTTGTTTGCTGGTTGCACCTCCTTGGTAACCATCTGCAGTTGGAGGACGTCTCCTGAAGGGGGGTCGTCCGGGAACCACATCTGGTTCAGGCCATTCTTCGCCAGCATCTGGTTTAGCTCCTTAGCGAAGCAACCAGGCTGGGTCAGGTTCCTAACGTGTGCATACAAGATACACGTCAAAATTTTAGTTGAGTCTTCGTTTTGTAGCTTTAAATATGTCTTATTGACAGTTGCCGCAGGCTGAGCTGATTTGGCGACTTGAGCGTACGAGGTGTGCGCTTTCTTAGTCTCCGCTTCTTGGCTATTTTTCTGTTTAATTTTAATTATCTCTTTTTTCTTTGGACAGGCCATAGCCATTGTCCGATGCCCTTGTCCACAGTTGATACATCTCTCCCGGGGGCTCTGGCAGCTCTTCCAGTGATGGCCTGGTTCGCTGCATCTAGAGCATAGCTCCTCGGGCGCTTTACAATCTTTAGTTGTGTGTGCCTCCATTTTGTAGCAGCGGAAGCAGAACTGTACCGAGTGGAATTCCTCCCTCTCGATCTGCTCCCCGCTGACTTTGGCATTAAAAAGCAGGAGCCCAGACTCCTTTGCCTTCCTTGCCATGGATGTCTCCCCGAAAATTATTTTAAAGACATGAGAATAATCCGTATTGTCTCTCTTATTTTTGAATTTTATGATATCTATCACTTTAGCCCAAGAGTGGTTTTTGAGGATTTCCTCCTTAATCTCCTCCCTGGAGTGTTCCCCTATCCACGGGTCCAGTTTCCGGCAGATCACACTCCTGTGTGATTGGATCTGCGGGGGGATAGCAGGTGTTAGGCCAAGCTCCCGAAGGACCTCAATGGCAGCTTCTTTAGTTAAAGATTATGTCTTTTTCCGTCTCACAGACGGCGACATAGCCCACGGGGACTTCCAGAAGTCTCACCATGGCAATCTTTAATTTTCCGTAGACGGCTTCGAAGACCGTCTCTCTGGCGGGTCTGCTATGACCGCTCATGATGCGCAGAGGCACCCAGGGGAGTTGGTTCTGTGCCATTTTACACTGGCCCCAAGGGGCGATGAACCACTGTGGGGTAGCTCCTGCTTCTGGGTTCTTATAGTGCTTGCCAACTATTTAAAATGGGTAGTTTGTCCAGGATAAACAAATTTTCATTGGTTGTTAAGAGCTTTACTTTTTTGGAGGGAGGGGGCATCCCCCCCCCCCACCACCACCGTTGCAAGCGAGCCTCTATGAACGTGAACTGCTGGATATAGGGATGAAATGAATGTGGGTGAACCCGGGAAGGCCCCTCAGACGGTTGGTTGTGACGGACTTAATGATGGGTGGTGATTGAATCAACTACCACCACCCGAGGGGTGCCGCCCCGTCCGGGGTTTGGTTATCGATGCTGCTTCCAACTTACACAGGGACGTTTGTATATCCCCCTGTGGTCTTGGCCGGAAACTACCCTCAGAGATTAGAGCGAACTCTTCCCCGAAGCTTTCAGCATCGCCTTGTAACCGGGCTACCACTGACGCAGAGTTCTGCAGTGGGCTAGTCCACAAACCTGCTTTCCTGGGCGCCCCCAATTATGCCTATCACACGAACGGCATAGTTGGGACGTGGCAAATCGAAATGCAGTTCAGTTCACTTCAGCTCCCCAGCTCCGGCAGGGGGGGGGGAAGAAGCGTGGTCGAATTAGCCCGACATTCGTGGGCTCGTAGTGCTCTCTTTAAAAATGTATCTCTCTTATATTCCCCGTAGGGAAACGTGAATAAATTCACGTAAAAAGCCTCGTTGCTTTATCACCGAAAAACGTTCTCAGAGTTAGATGAAATGTGAAAATTTTCTTTCC
The DNA here is from genome assembly GCA_963969495.1 of Ceratothoa steindachneri. Taxonomy (NCBI): domain Eukaryota; kingdom Metazoa; phylum Arthropoda; class Malacostraca; order Isopoda; family Cymothoidae; genus Ceratothoa; species Ceratothoa steindachneri. The sequence continues at coordinate 23,204,379 of OZ018334.1, forward strand.
CGTCTTTTTTCATTTAAACTTCTACCTCTGTGCGTTTAGTCACATAAATAGAAATTACTTTGCTTCATTTCGAATTACATTGCAGCACTTTAAATTTGGACACCGCAGTGATACCATGTATTCCATCAAATTTCTATTCTAGCTTAGTTGGAGGAAGAGTGAGATTATTGATACATTCAGGGCCTGTGGTAGGAAGTGCGGAGCCAAATTAGAAAATTGATAGTGGGCCCCTACTCTACAAAAGTCAAAATTCCTATATGTTTATATTTCGTGTAGTATACTTGTTTTAACCCTCCCCCCAAAAGAAAATGCTTGATATACTAAATATTGAAAGGCAATATGAAAGTTTTAATTTTTTAATACAAGGTAAGGCAATTACCAACATATTTTTTTATACAAGTCTTTTATAAAAAGACTTTTCTGGCTGTTTGATTTGCAAAGTCTTTCAAAATAATTTCAAATTTGAGGGTTTTAGCAATGCCATTTTCTATGGATAGCATCCCCAAATTGGTTAGTTTCTCTTGTGAAATTTTTGATCGTAAGAATTTTAATGAGTTTTAGTTTTGAAAAACTCACCTCAAAGCAATAAAAAAAATAGTAACTGCTGTAAATCGATTGTTTACTACTAGGTATTCAAACAGAGCTTGAGGCTTAATGACACTGGAGAGAGGAAAAGTTTTCAGAGCTTCAAGTTCTTCGGCCAACAGATAGCCACCCACGTCTTTAGTCGTTTCAATAACTACTTCTCCACCAGCGCTCTGCTTTGTTGTGGTGTCAGTTAATCTTGCACGGGCCTCCCCTTAAGGCGTGGGGCCCAATTTGATAAAATTGGTCAAATAGGCTTAAAACCAGCCCTTGATGCATTAAACGTTTATGGAGATAGTGCCCCACGAAATCTTACTGTTTATACATGGATAAATCGCTTTGCGGATGAAAGACAGCAGGTTGAAGACATTCACAATAACAAACCGTCAACATCAGTAAAGCAAGAAAACATCAATCGTGTGCGGGCACTAATTGGAGAAGACCATCGATTAGCAGTGGAAAGGATAGCAAGCACATTAAAAATATCGGCAGGTTCAGTTTATTTCATCTTGACCCACGTACTGAAGTTCAGTAAGCTTTCTGGTCGATGAGCGCCAAAATTGTTGCGCGAAGTTCGGCTGTAGAAAAGAACTACTCGTTTACTGTAATTTTTTAACTTGTGGGATGAAGATCCAGAGGATTTTTGCCAAGAACTGTAACCGGGGATAAGACTTGGATTTACCAATATGATCCCGAATACTAAGAGCAGTCTAAACAATGGTTAGCAAAGGGTGGAAGAGGACCCATCAAAGTAAAGCTTGAACGTTGAGGAAAGATAATGGCCGATGGTTTTTTTTTGTGTGTGTGTGATGCCGAAAGTGTGATACTTGGTGACTTTTCGAAGGGCTAAAAATTGTGCCAATTTCGTTGGACTTGATTTCACTCTCACCTCTCTCGCCGTACAGTCATTGACCTAGCCTGATTAGACTTCTTTTTTTTGGTTTCAAACCTTAAAGACACTCGTTTTTCTTCCGTTGATGATGTTAAATGAGCTGTTTCGACTTGGTTTAATTCTGAGTCATCATTTATATTGAAATAGCTTAAATGGATGGTTTCTTCGCTTGCAAAAATGTTTTGACCTCAATGGAGCTGATATTGAAAAATAAAATGTATACTTCTCTTTGTTTAATTTTATTCCATTTTCCATGAACTCTTTGAAGACCCCATGTAGTCTAATTATTCCTCGAATACTCAAAAGATTTATTTGTTATTATTTAATAGCAACCCATAAAATATTTCGGATTGTTCTTTGTTTAAATGCAAAATTAAATATAGGAGAGGCCCAGCAAAAAAATTCACTAAGTTCAAACTTGAATAACTCTCTCAAATGTAATTGGATATGGTTGAAAAATCGTCCATTACAACTTATATGAATTCTTTGTTACTATAATTCCAACTTCTAACTAATTGAAGTGGACAGAGATTAGCTTGACCTCCAAGCACCTTGCGGCTCACCACACACCTCTAACTTCTTTCCATTCCTCACTAACTCTTGGTCTTTTTTAACGGGCTCTACAAATATACTTGGGTGGGTGATAGACACCGTGGTATTAGCACCGCGTATTAGATGTAGGGTCAAGACCACCTAGGTTTGATTCTCTACTTGTTTCTTGCTGTACTATCGCTCCTTTCCTCTTCCTCTATCTGACCTCCTCCGCTTTCCCCTGTTACCCTCTCACCGGTGCGCAAGGCACAGGGGCTGGGGAAAGGGAGAATAGGAGGAGTCCGGGCTCTCTCGCCCCGTCTCCTCACTTCTGGCCCCGACAGTGGGCCAGAAGAGAGGAGATGGGGTGGGATAGCTCTGGACGCACTAGCCTTTTACACTCTCTCACACCTTTTTCTTCTATTCTATTGTTACCAGACAACCTGGTACAAACCTTCTAACTCTATAAACACATTTTCCTCTCCTTACTTCTACTCCATACACAATTTCCTCTCTTAGATCGTCGTTGATAGTTATTATCTCTAAAATTATCAACTATATAACTATTGACAATGATTTACAACGGAATTATACAGTAAAAAAAAACATATCAATGAACAATGTAATCACCGTTATTTTCGAGCACCTGCTCCTGAACGACGGGATAGATCATGGATGCCTGTTGTAAAATTCAACTTGTTTGCTATCAAAGAAACCTCCAACTGCAGTTTTCATTTCATCATCGAGAAGTTCTGCAGTGGCCGGAAGAGATGGTAGTCTGTTGGGGCTAGGTCTGGCTAGTCCCCTGGTTGAGAGAGAACTTCCCACCCCAGCTCAAGGATTTTTTTTTATGATTTGCAATTTGTGGTTGGGCGTTATTATGAAGAAAGATGAAATCAGTCAATTCTGGTCGTTTCTGTTCAATTGCATCTGCCACCTGCCACTTTAGATATCATATAGGATGTTCGACTAATTACCGAGTAGTGGCATAGGCTTTCTTAGGCCTCGCTTGAAAGTGCATAGTGACCTAGTCTACATAGGCTCTAAGTCATTGTGCACGTTTAAGCGAGACCCAGGAAAGACTCGGCCACTACACATTTAACTAGTACACCGTGTCTAAACCTATAAATACATAAATATATAAGTAAACTTTTAAATAAATAAATCAATCAACTTTTAAATAAATCTATAAATAAATAAGCATTTTAAAAAAGGGTAAATATGAAGATTGGCGGCGCGAACGATGGGTCGCAAAATATTTCGTCCCTGTTCCAATATGTTTCACATTTTGGGAGTAAATTTAAGGGGACTGCTAGTGGGGGGGTTTATCACCCAACTATTTTATTATTTTAATTGTAGCAATACAATTAGGTTGGAAACAAAGTTCCCGCACAACTTTTTTTGGTAAACATGAAGGCCGGCGGAGCGCCCGAAAAAGTGTATTTTTTTGGCGTGTATGTTTCGTTCACCCACGCCTGCATATTCAGCGCATCTGGTTAAAAAAAAACGTTATAAAAACGTTAGAACATTATTCTATAAACAATTATAATTATATACTGGGGTACTGTGCCCCCCAGACCCCCCCCCCAATTGATTGAAACTCAGGATCATCGAGGGGGGCCACGCAGTGATAAACCCCCCACGAGAAGTCCCCTTGAATTTACTCCAAAAAGGTAAAACATATTGGAACAGGGGCGAAATATTCTGCGCTTCATCGTTCGCGCCGCCGATCTTGATATTTACCCTTTTTTTAAAGGTTTATTTATTTATAAATTTATTTAAAAGTTGATTTATTTATCTATTTGAAAGTTTACTTGAGTCTTTTCTGTTTGGCGAGAGGCGGATCTTTTGTACTAAATTTTCGACAATAATGCAGTTTTGAGTGTTGAATACGAATATAACATTTCTTTTGGGGAGAAATGAAAGGAAGTATCTAAAAAAAAGAAATTTCAAACTGTAAATTTTGGTTTGTCCGATATATTTTGAAAAAAACGAAAGGGAAATGAAACGCACTTAAACTGCCATATGATTTCCCAATATTATTGTTCACTTCCTTTATTATTTCTTCAAACATTCATTTGTATTTAGATATAAGTATCCCATAATATTTTTTTAAACAAATTTTTATTTCTCTTGCGTTTTCGCCACATAAATTCACATAAGTAGGAATCAAGCATCTCACGGTGGGTACCGCCGTGTTCCGATATGTTTCACCTTTTTGGAGTAAATTCAAGGGGACCCCCTACGATGATCCTGAGTTTCAATCAATTTGAGGGGGGTCTGGCTGTGCTCCCCCAGTATATAATCATAATTGTTTATAGAATAATGTTCTAAACTAGTAGTGTGCATTAAATCTTGGGGTTTTTAAATACCTCCTTTCATTTCTCCAAAAAGTAAATGTTATATTCGTATTCAGCACTCAAAACTGCATTATTGTCGAAAATTTAGTACAAAAGATCCACCTGCCGCCAAACAGAAAAGATCCAAATAGTTACTCAAAAATTTGTTTGCCGAATTAAGAAAACGTGCGATATTTGTGCGTAGGAAATAGGAAGTGTTGTCTTTTCTCTCTCTCTCTTTCAGTCATCATTTAAACTTTAAACCTATAAGTTGTATTATTATACCCCCTATCACAATGGTGTTAAGTGTGAATTATAAAATTATAATAGAAGCATAATTTAAACAAAAAGGTTGGAATAGAAATAGAATTTTTCGTGAATTTCCAGATAGAAATTGGGCTCGTAGAAGTGTGTATAACAATTAAAACGATAAAAAAACCCTACTGGTTCAATAGCTAAAAATAAAGGTAGTAGCAACCATAATAAAACTGCTACGGCGGAGAATAAAATTATTAAAATAGAAGAACTTGTTTTATCTCAGGAGGAAAAACCAGGAACTCATCTATTCCAAAGGAAGATCTCTATTAAATTAGGTATTTCCTGTTCTTCTGTGCAACGGATTTTTAAAACGACATAAATTAAAAAGCTTTTAAAAGAATGTCCATTTTCCGTCGTGATATTAATGTAAGACAACGTAGAAAGACACGTTGTGGTGGAGCGAATGTGAGTGTGTGTAAAAGGGCCATTCTCCCACCCCTTTTCTCAGTACCCTTTCCCTCCCTCTGTAAGAATGTGTGTGAATGGGAATGGGTTTGTTTTGTTTTTGTTTATTTTATGTATAAAATGATTACCATGTTTTTCTTTCTTTCCAGGCGCCATATTCTGGAAAGATAGTAGCTAGTTTTGATATATCACTATAATTAAAACAAAAAAGTACTTTGTTTAAAATAATCTTTTATCAAAAGATTTTATTTTGAGGATTGTTTGGATATACATTTAGAGGTAAGCTAGTCGATAAATTTACTCGGGTAATGCCCCACTTATTAGTTTCCCTTCCATGTATAAGTAAATGGGTCATAAACGGAGGATATATATCTTCTACAGAGAGTGGAAGCTTGGACGGACGGCAAGAAGGGTTCTCTAGACGAGTGCTCCGCCCAGCCCTGAGACGGAGGGCTTTCATACCTCGCTAGACACCTGGACCACCATACCCGCATTGGTTGACAATCCTGCCTCCTTTTATGTTAGCCTACTACCACCCACCTCCAGCACACAAGTGATAGCGCGTGCCCCTATTCGTTCGGTTGTTGCTGTGTTTTTTATGTTTTGTGTAGATATATAAGTAAATTTGTTGTATTCGCCTGTTAGAAAATTCTCTTTTGGTATCCTATTTGGATTGGGGAATTTGGCCTCATTTTGAAGTGTGCACACTTCCCTTGTAAATATAAATTGCTGTAAATATAACGGTATTCTTTTGTAAGTAAAGGGACTGTATATACAATCCGTTTCATTCTCCCTCGATTTTTCCCGTCCGTACAGTGTAGGAAGCGGGTTGGATCGATTGGGATTAGAGATATATTTTCGGCCTGCTACAACGTAATTTGCTTTACGATCGCTATTCATCCCAAGATACAAAAAAATAAATAATTATGTTTACCTATGAAAAAGATTTCACTTTGGAAGTGTCAACAAATAGTCGAAATAACAGTTTATGGCTCAACCAAAAGAACATCTGAAGAGGTAGCGTTTATAGGAGTGATCAATTTTAGGTGCAAAGGGGAATTAAATGAATGATCTCGAATGATGAATTATCTCACTCCAAAGATAAATTCTTCACAGTGTTCATATTTTGGCTGGCTTACCGAATGGAGGTTTAGGGTAATCGAGCTAAAGAAGGACGTTGCAGAAATATATATTTTATTCTAGTATTGGCCTATAACGGGGCAAGCGGCACGTCATGAAGTTACTTTCGGTCGACTAGCACTCTATATATACTCAACGCGAAGTATTAAATTCTGGAGCGACAAGACTTAATGAATTTAAAATGGGTTCCGTAAACGCTAATACAGGTATGACAATACTTAATGACAATTTTAATGCTCAATTCTTAACTCTCTATTCTTCTCATTGGTCGTCTATATATACAGTTAAATTTCCAGGGGGGTTGAGGGGCTAGATTTGACTCCGGGACAAATCTGTTATCGCAGCTCATTAGTTCCACCCGCTAAGGCCGTTGTTTTGAACGGCTGTGTTTCGCAATTTGCTTACACCCTCCAGCTAATCTAGCTATTCTATAACCCGATTTTACAGAACTGTGTTATAATTTCCTTTGGTTGGACTTTGCGTTTACTCAGGTGTTCCGTAGACTTCCGTCTTCTGATAATTTTATCCTGAGACGCGAATTGTTTGTTTATTCGTTTCCTCTTTTTTGACTTTGGTATCTTTACTTTTTATCCCTTTTCTCGCGTTCGTGGTTTTTGTATTTCCCGCGCATTAGGGTTTAATGAGACCAGCCACCCCGCGTCCATTTTGTGGAGTTTCTTGCTGGGCCTATTGAATCCTGCAACTTGGTGCCAGTAGCCTACCTATTACATAAACCGATCACCACGCATCCATCCATCCCGTCTTTATTATGAATCTTCAAAATTTAGCAAATAAAAAAAAAACCAATGGTTCCGGGAGTGACCATGAAATGATAAAACGAGACTCCATTTTATCGATACACAAAAATCCAAAGTAAATGAAGAAAATTACCTCAAGCTACTATCTATTGACCTGCTTCCTGATTGCAATCAGCTCTATCCTAAAGGAGACTTCTTTTTGCAGCAAGATGGTGCACCCTCTCATATACTAGCAAAATAACACAAATTTTTTTTAGAAGAAAATTGTCTTCATTTTATCAAAAAGACTAAATGGCCTCCTCAATCGCCGGATTATAACCCTATGGACTATTCCAAGGGCGTGGCTAGCCCATTTTTAGGGGTGCTCAAGCACCCCTAAAATTATTGTGGATTTTTTAAAAGTGTTTTATTTATTTATTTTAAACATTTACAGACCAAATGTAAAATATTACAAGTACATGGTAATTAGATCACCCCCTTCCTTCTTTGGTAGATAGTTTGATCCATTAAGAGGCACTACTTTCATCTCTCTCTCCATCCGCACCACCTGCGTCTGTTCTCGTGTATGTGTGTGGAGCACTGCATCCGCGAGAGGCTGACCCGTGAAAGAGAACAGACTACGCAGCAGTGCGGTCGGTCAAGTGACAACAACCAAGGCGACTGTCACATTTACTAGGTATTTATACTATTTATTAACCGACTTTATCTCTCTGAAAGTGAAGAGACGCTACCGGGGCGACAGTCTGAACCCTGCATCTTTTATTTTGCCCACCGAGCTAACAATAGAAATACATTAGTGCGTGGTGTCTGGGTAGTCAGGTAGATAGATTAGTTTCAAAAGCTTGTCATAGATCTCACGTCACCTGGCAGGTAGTATAGACTACTTCTCTCTATGCTTGTCACACACGCAGTCCATATTTATTTTAGCTATAAAAGCCACATAAGTAAACGCAAAACATTAACCTAGCTAGCCCCCCAATCTGTGTACCATTATTAATGGATGTTACTCTTTCTGTCACTCGCTTACATTAAGTAGCATACATTAAGATTAGGTCACAAAATGACCACAAACCATTACAGCATAACCTAATTATAAACATAAAAGTGAATAATATAATTTCACACTGATAAAGTATAAATCTAGGTATTTGTGCTTGTAGGCAGTCAGCAGCAAGAAGATGGATATTAGAGCAATTTTTTTAAAACAAAGGAAAAGCTTCAGGTAAGGTTTGTGTACTCTTTAGGGAATAGACCTTAAATATGATGAGTTTAAAGGTATTAAGAAGAGCAAAGGACAGAAAACGAGCCAAGTGAAAATACTCAGTATTTTCACTTGGCTCGTTTTCTGACCTTTGCTGGTTATTGTCGTTGTTTTCTGTGATTCCGTGTTTTGTAATAAAAGAATGATCATGTTTGCCATGCGTATTGTGTCTTTTGGTTGACAGCAGAAAAAGAAAAGGGGAATCAGACATCAACAGAGCATAGTGATCAAGGGCAGAGTAAGGGAGAGCAGCAGCATCCTAGTAAGATAATACCACAAAAAAATCAGCAATGTCAGAAAATAATTATACAAGGTACAACAACATTGAAAAAAACAGGCAAAATGATTGCGATATTTTTAACTTAAGGAATAATTGCAGCTTGGGCTGGCCCAACAACAAGCTCATTGTATTCCTTTTATGCATAATATAGTCATCATGTTCTTTGCTGGTCTCCAAAAAGTTTCACTCTTCTAAGATAAATGAGATGATTGTAAAAAGACAACAGATTTTGGTCCAAGAATGTGTTGTGTGAGTGCTGGAAATATTTGTGTACATGATGGTCTCACATTAGATGATGTTATACCGAAATTTAATGGAGAAAATTGGTTGGTAGTAAACTGTAAGGTGACTAAGCTATATATAATTAACTTACCTAATCTTTTACCGAGGAGAATCAGTGGATCATACAGTGCAAGGACATGAGGATGAACACTATAGCCAAACCAGGGAGTGGACAGAAAGACAGAATACAGCATCCAATACAGCAGGCTCTTCAGTAACTGCAAGTGATTTAGGAGACAAAGACAGTGGTCCAAGACAGTTGGACCTTGACCAATACCCTCATACTCAATTTGAAAAAAAAAACCGGTCATTCCATAAAAGCTGGTTTAAGACATATAACTGGCTTGAATACTAAAAAAAAGCAAAGATGCTGCCTTTTGCTTTGCTTGTAGAGTTTGGGGCAAAAATATTAGAATGGATGCCTTAGTAAGTGAAGGAGTATCCAACTGTCAAAAGATGCTGGATAGATTTCAGAAACATCAGGACACCCAGTGTCGTAAAATGACCCTTGGTTTTGATCACTATACTTTTTGACACCCTTTTAGTATCGGTATGCTTTAAGGGGCGTGCGTTACTTCTATGATGAAGTAGGCTTTGTTCTAAGAGTGCTAATTTAGTGGTTTAGTTCTTAAGGAAGAGCTATTTTTAAACACATAAGGATAAGAGGAAACACCAGAATCTACCAAAATAAACATGTATTTTAAATTAAAAACTTAAATATTACACACCAACAGTAAACACATTTCTATCTTTGGCCTCAAAGATCTTTCAATGACAAAACATAAACAAATAGGCTTCCCGTAAACATACCAATTGCCGATTAGTATTTTTTTCGCGACTCTATTTGATTAGCGTTAAACATTAAATTAACGTACTCTCGTCTACAAACACATATGACCTAGGTTCAAGAACAATGGTTTCTACTCTCCTTTAAAACGTGGGACGTACTAAACTTCTACTATCGCAATAGAGATATAAATGTTATTGTTAACTTACAGGTAGGTATTAGGGATTGCCGGATGTCGCTGGAGGACTTATCTCTCGCTTTGAAGTGTTGTGGCCGCTGCTTGAATTTTCATCGCCTGTGACGGGGGCTGATTCTTCAACGTAATTAAAGAACGGGAGCTCGTTGGGGCAGGGTTCTTCTCCTCTCACTCTTACGGAGCTTGAGATGTGAGAGTCGCTCGAGTGTGAGTGGCTTTGCTTTTCTTCAGTCGGACTTCTTTGAGACAGAAAAGGCTTCTTCGGTATGGAACCCATATAAAACTTGACTATTTAGGTTAATACGGCCCTGAAAGGGGGGATCGATTTTCTCAATCTGATCCTATCGTTTCTCACGGAAATAGTCTTGTATGGCTGAAGGATCGATCTTCACGAACTAACCCTTCTTCTGGCGCATCGACTTCTAATCTTCTTGTCTGGCTGAAAGATCGATCTTCACGAACTAATCTTTCTCTGGCGAATCGACTACTAATAATCTTCTTGTCTGGCCGATGGATCGATCTTTACGAACTAATCCTCCTCTGGCGTATCGACTTCTGATAATCTTCTACTCTTTCTTTGCGGGGCTTATTTATAGGCGGATTGCCGCCCCATCTAAAGGGGGAAGTGACCAGGCCACAGAGGCAAGGGGGGGGGGAATGGTGAGTTAGCATCTGGGGAGTGCGAGAATTCCTGAGGTGGCACAGGGGTGCCCAAGTCAGCTCGCAAATTATAGGCTCACAACCGCACCGCTACTTGGCGTGCCTTCTGACTCGCACCGCTTTTTTTCCATAACCACGGGTTTATGGGTCTCGTAGGTAATTCGATCGTTAGAGCGTCGTTTAAGGACCTTAGGTGGTCGCCTTCAAACAGATGTTAGCTCCAACTGCCCACAGCGGCGGGGAGATCACACATGGTAAGCATTTTCACCGGCTACCTTTCCCACGCTTCTCCTCATAAGGGAGGGGGGCTTTAATGTACCTATACTCCTCCAGGATGCTTAATGTAGTTATTTCTCCACACCCAGACACACAAAGATAGTGTCACCTACTGGTTGCAATACAAGTCGAGTTGTTCTCATGGTAATGTTTTGGAACAGGTAGAGACAGCAAGTTCAATGGAGATTCAAGAGAGACGGAAGTATCTTGAGCGTGTTGTTGTGGTGACATGTTTTTTGAGAAAGCAGGGGCTTGCTTTTCGTGGTCATGACGAAAAAAGTGAAAGTCACAATAGAGGAAATTTTCTAGAGTCCATGTCACTGTTGAAGCAGTTTGATCCTTTGTGTAGAACTATGAACCTCCTGCAAACACGTCCTATCTGGCACTATCCAGCCAGAATGAAATGATTGAATGCTGCTCTCGAGAAGGCACAGACAAAAAATGTAAATAAGATTAAAGCTTCACAGATGTATGCCATTATGGCGGATGAAACTAGAGATGGTAAAACTGAACAACCTTTGTATCAGGTATGTGTCTGTGGAGGGTGTGGTCAGAGAGAGGTTTCTAGCTCTTTCTGAGATGGCTAATTTTTATGCTGTATTTATAGCTGATACCATTGAAAGTCAGCTAAAAGGTAAGGGTATCCATAACTTGAAATATGTAGCACAAGCGTATGATGGAGCAGCTATGATGAGTGGGGCTCTTGTTGGTGTTCAAACTCTGGTCAAAAACCAACACCCTGAAGCCATTTATGTCCACTGTTATGCCCACGACCTAAACCTCGTTTTATGTCACACGTGCAGAGCAGTATCAGATGATACAGATTTATTTAACACCTTGAGAGCCTTTACTCATTTTTCAGTGTCTCACTAGTTCACCACCACAAGTTCATGGACACACAAAAACAACTAGGACTGCAACCAAGTGAGCTTGTGCCACTATCAAACACACGCTGGGCATGTCAGCTTAATTCAGTTACCGCAGTTTTAAAGTGTTTCTCCGCAATTATTGAATGTCTGAACACAAATTGCTGTGGGATTAAAGGCAAAACTAACAAAGTTTTCATCTGTGTATTTGCTTTTAGTTTTTGAGGCTCTACTATCAATCACAGTAGGGTTGCATAGGTATCTGCAAAAGGAGAATGTTGACTTAGCCCAGGCTTTAGCATACAAGGATGCTGTTATTGATTCTCTGAAAGAGAAACGGATTGATGTCACGGCTGCAGACATTTACTCACGAGCAAAGACACTTTGTGAGGCAAATTTAATTCCAGAACTCTCCTTAGGAAAACAAGCAAAAACAAGGAGATTAGAGGATTTTGTTGTGGAATCTGCACGTGGGGAAAGGAGGGAAGCTGATGGCTCCTCAGATTTGGTTGAATATAAAAGGACACTTTTGTTTTCTTGTTTAGATCGAATGCTGGCTGAACTTGAGTAGCAGTTTTATGGTGTTAGTCAGGAGTTGCTTCAAGGTATTCAGGCATGAAGTCCTACATCTGTAATTTTCTTGTCTGAGCATCACTTGTCAACAATGGCCCAGCATTATCACATTGATCTTAAGACAGAATAAGTGTGGGTAGCTAAAAACTACATTAAACGCAAGGGTGAGGCAATGCCAATACAAGATATACTCTCAGTGTACAACCTCTTAGACAAGGACATTTTCCCTTCCCTAAAGCCTTTGTTGCAAGTTGCATTAACCATTCCTGTGAACAGCTGTAGCGGTGGGAGGTTATTTAGTGCATTGCGTAGGTTGCACACTTGACTGAGAAGGACCTCTAGTCAAAGTAGGACACACAATATGGCGGTGATGTCAATTGAGAAGGAAGTGCTTGACAACATTGAACATCAGAGAGTCATTGATAGATTTGCTAGATTAAGAGTGAAACGTCACAGATTAACTCTTTAAGGATCAGTCTGTGTAACCTGCAGCATACTGTTGTTTTTGTTTTCTGCTACATTTCTAATGTACAGAAGGTTTCAGATGGTGTTTTATCACAAGTTTCTTCTAATATCCAAGAAAATTTAATTGATGTTGTATATTATTTTGATATAGGCTTCTAACCAAACCTACTCAAAGAAATAAATACTGTATTTAGTTTGATGTATTCATAATCTTTCATTTTTGTAACTCAATGACCTCAGATGAAAAGACCATTGTACTAATGAGCCAGCACATCATTATACCTCGTCTATCCTCTATAAGCTTTAAAGTAGTTAATTTAATAAATAAGTCATATTCATGATATATTTCATATCATAACATAACATAATTTCACGGATGATAAAAGCCACAAGGGCCTGTCAAAGGTCATCCGCATCTGTCAAAACCCACCCACAAAATGAGCCCATTAATGCACAGTCTCCCATAATTTATATTTATCTTCACTAACTCTATAATTTAAGGAAGGGAATATTTTTGAGTATTTGAATAATAATTTCATCCCAGTTTGATTATGACTTGTGTTTTTTATCCAAGTTATTTCTAATAATTCTTTTATAATATCAAAAAACAAAATGGTGAGGTTCAGAAATAAATATAAGTATCGAAATTTTGTGAAATTTTTAAAACCCAAAGAATTGCAAATGAAGTTCAGAAAATTTATTGTTATATATTTTCTATCAGAGGCGGTCCTGACCTAAATGGTGCCCTGAGCAAGCCTCACCTTCAGCGCCCCATTCTCCCACAATTCGCCAACATACATTCAAATCGAGGTAAAATAAAGAAAAGAAATAACTTGCCCAAAATAACTTTATTTGACAAATTTGGACGCTTAAGAAGAAAAACAAAGACTGCTTCGCCCTCTCCTGCTTATGTGCAAATACGAAAAGCGGTAGGAAGGACACACACGCACACTATATACAAATAAGTTATATAATCATAGGTGTAACTCATGCGGGATGGGGCACTATATTTTCCGATTTCCCCCAAATTTGCTTGTCCTATGATACCTAGACCAGGATTGGCATTAAAACCCCCCGCCTAAATACAAACAAACCCCACTGAAAATAGTTTTTTTTAATGTAGTAGGTTTCATTACTTTTCACCACTGTTATAAGCCTCAATGATACAATAAACTGTTCTAAAATGCTTTGCAGAGATACACACACATAGATGCACACATTCACAAACAAACTTACCTGAAGAATCTTGCTGGGAAGAAGTAGAAGCAAATGGGTCTTCATCATCACCTAAATGCTCAGAGACCATTTCTGTAGAGGCCTGTTTTGTTGTAGAAGTAGACGGCTTCTCATCCTGGCTAGTGGCAGAAGGTGTTCCAAAATATTTCAAAAGTGCCCCTGCAGTAAAATTGAACATAAAAAATTGAGCAGTAAAATTGAATAGTTTAGTATAATTAATTTAAAATGTCATTAAGCATAATATTTTATTGAACTTTGAGTCTGTAATCTAAAAGGTAATATTTTCTTCATTCTATTTCAAGACATGATATGTGATGTATGTTTTGTTTGAATCAAACCTAAAGAAAAGACCTTTTAACTATTTATACAATACAAAATGTTGCCATTTCTACTAATTTCCTCTCAATGTTGTGGAAATATCAACACAATTAAACCATACATTAGCCGTTTTCGATGACTTTTCGATGACTCTTTTTTAGTTAAATACACTTGTTTTTCATTTTTTATCCAAATAAAACGAGGAAATGCCTTAAGTTAGTATGTTATTGAAAGCACACAAACCAGCAAGCCTATTTTGTCTAAAATACAGTTATAGATAAAAAATAGGCCCTGAGCAAAATTTTAATTAAATTTAACATATAAAATAGTATCCCATGAAGGGCGGCACTGTTTTCTATAATTAGGTAGAAGTATTAAAGCATAAAACAACCATGGATGTTGATGAAAAGTTGTTTAAGAACTGAGAATTATCAATCATAATTATAAATATGTAGAATGTTATTGATATTTTTTTAATTATATCAATAAAATGATTCTTTTCAATTAAAATACTATATTATTTGATTTATAAAAAAGATTTAAATATTTTATTATAATTATTTTCGATAACGTGTACCATTTGTAACGGAGTATTAAGTATAAGACTTTATTCCCAATAGTATACTGGAAGCATTGGAGAACAAATAGGTCTACTAAGAAATTTTGCATTGTGCAGGTCTTGGCGGCGCGAACGATGGGGCGTAGACTATTTCGTCCGTGTTCCAATATGTTTAACCTTTTTGGAGTAAATTCAAGGGGACTGTTCGCGGTGGGTTTAAACACTGCGGGATGACCCCCCTACAATGATCCTGAGTTTTAATCAATTGGGGGCTCTGGGGGGCAAAACCCCGCAGTATATAATCAAAATTGTTTATAGAATAATGTTCTAACGTTTTTTTTTGACGTTTTTATTTAACCAAACGCGTATGAATATGGATGCGTGGGTGAACGAAACATACACGCAAAAAAATACACTTTTTCGGGCGCGCCGCCGATCTTCATATTACCAAAAAAATTCCAATTATTAAAAAAATTCAGTTCTCTATTATAAGATTTTTTAACTATTATAATGAAAAACTGAATTCCAAACTGAGCTGATTTTCTATTTTTGTCGTTCGGTGGTAACAAATTATTTTTGTAAAACGTCACAGATGGGTTTTTATTTGAATAAAAAAAATATATATTTTATTCTATTTCAATTTATATCTTTATTCTTATTTTTATAGTTTTGGAGGGGCGCTCATGCTGCCATATTGCCGATAGGCAAAACCACCACTGTCTTCTATAACTATATTTTAGCAACGTGATATTTTGAAAGGGAGGAAATTTAGTTTAGAGTTCCTTTTTAAAATTATTATAATTGGCAAAGTTCAGAAAATTGATAAAAATTTAGGTAACACTTCAGATTCGGGGTGCACGGTAGATGGCGCTGTTAGTCGGCTACAATTTTGGGCTACAATATATCTCTTATGACGTCAGATGGTAGCCTCAGATCTGAACAATCACGGCGTAATATTTTTTGTATATGAGTATATACTGGGGGGCTGCGCCCCCAGACCCCCCCAAATTGATTGAAACTCAGGATCATCGCAGGGTGGTCCTCCTGCAGTGATATATCCCCCACGAGCAGTCCCCTTGAATTTACTGGGGGGTTTTTCTCTTCCCAACAGCTTTTTATTGGCAGAAAAACCTAACCTAATAACAAACAATTCTTACTTTTATAGGTTTCTTGATTAGTTTATGCGCCTCTAGATAATCTAAAAGTTTTTCGCGATTATACATGGGGAGCAGGAAAACACAATAACTAAAGAAAAACATTTGCAAAACGGGTCCTATTTATAAGCTACGATGTTGCCAGTAAGAAGCTGTTATCGTTCGTAGCAAACAAAAAATCCGAAAACCAAACAAAAAACAATAAAAGACATCAAGAAACCTTACCTAACTTAGAAAAAAAAACTATAAACGAGCAGAGCCCAGATATTCAGTAAATAATAGACTAAAAGTTACAAATCCCCAAAACAACAAAAGAATATAACGCAGTGATTGTCACATCTGACGCTACCGTCTGACGTCATAAGAGATATGCTGTAGCCCAAAATTGTAGCCGACTAACAGCGCCATCTACCGTGCGCTCCGAATCTGAAGTATTACCAAAATTGAACCATGGCTGCTTTTTTTAGATTTAAAATTTTAATCTTAGTAGCAAATTGCAAGTTCCCCCCGTAGGGGGCGAGTGGTGGCGAAGCCATTGCCTGGTACATTTACAAGAGAGAAATAGGATTTTGGCTTGATTTACTGAATCTGAACTTGAGAAAAAAAAAAGAAGTCTTCCTGCATAGGATAACATAACGCTCTCCGATATTTAACTTCAGCCACAATTCACTTATCGGAGGCGCGTTGTTATATACAATTTTATTTTTTTAAATACCCTATTTAACTTTGATATTCGTTGCAAATCTATATTCATGCTTTTAAAAAATAACAAAAAGCCACCATTATTTGTTCATTGCTAGCTAACCCTGTCGGCTAACGTCATAAGCCTTGGTGTATAAGAAGGGGTATGTATGATCGGACCGATGTAAATATACACATTCCTTAAGATGATGATTAGAACCATTGTTATGGTGAAGAAGTTATTTAAACTAAGTTTTTAGATATTTTATTTAGACGGTTCGTACTGCTCCTTTGTATAAATACATTGCGCAACAGTAAGCAAAACAGTACTGAATCCGTGAGTTGATATTAACATAATTTCACGGATGACTGATGACTGCACGCACAAAAGTTTCAAACAAATGATTTATGAAATGGGATTTGTGTTTTAAAATATTTCTTCGTGCTTTTTTAATTCGAACTTAATTCAATCCCAAATTACCCACTTTGCACATTTAGTTAGATTAATAAAGAAAAGGTTAAATGAGCGATTTGCGACCGAAATAAGAACCGAATTTGAAAGAAACAGTTGTGGCTGAAACAAGGAATTTACGGTTATTAATATATTTTGAGGGACTTTATTATAAATATGGTAATTGTGTAGAGTATGGCCTATCTGAGTCCTAGCTTATTTTGGGCTATTTTTCCTAGCTACTTTTTCTGAGCTGAAATCTATGTGGAGGATACATCACTGGATATGACAACAGATAAAAAGAGATACAGCAACGAATTTGACAACCTATTAAGAGATAAAATACCAGATTAGACAAACGGTTAAGAGAACCGATACGCGCCTAAGGAGAGGATAACAAAAACCCTTGAGGAACAACAAATGTGAAAGCGAAAAGATAAAAGGGAAAACATACATGCAAGAATAGTCAGTTAGAATACAGCATAACATGCGAGAAAAGCACACAAATTCTACTTAAAAATAAGTTTATGGCGATTTCCGATTATATTCAGTTTCAGATAAAATAAATTTTGTTATAATTTATTAGTTACCCCTATAAAATTGAATTAAATTTCTAAATTCTAAATTAATATAATATTTAACATTTGCTAATATAACTTCAATATTTTTAATATAAATTTATTAACTTTACATACTTTGATAAATGGAAAATAACATTTTAAAAATACTTCATATCTCGGTTTAGTTTTCATACCGTTTTCTGCGCTAATGGCGCGTGTCGTAAAAGATTTTTGATGGGGTTGAACCCCACTTATGAATTCAACGATTAATTAAGTTCTGCTCGCAAAAGCTGTTTTTTTTTTAAGAACAAAAGCATTTCACTCAATTACCTTAATTTTACATGATTTTTAGACATAGCATCATCCTTACGATTCACCTAAATACTTTTCATCTTCGGAATTAAACAACACAAAACGAGGGACCATTAGAAATAAAGGCAAACTGTTCGAATGTGTATTATATTAAATCAGCTTGGATATTTAAATCCATTCTTTTTGGTGGATGAATTCAGTACTTTGGAAAAAATATAGACGAAACAATTGGGTGCTCTTCCAATACCTCATCTACCAACGGTTTTTTTGCTACACTTTAATCTTAAGATGTTACATTGAAACAACTCTGATACCATGGTTACTCTTTCCCCGATTCTTTAGAAGAGAGAGAAAAAAACAACATTTAATTTGTTCCTCAAAGTGTTTTTTTGTTGAACTCATCAAAACTTGACGCTTTTGGAAAGAATTCATGAAAATCGATTCTGCGAGAATGGAATCTGTTGGATAAAAATACACGAATTATAACATTCAGGAAATTGGACATATAAAGTGAGGAATATAGTAGAAGAGGGTTTTAGTAGGAGAAATAGTGGGTGAATAGGGGAAAATTATAGGAAAGTGAAAATGAAAGGTAGCATGAAAGACAGATTCCTGGTGAAAGGGTATCACTGGCTTTCTTTGCGGGTTTTTTTTGACAATATATAAATATATCATCTGGTAATGAATGCACTTGGCATTCAAGCCTTTGTAGTTGTAGATGTTATCTTTTTCTCTACGTGGCTTGTAGAAGATTTTCATCTTCATTTCTGGGTATTTTATTAAGGAAATGCTTATCAGATCTGAAGCAATACTAAATTCTACTCAATCTTTGCTATTGCAATGATATCAGAGGGCTCTTTGATGTTCTTTGATGCCACTGGACGTGGTTTATTGATGAATCACGTTACAGCATTAAATCTACCTAGCCGGGGAGGGGGGCAAGCCAATCTAACTCATTCCCTATCCCAAGCCTGGATAAATAGGAGGGGCTTGAGTCTCTGCCAAAAACTTAATCGATGAGTTTCAAACAAATGATTTATGAAATGGGATTTGTGTTTTAAAATATTTCTTCGTGTTTTTTTTAATTCGTACTTAATTAAATCGCAAATTACCCACTTTGCCCATTTAGCTATGGTAAAACTCGATTTTCTCATAATTGTAAGAAGAGTACTTGACATTTTAGGTTAAAAAAGAAACGACTCATCAAGAAAGGCGACATCGGGTAGGAAGAACGGCGACCTCGGGTAGGGAAAAGCCGATAAGAAGAATTGAGATAATAATTTTTTTAAAGTTCATTAGCAAAAAAAAAAAAGCATTTTAAAACTAAAAAAAAAATAAGAACCAAATAAAACAATTTTTAATAGTTAGCGGAAAACAACTTTAACAACATTCATAAAATCAGAGAACCTAACCCAACCAAGGTTAGGTTAGTGTTGTCTTTTGGGGGAAGTCTCCCCCCCCCCCTCCAATGGGTAGTGAAACGCCCTCCTCATTGCCCCAAGAAAAATTGGTGCTCTCTCTCGACTCATCTTTTACACCTTTTAAATCTCCCACTATCATTTTCGGGCACGTTTAGACCCAGCAACGAGTGAAAGAGGGTGTTAGACGTTTTTTAAAGAAATGTTTGTAACTAGAGTTGTCTAATTTCGTGTTTCTTATTGCAGTCATACGTCTAATGAATTTTAGAAACTTTTAGTTCATGCTTTATTTATACTACCTTCCACCATTTTAACTTAATCTTTTACTCATATTGGTCATTCTATTATGCCCTCATAATGGGGTTTCAGGGGTAATACCCCTGAAACCTGAAGGGACAGCAAGCCCTCCCCTCCCTTGCGCCTATGAAGAAATGGTCTTCTCGCACGGGGTAATCTGTTGCACCGCTTAAATCTCTCACTTTCTTTGGTCTCAACAAACGGCGAAAGAGGGTGTTAAGTATTCTAAATACCCCATAGTTTGTATTTTCATTTTTGCTTCCCTCGCCTGGAATCCAATCCACCCGTCAATAATTGGGGCTAAGAAAGGAATTGCTTTTTTTCATCGCCGACAAAAAGAGAAGTAAATATTATTATTATTTGCAAGCATAATTTATTTTAAGGTTGGAATACATTGAAACCTTCCAATTGTCTTAATTTTGAATACCCTCCGTGGAAAGAATCTTCTTCATCATCATCATCATCACTAACTCTATAATTTAAGAAAGGGATATTTTTGACTATTTGAATAATAATTTCATCTTAGTTTGGTTATGACTTATGTTTTTTATCATAGTTATTTCTAATAATTCTTTTATAATATAAAAAACAAAATGGTGAAGTTCAGAAATAAATATAAGTATCGAGATTTTGTGAATTTTTAAAACCCAAAGAATTACAAATGGTGAAGTTCAGAAAATTTATTTTTATATATCTTCTTCTATAACGAAATTTTAGCAACGTGATATTTTGAAAGGAGGGAAATTTAGTTTAGAGTTCCTTTTTAAAATTATTATAATTGGCGAAGTTCAGAAAATTTATAAAAATTTAACCACGGCTGCTTTTTTTTAGATTTTAAATTTTAATCTTAGTAGCGAAGCGTAAGCTCCCCCCACCCGTAGGGGGGAGTGGCGAAGCCATTGCCTGGTCTTTTAAAAAATTATTTTCACAAGAGCCGGTTGTAAAAATCTTAAATTGAAAATTAAGTAAAATAATAGGGTACCATTCTTTTTACATGAAATATGAAACAACCTTCGTCAATTTGACTAAATATCTGGTGCTACTTTAGCGTGTGGTCTACCAGGTCATTTACTCTTTAGCGTGCGGTTTACCAGGTCATTTACTCTTTAGCGTGTGGTCTACCAGGTCATTTACTCTTTAGCGTGCGGTCTAACAGGCCTTTTTAAGTGTGCCGCCTAGCCTACCTCCAGTATAAGAACTTTATAGTAGAGTCATTTTGGGAGGTTCCGTGACCATTTTTAGGATACCAAAGTTTCTCAGTGGATTTAGGCAAGGGCAACTGATACTAACAAAAATGAGCTCCCAAACACCTCACCAAAAAGGCGGGAAAGTGTTTATTTTAGGTATTTTGCCAAATGGCCGCCACCGCCCTCTTAGAAAACCTTTAAAATTATATTTCTTGCAGTGGATGTCCAAAAATTACAATTTAGGTGTCAATTCCCACTAATTTCGGTGTCAGAAACACAATGGAATGGCATAATTCATGATTCAAAGTCCCCTTGACCTCCTGTATGAAGATTCATTATCACTGCAGGACAAATAAATCCAATAATAAGTAATAAAAGGTGCTATTAAATCCACTGAGAAACTTTGGTATCCTAATTACAGTAATATATCCTCTGAAAATGATTCTGCTATTATCTTCGTTTGTTTAAACTGTAATTTCTTTTCCTATGAATATTTATTTTATAAATTATAGTAGTATGGAAAGAACTAGAATTCGATAAAAGAAAGCTGTGAAACATAAAACATGAAACTTATGGTTTTAATATCCTGTTATTTTTCAGGAAGCTCTTGAAGAGGAAAGAGTTATCTCTGTAGGGCACACATGTATTCACCTGAAGGGTGTACATGTAGATACCCTACACAACGGAACCCGAGGTAAGGAAGAGAGAGCGAGTTTAGAAGGCTCGATTTTCTCACTGTAATAAAGTGGTAGTGTCTATATTTGGGCTTAAGTCAGACAGGCGCCAGAGAAGTAAACATTAGAAAACTGAGAATGTCTGGAGGTAATAAAAGGGCGTGTGATAAAAGCATTTCACCATTCTGTAACAAAGCTAGCCAGAAGTTAAACAAATATAAGCCTAATAATAAAGATCTGCCTTCTGAAATATTGGCCAATAGCGAGGTACTGCAGTATAGACGCCATCCAATCAGAATTAAATAAAGGATTAATTTAAGCCAATCAGGAGGCGAGATAAAGGAATGAGCAGCCAATCACGTGCACCAACGTCATTTGTAGGCGGGGCGTGAGGCTGACTTGATAAAAGTTTTCCCCCCTTTATAAAGGGGGGTAGAGAGGTAAAAAGAGAGAGACTTTCATTATTACTATCTTAATTGTTACCGGTTGATTATTTCAATAAGTCAATCATTATAATTGCCCGGTCGCTCTAACATATTCCCGTATTATGTACTTTGTTGAAAAATCGAATTGTGAAATTGTAGTCGGAGTACTTTCTCTTTTTGGTGCAAGGTAAAATAAATAGACGGAGACTCGTTTATATCTATAAACAGATTCTTTTATTCATCCAAGCTGGTACCCTCTTCC
This sequence comes from Ceratothoa steindachneri, assembly GCA_963969495.1. Classification (NCBI taxonomy): domain Eukaryota; kingdom Metazoa; phylum Arthropoda; class Malacostraca; order Isopoda; family Cymothoidae; genus Ceratothoa; species Ceratothoa steindachneri. The sequence goes on from OZ018334.1 coordinate 23,226,527, forward strand.
CGGATCAAGTACAAGGCTACCTAAAGGGATATTTCCGTTGCGCATCTCAAATAATTTGTCACCATTGCTGGTGGCAATCGTTATCCCAATCCTACCAAGCTCACCCTCTCGAGTGGCAACGTTACCACTAATCAGGCAACCAAATTCCCTATTGGTACGAAGGATTACCACTCCAGAGGTTAGCCCCATTCACATATAGGAGGTGGCAACAATAACATAAAAGCAAGCAAAATCCTCCCCCTCCCCCCCATATCTCTATCACTTTCGCAGCATAACAGAGTCCTAAAGGGTTAATTCTGTTAGCTGTCAATGCATCATAATAATTTTGTGAGTAAGAGGCTACTTTTTTGTTGAATTCAAGGTATCTCTCACTTTCACCATTCAACTACAAATGTGTTCTTATAAATATAAATAGTCATTTCATTTACTTCCCAATCCAAATTCTTTACAGATATATTCATACTATGCATGAAAACCAAGAATTATGGCTGATCAAGATTTTTGTTTTCCTGTTGCAGGTCCTTTGCATTGAAATAGAAGAACCTTAAGATTCGTTAAACATGGAAAGTAGAGGAGATACTGATGTGCTTAACCCAGGGCCTTAATTAAAATGTGTATTATGTCAGCAACCCTGTACAGCTGATGATAGTATGGACAATACATCTGATACTAAGTGGGAGGTCTAAAGAGCAGGTGTTTTCGGTGGAAAGAACTTGATAAATTTCAGCATGCCCATGCTGCGGTGGAATGGGACAAGGGAACCAAAGTCTTGTTCATACATAGTAAATACAGGGTGGGGCAGAAAGGTTGCCCTGATTCCAAAGGTTAATAAAAACCAAACATATGAAGATACAAGAAAAACTTCGTATCTCTATGGAGTATATTAAATGCCATTTATTTTTTTGTTTCAGGTAGTACCCACCATGGCCTGGAGTGGAGCGCATCGTGCATTTGTTCTGGAAGAGTTTCGTAAGTCCGTCGCAATGACGCAACGTTCCTTCCGAAGACACTTTGCGCTTCGTCGTCATGATCCCGCAACAAATGGAATAACAATTCGTCGGTAGGTTTCTAACTTTAGACAAACATCATCGGCTTTAAACAAGAAAAGTCCTGGCCGTCCTAGGACCACTACAGGGGCTAAAAAATGTAGCTGTGACATCTTCAATACAGCAGTCTCCCAGATGTTCCGCATGAAAACACGCATCTGCCTTACACATGTCCGTTCGAAGTGTTCGCAGAATCTTACACAGGTCTATCCACAGGCATCCCTACAAGATGACGTTTTACAGGAGCTAAGCGAGAGGGATTATGAAACTCGTACAACTTTATGTCAGGGCATTCTCCACACCATCCTCCCAACAGCTGTTCTGACCAGCAGCGATGAAGCGCACTTCCATTTATCGGGGATGGTTAATAAACAGAACTTTCGATACTGGTCAGTCAATAACCCTCGTGAACTCCACGAACGACTACTCCACAGTGCGAAGGTTACTGTATGGTGTACCATAGGTGATTTCGGCGTGTGGGTTCCTTATTCTTTCGAAGAAGAAGGTGTTACATTAACTGTTACATCAGACCGTTATTGTGAACTCCTCGAAAGGTTTCTCCATCCTAAAGTCGTCCAGTTACTGGCCGCTCATAATCCGGATGATGTATGGTTCCAACAAGATGGTGCCACATCGCATACGTATCGACGTTCACTCACTCGGAGTCCTGCGTGAAATGTTTCCAGGTCATCTTGTTTCTCTGCGAGGGGATATTGGGTTGCCTCCACGTTCCCTGGATTTAGCCCTTTTAATTTTTTTTCTATGGGGGCACCTCAAATCACGAGTATATCAACACCGGCCAGCAACTATAGGAAATCTAAAAGCAGCAATAACTCAGGAAATCAACGTAATTCCATGGGACATGGTTCAAAGGGCTATGGTGAACTTTCGAGAGACACTTCAAAACTGCATCAACATTGGCGGTTGTCACTTAAGTGATACAATTTTCAAAACCACTTGAATCACAACAGCATTTAATGTACTTATTATAAACACAAAGTTTATTCTCGTATGATCATGTCTTTGTTTTTTATTAACATTTGAAATCAGGGCAACCTTTCTGCCCCACCCTGTATTACACCCAGATCAGCAGTAATCGATTTATTCAGCAAGCACAGAATCGTAAACGGAAATCTGAACAGGAAGAAGCTCAAGCATCAACTTCAAGTCAGCAACTGCCAGGAAATGTGCCTAAAAAGCTTCGCTCAAGTACTAGAAGAATCTCTGCGTGTGGTGTATGAAGGGACCGCAAAAAAAAGTAATCCTGGCAAATCCAAACTTTTGCTGCTGTCAACAGAAGACACATGGAACCGATTCAAGTTGCATACAGTTTGTTTGTCAGATGAGCCGGTAAGAGAAAGATTGAATACCTTACTCGCATCTATAAGGGAGAGTCGAACGGCTTTTAGATTGAAAATTCGTTATCATCGTGAATGTTGGCGCAATTATGTCAGCAACCCTCTGAAGAACTCTTTATCTGATGAAAATACAGAGCATCTGCAACAGGTTAATCTTCGAAAGGCCCAAGAAATCTTCGTTCATCATGTCTGTCAAGTTATCTTTGAAAATCATGAAATCCGTACACTGCAAGGTCTACTAATAGATTATAAACGCTTTACTTCATATTATGGTTACTATTCCAGATTGAAGTCCAGTTTCTTAAAGGAAATTCTGATCAAGGAATTTGGAGGTGACAGCATTTAATGATCGAAGTCAAAAGAATACAAGTGAACTGGTATATGATACGAGAACTACAGATTCATATCTTAGGGCTGCAAAATTCTCTCTAGGTGTAAGCGACGATCAGCTGGTGAAGAATGTAGCTGGGTGACGATTAGATTATGAAAAAACAAAACTTGTTGCTTGTGTAGGGTATAGAAGTGCGTATGCATAAGACTGTAGCCTAGATAGCACAATACACACTAACTTATACTCTATAAATGTTAAGGAGAGAATTATTGAATAAAATTATTATGAAGAAAATTCCAGTTCTCGGCGAATGGCGAGTTTAGGCTTAACGACGTTTACGGGAAATAGTTTTGGAAGGAATAAATAAAGCAAGGATTTATAACAAAATATATATTATTCTTATTTTAGATTACAAGGAATTATTTATGTAGAATATTTTGATTAGGTTGAATTAACACAAATTTGGATAAGTTACAAAACATATATATAGTTCGTGGTGAATGAAAGTACGGAGGTAATTAGTCAAAATTACGAAGATGGGAATAATAACTTTGGGCAATAATTACAAGAACAATTAGTTAAATGGTAATTATAATAATATTTTGCTAGGAAACTTGTGTGAGTGGTAATGAGGTAAATGTAATTTGTAGCTAATTAGAATCAGGAATCAGGAAATAAATAATTTGTATGGAAGTATAATTTGGAAGTAATTGGAATGGTAGCCAATAGAATCACGAATTGTGGGTAAATGTAATTGTAACTAAGTAAAATCACGATGGTTAAAAGGGGAAATGTAGGAGAGTCTGGAAATGAAATATGAGGAATTAAGGTGTTTTTGTTGGTGCTGGCGAGACGAGTGAAAATTTTGTCTCCCATGCGGAATATTTGGAAGCGTTAGTACGTGCGTGTAAATGTTGCCAATTGTTTTTGAATCAGACTTTTTAAAAAATATATATAATTTAAGAAAAATGATATAAAATTTTATTGTGTTATATATATGTAGCTGCGGAGCTGCTACATTTGGCTTCCATATATACATGAGTTAGAAGAAGATGAAGACCTAAATGATCTCTTGAAGATTATCACTTGGTTAAAGCGCCCCACAAGTCTGAGGTCGATGACAACCCCCAGTCAAATCAATTGCATCTATTTTGGCCAGTTACATCACTAGAAGACGTACTGCATTTCAGACAAGCCTAACTGTACTGAGACATGGTATGGCAAAGGGTAGACATATTACATAAGGATGGCCTGGGAAGCAGTTACAACAATGTACTTATGCTTAGAGATTTTTGGCCAGTTAATGACCTGAAGCATTCAACTGAGTGTCCATTTGAGCCTTCTGAAGGAGTACCCGCAATATGTATAGTTGACAGCAACGACTTAAAAAAGTGACACCTTGACTGGAAAATTGGAAGTGGCCAATCACATTATACAAATGTCATGTTTGTCCAGCCAGACCTGCCTGGGATAAATCTATTTACCATATATGAGGATAGACCAGTTGCAAATAGCACATTGCCTTCCTACCTCTCTGCTAGTCTCAAATTACCTGGGAGCCAGATGCAAAGAGTTGAACCATACAAAACAGTCAAATGTGGTGAACCACCCATCAGACCCAGGTTAATGGATGAATATCTGGACACAGCTCTTCAAAGAATGCGGGGGGTCATCCATGAAATGGCCCGAGCTAAGGCAGGCGGAGCAAAACCAAACCCAGAAGACCATACCATACCAGCCTTTTCTGGCTTCCAGGCTAAGCTACCACCAGACATCCCAACAAGTCAAACGATTTATCACATGACTTATCCTTATCCTGCGCAAGCTTGCGAAGCAATTGTTGGCAAGAAGATATCACTTGCCTTTATTGTTGGTTATGCAAATGTTGAATACTATATCGTTGACCAGATAGCGTATGATGATACAATATTCTTCACGCATAAACTTTGATTGATTGAAGGGATTTTTAAATTATGAATAATGTAGACCAAAGGAAACGCTTCTCACGTAGGATGGAAAATAAATGCAATGAGTTTTTAAAGAAAATAATATATATTAGAGATTAACAAAACATATTATAATAAGTTGAATTACGAGGTTAAATTAGGCAAGGTTGAACTTGAGTTGAATATAACTTCGCATGACGAGATGAAGTGTGACGTATAAATTTTGTAAATGGATGTTGAATGTGGAACATGGTTTTTGATGTAGCGAATGTAATCGTTTTTGCTGTAGCGACTATAATTAGTGAACTGGGGATATAATGAAAGTGTGATAATTGAATTATTAAAGGTTACATAAATAAATGAATTGCAAAAAGTTATGCATAAATAATTGAATGATTGAATTGACAAAAGCTAAGTAAAATAAATGAATGAATTATTAAGTTGTACATAAATTACATGAATGATTTAATTGACAAAAGTTAAGTAAAATGAATGAATGATTTGTTAATTTATACATAATATACTCGTATATATTTAAGTTTCCCAGGAGGATTTTATTATAGGAATGCCCAGAGGGCATTGCTATATTGGTGATCATCCTGTCTATGTATTATTGTTAGAACTGAAAAGTGAGAATTCAGAGATATTTGCCAATATAATGCCATTCATGTTTTTTTTTTTTTTAAAAGCTCATCTGGCGACTGCCTACTTGGGCATTAGTCGCCGTATCCATTCATGGGGACCTTTCATATCCAGATGTCTTTCATCAATGCGATCTACAAGAGATTCAAAGGTTCAGGTATTTCAGATGTACTGGTGGTTGTAGGTGTCATTGCAGATGGATCAAACACCGACCACACGAAACAGTGGATAAAGGTGAAGAGAAAGAAGAAGAAAGTCTTTTTCCTATTTCTTTTCTTTTGGGAGAGGTGGGAGGGGAATGAACCAGCTTCTCTCAACCACCGGAAGGAGCCCTTAGGCAGAAGGGACCGCCCCCAGCAAGATCCTTCTCCGAAATAGAAAAGGTTTTTGTTGTCAAAGGGGCACCAGCCAGGCGAGGAGGTTCTTCCTCTCCTTGTGAGCTCTCGGAGTCCTGAGCCGTCCTAGGAGAAGATTGCACTAGGGCGGATTCAGGTTCGGTGCTTGGCACCGAGCTCGGGTTTGACCTCATGGAAGATCTTGCCGTCCAGGACTGGGTCACCTACGGGACCATGGCAATCTCAGGGGAGGGCTTTCATGTGGCCATCCTCCCCAAGACATCACATATCTCATTCGAGGAACGTTTTCTTATGTTTTTAGCCAGCGAACCGGCATCCATCGGAAGGAGAGGGGTTCAGGTACATTGACCTCCTTTAGACTCGAAATATATGATTGCAGGACGTTAGGGGACAGGGACTGACGGGCCCTGCTATCCCTTGGCACCCTAAGTGTGTTTGCCCTATCGAGCCGCTACCATCGAAAGCGTCAATTTTGGGCGGCTTACTTGCTCTCTTGGCAGTTCCCTGTGAAAGTAGAGGAGGGATTGGCGCTGTAAAAGAAATATAGAGTCGCCAAAGGGCGCCTCCAGAGAAGGGGGTGAGGGGCAGTCCACCGCACCTTTAGGCCCAGGAGAGGAGTAAACCTCCTCTCCGGTAGAAAAGGGTTGGAGGGGCCCCTGAGAAACATAGGTGGATTGGACCTCCCTTTTCTGGGATGGAGCTGCCCGCGATCGGCTCTGACGATGGTAATGGGGGTAAAAGAAATTCTATTTATCCATACCCATTAAAATAGATTTCACCACCACTACCTGTGACAGCCAACACTGATCCCAACAAGGTATCGGGAGCTTTTAATTAGCCCCAGCCGCTATCACTGGTCCGGGTGGTATACGCCTTCTCCGCCATCCCTTGTGAAAATCCGGACCAAATCCTACACGTGGTGTGGTAGTCTGGTCGAGATGACAGATCCATCTTGGTGACCGGCTTCTGAGTGGGTAGGGTGACCATGCCTAACATCTTATCATAGCAGTGTTCAGTCCATGTTTCAAGTGAGCACCGGGTGGTGATCGAGGAGGTCCATAGGCAGGAGAAGAAGGGGCCAACAAAAACGGTAGAGAAAAGGTGATTGTAAATGGATGACGGAAAAGCAGGGATACAAGGAGGGAGAGTTGGTACAGGAGACGGAGATTAAAGGTTAGCGAAGGAGAGAAGCGAGGCTAATCTGGGGGCGAATGGGGAGCTGAGTCCGGTCAGCACGGCGGCCTGATAAAGACATCGCCGTGCGGAGCAGAGACGGGTGACCTTCGTGGCCCCGGGGCAGGGAGACTTGTTCAGGGAACTTCCGAGTCAGAGGTATGTGGATATATGTAGATACCAATCGGCAGTATTCTTTGGAACAGAGAATGGTTGTGCTGCGAAGACTGGAGAAGAAAGAAATTAGTGTTTTAATTAGCTGTGTGTGTGTGATGAGAAGCGTATGATCTACCAACACAAGTACAGGACTGAGCACAGCGCTCCACCAATTGTAGTCAAGTCTCGGTAATCTTAAAGGAGAGCGCCGCGTTTTTTTCCTAGTTTTTTTGGTTATTTTTATCTTTTATTAGATTTTTTAAAGTTAATTTCGAGGTTAAATTAGTTTACATAGGTTTAATATAATTACGTTACGTCCGTGGATACAGTTCTGCTAAAATCTACCCTGGAGCCAACCCAGGACCGCGGCGTTAGAAGACTACGTCGTATCTTCTACCGCCGTATCCACGCGGCAAGTAAGAGCTCTTATGTGTAGGTAGAAGTGAGTGATATTATTGATATGGATGGGGAGGCGATGATTATGAGATGATTTGGATGAGGATGATAATGAATTTGTGCCAGGTTGCCTGGTAAATGTTTTCGTTTCGTTTTTTTTTTTGTTACCTTTGGTATGTATTAGTGTTTGTTTTTTAGCATTCGAGCCTTTGTTCTTATTTGAGAGTTTGTATCCTTTGTTTCCGTTTTATTGTTAATTTCAGTTTTAGTTTCATAAAACCACTAATAATTACTTACACCCATGTGTGGTTTTATAGATGATATATCTGCATATCTCCACCAACCTTCCTCCTTTCTCAGCCGGGCTTGGGACCGGCCATGGCAGAGTCTTCTGTTTTATTCTGTTAATTTTGTGCTTTTTTTCTCGCATTTGCCTTTGTTATTTTATCTTTTTAGGTATCTCATCATTCTCAACGATGAGTGGTTGTAAATCTTCTTTGTCTTGCTTGGGTTCTTTGATATGGTAGTCTATCGGTTATCTATATCGGTTTTAGCGGGATATTGGGTTAATATTCGACAGTGTTCCCTTTTCGGCTGCTGTGATATCGTTGTTTATAACCAACTAGACGGATTTCCTGGTCAGGTATGGTTATTTGGTTTATTCCATAATAGGGTAGTATTTCGAAAAGCTTATTCCGGATTCCCACCGCACGTTCGTGCATTATCTGGTTTATCGGTTTCAAGGTTGTCCTCTGGCGTAGTCCCCTTAACGTTAATCTGTCATTCCTTGGTCTGTTTGTGATGAATCTGAGAATCCGGTTTTGGATACTTTTTTATGTATCATGCTTAGTGTCTGCGTAGGGATTATAGGGTATGTCATTTTGTGATGGATGAGGGCTGTGTAGAGTTTCCTTTTGTTTCTGCTTGACAAGTTTCTGAATCTGTAAAGCGAGGTCATTGTGGTTCCTGGGTTAAGTGAGAGGTGTACCCGTTTGGTGTTCTAGGACTCTAACAAGTCTATCGATTTGTTCCTGGATTTTTTTAGCAGCAGCTCTTTTTGATATAGTTATTTTCCCAAATATTTTAAAATTGGTTTGTTTCATTAATTAAGCAAAGTTCAACTATTTAGGATATTTTGTTTGGTTGGGCTTTCCCTATCGGCTTTAGTATTTTATAGGGAACAATTAAGAAATGCTTGAAGTCGACAGGCAGCCTTATTATTCATCAACAGATAAATTCAATCATTACATACAAAAGGCATTGACAAGTATTTACAAATTTGAAGCACACATTTGAAAAAAAGACCCCCGAAGCATTGTCATTGCGTAAATGTGCTATATTTACATAGGAACCATTAATGAATATTGGAGAAATTATTATCAGTGAAATAAGGAAGTGAACAACGAGAGTAATTAAATAGAATAAAAGGTAACTAATTTCATGGCAGACCCCTTCGCCCAAATTCAGTACGCTCAATTAAGTTATACACATATCTATATACATAAATTGAGCGTCCTTAGGCGAATATAAAATATACGTAAGTATATATGTATATAAGTATTATTATTATTTGGAGCATGGAGTGGCATGACATAAAAGGGTACGAAGCTCTACATACAAAAGGTGGTAAGTTTAAAATAAAACCAATAACCAGATTAAAAGGAGGGCTGGGGGAAATAAACAAATGGCATGTCCCGGCATAGCCTAACTAAAATTGAAAACGAAGAGAGAGGGACCTATTGCCTTGCACCGAGGCCAAAAAAAAGAAGACGCGCAGATACCAGTATTTACATTTCTAGTTATTTAAAAAGATATAATTACAAGTTTAAAAAAAAGAGATAATAAAGACCGTATTGAAATCGGAAGAGGAAATTAATACTAAAAGAGTAACCATAGGCTAAGAGGATGCGCAGTCGATCGTTACATGAGACGCGGAAAATAGATGGGAAGAATTATAGAGGGAGGACAGACAGGAATGGCAGTCGACCAAAAGATGACGTACTGATATAGAAAGCGAACAGAAGGGCATATGGGGGCCGTTGTGGGGCGCATCGCTATTCATTAAATCTCCATGTGTGAGGCGTATGTGGCCGACTTGCATGTGACAAAGGAATACCTCAGAGCTCCGACAAGGTTGATAACTAATAGCCCACGGTAAAACCAAGGGCTTAACGGAATGCAGCTTGTTATCAATGCAGTTATCTAATTCTGAATTCCAGAGTGCATAAATCTTGCAGGTAAAAATGGTAGCTGCCCGCGGTAATAACGCGGAGACTATAGTCCTCGGCAAGACCACAGCATCTTCCCATATAATCGTCAGTTTTGACCCATCTGTGAAGAGATGACATGGTGAAGTGTGAGATGTAGCATGTTCAATGAACATAGTACGTGCCACACGTGGGTCAACCAGAGACTTCTGCATGTCAAGGAGGGTCATGCAAATATTTGACAAAGGGCATGTCCACCAGGAAACGGGTGGGAACGAGAAGTACATGACTGAGTTGCCAGGCCATAAACAGAAAACGTGTTACACTACACGAAGCCAAAGGAACGGTGTACGGATCGAGACCTGTCATAGGCGGCCACAGACTCTGGGGAGAAGATGTTATTGAAGACCTCTGAGTAAGTGAGTTCCTGAATACGAAAAATATACCGGGGACAGAGCTGGACGTGGTGGTGATGGAGCGGGAAAATGCCACCTTCGACATAAATGCTCGATATAGGGAAAGAGCGGAATGCAACACTAGATTAACGGAGGGCCAGGTTTCGGATCGGATACAGCATAAGGAGAGATTAGTGAAGGGGCGAGCAATGCACCTTATTACCATACTCCAAATGGACTGGACGAGGGTGGTGTATAGCTCCACAAGGTTAGCATATCGCTCCCCAAGATGTATGGGAGAGCATCTTTAGTAGGTCCATCTTCCGAAGACATCTCCGCCGCAGGTCACGGAGATGAGGACACCAAGTAAGTTTGGGATCCAGGATCATCCCCAGCAAGTTTATCCAGAGATGTGAAATATCGAAGTACAATTATTTAAGTACTGTACTCAAGTAATTTTATTATTGATTTTACTTCCTAACCAGTACTCAATAATTTGAGTACTTTCAATTCAACTTGCATATTTTTTATAATCTTACTTTTACTTGATTACATTTTAAAAGCATATAAGTATTCGTTACTTCTCAAATAATTTTGGCCAATCACAGACGGTGACTAATCAAAAGCGTGTACTCTGGTTTGAACCAATCATAAGCGCTTGTTCATGTTTGGACCAACTACATGCATCCTTTCATACCCGATAGACGACTCGTTTGTCTCTCCCGCTTTCCTGCCTGAGAGAGGGCGTCAGTTTATTAAATTATTCCTGATTATAGAAATCCTGAAGTGCTTTCCTTCATTGTGGGATATTTCATTTAAGTTAAATACCCCACTACCTGTATAGCAATGCCCTCTAGGGCATTGCTATAATATATATATATATATATATATATATATATATATATATATATATATATATATATATATATATATATATATATATATATATATATATATTGAATATAGGGAAATGACCGATGATTATAATGCTAGGAGGAGTAAGCTATATAAGGTCGATATTATTGTGAATAAGATATAAAATATTGGGGAATTATATAAAATATAGTATAATACTGCCACGACGTTTTTGGAGTTATAAATCAGGGACCATTTCCTTATGTTTGGAGGGTCGCCTGAGGAAGCACGGGGGGAGGAGGGGAGATCTTTTCCACTGTGGAGTTGCCCGATAGCGGCTCCAGCGATGGTAGAGGGGGAGTATTAAGTTAAGATTTTTCATAAATGATCATGGGGACCCTATTATTACTATGGGATCTAAGCGCTAATTACCCCGCTCTCCGAGGGCTGCATCAGCCCTTAAAGGCCACTCCTACCGTCCAGCGGCCAGGCATCCCACCACCATGGCAGCTCCACTTTGAGCTTGGCGTAAAATGGATAGACTACAGAAATAAATAGAGGGTATGTGAGGATGATTAGGGTGGGGGAGGCAGGTTGTTAAAACCCACGCCCCTACGCCCCCACCCAGGGGGTCCCTATTTTGGAAGATCCACCATTTCCGAGCCACCCAGCCTACCCCTGGGTGGGGGCGTAGGAGCCGAAGCTCCTTTAGTGCTGTCCTCCTTTTGGGGGGCAGCTTTAGGAACCCCGGAAACTGGCCTCACGTCCATAGTGGGAGTGGAAGAGTCGGGAAAGGCCTTCCAGTTCGGCCAGGAGTCTTAGGTTATGACTACGTTAGAGCGGAGCACCTCATTAGATTTAATAGATTCTTGAAAGCGTTTAGAGTTTCCTGAATGACACCCGGAGATTGGATACACTCGTCCGGCGCAGGGGCAATAAGTGGATGAGAGGAATGGGGTATATTAGACCAGACTTGGATTGGGGTAGGAGACGAGCGTGAGACAGCAGAATATGCTGAAGCTGCTTCCCGGGACGTTGGCAGAAGAAATGGGGATAGTTACGGGATATATGGGCGAGCGGGATGAGAGTCTGTTGCCATGTGTAGGATATCGGGAACCTGACACAAGAGGAGATGAATGTTCCGTGAGTAGTTGACGAGCCTCCCGCATATCCACTTTAGCTGAATCATGGAGGAATGCACTATGGGACTCTCTACAGTTGGTATAGCGGCGAGCATGATCGCAAGAATGAACGTGGTCGGTCTGTGCGCAATCTACTCATGCACCGGGGTGCCGGCACACAGTGTTCACATGACCCCCCAAAAAATGACAAATAAAACAGCATCTCGGATTGGATATATAGGTTTTGACTTGTATCCCTAAGTAACCAGTCTTACTATGCGATGGGAGATCCCGACGATCAAACGTTGGAACATCGTTCGTGTGTTCCCCCGAATCCCACCTATGGTTTACTGTTATCTATTACTGTCAATGGTCTGCTAGCTAGCCAGCATTGACAAAAGCACCTTGAGGTCCATTAGTTCGTTAAAACAGACAACACCGTTCACAGTGTTGAAGTTTGGTTGAGATGGGGCAGTAATCCGAGAGAGAGAGAGAGAGAGAGAGAGAGAGAGAGAGAGAGAGAGAGAGAGAGAGAGAGAGAGAGAGAGAGAGAGAAAGAGAGAGATATAGCAATAGTCTCGAGGGCTTGGACAGACTCATGTTTGGGGCGGGAGGTGATCTCCACTACCAGGGCTCCATCATTATGAGAACACATGCGGCGGGGTTCAACGCACTTTATATTGAAATCCTGACTAACATCACAAAATAATAGGTTTGGATAGAGGAATATTGGATTTAGTTCGAAGGACCGACAAATTGGTGGTACTCCAAGTCGTGGTCCACCTCTGAGGCCAACAGATATAGCGCTAGAAATCGAGAAGAACTGGAACGAGTTCCAGAAACACGAGGAGCAGAAGTCGACAACTTCTGCGAATTAGTTTTTTGTTTTATTTTTCTCCATATACTATTACATTATTTAGAGGAGGGAGCAGTTTCACGCACTGCAGAACCTGCCAACGCAACCGTATCGCCAGATGCGTACCCCCGAAGGGAGGAGGCCCAGTTATAGTGTATGGTTATCAATGTGATTTATCCTCGGTTAATAAATAACCCTAGATAGCGTTTCGAAAACCATAACTATAAATTTCGTTAGATCGAAGATGTCTGCCGTTAGCTTTAGGCCTAATGTGACAACGAAGTAAATTTTGGAATAAAGACTTGGACTTTAAGAAAGACAATTATATAAATATATTTATAAAATTCAACGAATGTACAGAGATAAGTAGGTTAAGTAAATATGGTGAATAATATGGTGAAACAATATAGAGTGAATGATAGAGTAAATAATAATATAGTAATATAGAGTATCTTTGATATAGTAAATAATATTGAGATGTAAGTAATATAGTGTCGTGATTTAGAGTATTTTAAAGTATCTATAATGGACTGTGAATTGGGGACTGCAATGAGAAGCAATTATAATTAGGACTTACTCTCGTTATTGTCGTTTGCACAGAATGTGAGAGTCGAATTAACTCAGTATGATTTATTTGGAGGTAAATGAATAATTGTAGAAAGAATGGTTACAGACCTTTAGACGACGAGATCGGTGAGTGAAGTGGGAAAATTCGCGTGCTTATTTGGTCGAGCTGGGAACGTGTGTTTGTTCGTTTGTGTGTGAAATGTAAGAGATGTTGTTTGGAACAGTATGCGTTAAGTGAATTGGCAAGAAAATAAATGAATTAATTAATTATTAAGTTTAACATAATGATTTGATTTACATAAGTTGAAGTAATTTAATTTGGAAGATTAAATAGACAAAGTTAAGTAAAATGGTTAAATTATCAGTTAAAGTAAAGTAATTAAATGATTAAATTGACAAGTTAAAGTAATGCATAATGAATTTCACATAATAATGGATGTATATACATATTTAAGTTTCCCAGGAGGTTTTTTATTATAGGAATGCCCAGAGGCATTGCTATGCAGTGCAATCCCCACCTAACACCATCCTTTTAAAAACGGGAGGCTACCTTCGGGATTTTTCTTAGAGGGCGCAAATACCATCGCGCTATGTAGCCACGGCCAGGGCACCCGCCACATCCAACTCAGTGCAGTTCAGACATGGAAAGATGCACATCAGTAAGCAAAGACCAGTGCATTTAGGCTAAAAAATCCGAACTTAAACTTAAAACACGCAGTAAGACCCAGACATTCATTCAGTCAAACACTACAACCACTCACACAGATACGCTCAAGCGCATTAACCACACGTGAAGGGGAGATAAAAAAAGGTGAATGGGATAGAGGGTGACAGGAAGAGTCTATTAATAACATAAGAATGAGAGCAAAAATAAAGGGTGAGGAGGGATGTGAGAGTAATATCAAAACTCCACTTCTGAGTCCGCTCTAATGAGCGGGCAGGAGCACCCAAAAGTGTTTTATTTACCAACTATTTCTCTGTGGATTCTGGAAATTCCATTAAATTTCCTTTTATGATCATGATACACTAATGGGTTGAGTGGAGGCTATCAAAAATATGTTTGCGCAAGGAAGTAAAATAATGAAACGAAGCCTAGGAAGGCTAGGCCATCGTGCACTTTCAAAAGAAACGTAGGGAGCCTAGGTCACTGTGCGATTCTTCAAGCAAAGCCTAGGCCATTTTACAGTGGTTTTTAAGCCACGCTGTGGTAAAGTCTCGTCATTAATGCTTAAAAAACAAATCAAAACGTTTCTGTGTAAAAGTTTACTTCCATAGAACCTTTTGAATCATGCAGTTAACAAAAGATCAGCGCGTATTTGTATTCACAAACTTTATTAAGACTGGCAGTATTAAACAAGTACAAGTTTCATTTGAACAACGTTTTCCAGATAGGCACACGCCAAGCAAGCCCACAATTTGGAAAAATGTTCGCAAATACCAACATGAAGGAACATGCTTAAATCTAAATAAAGGTCATTCGGGTCGTATGAGAACCATAAGAACAACAGAAAACATCGTAAGTGTTCAGATCTCACTTCTTCAAAATCCACATGTATCATTCAGAAAAAAATGGGTTACAATTGTCAAAGACATCACTTAACCGCATTATTAAACATGACTTAAAATGGCATCCCCATAAAATGCACTCAAGACACCAGCTTCTTGAAACTGATTTTCCTCGTCGTAGACAATTTTTCGAATGGCTTCTCCATAAACCACCTACTTTTTTTCTTGGAAAACATTGTGATAGGTGACGAGGCAGCCTTTTTTCATGAATGGAAAGGTAAATAGCCACAACATTCAGCAATATGAACCGCTGACCCCCCCCCCCCCCAACATTCAACTTTGACACACGTATTTGTCAGCAGAAAGTGTCTCTGTGGATTGGAATATGCGGAAATGGCTATCTTGTCGGCCCATTGTTTTACGAGAATAACTTGATTGGTGCTGCCTACCTGAACATGATCAACGAAAAGATCTTCCCGGAACTCCGCCAGATTTACGGCAATCAATTCAATAGACTTTGGTGGATTCAGGACTGCGCACCAGCTCATAGACAGCTTGCTGTAAGAACAAAACTAAGAGAAGCGTTTGAAAACCGCATTGTCGTGCTAAATCATGCAATTAAATGGCCCCCAAGATCCCCTGACTTGACACCGTGCGATTATTTCTTATGGGGATATCTAAAGAATAAAGTGTATTCTATTCCACAACAAATCATCAACCAGTTAAGAGATAGTATCACACGTGAAGTCAATAGACTTAAGGAAAATCACAAGTTAATCAAAAAAGTTGTTCAATTAATGGGATCAAAGGCGCAACTGTGCTTGGGAAGAAATAGAGGACATGTGGAAGGAAACGGTGCATAGAAAAGTAAAAAATAAATCTGTATTACTCATATGAAGAGGTGTTTTTGTTAAAAACGGATTTAAATATATTTGTTAATTTTAAACAACGAAGTTTCATTATTTTACTTCCTTGTGCAAACATAATTTTGATAGCCTCCACTATTTGAAGAAATATTCTACAAATAGGAATATCAGAAACACACAAAACTTTGAACAAATAAAGTCTACACTAATTTGCAACGGAAAAAAACATAAACTCAATGAACTAAGACTAGACTTTCAAAAAGGAACAATAACTTTGCCAGAATGGTGTAAATAAGTATTCGTAACGACACATGAAACCTATCTTTAGTATTTAGTAGCCTGTCCTTCGCTGGCCAGAACAGTTTCTAAACCCTCCTGCATGACGAAACTAGATTCTTGCATACCTTATTCGTGATTTTCCCCCATTCTTCCATACAGATATCCTCTAGCTCTCCAAGATTGAAAGGCTGCCTCTCACCGACTTTAATCTTCAACTCTTTCCAAAGATTTTTTATTGGATTCAAGTCGGGAGATTGGCTAGGAGACTTGAGGACAGTGACACCGTGCCTATTGAGACACTCAGACGTTTGCGGTGATGTGTGTTTAGGGTCGTTGTCGTGTTGAAAGACCCAACGTCTTCCCATGCTGAGTTTTCTGACGGAGTTGCAAAGATGATTTTCTAAAATTTCGCAGTATTTCTGGGAATTCATCGTTCCTTTTATGATGTGAAGATCTCTTGTGCCGGCAGATGAAAAGCAACCCCAAATCAGGATGCTGCCTTCACTAAACTTCACCGTTAGTTGGTGTTCTCCGGCTTGTAGGCGGTGTTCGATTCTCGCCAAACCTCACGATTGTAATTGTTGCCAAATAATTCGATTTTTGTCTCATTCGACCACATAATTTTTTCGAAATAATTATCTTATTTGTTTATCATTACTGTAGCAAACTGCTTACGAGCACAAAGGTGCTTCTTCTTTAGAAGAGGGGTCTTCCTCACACGGCGCATGCGTAGTCTTCGCAGTGTATTCATCACTGTCTCCAGTGTGATGTTGAACCCAACGGACGCCATTTCTTGTACTAACTCTTTCCTAGATATTCTGGGATCTTTTTTTCACAGTTCTTTTCATACGAGTGATCGCCCGAGTGGTTATTTTCATCGGAGCACCCATCCTTGGCGTGTTGGTGACTGCACCTTGTTCCTTCCACTTCTTGATTTCTGACTATGCACCGAACTTACAGGGACACTTAACTGCTTTGAAATCTTCCTATATCCTTTACCTGCCTCACACTCCTTCACAATCTTATTTCGGAGTTGAAGAGATTGTTATTTTTCCTTCGGCATACTGATGGTCTGGAGAGATGTCTACACGTCGCTTACTTGTGGCAGAATGATCGCTTGCAGCACCGGCAGCTCATTTACTTGTTCTAGAATAATCTAGAAGCATTTCGAATCACAGAATTTGCGAGAAGTCTCTTATGAAATATAAATAGATCGCATAAGACACATGTATAAGAGAAGGTAAGAGATGTAATGCACACCGCAGACTTATATGTGCACTGGTAATTTAAAAATAAGGCAGAAATAATGCTTTAATATAAAAATTACTCTCTTCATTTATACATGAACTACAGTCGTTTTGGTTTGATGGCGTTTCACGGTTTTCCGCAATATTTCTAGCGCCAAATGGCTTATTTTTTATATTTAGCACTATGTCTCTCTATTTCTAAGTTAAAGTTAGAAATAAAGCAACCCTGCAAAACACAACTGATCTTTACACACAGACGCACAGAATAACAGCAATCAAATAACGACAGTGGCGTGCACAACAAACATTACGCAGAGACCTATCTGAATCTCGCCTGTGCTTTACTCTTGACAAGAGATGCCCTGCTGAATTTTGGTTTGGTTTAATTCGATTTTATGGTCATAATTTTGCATATGAACTTAGAGGCTGGAGTGAGTTCTATTGATATCTGCACCGTGGTCTTTAATCCTCTTAATGAAGTGAACCGACTCACCAATGTAGGATGTCACAATCTTTACAGGGGATTAAATATACACCAGCGTCTTGGTTAGTGGGGCGAAGTTTGGTCAAAGACTTTTGGAT
Organism: Ceratothoa steindachneri; assembly: GCA_963969495.1. Classification (NCBI taxonomy): domain Eukaryota; kingdom Metazoa; phylum Arthropoda; class Malacostraca; order Isopoda; family Cymothoidae; genus Ceratothoa; species Ceratothoa steindachneri. The sequence continues at coordinate 23,244,412 of OZ018334.1, forward strand.
GGTATGTATGTATTGGAATGTTATATTTATGTTCCTTTTATTAGCATACGATTTTAAGGGAGCTTGAGAATATGGAAAGATTATACATTTTTAAAGTTCTCCTTTTTCGGTGAAGAAATAAAATCAAAGGTTTTTTTAATCTTTGAATGGCATTTGTTTATGAAATAAATGTGATATTTGGGCTCAATAAAATGGCAAATAAGGTGGTTGATATTATCCTGAAGGAAAATTGGGTCACATGTTCTATAGGCTCGAAGGAAAAGAGAAGAAATATCAGATATCTTGACAGATTTGTCATGCAATGAAAAGAAATGTATGTATGCATTTGAGTTGATAGGTTTTCAATAGACAGAGTATTGTATCCGATTATTTAAACGGTGTTTTTTTTTGCATCCAGAAACGGTGAACAATTGTTCTGCTCCCATTCTACTTTGAATTGTTTATATCTTAATTAGATTTTATATTTTATAGCCCTCTTCTTACATGCACACTAAAATAGGACTAGGAAAATACACTCCTTTTGTAATAAAAAAAAAAATGTAAAATGATTTTGGATCCCCCAACTTTCGGATTTGTCATATATATACTTTGGACAAGTTGTAAACGGTAGTTTAGCTCAGAATTCTCGAAAGGCTGCCCACCTACTAGGTTGATATCGATCCTTTCGAAAGATGTAAAATTTGTTGAAGTAGTTCAGCTAAAGTGATCATAAAGCTTGAAAAGGACCCTCCTGTTTGGCCAATGCCCATTTGTCGAAACCCTCTTACTCAATGCAGAGTTCCTACTGCTTTACTCATAACATCTAAGGCACGCTTCAAGAATGCACCCTCAGTTCATGCTCCCATTCGTATCTCGAAGAACCGTTGCTCAAACCAGTCCTGAACCCATATCACTTAAAAAAAATAACCAAGAAATTACAGAATCATTCCCATTCACGGCCAAGAGTACTGCCTGTTTAACCCTGGCGACCTTGCCAGGATCTTTTTGATCCACGGTCATTCACTGCTATCCATCGTCTTCCTTCCATCGACTGCCCTTGCGAGATTCGATCTCGTATTCAGCAAAGACAAGATTGAGGATACCCCATTACCTCTCCGCCACCCAACTTAAGTGACGTGAACTTCTTCATATAACCCAAACATCGGAAAATATCTGAAGTCCCAAGAAGAAGACAATAGGAAAACACCAGGAACCCGCGAGGAAGGTAAAGATTTTTTTCTTTGCAAAGCTAAGTACGCTTTGGATTCCCTTAGAGTTTTAGTTGGGGAAAGATTCAGTTAAGGTTGAATGAAGTTCAACGTCTTGTAATATGCAATTCTGCAAATATTTTCTCGAAGGACAATTTAAATTCGCTTAAAGGTATTTTTGTTTAGTCATCCTTATATGTTAGGGATAGTAATTAAGTTTTGGGGGGAGAATTTTAAAACCTTATTTTGGGGGTAGATTTTCCACATTCTCATAAATTTAGTTGGTTTGAGTGATATGCTTTTTAATTAGCCAGGATTCAAATAAATGAAGTTAAAGAAATCAGGGCAGTACTTTAACTCTGAGGGCAGGGGTCCCGCAAGGTGGATGCCTCAGCCCCACGCTGTACACAGTGTACACCAATTATGAAAAAACACATAAGATAAAAACAAACATCGCCAAATTTCAACTTACACCAATGAATAGAAGAAAAACGCACCGAGTCACCGCCAACAACGTCCACTACCCCTATAGTGAAGGAGGTAAAGTACTCGGGCTAACTTTCACCAAGAACGGATACAGTACGCACGTGAGCCAAAAGGTTATACATGCGAAAAGTATCCTTACTTCTCTGCAAAGATTTAAAAACTTATCAGAGAAAAACAAAAGAAAACTTTATCTAACCCTAGTCCGCCCCATCATAACATACCCCGTCATCCCGATGAATACCCTTCCAAAAACACAAATGTCAAAATTACAAGTTATTCAAAACTACGCAACCAGATTTATAACCAACTCATCAAAACTGGATGCAATACCATCTATAGAACTTCACCGTAGAACAAAATTAAAACCAATAAACCAAGTCCTCCATGAACGTGCCAGAAAAATATGGCACAAATTAGAAAATGAACTCCCACACGACATAACAGATAAAGTAATTCCCACTGACAGAGAATATAGAAGGCTACATTTTAGACAAAGATTTAAAAGTAGCCGAAAAGATATTCAAAATAACGTCGATCCTATATATCGATAGAACATCGAGAAAGACTATATGTATATACAACTAGCTATTAAAGAGTACAGTATAAAAATTACACATTAATATAAGTCAGATGGATACATGTATAAAAAAAAAAGAAAAAAAAAGTGCATTAAGATGTAAGTTTAAATAGATCTACGCGCAAAGAGAAAAATTCTAATAGTAGTAAAAAAAAACAAAAAAAACAAAACAAAACTTCATTAAGATGTAAGCTTAAATAGATCTACGCGCAAAAATATAAATATTGATAGTATTAAAAAAACAAAAACAAAAAAAAACAAAAAAACTATATACATGTATACACACTAAGATGAGAAAAAGAAACAGTAAAAAAGTTACCTTAAAATTCTAACTCAGCACTCGAGAGTGCACCTCATAAAACTATAAAACTAAAACTATCTACTGAAATAAGAATATTCTTCAAAGAAGAATGAAATGAAAATAAAGGCTCGAATGCTTCCCTCGAAAGAGAAAACAAACTACGTACAAAGAAGTACTAAAAATATAATAAAAAAAATATGAAAACAAAGGCTCATAAGCTGTAAAATATTAGATATTAAATAAAGCAAAATAAAAAAGCAATATGAAATCGATTGCCAGGCAACCTGGTACATATTCACTCACACACACACATACACACACCCAATCATACCAAAAAAACAAAAATCACACATCGAAAGCATTACCCTACCTTCATAAGCACATCAACCATCTCTCCCTCTACACTATATTTCTATCTATCCTATATCTTCATCACATTCACCACTTTTTGTTTGTTATCTCAGTGTCGAAGGCAGCAGAATTTCATATTAAAAGTCGACGCTGAGAAGATCTCACTTTTGATAAAGGAGGAAAAGTTTGTGGCAGGGGAGGCTCAAAACGCCAAGTTTTTGTTGCCTCATCAACCTTACGGGGAGAATTCATTAAGGAATTTTATACCGGCACCAAGAAGACTTGATGTCGTGCTACCCCCCCCCCTCCCTCTACGGAGTCACGAAGCTGAAATGAACTGATCTGCCACTCATCTAGTCTCGCCACAACTATGTCGGTCCACTTTGATAGACATAATTGGGGACGTAAAGGAAAGCAGGTTTGAGGATTAGCCCACTGTGGAACTCTACGGAAGAGACCGCCCGGTTACGAGGCGATGCTGAAAGCTTTGGGGAAGAGTTCGCTCTAATCTCTAAGGGTAGCTTCCGGCCAAGACCACAGGGGGACACACAACCGTCCCTGTGTAAGTTGGAAACAGCATCGATATCCAAACCCCAGATGGGGTGGCACCCCGGGTGGTGGCAGTTGATTCTATCACCACCCATCATCAAGTCCGCCACTCATCACCCATCTGAGGGGCCTCGCCCGGGTCCACCCTCCATCATTCATCCCCCCCATTTGACAGTTCAGTTCACGTAAGCTTAGTGATGAAGTGGTGGGAGACTCCAACTACCCCAATAAATAATCCGAGAAGAGAAGGAGCACCAATCTGAGGAAATTCCAATCACCCACATCGAGAGCGGACGGAGACATACAATTATCTGGACTGAAGGGCCACTCTTGTGAAGAGATGGCCCAGGACCACACGACCAGGATTCCTCTGCGGGTTGTCGACGGACAGCCCAAGCCCAGCAGAGAGTCCACTTTTGAGGCCGTGTACGGAGCACTGGGCATAGCCATGGTTAGGCTGCAAGATATCCCCTCCGGTTATATCGCCATCTGCGAGAAGGAAAAGGATATCGAGGAAATAACCAAGGAAAGGGCAGTAGAAGCGCTGCGTGCCATTGGACTGCAGCCAGCAGTACCCCCCCCCCTAGATTCTGGCCCATAGGAGCGTGGTATGTCGTCGAATCGACCCATGGATTGGCCAGCATACCGCGGAGGAGATCCGCGAAGAGATAGAGCTACGGCAAGCCTGGGCCAAGGTAGCCGAGGTAATTAAGTTTTTGAACAGAAGGGACGGAGGTGAATACACACATGTGTTCAAGGTGGTCTTCGCGGAGACTACCATGGCACATAAGGCCAAGGAACAAAGATTGCTAATGTTCAATGCTAAGATCAGCGGCGAACAGGTGGAAAAGGGAGAGTACACCCCAGTCCAATTCTGCTTTAAGTGCTTTCAGATGGAATCTCACGCCACCAAAGACTGCAGGGAGCCTCAAGAATCTTGCTCCAAATGCAGCCTGAAGGGCCACAATTGGCGCAACTGTGACAACAACACAGTAAAGTGTATAAGCTGTGGGCCATGTCATGCCCCGCCAAAAAGGAGATAATAAGAAAAAAGCAGGAAGCCAAGAAGAACGAGGAGACGCGTAGAGCGAACACGTCCTACGCCCAGGCAGCTAAGGCGGCAATCTCTGAGGTAGACGCCAAGAAGACGTATCTAAAAATCGAAAATGAGGGCTCCACCAAAATAATGACATGCATCCTTCATGCACACGTCATGAACTTGGCTCGCCCGGGCACATTTGCAACGGTTCTGAACCAAATGTTAGCAAAGAATGGTATGGAACAAATGTGGTTCCCGGACAACCCCCCCTCAGGGGACGTACTGCATCTGCAGATGACCCCGAAGGAGCAGAATTCGGCAACTACAACACTCACAGATACAGTCAAGAAACCAAACAAGAAAGCACGGAAAGTAGCAGTCGAGGCGACAACTCCTGCTCCCACCCATGGCAAACAAGAATCGGCGACAAATAACAACTCTGATAATAGCAGTTCTTCGGAATCCTCAGATTCCTCAGACACTGATACACCCAAACCCCAGGATAAGAAAGAACAGAAGAAGAGAGTGAAGAAGATAAGGGCGAACTATATTAACCTAAGGATATACGCCTGTGAACAATTCCCCTTCCCGGAGGAGATGGAAACCAGGAGCATATTCCAGGGCATAAGGTATAAGATCTACAAATGGGAATATGACTCAGAGGTAGATCCCGAAACAGTGGAGGAGGCCCTGCTCGCGCAAAATGTGATTCTACATCACAGCACATGCGAGCAGATCTCAAACGCTGTTTAGGAAGAAGAGAAACGGGAGAAAAAAGAACATCACCCAGAAGCACTAAGTGACAAATAGATGGAGAGAGTAAGCAACAGAATGAGGATTCTGACACTCAACGTGAATGGATGGGAGGAGAAAGCCACGGCATATGGTAACATTTTCCGTGTGCACGACCCCGACATCATTCTCATCACAGAGCACGGTATCGACACTACAGCTGGTCGCATTAAAATACCGGGCTACAGAGTGATCATGAAGAACCATTCCCAGGAAAGGTTTGATGGTGCTGCAATAGCTGTCAAGAGGAACATCTCCTTCAAACAACTACCAGAACTCGATGAGTCCTTTGTGGCAATCGAGGTACACACCCTGGTCGGAGACCTCGTGATAGCTGCAGCATATCAACCCCCTCGACGAGCATATCTCCCGTTATGCAACTTTTACACACTGTTCGGGCACCGCAGAATGGCATTCTTAGGGGGAGACCTCAATGCCAGATGCCGTGCGGCGGGCTATGGTAGCACCAACGATAGAGGCCGAAACTTGGAATTGATTATGGGAAGAAAGAACATTCAAAGGATAGGGCCGGATTTTTCGACCTATATCACTTCCCGGTCAGCAACTAAGCCTGACATAATCTTAACAAGTGAAGGCTTTCCTTTCAACTACCATAGTGAGCCAGGCCCGGCAGTCCCTAGTGATCACATAACGATTCTCACTACAATATCTCTCGCACCAATCCAGCTCCCAGCCCCTCTCCGGAAAAATTACGCCATGGCCAACTGGGATCGTTACAAGCAACGACTCAGTGACTATGCGCCAGCTGACCTCAGAACGGCGTCGTTAGAGGAGATTGACAGGGAGTTGGAGAGGATAACAACGTCCATACTAAACGCGGACCGCGAGAACATACCCGTTACAGGGTATAAAACACCTCCTCAGCCCAGATGGACAGAGGAGATGAGATATATCACTCGCGTTCACAGGGAAGTGTTCGAAGAAGTACGACGGGAGGGTCCCAGCCGGGAAAGGAGCTTGCTGCTTCGACGCCTAAGCTCAGAGCTTAGAGAGGCTATCAACCTCCAACAGGGGGAAATATAAAACAACTTGATAGCCAAAGTCGACAGCGAACTTAGCCCGGCCAAGTTCTGGCGCCAAGTCAGGAATTTAGAGGGACTTACACCAAGACCCAAGACTCGGATAAAGGAGAACGGAGACTACATTGAGAACCCGGTGGTTCTCGAGGATATGTTCAGGAACTTCTGGAAAAACGTTTTCAGGATTACACCCGAGGAAAACGTTGAGTTCGACCAGGAATTCGAAGGCCAACTGATTGAACAACTTAATCAGGAAACGCATCGCACACACCCACTACAGCAAGTCAACGAAGGCAGGGAGATGGCGGGTCACGGACGTCCCATAACATCAGAGGACGTCAAGGCCACTGTAAAAGCCTTTCGACAAAAGGCACCAGGCTGGACGGGTATTACCAGAAACAACTTGGTTAACGCCCCACAGCAGATCATTCAGGGAATCGTTAATATCTACAACGCTTCCCTGAACACGGGCTACTTCCCGGAAGGTTTCAAGATTGCGAAGGTGATCTTCATACCCAAGGGAGGTAAGCCCCCTGATCAACTGGTAAACTACAGGCCAATCGCCCTGCTGGAGTTCATTGCAAAAGTCTCCGAGAGACTCCTAGCTGACAGGCTTCAACAACAACTTGCCGAGCTAGGAGCCCACAACCCTCAGCAGCACGGGTTCCGCAAGGGTCGAGGAACGGAAACAGCCCTCGCCCTTCTTGCGGAGAAACTCGCTTGCAGTAAAGCTGAGAGGCGGTACGTAGACGTGGTGCTGCGTGATGTAAAGAAGGCCTTCGATAAGGTTTGGCTGAGAGGATTACAGTACAAGATCCTCAACCTCCAGCTTAACCCACTCCTGGAAAGGATCCTTTGCAACTATATCTCCGATAGGAGAGCCCGAATTTCAATCGAGGGCTGCAAAGGACCCGAATTCGAACTCGAGGCGGGAGTTCCACAAGGCAGCTGTCTCAGCCCTCTGCTGTACCTCGTGTACACAATAGACCTGCCTGCTCCAGTGAGGTACGATTCGATGCATCTGCAATATGCAGACGACATCACCCAAATCGTCCTGAGTCCATTCAGGAACTCTGGAAGCCAGGCGAGGGCGACAGCTGTCGAAATTGAAAATATCAATAGATATGAAAGAAAGTGGAAAATAAAGACCAACCGCCAGAAGTTCACGATCATTCCAATGAACCGCCGAAAAGTTTATGACGTTGTCGTCAATAATGAAAACTATCCGTACTCCAACGAGGGTAATGTCCTGGGCTTACGACTCTTCAAATCTGGATATAAGACCCACATGAATACCAGAGTCTCCCTAGCCAAACGAGAGCTGAAGAAACTTTACCGTTTCCGAGGCCTCAGCGTGCCTAACATCAAAAAGCTGTATATGGCCTTGGTACGCTCAGTCCTGGTGTACCCGGCCGTGATCACGCAGATGGCAAGCTGTACCTCTCTCAGAATGATGCAGAGAGTGCAGAATAAAGCCACGCTGCTGATTACAGGCACGCGAAGGATCGACCGTACTCGGCAATCGACTCTTCACCAGAGAATCGGTCTAAAGCCGATCAATACGGAGATCCAAAGGCTAGGGAGAAAGACATGGGACAAGATAGATCAAACTATACTCCCCAACTTGAACCTGAATTTAAACATTCGTGCAAACCGGAGACGCGCTATAGGTAGAACTGCTTTGTTCCCAAGCAGTAGAACCTGCGCGAGAGAAGTGGTACTACCTATATTTACGTAGTATTAGTCCACTGCTCTAAAATTCTGTGATTCTAAGATTCTAGACTCAAAAGTTTGACGATTAGCCAACCAAGTTGACAATTTTAAGAAACAAATTGAAAAAAAGAGGCGAAGTGCCCACATTAAATGATTTGTTTCCACACCTCTGCTAGATGGGTCTTCCCGTTAAGTGAAGACATGTATGCCCGCCAAGAAGAGCGGCGGAGTGCTTCGAAATATACTGGAACCTAGCCCTAGCCCGACGAAATTCAGCGACAGTGAAATCGTTCGGGCGGCGTTTATAGCGCATGTAGGCATAACGCTTCTGTTTGAGAGCCACCTCACACTAGGCCGACCACCATGGAAATGGTCGGCGTGCAAAACGGCCAGACGTTCTGGGAATAGTGGTCAGGTCCGCGGCGATGAGGTTGCCGGAGAACTCAACGGCCTCATCTACCGACTTAAACTCCTCGACTGAGATAGAGAATTCAGAATTTCCTGAAATGCATGCCACCACGCCCACCCCAGGCACCACCGAGGTGGGCTCTCAGGCGGCAGTTGCCCTGAAAATATTTGAATGGGAAAGTGGTCACTACCATAGAGGTCATCGACCACCCACAATCAAAATCAGGCTATTCATCCGAAGAGCACAAAGAGAGATCAAGGCAAGAAAATGAAGCCGTTCTCGGGCAGTGATGCGTAAACTCATCCACATTTAGGACACCTATCTCAATCTCTTCGATCAGATTGGGGTGGATGCCTGCTGTTCAGATCTCCAGGCAAGAGATAGAGCCTCGGCAACCGTGCCACGACGCGGCCGAAGTCAGGTGAAGGTGGAATGTACGCAGAAATGATAGTATACCTCCTATCCAGGTGAAGCTGCACAGCCACTGCCTGAAAGGTGTTATCTACAGAGAAAGGAAGAACGGAGACATCATGCCGGGTGTAAACCGCGCATCCTGCGGTGGTGGGGTGGCAAGACCCTTATACCCCAGTATGGCGGGCAGGGGGCACGCGCCTAGCATGGTCTCCTGCAAATAGATAGCTAACGGGGAACGGGACGAGCCTCCGCAGCTCCTCCCAGTTGGCCCGGAGTCCACGGCAATTCCATTGAAGGAATATGCCCTCCAGGCCTAGCTCGGAGACGCCGGGGCCCTCCTCGAACTGAAGACCCTTACGGGAATGGCCGTACGCTTCCCGAGGGCAGAACCCCGGGCGCTGTCGCCTCCGCCTCGAAACTTAGGCGGACGTTGCGGCCCTCTTTTCAAGGAACCAGCGTCTCCGAGCCACTCGCTCCACCACTAGGCGTGGAAGAAGGAGCCGAAGCTCCTTTGTTGCTGTCCTCCTTTCGGGGGATAGCTTTAGGAGCCCCGGAAGTTGGCCTAGCGACCAACTTCAGGGGTGTTGACTCCTGCGAGTCTAACGACTCGGTGGAGGCGCGTGGCCGTTTCGCCTTACGGGAAGCGGTCACGCTGGGGGGAGCCCTGGTTTTAGCCGGGGCTGGGTGTGAACCCTTTTTGCCGCCAGCATTAACAGGGGAGCGCCCGGGTTGAGTAGAGCCCACAGAAGGGTTGCGAATGGGCGCGGAAACAACCGTGCTCGTTGGTGCCTTTCTAACTATTGAGGCATATGACGTCCCAGGCAGAGCCGGGCGCGCCAGGACCAAGTCCTTAGCCTCGCGGAATGAGATTCGATGCTGGGCCTGAACAGCCAGGATTTCTTTCTCTAGGAGATATGCACCACATTGATTCGAAGATGCAGGGTGCGGCTCTCCGCAATTGACACACTTGACCTCAAATGATTTAGACTTATCGTGTGCGGCGTTGGAGCAATTTACAGACTTCGGGTGACCCCGACTTTGCACGTCTACAAGATCGATTCGTATGGCCGAAGCGGTGACAGTAATAGCACCGCCGCGGCAGTGGCACGAATGCCTTCACGCGGTAGCGGTACCAACCTGCACGCACCGACTCAGGGAGCTTGTCACAGTCGAACGTGACGAAGAGTGTAGGGGTGGGTCTCGACCTTGACCGCCCCATGGTCGGCCAGCTCTAAGGTGTTGCCTTCAATGGAGTAGTCAACGAATTCCCTCGCATAAACTACTCCTTTCACAAAATTCATGGTAGAGTGCGGCGTCACTCACCGGGGTGCCATGAAGTGTCCGAAGAGCACTTATCTTGGCTGCCTCAGCGGGATTCGCCAGAAGGCTTCGTCACCTTCGGCTCTCTATCAATTGCACTAGCTAATCCTCTCCTCTGATTGATCATGTTGCCCTTGGCCAACATGGTGCTATCAGTGGATATAATAACGAGGAAGCGTTTGAAGCCAGCGGGCAAGAAAACGCCAGGTAACCTCTGAATCAGGGGCCCCGATGTCATCGAGGCTCCGCCCTGTGCACCTTTGGTCTTAGTCAGGGGTTCCGCAACCAGGGGGGCAGAGGGGCCGGATGTACCGATCTTGGCTTGGTCGCTTGCCAAAGTGGCAGCAGATCCATCCATCCCCGCAGCCCCCGCGGATAAGGAGGAGCCCCAAGTCTTCTTTGTCTTAGTCTTTTTTGGAGAGGAGGGCGGGGAATGAACCCGCTTCTCACTTCCGCCCGCAGAAGCCCGTAGGCCAGATGGACCGGCCTCAGCCAGGTCCTTCTCCGAAATGGAGAAGCTCTTGGTAGTCGTGCGGGCACCGGTCGGAGGAGATCTCTCCCCTCCTTGTACTGCTTAGGAAACCCTAGCCGTTCGAGGAGGACCTTGCATAGGGGCGGATTCGGCGCTTGGAACCGAGCCCGGATTCCCCCCCAGGAAGGCCCTACCGTGTGAGGCTGGGTTTCCTCATGAACCATGTCTATCTCAGGGGGGGCCTCCAGTTGCCCCTCCCCCCCAAGACATCGCAGGTCCCGTTGGCAGTATCGTCACTAGTCTTGTGTGGGGTGCACAGACTTTGACCCCGGCAAGGTTCAATATTCTTGCCAGCAGGTCTTTTGAGCGAAGCGACCGAAGGGGCCTGGCTTCCCTCTCCCCCCTAAGAGGGGGTTTGCCCTACCGAGCCGCTTACACGAGGGGCGGTCAGCAATGGGCTGCCTGCTGGCTTTCTTGGCAGTCCCCTTAGAAAGAAAAGGAGGGACTGCCGCTGGAAATAGGGAGGTGCCCGAAAGCACCTCCAGAGAAGGGGGTGAGGGGGAGTCCCCTTACCCGTAGGCGTACGAGAGGAGTAAGCCTCCTCTCCGGCTAAAGAAATATGCAGGGTCCCCTGCGCAAGCACAGGGGGAGGTGGGGGCGGGAACCTCCATTTTTTCGGTGGAGCTGCCCGAGGACGGCTCCGTCGGTGTAAAAGGGGGAATGGTGAGAGATTTGTTGTTTTTTTTTTATTTGCATACATGGGCATGGTGACCCTCTTTTTTATACGGGAGGCAATAGCTCACCACCTCTCGCAGTTGCCTGCACTGCAAGGTGCTTCAGGCCTGGCAGAGCCAGGCGCCGCTATTTGGGACGACCACTCCCCCCAGGTGTATGGCAGTCCATCGGCATGGTGGCTCCACCTTAGACGCGGCGTAACACTGAGTGTGAAGAAGAAAGGAAAAGGGATGTGAGGAAGGTATGGGTGGGGATTAAGCAGGTTGTTAAAAAAAACCCATTCCGAACCGGAGCTCAGGGGTTAGGAAACGTTGTCCCCTCCCGTCTCAGCCCCGGTCTGGGACGGTTGGCTTGAGAAGAAGGTCAGCATCTACCCTGTGAAATTAGAGGTTGACCATTGAAAGTTGTGGGAGAGGTTGTATGAAAAGCGACGAAGTAGGGGAGAAATACCGGCTATCTGAAGGAAGGAAGAGAGGCTAAGCTGGGGCCGGACGGAGCGCTGGATCCCGTCAGCACGGCGGCCAGGATGGCAAATCGCCGCGCCCCTTACGGGGTGTTGGAACTGTTGGAAGACGGGCAATTTGATGAGGAAAGTTATTTAAATGAGGTTGGATGGTATAGTGTGAATGTTGGGGGTAAGAAGCCCAGGAGCCTTCCTCCACCCCAACAGTGTGTCAGCTATCGGGATGCACTGAGGGCTGCGCCAGCTAGGGTGATGTAGAGCTTTCTGGGCCTGCAGGCTGGAGGGGCGAATGGAGGATGGACAAATGGAAGGGGCCAGATGACTGGTAAGCAAATGAAGGGGTATATGAGGGAGCAGCCGAGGGTACCTGGTGAAGTATCCTCTGGATGCATGAGTGTGAGTAATGTGTTGGTAGGTCTGTCTAGTGTGAAAGTGCTGTCCGGTAGGAAGTATGAGTGTCTGAGTGTGAAGGTAGAGTTGAATGGAATTGAGTGTTTGGCTTTGATAGATTCTGGATGCAAGACGAGCTTGGTATATAAGGATGTGTATGACAAGCTGAGTGATAAAGCCCTCCTGTCTGAGTGTAAGGGTAGTTTGGTAGGGATTGGTAGTATGAGAGTATCTGTAATTGGAATGATAAGGTCAGCTGTTCGAATGCATGGTATGTTGATGAATGAGTGTGAATTCTCTGTGATTGATGAGGTGAGTAGTAAGTATGGTATGATTTTATGCAAGTGAACTGTATACTTGTGGATCCTGTGAGTGATTAGATTGATTTTTTTTTTTTTTTTTTTATTTAAGGGGCTATCTGGCGACTGCCGACTTAGGCATAAGTCGCCGTAAACAAACAGCCTAGTTCTAGGCTACTTCAAAAAATGGAACAGGGAACAACAAAAAAGAAATAACAATAACAAAAACAACAACAACAAAAATTAGGCCTGGTTAAAAAAAAGGGAGAAGGCCGGCCTCCCCCAAAAAGTTAGCAAGTCCACCAGTCAAAGTGCACGCACTCGTCCCGAGTACAAGGGACAGGCGGTAGCGACCCCGCCCATCCCGGTACCGGGACAGGTGTCGTGCGCGAAGATCACCCAGACTGGGACATTCGACAAGAATGTGCCGAACAGTCTGGGGGACGACGCAGTCGTTGCAAAAGGGCGCAGGCGAGCGCTCCACCAGATAGCGATGCGTCACACGAGTGTGTCCGATTCGGAGACGACAGAAAGCAACCTGAAGCCGCCGCGGCATTGGGGGATAGGTCCATGGGAACAGTCGCGGCGCAATGGCACGCAACTTTAAGTTCCCTTCGACCGTCTCCCATCTTCTTTGCCAAGCAGTCCGAAGAGCTGCCCGTATTCCTGCCATGTAGTCGGTGTGAGGAAGAGCGAAACGCTGGTCCGGTCGCAGAGTCCTCGCGGACTCTTTGGCGCCCTCATCGGCGCGCTCATTCCCCGCAATTCCCACATGTCCAGGAACCCAGCAGAAGATAATCTCGACATCTGCCCGGCTCGCCAAAACCGTGGCGTCACGGATATCGCGAACCAGGGGATGCGGAGATTCCAATGCCCCGAGAGCACTCAGGGCGCTTTGTGAGTCGCTATAGATCACAATCCGGTCTCCGAACCGGGCACGTCGCGTAATCTCCCGTACCGAGTGGTGTATTGCCACCAGCTCGGCCGTGAAGACAGACGCAGCGCCTGGTAGAGCCCCGCTGACTTCAAACAGAGGGGATACGGCGTGGAAGCCGACCCCCTCTTGGGACTTGGAGCCATCCGTATACACTGGCACGGTTCCAGCGTGACACGATGTGTGCTCCAAAAAGGTCGAACGCAATACTCCCGGCGCAGTACAAGCTTTGGGAGCAGAGGCGTGGCGACAAATAGCCAAATGTGGTACCCTCCAGGGTGGCGTCCTGGGCAGAACCAGGGGCGCCACCGGCCCGAGAGCTATATCTACCTCTCGAAGGAGTTTCCTGGCCCTAAACCCAAAGGGCTTAGGGTATGACTGGCGTCTCTCGGCGGCATAGGCACCATCGAGATCAGCTGCGGATGCAGTGAGAGCTGTTGGCGACTGAGGGAGGCGCCGGGCTCGCGCGTACAGGCGAGTGATGCACTGCACGCGGCGCAGAGCGAGTGGCATCTCCCCAGCATCGACCAACAGGCTCTCAATGGGGGAAGTGCGGAAGGCACCGGTCGCAAGGCGAAGGCCGGTGTGGTGGATCGAATCCACCTTCCGCAATAAACGCTCGGCTGCGGATGCATAAAACTCGCATCCGTAGTCGAGCTTCGAGCGAACAAAGGATCGATAAAAAAGTAAGGCGGTAGCCCTATCAGCGCCCCAAGCGCTGAACGTCACGGAACGGAGAATGTCCATGGCGCGGGTACAAGAGACCCTAAGGCTGCGAATATGAGCCTCCCAGGTGAGGCGTCGGTCGATTTTTTTTTTTTTTAATTAAGGGGCTATCTGGCGACTGCCGACTAAGGCATAAGTTGCCGTAAACAAACAGCCTAATTTAGGCTACTTTAAAAAATTAAACAGAAAACAATAAAAAGGAATAACAATAACAATAACAAAGCAATAACAAAACAATTACAAAACCAACAACAACAATTAAATCACGTTAAATAAAAGGGAGAAGGCCGGCCTCCCCCAAAAAGTCAATAAGTCCACCAGTCAAAGTACACGCACTCATCCCGAGAACAAGGGACAGGCGGTAGCGACCCCGCCCATCCCGGTACCGGGACAGGTGTCGTGCGCGAAGATCACCCAGACTGGGACATTCGACAAGAATATGCCGAACAGTCTGGGGGACGACGCAGTCGTTGCAATAGGGCGCAGGCGAGCGCTCCATCAGATAGCGATGCGTCACACGAGTGTGTCCGATTCGGAGACGACAGAAAGCAACCTGAAGCCGCCGCGGCATTGGGGGATAGGTCCATGGGAACAGTCGCGGCGCAATGGCACGCAACTTTAAGTTCCCTTCGACCGTCTCCCATCTTCTTTGCCAAGCAGTCCGAAGAGCTGCCCGTATTCCTGCCATGTAGTCGGTGTGAGGAAGAGCGAAACGCTGGTCCGGTCGCAGAGTCCTCGCGGACTCTTTGGCGCCCTCATCGGCGCGCTCATTCCCCGCAATTCCTACATGTCCAGGAACCCAGCAGAAGATAATCTCGACATCTGCCCGGCTCGCCAAAACCGTGGCGTCACGGATATCGCGAACCAGGGGATGCGGAGATTCCAATGCCCCGAGAGCACTCAGGGCGCTTTGTGAGTCGCTATAGATCACAATCCGGTCTCCGAACCGGGCACGTCGCGTAATCTCCCGTACCGAGTGGTGTATTGCCACCAGCTCGGCCGTGAAGACAGACGCAGCGCCTGGTAGAGCCCCGCTGACTTCAAACAGAGGGGATACGGCGTGGAAGCCGACCCCCTCTTGGGACTTGGAGCCATCCGTATACACTGGCACGGTACCAGCGTGACACGATGTGTGCTCCAAAAAGGTCGAACGCAATACTCCCGGCGCAGTACAAGCTTTGGGAGCAGAGGCGTGGCGACAAATAGCCAAATGTGGTACCCTCCAGGGTGGCGTCCTGGGCAGAACCAGGGGCGCCACCGACCCGAGAGCTATATCTACTTCTCGAAGGAGTTTCCTGGCCCTAAACCCAAAGGGCTTAGGGTATGACTGGCGTCTCTCGGCGGCATAGGCACCATCGAGATCAGCTGCGGATGCAGTGAGAGCTGTTGGCGACTGAGGGAGGCGCCGGGCTCGCGCGTACAGGCGAGTGATGCACTGCACGCGGCGCAGAGCGAGTGGCATCTCCCCAGCATCGACCAACAGGCTCTCAATGGGGTAAGTGCGGAAGGCACCGGTCGCAAGGCGAAGGCCGGTGTGGTGGATCGAATCCACCTTCCGCAATAAACGCTCGGCTGCGGATGCATAAAACTCGCATCCGTAGTCGAGCTTCGAGCGAACAAAGGATCGATAAAAAAGTAAGGCGGTAGCCCTATCAGCGCCCCAAGCGCTGAACGTCACGGAACGGAGAATGTCCATGGCGCGGGTACAAGAGACCCTAAGGCTGCGAATATGAGCCTCCCAGTTGAGGCGTCGGTCGAATACAAGACCAAGGAAACGGTGCGACTCAACCACATCCAGGCGCACCCCATTAAGAAACAAATCTGGGTCGGGGTGAAGCCGTGGATGGCGGCAGAAGTGCACCACCTTAGTCTTGGCCAAAGAAAACCGAAACCTGTGCGCTTCGGCATAGCGAGAGACGCGGTTCAATGCCTGTTGGAGTCGACGCTCCAGAGTTGGCATCTGGGCCGCGCCAAAAGAGATCGAAAGGTCGTCCACGTAGAGCGTAGCGAGAACATCTTCCGGCAGCACCGAGGTGATGCCGTTGATGCTCAGGGCAAAGAGTGTGACACTGAGGACACTTCCCTGCGGGACACCCTCTTCCTGCTCCTTTGGGCCGGAGAGGGCTCCCCCCACCCGTACGCGGAATCGACGATCTCGCAAAAATTCAGATATAAAAATTGGGAGGCGTCCCCTCGCCCCCATCGTGTGGAGAGTCTCCATGATACCGTATCGCCATGCGGTATCATAGGCCTTCTCCAGATCAAAAAACACCGTGGCGTAGTGCTGTCTACGAAGGAAAGCCTCGCAGACGGCACTTTCCAGTCGGAGCAGAGCATCCGACGTGGAGTGGAACTTACGGAAGCCGCACTGTGCAGAAGACAGATGGCCTCCGCTGTCCAGGAAATAGGCTAATCTAACATTTACCAATCTCTCCATCAACTTGCACACGCAAGAGGTTAGAGAGATTGGGCGGAAACCGGTCGGAGTAGAGTGATCTCTCCCCGGTTTGCGAAAGGCGAGCACAGTAGCGATTCGCCAGGAGTCTGGGAGAAGACCTTCCACCCAGATCCTGTTGAACAGATCTAACAGAAAGGCCATGCCTCGCTCACCCAGGTGTCGAAGCACTGCGTACGGGACATCGTCCGGACCATGGGCGGTGTCCGCGCACGAAGCGAGAGCGGAACGCAACTCACTCACAGTAAACTTGTCGTTGAAGGGTTCTCCGCCACTGGAGGTAAAGTCCAGCCGGCGGCCTTCCGCGACATCACGACGTGCATTGAATGCTGGCGGAGCAGCATCACGGTTAGAGAATGCGGAAAAAGCGGTCGCTAAGGATTCCGCCACGGACGCGGGGTCTGAGATTGCGGTCCCATTCTGCTGGAGAACGGGAGGGGGGTCCTGCGAGAACTTGCCCCGAATCCTTTTGACTCGCTTCCACACCTCAGCTAAAGGGGTCTTCCCGTTAAGTGAAGACACGTATGCCCGCCAAGAAGAGCGGCGGGCGTGCTTCGAAATATACCGGAACCTAGCCCTAGCCCGACGAAATTCAGCGACAGTGAAATCGTTCGGGCGGCGCTTATAGCGCATGTAGGCATAACGCTTCTGTTTGAGGGCCGTCTCACACTCGGCCGACCACCATGGGAGTGGTCGGCGTGCAAAACGGCCAGACGTCCTAGGAATAGTAGTCAGGCCCACGGCGATGAGGTTGCCGGAGAAGAACTCAACGGCCTCATCTACCGACCTAAACTCCTCGACTGAGATAGAGAATTCAGTCATTTCCTGAAATGCAGGCCACCGCGCCCGCGCCAAGCACCACCGAGGTGGTCTCTCAGGCGGCAGTTACCCTGAAAATGATATTTGAATGGGAAAGTGATCACTACCATGGAGGTCATCGACCACCCCCCAATCAAAATCAGGCTGTGCATCCGAAGAGCACAAGGATAGGTCAAGGCAAGAAAATGAAGCGGTTCTCGGACAGTGATGCGTAAACTCATCCACGTTTAGGACACCCATCTCAAGCTCTTCGATCAGATCGGCAAGGACTTGTCCCCTGGGATTTATGGAGTAATCTCCCCAGAGAGGATGCCTGCCGTTCAGATCTCCAAGCAAGAGATAGGGCCTCGGCAACCGTGCAACGACGCGGCGGAAGTCCCCCGCGTCGAAGTCAGCTGACGGTGGAATGTACGCAGAAATGATAGTATACCTCCTATCCAGGTGCAGCTGCACAGCCACTGCCTGAAAGGAGGTATCTAAAGAGAAAGGAAGAACGGAGACATCATGCCGGGTGTAAACTGCGCATCCCCCAGCCCGGCCATCCCGCGGTGGTGGGGTCGCAAGACCCTTATACCCCGGGAGGGGGCACGCACCTAGCATGGTCTCCTGCAAAAAAATAGCTAACGGGGAACGGGACGAGACGAGCCTCCGCAGCTCCTCCCAGTTGGCCCGGAGTCCACGGCAATTCCATTGAAGGAATATGCCCTCCAGGCCTAGCTCGGAGACGCGGGGGCCCTCCTCGAATTGAAGACCCTCACGGGAATGGCCGTACGCTTCCCGGGGGCAGAACCCCGGGCGCTGAAGGCGCTGTCGCCTTCGAGGACTTATTGGGGGAGGTTGGGCTCGCCATGCGAGTCTTTTCCTCCCTCCGCCTCGAAACCTTAGGCGGGCGTTGCGGCTTCGGAGGCGGGGGGCCCTCTTTTCGAGGAACCACCGTCTCCGAGCCACTCGAACAACCTCGGGGCGTGGGCGAAGGAGCCGAAGCTCCTTTGTTGCTGTCCTCCTTTCGGGGGACAGCTTTAGGAACCTCGGAAGATGGCCTAGCGACCATCTTCAGGGGTGTTGCCTCCTGTGAGTCTAACGACTCGGTGGAGGCGCGTGGCCGTTTCGCCTTACGGGAAACGGTCACGCTGGGGGAAGAGGGGGGAGCCCTGGTTTTAGCCGGGGCAGGGTATGAGCCCTTTTTGCCGCCAGCTTTACCAGGGGAGCGCCCGGGTTGGGTAGAGCCCGCAGAAGGGCTCCGAATGGACGCGGAAACAACCGTGCTCGTTGGCCTGGATGGGCCGGGAGCAGAGGGTGCCTTCCTAACTATTGAGGCATATGACGTCCCAGGCAGAGCCGGGCGCGCCAGGACCAAGTCCTTTGCCTCGCGGAATGAGAGTCGATCCTGGGCCTGAACGGCCAGGATTTCTTTCTCAAGGAGATATGCACCACATTGCTTCGAAGAAGCAGGGTGCGGCTCTCCGCAATTGACACACTTGGCCACACACGATTTGGACTTATCGTGTGCGACCTTGGAGCAATTTACACAGACTTCGGGTGACCCCGACTTTGCACGTCTACATGAGCGATTCGTATGGCCGAAGCGGTGACAGTAATAGCACCGCCGCGGAAGTGGCACGAATGCCTTCACGCGGTAGCGGTACCAACCGGCACGCACCGACTCAGGGAGCTTGTCACAGTCGAACGTGACGAAGAGTGTAGGGGTGGGTCTCGAGGCCCCTCCCTGTTTTCTCATCACACGTTCGACCTTGACCGCCCCATGGTCGGCCAGCTCTAAGGTCATGTCCTCAATGGAGTAGTCAACGAGTTCCCTCGCATAAACTACTCCTTTCACAAAGTTCATGGTAGAGTGCGGCGTCACACTCACCGGGGTGCCATGAAGTGTCCGAAGAGCACTTATCTTGGCCGCCTCGGCGGGATTCGCCGCATTCGCCAGAAGGCTGCCGTCCGAGAAACGGGTCACCTTCGGCTCTCTACCAATTGCACTAGCTAATCCTCTCCTCTGATGGATCATGTTGCCCTTAGACAACATGGTGCCATCAGTGGAGCGAATAACGAGGAAGCGTTTGAAGCCAGCGGGCTCGAAAACGCCAGGTAACCTCTGAATGAGGGGCCCCGATGTCATCGAGGCTCCGCCCTGTGCATTCTTCGTCTTAGTCTTGGTCAGGAGCTCCGCACACGAGGGGGTAGAGGGGCCGGATTTGCCGATCTTGGCTTGGTCACCTACCAAAGTGGCAGCAGACCCATCCGTCCCCGCAGCCCCCGCGGATGGAGAGGAGCCCCGAGTCTTTTTCGTCTTTCTTGTCTTTTTCTTCTTTTTAGGAGAGGAGGGCGGGGAATGAACCCGCTTCTCACCCCCGCCGGTAGAAGCCCCCAGGCCAGATGGACCGGCCTCAGCCAGGTCCTTCTCTGAAATGGAGAAGGTCCCGGTGGGCGCAGGGGGTTCATCCGGAGGAGATCCCTCCCCTCCTTGTCCTGCCTGAGAATCCACAGCCGTTTGATGAGGACCTTGCATAGGGGCGGATTCGGGTTCGGTGCTTGGCGCCAAGCCCGGATTCCCCCCCATGGAAGGCCCTACCGTCTGAGGTTGGTTTTCCTCAAGGACCATGTCTATCACAGGAGGGGCCTCCAGTTGGCCATCCCCTCCCAGGACATCGCAGGTCCCCTTGGCAGCGTCATAAGTCTTTAGTGGGGAGGCACAGGCCTTGACCCCGGCAAGGTTTAATATTTTTGCCAGCAGGTCTTTTGAGGGAAGCGACCGAAGGGGCCTGGCTTCCCTCTCCCCCCTAAGGGGGTTTGCCCTACCGAGCCGCTTGTACGAGGGGCGGTCGGCAATGGGCTGCCTGCTGGCTTTCTTGGCAGTCCCCTTAGAAAGCATAGGAGGGACTGCCGCTGGAGATAGGGAGGTGCCCGAAAGCACCTCCAGAGAAGGGGGTGAGGGGGAGTCCCCTACACCCGTAGGCGTAGGAGAGGAGTAAGCCTCCTCTCCGGTTAAAGAGGTATGGAGGGTCCCCTGCGCAAGCACAGGGGGGGGGACCTCCATCTTTTCTGTGGAGCTGCACGAGGGCGGCTCCGTTGTTGTTATAGGGGGAATTAAGGGGAGATGTTTTTTTGTTTCATCATTGGGCATGGTGACCCTCTTTGTTTTACGGGACGCAATCGCTCACCACCTCTTGCAGTAGCCCGCACTGCAAGAGGTGCTTACAGGCCCGGCAGAGCCAGGCGCCGCCATTTGGGACCACCCCTCCCGCCTGGTGGCCTGGCAGTCCTTCGGCATGGCGGCTCCACCTTGAACACGGCGTAAAACGGATAGATTTTGAAGACGAGAGGAAAAGGGATGTGAGGAAGGTATGGGTGGGGATGAAGCAAGTTGTTAAAAGCCAACCACCCCAGACCGGAGCTCAGGGGTTAGGGGACATTGTCCCCTCCCCCCTCAGCCCCGATCCGGGACGATTGGCTGAGAAGAAGGTCAGCTTCTACCCTGTGAAATTAGAGGCTGACCAGAGAAAGTTGTGGGAGAGGTTGTATGAAAAGCGACGAGGTAGGATAGGAATACAGGCTATCTGAAGGAAGGAAGAGAGGCTAAGCTGGGGCCGGACGGGGTGCTGAGTCCCGTCAGCACGGCGGCCAGAATGGCAAATCGTCGCGCCCCTTACGGGGGAGGCTGACCAGAGAAAGTTGTGGGAGAGGTTGTATGAAAAGCGACGAGGTAGGGAAGAAATCGGGCTATCTGAAGGAAGGGAGAGAGGCTAAGCTGGGGCCGGACGGAGCGCTGGATCCGTGATCAGATTGAGAGAAAGATTGGTAAAAATGATGTGTATAAGTTGTATGTAGGGAAAGATGGTAGTGTTTTGAGGAGTGTGTTTACCGGTATTGAGGTGACTGCTATGGAGTGTAAGGCTTGTGAAGGGTGAAAGGGTGTCTGTTAAAGCGAGTTGGAGTAAGGATATGAGTTTGAATGTGTGTTTGATGGCTTGATAAGAATGAATTATCCTTTTATATATGTGCAGGCAGACCCCAGTATGAAAGGGCAGGTGAGGGGGATCCAAGTCAGAGATGTACTGAGTCACCTCTCCACTGGCAGTGAGGTAAGTATGGATTATAGCACGGATGTCAGGGTAAATGTTGCGAATGAAAAAACGTGTGAATGGATGTATAATGCTGTGGAAAGGATGGCGGAATTGGATGTTTGACTGAGTATGAAAGCAAGGATATGTATCAAATGCTGTTTGAATGTGTCAGTAAGGGCGATCTGGATTTTGGGGTTGTGAAGTTTCCGGAATTCAAGAATGTCCTAAAGGAGGAGACCCCAATTTATCAGCAGCTGACATTTTCCGCATCCGGTTGCTGATGAGATTGAGGAGCAGTGTGTGGAATTAGAGCGATTGGGTGTGATTGAAGTGAGAGTGCATGGAATAGTCCAATGTGCCTGTATGTAAGCCAGATGGAAGATTGCGTCTGTGTGTGGATTATCGAAAGGTGAACAAAAGGACTGTGAAAGAAAGGTTTCTGATTTGTGTGGTATTTGAGTGTGTGTATACTATGCATGGGATGAAGTGGTTTACCAAGCTGGATTTGGTACAGGGGTATTATCAGATGCCCATTGCTGAGGAGAGCCAGCTGGTGACTGCCTTTTTGTCTACGAAAAGGCATTATCAGTTCCTGAACATCAACTTTGGGTTGGCTAATGCTCTTGGAGGCTTCCAGTGGGCGATGAATGTTGTGTTGAATAAGTTTGGGAGTAAGAATGTGATTGTGTTTATAGATGATATTTTGATTATGACTGAGACTTTTGAGGAGCATAGGAGAATGGTGAATGATGTGTTGAGAATGTTGGAGTGTGTTGGTGTGAAGGTGAAAGTAGCGAAGTGTGAATGGTTTGCAAAAGAATTTGAGTTCCTTGGGCATATGGTGAGTGAGAATGGGTTGTGAAAGTTGATGAAGTATGTTGAGAAGGTGCAAATGTTTCCGAAACCAGTGACTGTGAAGCAGCTGAATTCATTTCTGGGTTTGATTGAGTTTCAGCGAAAGTTTATATGTGATTGTTTGGGTGTGAGTAAGCCTCTGACTGAGGGGATGGGCAAGAAAGGTAGTACGGTTGTCAAGTGGAATGATAAGATGAATGAGGCGTATGAGAGACTGAAAGAGGCAGCGGCTGAAGATGTTGAATTGGCTTACCCAGATTATAGTGTAAATGCTAAAATGCTTGAATTGTATACAGATGCGAGTGGGTATTGTAAGGGAGGTTTTCTGATGCAAGAGCAGCATTTGAATGGAGAGAATGCCAAGCAAATAATTGGGTATGTATCCAAGGCTATGAATGTGGCAGAGCAAAAGTATTCGACTGTGGAACAAGAGTTATCTGCGGTAAGGTATTGTTTCAAAGTGTTGCGTCCATTTTTGTATGGTGTGAGGTTTGTGATCAAAACAGATCACCAACCTCTTGTGTATTTGCAATGTATGAAATGGGCTGATAGTAGGATTGCAAGGACTTTGGAAGATCTGAGTGATTTGGACTATGTGATTGAGTATGTGCCTGGTGAACAGAATGGGGTAGCTGATTTGATGTCGAGGTATCCTGGTTCAAATGCTGAAAATGTGTGTGGAGTGAGTGATCCCGAGTATTTGCCAAAAGGGATTATGAATGGAAAGGAGAGTAAGGGTGGTGGTGATTCCTTGTTTGAGAGCATATGGAATAGTTGGCAAGATTTGAAGAGTGATGGAGTAGATGTGAGAGTTCCTGATAGTGTGGATGACTTAAGGAAGGAGGTAATGAGTGAAGTATGTAGGAAGCCTAAAAGTATTAGTATAGCGAGGGTGTGGAACTTTATGAAAGAATTGAGAGCTATGTGTATGCCAGGGGTTCCGCCGTTTCAGGAAGTGTTGATTGTAGTGAGTCATTTGTATGGAGTGATTGTTTATGTGCACTTTGGTGGTGAGAGGCTGATTGTGTACAAAGATGAGAAAGTGAAGGGTTTGAATGCTAATGTGCTGCATCTGCAGTGTTTGAGTGGTGTTCATTACAATTGGGTGATTGAAAAGTGTTCGTATATGAGAGAAAAGAATGATTGTCTGGATAAGATGAGTGTGTGGTGAGTGATGATGTGGGAGTTGATGATGGTGTGGATGTCAGTGCTGATGTTGGTGCAGTAGTTACTTCAGTTTATTGCAAGCATGGAGGACCTAATATGATGGAAGCAAGAGTGAAAGTTGGCGAAAGGTTCTTCTGTGGTTTGATTGATACTGGTGCGCAAGTGTCCTTGTTGAATGAGAGGATTCTGACTAAGTACGATGAGTTTAGACGTCTTTGAATGGGTCAGCTGAACGTACAATTAGGACCTTGTGTGAGACGTTGAGAATGATGAGTACGACTTTGAATGACTGGGATGAATGGTTAAGTAGAGTGTTATGGGCGTATAATTTGACTGTGCATAGTGCAACTGGGGTGTCTCTGTGTAAGTTTGTAATGAATTTTGAAGACGAGTGAAAGATAGGTTTCGTTTGAGTGAAAGTGAGCAGAGTGTATGGCGTGGGGCACATGAAAGGTTTTGTTTGTTTGAAATTGATGCAAAAGTATTGAAGTTAAGAGAAGTAAAAGGTACGTTGAACGTGTCAAAGATGAGGGAAAAGTTTGAAGGACCGTATAGAGTTGTGAAAGTCTGGGAGAATGGTGTGACGTATGTTTTGGAGAGTTTGAATGAAGTGCGACTGAGAGTGTGCAGGCTCATCAGTCAGTTGAGGAGGTGGAGAGAACCTCCTGACTACCTGGTGAGCCATCTGGTGTATAAACTGTGCAAAGAGAGGGATAAGGTGCATGATGATGAGATGGAGTGTGATAGTATGGATCTGTCTGGGAAAGAGCTTGTCTTGGTCTCAAGGAGTAGAAAGCGTACAAAGAAGAGCAAAAGGAAGAATGCAAGTATGAATGAAATTAAGTCTGAGCAAAGTATTTCTGGTATGGGGGAGCTTGAGAGAGAGCTTGAGTGTTTGGGAAGAATGAATCTAGTGTAACTGATTTTTCAGGTTTGCGAATGGTAAGGGTAGAGATGTTTGATGTGGAGAATGAGGAAGTGACTGACTTTTCTGGCTTCTGGTGAGAACCAGTTGAAGGGGTTTCCAGTGCAGCTGCTGAGAGTAGAGGGGATATGAGTAATTTGTCTGATTTGCAAGAGTGTACCTTGAGTTAGATGAGAGCTGTGAGTGAGGAGCTGATGAATGGGGGTATGAAGAGTGAAGGTTCTGAACGGAATAGTATGAAAGAGTTCTGTTGAGAGATGGGAGAACTAGTAATGAAGGTTAAGAGTTTGGTGGATAACATGATCGATACTGATAAGGAGACTAACAGGACGACTGATGAACAACCCCGACAAATTGCTACAAGTAGCCAGGGACCAGTAGATGAGTGTGAATGGGTGCAGAAGGGTGCGATTAAGTATAAAAAGTACCATGAGTAAGGATTGAGAGTGTATTATGAATGACTGTGGTCGAATGGCATAAGGAAGGAGGGGTGTGGTGGAGTGAATGTGAGTGTGTGTGTGAATGGAGGGATGTTTTTTTTTGTTTATTATAAAATGTTTTTTTCTCTTCCTCAGCTAATTTCCTAGTTGTTATTTTGTGCCACCACTAGATTAAATTTCAATATATAAATATTACTTTCCTTTGTAAAGAGTTGCTGATATTATAAGATTAGTTAGTAATATAATTGAAATTGCCATCATCCCTGACTGGTTAATGATTGGTTGGACAGGAGGTTACTTTCTTCTATATGGCCTCAATACGCAACCGGATTGCAATATTATATTATATTAAGCTTGGAGGCACCAACCTTTTTTGTGCATACTCGAGTGGGAGCCGGCAGGACTTCTCCCCCGGGGGTAAAATGTGAGGCCTTTTCTTTTTTTGTATGGTGTTGGATCCAGTGTTAGACCTCTTATTATAGGATTAAATACAGGTTTTGTTTGCGCCTTTATCTCTTTGTTTCTTCTTTGTCTCTTGGCTTGGTTGTAAGTACTTTTGTAAATATTTTTGTTTTGTTAGCTTAACTAATTCCCTCTTGGACTGTTTAGATAAAACTTCATTTGGTTATAGGACTTATTTTGATATTGTAATTGCAAATTTATCAATCTCATTTTTTTGTTTGTGTGCATGATTAGTAATGAGATCTCTTGTAAATATTTACCTCATATATTTTGGGGGGAGGTAAAGGACTGTACATACAATCCGTTTCATTTCTCCCTCGATTTCTCAAGTCCGAATTAGTGTAGGAAGCGGGTTGGAATGACATGAAGGGTAAAAATACTAGAGCAAATGCACCATATTTGGGTTGAAAAAATGACAAATGCCAGCCTTTTATTTATAAAATACATAACAATATAGTTTAAGAATCAGATTATATGGAGAGTTTGAATTTTTTTTTTTCTTAGCTGGGTTATGATCTAGGTATTTTAAGTTTTTATCCAACTTCTTTCTAAGAGTTCCTTTAGAGAAAACAAAATGCCAAAGTTTGGAAAAAATA
This sequence comes from Ceratothoa steindachneri, assembly GCA_963969495.1. Classification (NCBI taxonomy): domain Eukaryota; kingdom Metazoa; phylum Arthropoda; class Malacostraca; order Isopoda; family Cymothoidae; genus Ceratothoa; species Ceratothoa steindachneri. The sequence continues at coordinate 23,270,401 of OZ018334.1, forward strand.
AATGATTATTCAATGTATGGAAATTTTTCAAAACAAAAAGAATTACAAATGGTGAAGTTCAGAAAATTTATTAAAATTTAGGCATGGCTGCTTTTTATTTTATTTTTTAGTATATTCAAAATTTTGATCAAATTGTTTCTAAAATAGATTTTCAATTTTAATCTTTATCAGGAGGAAATACCTATTGGCCCATAAACTCGAGTAAACCAAGATAAAATTATTAGAGCAAATTTAGATGGAAAAAAAGAAGAAAGAATCCCAAGGATTGTTTTATCCATATTTAAAAAGAATTATGGTGTTAATGTGCTCATTTTCTTCAATTCTAAGATATTTATATTCTGGTGTTACTCTAGCTCTCTTACAGGCATTTTTATTGAGGGTGATGGTCGGCAGGTACACCTGAACTTTCATGCTGGTCATCTGAGATATTTTGTTATCTGGAGTTCATTTAGTTGTTTGTCATTTTTAGCATATAGTTTTAGGGCATCCATGAAGAGCAGGTGTTTAATTTTTTTCTTGTTTGGATGTTATAGCCTTTGGAGTTAACATTGAGAAGTCTGCTGAGAGGGTGAAGGATCAGGTAGAAAAGAAGTAAGAAGATGTTACCTTGGAATATGCCTGCTTATTTTGTTATTCAGGATGCTGATTAGAACATTTTTGTGAGCTAGGTTGAGTGTCAATTCCCAACTGCTCATTTGTATTTTTAATATTTTTAAGATTGATGGGTGGACATTTGTAAAGGTGGAGGCACTCTAGAATCCATTAGTGTGGGACAGTATCGAATACCTTCTCATAGTCAACACATGCCATACTGAGTTGCTTCCCTCATCTTTTACAGTACTTCAGTATAATCTTATTTATTAGCAGTTGCTTTTTTTTTCTCATACAGCTTCTCAAGCGCCTTTTTTGTTGGTTAGTTATGAATCTACTGCTTTGCAAGTGCTCATAATGTCTGATAATACCAATATCTGTTGGAGAGCTATGTTCCTTCCCAATTTGGGGAGTAGTTCCTTTCATTCAAGGATTCTCTGCAATGATATTACATAATTGGAGTGTAGGGCTATTTTGTTCATTAGCCAAAAGTTGGGTAGCTTGTCTGGCCTAGGTTTTTGAAGTTAGAGAAAGAAGCTCATATTTTCTTTCTCAGTTTCTTTACTTATTGGTGTAGAAATGCCTGTCTTGTTAGTATTGCTTCATCGGATATTACTGATTCATTGTATTTGGCTATTGTGCTCATGCTGTTTTTCAAACAGTGATCACCTGTATCTTGCAATTCTACCTCACCTATAGGGGTAATAGTAGTGATCTGGCTAGTGATTACATTGTGGAGTGAAAGAATTGGGGATTAGATGTAAATAACCCATTGTAAATTTTGACATTTATGTTTCTCTGCTTATTTCTTAATTCTCTGGGAATGGCTGGGATTTTGGCTTGTAGCAAGGGCTTTATTTCCATTGTCTTTCTGCAAGGTTTTAATGTTTTTATTTTTTTATACCTTTTTTTTAGGTTGCATATGCTAGTGTAAGCAGGTACTGCTTCATCTAGTGGTTTCTTCAGTGCTGTTTCAATTTCTCATATTTTCTTATTCCACACTGGTTCTTGATATAGCTTTCAAACATTTGAAATCTTTCTTACCTAAATGGATTCTTCCATGTCTCTTTAGACTTCCCATGTCTGCTGTTTGATAGGGACAGAAACTGCATTTGAAAGGCTTCTCACTCAAGTGAATTCTTTGATGTCTATGTAGATTTCCACTCTGTGCTGTTTGATAGGAACAGGAATCACATTTAAAAGGTCTCTCTACAGTATGGCTTTTTCTATGCCGTTGAAGGCTAATAAGTTGCATTGTTTGATAAGAACAGGAACTGCATTTGAAAGGATTCTCCAATGAGTGGATCCTTTCATGGCTCTTTAAACTCTGCTTGTTTGTTGTTTGATAAGGACAGGAATTGCATTTGTAGGGCTTTTCACCTGAATGAATTCTTTCATGCTTTGTTAGATTTCCCCTCTGTGTTGCTTGATATGAACAGGTATTGCATTTGAAAGGTTTTACACCCAAGTGAATTCTTTCATGGCTCTTTAGGCTTCCCATGTCTCCTGTTTGATAGGGACATGTACTGCATTTGAAAGGTTTCTCCCCTGAGTGGATTCTTTCATGTCTCTTTAAACCTGTTCTGTGTGCTGTTTGATAGGAACAGGAACTGCATTTGAAAGGCTTCTCACCTGTGTGAATTCTTTCATGTCTCTTTAGACCTGTTCTGTGTGCTGTTTGATAGGAACAGTAAGTGCATTTGAAAGGCTTCTCACCTGTGTGAATTCTTTCATGGTTCCTTAGATGCTCCTTTTGTGTTGTCTGATAGGAACAGGAAGAGCATTTGAAAGGCTTCTCCCCAGTATGTATTTTCATATGCTGCTGAAGAAGATAGGATCGTGTTGTTTCATAGGGACATGAACCACATTTGAAAGGCTTCTCTCCTGAATGGATTTTTTCATGTCTCTTTAGACTCACTTTGATGGCCGTTTGATATGGACAGGAACTGCATTTGAAAGGTTTCTCACCTGAATGAATTCTTTCATGGTTTTTAAGCTGCCCCTTTTGCACTGCTTGATAGGAACAGGAACTGCATTTGTAAGGTCTCACACCCGAGTGAATTCTTTCATGGTTCTTTATAGATGCCAGGTTTGCTGCTTGATATTGACAAGAACTGCATTTGTAAGGCTTCTCACCTGAGTGAATTCTCTCATGTATCTTTAGCTGCCCCCCCCGTGCTGCTTGATAGGGACAGGAACTGCATTTGAAAGGCTTCTTGCCTGAATGAATTCTTTCATGGGTCGTTATATGTGCAATCTGTGCTGCTTGATAGGAACAGGAACTACATTTGAAAGGCTTCGCACCTGAGTGAATTCTTTCATGTACCTTTAATGTCCCCTTGTCTGCTGCTTGATATGGACAAGAACTACATTTGTAAGGCTTCTCACCAGAGTGAACTCGTTCATGTCTCTGTAGCTCACCCCCCTTGGTTGTTTGATAGGGACAGGAACTGCATTTAAAAGGCTTCACACCTGTGTGAATTCTTTCATGTACCTTTAATGTCCCCTTGTCTGCTACTTGATATTGACAAGAACTACATTTGTAAGGCTTCACAAGTGAGTAAATTTTTGGGAGTTTCTTTAAACTCTCCATGTTTGTGCCTTGTAAGAGAGAGGAACTACATTTGAAAGGTTTTTCAATAGTTTTCATTTTTTTCTTAACTTTCTTTTTTATTTCAAATAGAAGCTCTTCAGTGTTAGATTGTGACAAATCATTTTTCATGCTATTTGAAGGCAGATATGTTATCTGAAATAAAGTATGTATTTAATTTTCCTTAGAATATCACATTTTATTGGTATACAAGGTTAATACTAGGCCATATAAGCATCCTACTCAGATAAGTTAATCATTACAAGAAATAAAAAGCAAAATGGGAAGAGAACACAAGTCTAGTTATTTCAAAAAACAAGTACAGAGGAAGGATTTAAAGGAAATAAAAACAATCATCAAACTTAAAGTAAAAATAGTAATGAGGGTATATGCAGCATAAAGTTTCTAAGGAGAGATCTTTAAAGAAAGTGATGACAGAGGAAATACGAGGAACAGTCAATAAGTTTTGCAATTCGGATATATGGAAACTAGATATGAGGAAAAGTGTTTTATTATTTTTCAATATAACTACCCTCAACTTCAATGCACTTGCGCTCCTTGGCCCTGAGGCTTTGAATTCCCGACAACCAGAAATCTGCCGACTGCTGTTCAATCCACTCCTGGACGGAGAGCTGGAGATCTTCATCATCCCCAAACCGGCGTCCACTCAGTGCAGCCTTGAGCTAGCCTTATAAAAAGTAGTCGCTACGGGCCAGATCTGGACTCCGCACTCGCGCAGGGCATCTTGTGCAACTCTGGCCTTGTGGACTTTGACGACGTTGAAGTCGATCATGGGGCATGAGGTTTCTAGGGACTCAACCTTGGTCATGGCCAAATTGTTGTGGATGATGTTGATAACACTTCCATGTGATATTCCAAGTTCTAGCTCGATTTCTTTGATCTTCACCCATCAATTTTCGAGGATCATCCTCTCCACAAGGGCCACATTGTCCTCGTTGGTCACGTATGATGGGCATCATGGACGGGGGTCATCTTCAAGGGACTCACGACCATGGCGGAACTCCCTATTCCAGCGAGCAATGGTGCATAGGAAGGGGCGGTATCGGTGTACACTGCAACCATGCGTTCATGGATCTCTTTTGCATTCTTGCCTTCCTTGGTCAAAAATTTGATCACTGCACGGTGCTCAACCTTCTCCATTGTCAAAAAATTTGTGACTCACGATCTGCGATCAGCTACTGCTTCTTAAACAGACGAAGCAGGAACGTGCGGCTGCAGGTCCTGACTTGTCATAACTTGTCCTAACACCCCCACAAACAGCCATCCCCCTTCCTCTGTTTTGCCCTACCGAATCGCAAAACTTATTGACCGCCCCTCGTAAAAATGTGGAGATAGACAGTAGAGTGGTTCCAAAGATTTTTGGCAATTTTTTATACATGCACACATATGTTGTGTTTCTGTGATGACCAATAAACCATGAGATACTAAATTTCATGGAAATCAAACAATATTTATTGGTCACTAAATATAATTTTAATTTTGTAATCTCTTGGTAAATTTATTAGTTGAAAAACAAATTGGCATTGAAATAAAAATTCTTTTAAATATTCATTGATAAAAGTAAAAAAAATGGTTAAATGCCAAAGGATTTATTATTTTATATAAATTATGGTTAAAATTGTTGATTCTTTTGAAAATGAAAAGTCTTTATGATGTTTTGCTGCAAGCTGGAGAAGCATTAGTTTCTGTTCTTTATTTTTTGTTATAGATGTATTATATGCCTTGATAAGTGCAATACCTCTTTCTGATGAGGCAATATTAACAACTTTTAAGTTGACCAATCAGTGTTGAAACTCCTGAAAACACTAATTTTCTTTTCAGGAATTGGGATTAGTCCTCAAGAAAGTATCCTTTGTTAACTTGTATCAATTTTTCATTAGCAGACTGAAGATTAGCTCTTTTTTTTTAAGTTACCAGTTCATACAAGTTCAAATCTGATATTTTTAAAGATTCAATTGCTGAACTTTGGTGCTTTCATTACATTGGAGATTGAAGAAGACCGTCTTCTGTTTAGCCTCAGCAATGAGTCTATTATCAATAAATGGAAGGCCAATAAGATGTTCTCAAAGATACCAAAGGTGTCTTTAAAGGGCCGTGGATGCTTCTTTAGACCAAAAGAATAAAAAGGAAAAAGGAGAGTAATATTTGCCTTTTCATGTTTAATAGTTTTAATTGATTTTTAAACAAGTAGATTTTTAGGAAATAGATAGCCATAACCATCCAGTGAGCAAGGTGGGTCACTTCTGGAGTTCTGAATTTAATTTCCTATCAATACCCCTGAGAAAGGTGAGACTGAGTCACAGCGATTCTTCAGTCATCATGCAAATTTTGAGATTTCAATGCTTCCTAGAAATAGAGGCAGCTTTCTTTTTGAAGACTAGTCATCACTAATTGATGAAAGATTTATTAGTCTATATAAAAGAATCCTTTTGATATTTTTCTTTCAAGCATTCAAAGATACTCCTTTTTGGCCAGCTGTGGGTCAAAGTAAAGGATTGCAGAACCTTGAAAATTTGTAATTTTTTTTTTAAGGGGCTATCTGGCAACTGCCCACTTAGGCATAAGTCGCCGTAAACAAACAGCCTAGTTCTAGACTACTTTAAAAAAAATTGAACAGAAAACAACAATAAAAAGAAGTAACAATTAGGAAGCAATAACAATAACAAAAACAACAACTAAAACTAGTTAAATGAATGGGAGAAGGCCGGCCTCCCCCCAAAAGTCAACAAGTCCACCAGTCAATGTGCACGCGCACTCGTCCCTGAGTACAAAGGACAGGCGGTAGCGACCCCACCCATCCCGGTACCGGGACAGGTAAAGTGCGCGAAGATCACCCAGACTGGGAAATTCGACAAGAATGTGCCGAACATGCTGTCTGGGGGACGACGCAGTCATCGCAATAGGGCGCAGGCGAGCGCTCCATCAAATAGCGATGCGTCACACGAGTGTGTCCGATTGGGAGACGACAGAAAGCGACCTGAAGCGGTTGCCGCAATGGGGGATAGGTCCATGGGAACATTCGCGGCGCAATAGAACGCAACTTTAAGTTCCCTTCGACCGTCTCCCATCTTCTTTGCCAAGCAGTCCGAAGAGCTGCCCGTATTCCTGCCATGTAGTCGGTGTGAGGAAGAGCGAAACGCTGGTCCGGTCGCAGAGTCCTCGCGGACTCTTTGGCGCCCTCATTCCCCGCAATTCCTACATGTCCAGGAACCCAGCAGAAGATAATCTCGACATCTGCCCGGCTCGCCATAACCGTGGCGTCACGGATATCGCGAACCAGGGGATGCGGAGATTCCAATGCCCCGAGAGCACTCAGGGCGCTTTGTGAGTCGCTATAGATCACAATCCGGTCTCCGAACCGGGCACGTCGCGTAATCTCCCGTACCGAGTGGTGTATTGCCACCAGCTCGGCCGTGAAGACAGACGCAGCGCCTGGCAGAGCCCCGCTGACTTCAAACAGAGGGAAAACAGCGTGGAAGCCGACTCCCTCTTGGGACTTGGAGTCATCCGTATACACTGGCACGGTTCCAGCGTGACACGAGGCGTGCTCCAGAAAGGTCGAACGCAATACTCCTGGCGCAGTACAAGCTTTGGGAGCAGAGGCGTGGCGACAAATAGCCAAATGTGGTACCCTCCAGGGTGGCCTCCTGGGCAGAACCAGGGGCGCCACCGGCCCGAGAGTTATATGTAGCTCTCGAAGGAGTTTCCTGGCCCAAAACCCAAACGGCTTAGGGTATGACTGGCGTCTCTCACCGGCATAGGCACCATCGAGATCAGCTGCGGATGCAGTGAGAGCTGTTGGCGACTGAGGGAGGCGCCGGGCTCGCGCGTACAAGCGAGGGATGCACTGCCCGCGGCGCAGAGCGAGTGGCATCTCCCCAGCATCGACCAACAGGCTCTCAATGGGGGGGAGTGCGGAAGGCACCGGTCGCAAGGCGGGCCGGTGTGGTGGATCGAATCCACGCTTCCTTAATAAACGCTCGGCTGCGGATGCATAAAACTCGCATCCGTAGTCGAGCCTCGAACGAACAAAGGATCGATAAAAAAGTAGAGCAGTAGCCCTATCAGCGCCCCAAGCGCTGAACTTCACGGAACAGAGAATGTCCATGGCGCGGGTACAAGAGACCCTAAGGCTGCTAATATGAGCCTCCCAGGTGAGGCGTCGGTCGAATACAAGACCGAGGAAACGGTGCGATTCCAGACAATTTGTAGAATATCAAGGCAGTATGCAATCTAGACAAGCTCCCTTCCTAATACTCTCAATTATGGTACAAGCTCCTTTTTAAGTCCTGAATTTGATGCAGTTGTGTCAAATACAAGAACTTAAGCTTCATCATAAAGATTCCAGTCATCAATTGTTGAAATGCATGCCTTAGCCTGTTCTTCTCACATAGTAGTTTTCCATCACATTTCCAGTAATGATTATTGCAGTTTACTCTGTTTCCTTTACCCCCATCAATAGCAGGGAGTAGATTCGCATCATAGTGAAAAAGACTGGGTCATTCAACAAAAAACAGTTTAATTTCATTGCATGTTGCATCTCTTCTTTGCCTTCTTGAATGTCATATTGGGCTTCAGAAAGTGTCATAATTGGAATTTCATGACCAAAGGCTTGCGCTATTGACCGAGCAACAATGGGTGCTCTTCAATCTGTAATGTTAACATGATCAAGAGTATAAACTACAGCTGGCATTGTAAAGTTATTTTTGAATTTGAAGGATTAGATTGTGCATCTCTTGTTTTTAGTTGAAGTGGGTGGACAATAACCTTTGCCTGCAGCCTTTAAATTTTCTTCTTCACATGCTGACAATGACTCAAGATCTGCAAGAACAGGATGCCTTAGATAATTTTATCACAGCCTGATATACTGCAGGAGAAAACATCCTCTCTGAATCAACAGATATTGACAGTCTTCTTTATCTATCACCTTTAAGTCATCCTTTGAGGCTATATAAAAAAGCTTTGAAAGGTTATCTTGAAAACTATATTCATTCATTCTCATGATTGTAGCTGGGTTTAGCAGTTCTTCTTCAGGGTATGGTATTTTTCATATAACTGAGAGCTTCCTAATAAGAATCAATTCACTGTATGGGAATAAGTACTCTTTGCCATACTTTTGAGACCTCTTCACAAGCCACATTGTAACTTTCTTTCAAAGTTATTAACTCTTTTTTATGGTGGTACTGACCCATACAAACCACATGTTGGTAGTCTTACAGTTAAAAGCTTCTTAGTAGGTTTTACTAAAAGCCAGATTTCTGAAGATGAGCAAGAACTTCTAACCATAATCTGAACTGACTGAAATAAAAATTGATTGTAACTTTCAATATTTTTTTTCAGACAAGCCCCCTGCAAAAGGAAGAATTAATATTTTTATAAAGTGGTGCAGAAGGAAGGGCAGGATGCTTAAAAGAAGGACTGTCCTTCCTAAAGAAACAAAATATGACACAGTAATCCTATTAATTTATAATGTAAAATAGAATGTGAATTTTGAATTAAAATATAAACAAGGATTATTACATACCTATATGATTACTTAAGATAAAAGTACTTGTATTGCATTGTATCAACTATAAAATTCAAACTACAAATGAAGGTTAATCACTGACTTAGATAATATAAGAAATGGTGCAATTGCACCTGAAAAGTAGGAGGAGCCTTTTGCCCTAGAAGCAGCAAAAAAAAGCATCATATATGTATGGATGTTATTCCATATTTCAGATAGAATTCCTTGATTTTTGTATAAATCTATAGTAGCGATCAAATTATTATTGATTTCTTGAAAATTTGTAATTTTTCTGGGAAAAGGTTATATAGTTATTTTATTAACAAGTAATCAATTTTTTTTCATACATATGGCAAAAATATCCTTTCTCACATTAATACTTGATTTGACCTCCTTTAGCCGCTTTGAGTGCTTTAACACGCTCTGGCATGCCAGTGATTAAAGTTCTGCATAATTGCAGGATTCTATCAGAGTGAAACCAAACACAGATAAGATGTTCTATGAGCTTTGCTTTGGGTGCTAAGGGAACTTCATGTATTTCATTTTTAGAATATACCATAAATTCAATAGGGTTCAGGTCTGGGGAATTTCCAGGCCATGATGGCAGCTGAATGCCATTTTGTGCACACCATGTCTTCACTGATCGTGCTGTGTCACAAGGAGCAGAGTCTTGCTGAAATATACATTGATCTGGCACGGAACTATTCCCTCATTTGAGGTACCAAACATTTTTTCAATACTTCAATATACTTATACTGATATACTATACCTTCAACAATCTTAAAGGAATTGTCCCATATACAGAAATTGATCCCTACACTATGATTTTCTGTGAATGTTTTACAGTCTTTTTAAAATACTAGTACTGAAACAACCTGTGATGGTAGTGGCAGCAGTTAAATAGCCAGACAAATTGACTTGAAATTATTTCATTCAGCATGAATGCGTAGCTAGTAGGTAAATCAGAATGTACTGACTACAGTAGGTACAATATGTTCTCTTATGCTTAATAAGGAAAATCACTGGTAAATGTTTCTATTGCTCATAAGTCAAATCAGGATGAGCAGACTTGACATGCCTGTATCATGGTTTTGGTAAGCCTAGGCTTTTTTCTTGGATGGTAGGCTCATAATTCACTGTCCAGTAACCTCCTATTTACCATTATTCGAGAAAGACTAATGCCATCTGCTAACAGTTTGCTTGCAATCTTCCTACAAGATTTTATTTTGTCCTTAATAGCCATTTGTTTTTTTTTCCTATCTTTTCTTGGTGTTGTTTTCCTCTTGTGACCACATTTCCCAGCCCTTGCTGAATCTAAATTAAGACCATTTTCAATTTTTTTCTTTATATTGCTTACTGTTTGAGAGGAGACTCCTAATTTCTTTGCAATATATTTCTGTTTTAGTGCATGTCACTTAATAAAACTTTGATCTGTCACAATTTCCCAAGGAGTCAAATCACTGACTTTACCCATAGCTGTTCACTTTCTTTTTATCTATTACACTGCGAGAAAAAATGGTTACCATTATCCACAGGCAAGCAAAATACACTAGTTGAATTACTGGGTCAGTAACAGCAAAAGAGAATAGCTTGTACAGCCTCACCCTGCAAAGTCTGAATTGGAACTGAGGCCCAAAATTAACAGCGGGCAAAACTAAATCGGTGTTGCCTTTCTTTATTTCAACAAGTTTGCCAGAAAATGAAGCAAAACACACTAATATTTAGTCTTCAAAAATGTACAATAGTTATTTCACACTAATATGATAAAATAACTTCAGTATTGACTCATTAAATAGTTTTAAGTTACCTTTTGCCAAAACAATTACAAATTTTCAAGAAATCCATAATAATTTGATCACCTCTATATGCTACTGTATAACAAATGAGATGTTCCCGATAAAAATTATGATAAAATAAATTTTTAAAATGGAAAAAATGATTGGAACATACACTATCAAGCAAAATGAGAGAACAATTTTCCTTTATTAAAATATTTTCCAAAATATAAGAAGGTAAAAAAAAATTCCATGGAATATAAAGGCATGCATTTAATATATTTTATGAAGAGTTCATACTATACAATCATATATTAAAAATTCATACTGAATAAACTAATACAATAAAATAATGAAACAAGCAAAATAAAAGAATGATATTTTCAAGAATATTCTAGAAGTTTCTCTGGCAACATTTTACTTAGTAGGTAAGAACTGTAAACCCAGCGTTGTTGTCATACTTACTCTAAGAGATGTCACCATATATGAAAATGATTCCTGAGCTCCTTCAGAGAATTGTGTGCTTGAAGACCGGGGAGGACTCTTTCTGCGATATCAAGAGAGGTAGGAAGCTTCAACAGTGTGATTTAATGCATTCTGAAGTTATACAATGAAAACAAAACCTATAAATCTCCTACAAAAGTCAGTCAAACCCGCATAACCACTGTGCGAGATGGCAATTAGGCACTTCTCTATGAAGGATCTCTTTGAGACTGCAGCAGGAATATCTCTCATTTCATAATGTCCTGCTGGCTCAATACATCTTGTTTAAAAGCTTAGTCGCCAGCAACCAAACAAATCATCAGTAAGAAGAACTAGAAGATGAGACTTGAATATGTTGAAGCTCATGTTGTTTGGAGGAATGAAGATTGGGAGAGAATTCATTTCAGCAACAAAAGTAAATTTACTTTAGTTGGATCTGATGGCAGAGGCTTTGTTAGATGCCCTGCAGGTGACAGACAAACCTAAAGGTGTTAAAAAGTCTACCAAGCCTGGAGGAAGCAGCATCATGGTATAGAGGATGTTTTCATATGAAAAGAGTTGGTCCGCTAGTGTGAATAATTTGAATGGTAAATGCAAATGTGTACCTACACACTTTGTACATGTTATACCTTCACTCTGAGTATCTCTGAACCAGCCAGCAATATTTATGCAGGAAACGTGCCATGCCATAGTGCAAAGCAGGTCAAATACTATTTCAAACAAGAAGATATTGAAGTAATGAAGTAGACTGATCAAAGCCTGGACCTGAATCCAATTGAGAACCTCTGAAAGATCATTGGACACAAAGTTTGAGACTAGCAACCTTCAACGGTGAACTCCTGTGGTCATCAGTGCGCCAAAGTATTAGAAAACAAAGGCTTGAACACCTCATATTAAGTGTTTTAAGTTTGATCATTGTCAAATCTTGCTTTGTTTCTAGTGTATTTGCTTGCTAAGCAATTAGGTGAATGATTGTTCTCTTATTTTGCATATGTCAATATTTTATTTTGTTAGTTTATTTAGTATAATTTCTTGAATATACAATTGTATCATATGAAATCTTCATAAGATATATTTAATGCATTCCTTTAAGTACTATGGAAATTTCATTTACCTACTCATATTTTTGAAAATATTTTAATAGGGAAAATTGTTCTGTTATTTTGCTTGGTAGTGTACATATAAGTCATAATAATTGCTGAACTTTAAGCTGCTGTTCCTCTTTCAAGTAAAACTTATTAAAGAACAATATTTAAGTACCATAATGGTCATCAAGAGCTTCAAACATGGCTGGGTTTGGCTTTTTTTTCCCCAGTTTTTAGTCTTTTTCAACCACTATACCTCAGAGTAGAATAGACTGAGAAACTTATAATAATTTTAACCTAGTACTCTATATACCTATAACAAAGTGCAATAAAAACAGCAATTGTCAATTTATAAGTTCCCCAGCTGTTAGGAAGTGAAGTTTGGTCTACTAAGTGAGAGTGAGAATTTTTTTCCATTTTTACCACACATTTACAAGAAAAGTATGGAGATTAGAGTCAAAAGGACCTGAATTCTGAAATATATATGTAAGATTGTTTAATACAGGTGTTTTGGAGGACTCTGCGCCAGTTTATGGCTCCATAGGAGGCTTACTGCACTGTGTTGGCATGCTGTCTGAGGTGGAGTATCTTGAGGGGAATGTGCATTTTTCGCATAGTATAAGAGCTACACATTGTTAAAATTTTGCATGGTTTCATTTGGGCCCTAGACAAACTTCTGTGCCAAATTTCATCAAAATCTAAGGTGCTGTTTATGTGGCTGATTTCTAAAATCTGGTCAGTTGGCATGGAATGATCCATTTAGTAAATGTATATAGTGTGAGATAGCAAAATCATGTATCTTGAGACTAGAAATGATGATCAAAAGGGAGTGAAAAGGGAGTGAATGAATGAAAATGTTGGAAAAAAGTGAGTGGGAGAAAAAAGGAGGAGGAAAGGGGTTGTATATAGAGTTGCCAGATTGACAATACAGTATTTTGATTATTTATTTTACCCTTAAAGTGCTGCGCAGACCCAAAGGTCCTGAGAGTACAACTGCCACTCAGAACAATTGGTCCGCTTATGGTTTAGGCTTATGGAAAATTCCATTAAATTCCTAATGGTAGTTTTTCTTGAGGCAAATGTATTTTCTTTTATGACATATGTCCCATTTAGTTTTATTTATATTGCCATTTTAAAATCATTTACTCATGGATCTTTCGATAAGAGGATATTTTATTTTTTTTAACCTTTTTTCTCTGGCAGTGATGGGGTCCTCCATTTTCCTAGCGTAGTGCTTTAAGGGTTAATTATCTTGATATTTCTGGACACTGATCCAATCCCAGACCAAGCACGTCACTATACTAAACAACACTAACCAAACCCCCCCCCCTCTCATCATCACCAGACATGACTTCTTACTCACCTAATCTTGCCCCTATATGATCTTGGAGTGTGTTCAAACCTTTAAACTCTGATTATCTCCCAATCATCATCCCTACAGAAACAAGACACCTCCCAGCTGGCCACAGATGACCATACACTAATTACAAATGAGCCAACTGGGAGTCTTTCACAAATGAAACCACATGGAATCACTGAACAGTATACCAATCACTAACATCAGAACAGCCATCCACACTTTCAACATGATTATAAAAATGCAGGCAAGAGAGACATCCCCAGAGGCAACAGAAAATAATACCACCCCAATTTCACCCCTGAAATCCATTACCTCATCAGATGACAACATAAACTATAGCACCACACCTCAGTGTCAAGATACAAAGCACCAAATCCAAGCAGTGAACACCCAAATTAACAACAAACACTAAAACTGGAAGAATTATATCCAAACACTTGACCACACAAAACCATTAACAGAATCATACTATCCAACACAAATAATACACAATCACATACCACCATAATGACACCACACCCTCCAACAAACAGCAGGCGAACACACTGATCAATCACTTCTCATAAGTCATCTACCTACACCCCCATAGAAATGATAGAGAACTCATCAGACGCAAGAATCAATTCCTCACAGATCCTGACTATGCTCTATTCACAGACCAGTAGATGCAACACACCATTAATAACTTCAAGCACTCATCCATCTATGGCCCAGACAAGCAACATACACCTCCCTAGGCTCACAAGGAACACAAGCACTCACCAACATCAAATTTCAACTACTCTCACAACAACATACCTGACATTTGGAAACACGTACCAAAATCACAATCCCTAAACCCAACAAAGCCCCCATGCTACTCTCCTCATACAGATGAATCACACTACTCTGTACTACCTCCAAAAATAAAAAAATGACTCATACTAAAACTATTCACCTTGTACTTAATTTTTCGAAGCCCATCTGGTGACTGCCTACTAGGGCTGAAGTCGCCGTACTCAAACAAGAGCATACTACTGGACTATATAAAAAAAAAATCAAAATATAACATGTAAGTAACAACGATAAAAGTACAGAGGCTAAACAAAACAACAACAAAAAAGTAAAAAGGCAACAAGAAGGAAGCTTGCTGCAGCATCGGGGGTAGGCACACATCTCCACGGAGCAGAAACAGTGACCACATTAAAAAGGTTAAATAAAGTGGAGGATACCAGCTTCCTCCAAAATGTCACAGAGTCCACAAGTCTCTGTGTAGAAACCAGTCTCAAGTACAAGGAGCAAGCGGTAGCAACCCTGCAAGTCCTGCTACTGGGACAGGTAACATACACACAAATCTCCCAGAATGGGAGAATCAACATGAATGTTCCAAACAGTCTGGGGGACAACAAGTCGTCGCAATAAGGCGCAGGTGAATGCTCCATCAAATGACAGTATATCCCTTTAGTCTGTCCAATTCAGGGAGATGACAGAAAGTAACCTGAAGCCATCGCGGAATTGAGGGTGTAGGTCCATGGGAAGAGTCGTGGCACAATAAACGTAACTTTAAGTTCCCCTCAACCGTCTCTGATCTTCTTTGCCAAGGCACCCGGAGGGCAACCCAAATTCATGCCATGTAATGGGTGTGAGGAAGAACAAAATGCCGGTCTGGTCACCTAAACCTCACAGACTCTTTGGCGCCCTAATTCTTACATGTAAAGGAACCCAGCAGAAGATAATCTCAATCTCTGCCTGGCTCACCAAAACTGTGGCATCACAGATATCACAAACCAGGGGATGCAGAGATACCAATATCTGGAGAGCACTCAGGGAGCTTTGAGAGTCGCAATAAATCACAATCCATTCTCCGAACGGGGCACATCCTGTTATCTCCCGTACTAAGTGGTGTATTGAAACCAGCTCGGCCTTGAGGACAGATGCAGATCCTGGCAGAGCCCTAGTGACTTCAAATAGAGGGGATACAGGTGGAAACCAACCCCCACTTGGGTCTTGGAGCCAGCCAGATACACTAGCACAGTTTCAGCCTGACATAAAATGTGATCCCAAAATGGTGGAACACAATACTCCCAGTGATATAGAAGCTTTGGGAGCAGAGACATGGTGACAAATAGTCAAAGGTGGTACCCTCCAGGGTGGTGTCCTGGGTAGAACCAGGGGCGCCACAAGATGCAAGAGCTATAACAAACTCTTGAAGGAGTTTCCTAAACCCAAAGGGGTTAGGGTATGACAAGCATATCTTGGGGACATAGCCACCGTCAGGATCAGCTGCGGATGCAGTGAGAGCTGTGGGAGACTGAGGGAGGCACCGGGGTCACGCATACAGGCGAATAATGCACTGTGCAGAGCGAGTGACATTTCCCCAGCATTGAGAAGTAAGTTCTCAATGGGGGGTATGCAGAAGGCACCTGTCACCGGTGTGATGGATTGAGTCCACCTTCCGCAATACACGCTCGCTGAAGCTGCACAAAATTCACATCCAGTGTCAAGCTTCGAAGGAACAAGAAATCAATAAAAAAAGTCCGGCAGAATCCCTATCAGTGACCGAGGTAGCTGAATGTCACAGAGCGAGGAATATCAATGGCGTGGGTACAAGAGAACCTAAGGCTGCGAATATGAGCCTCCCAGGTGAGGCATCAGTCAAATACAAGAGCAAGAAAACGGTGCAAGTACACCACTTCCAGACAAACCCCATTTAGAAACAAGTCTGGGTTAGACTGGAGCTGGGAATGACGGATGAAGTGCACCAGCTTAGTCTTGGGCAAGGAAAAACGAAGCCTGTGCACTTAGGCAGAGCAAGAGACATGGTTCAATGCCTGTTGGAGACGATGCTCCGCCAAGAGAGATCGAAAAGCCATCCCATGTAGAGCGTAGCGTGAACATCTTCCAGCAGCATGGAGGAAATGCTGTTAATGCTAAGGGCAAAGAGTGTGACAATGAGGACACTTCCCTCAGGATACCCCCCTTCCTACTACATTAGGCAGAGAGCGCTCCTCACCACCCGTATGCAGAATCTAAGATCATGCAGAAATTCACATATGTATAAAGATTGAGAGGCGTCCCCTCGACCACATCGTGTGGAGAGTCTCAATGATACCGTACCACCATGCGGTATCATAGGCATTCTCCAGATCGAAAAACACTATGGTTTAGTGCTGTCTATGAAACCACACTCTTAAGAACACAGATGGCCTCAACTGTCCAGGGAAAAGGCTAATCTAACATTTACCAATTTCTCCATCAACTTGCACACGCAAGAGGTTAGAGAGATTGAGTGGAAACTGGCCGGGGTAGAGTGATCTCTTCCTGGTTTGTGAAAGGCGAGCAGAGTAGTGATTCGCCAGGAATCTGGGAGGAGACCCTCCACCCAGATCCTGTTGAACAAATCTAAGTGAAAGGCCATGCCTCGCTCACCTAGGTGTTGAAGTATGGCGTACAGGACATTGTCCGGACCATGGGCAGTGTCCACGCACGAATGCAACTCACTCACAGTAAACCTGTCAGTGAAAGGTTCTCCGCCTCTGGAGGAAAGTGCAGTCGGTGACCTTCCACAACATCACGACGTGCATTGAATGCTGGCAGAGCAGCATCCCGGCTAGAGAATGCGGAGAAAGCAGTCGCCAAGGATTCCACCATGGACCTTGCGCAGGGTCCGAGATTGCGGCTCCATTCTGCTGGAGAACGGGAGGGGGGTCCTGCGAGAAATTGCCCCGAATCCTTTTGACTCGCTTCCACACCTCTGCTAGAGGGGTCTTCCCGTTAAGTGAAGACATGTATGCCCGCCAAGAAGAGCGGCGGGCGTGCTTCAAAATATACCAGAACCTAGCCCTAGCCCGATGAAATTCAGCGACAGTGAAATCGTTTGGGCGGCGCTTATAGCGCATGTAGGCATAACGCTTCTGTTTGAGGGCCGTCTCACACTCGGCTGACCACCACGGGAGTGGTTGGTGTGCAAAACGGCCAGACATTCTGGGAATAGTAGTCAGGCCCAGGGCGATGAGGTCACGGGAGAAGAACTCAATGGCCTCATCTACGGACCTAAACTCCTCAACCGAGATAGAGAATTCAGTCATTTCCTGAAGTGCAGGCCACCACGCCTGCGCCAAGAATCACCGAGGTGGGCTCTCAAGCCACAGTTGCCCTGAAAATGATATTTGAATGGGAAAGTGATCACTACCATGGAGATCATTGACCACCCCCAAATCAAAATCAGGATGTACATCCGAAAAGCACAAAGATAGATCAAGGCAAGAAAATGAAGGGTTCTCAGGCAGTGATGCGTAAACTCGTCCACATTAGGACACCCATCTCAAGCTCTTCAATCAGATCGGCAAGTACTTGTCCCCTGTGATTTATTGAGTAATCCCCCAGAGAGGATGTCTGTCATTAAGATCTCCAAGCAAGAGAAAGGGCCTCAGCAACCATGCCATGAGGCGGCGGAAGTCCCCGGCGTCAAAGTCAGCTGATGGTGGAATGTATGCAGAAATGATAGTATACCTCCTATCCAGGTGAAGCTGCATAGCCACTGCCTGAAAGGAGGTATCTAAAGTGAAAGGAAGAACTGAGAGATCATGCCGGGTGTAAACCGCGCATCCCCCAGCCCGGCCATCTCATGGTGGTGGGGTCACAAAATCCTTATACCGTGGGCAGGGGGCACACGCCTAGCATGGTCTCCTGCAGAAAAATAGCTAATGGGGAATGGGACGAGAAAAGCCTCCGCAGCTCCTCCTAGTTGGCAGGGAGTCCACGGCAATTCCATTGAAGGAATAATGCCCTCCAGGGCTAGCTCGGAGACGCGGGGGCCCTCTTTGAACAGAAGACCCTTATGGGAATGGCCATACGCTTGCCGGAGGCAGAACCCTGGGCGCTGTTGGCCGGACAAAGCGCTGTCGCCTTCAAGGACTTATTGGGGAAGATTGGGCTCGCCATGTGAGTCTTTTCGTCCCTCTGCCTCAAAGCCTTAGGCAGGCCTGCGGCTTCGGAGGTGGGGGCCCCTCTTTTTGAGGATCCACCATCTCTGAGCCACTCAGCCCACCACTAGGCATGGGCGAAGGAGCCGAACCTCCTTTCTAGGAACAGCTTTAGCAACCCCATTATATGGCCTGGTGACCAACTTCAGGGCTGTTGCCTCCTGTGAGTCTAACGACTTGGTGGAGGCGCGTGGCCATTTCGCCTTACGGGAAACGGTCACCCTGGTTTTAGCCGGGGCTGTTACTGAACCATTTGTGCCACCAGCTTTACCAGGGAAGCGCCTGTGTTGAGTAGAACCCACAGAAGGGCTCTAAATGGGCACGGAAACAACCGTGCTTGTTGGCCTGGATGGGCCACGAGGAGAGGATGTCTTTCTAACCATTGATGCATAAGAGGTCCC
Source organism: Ceratothoa steindachneri (assembly GCA_963969495.1). Taxonomy (NCBI): domain Eukaryota; kingdom Metazoa; phylum Arthropoda; class Malacostraca; order Isopoda; family Cymothoidae; genus Ceratothoa; species Ceratothoa steindachneri. Next base: position 23,289,177 of record OZ018334.1, read on the forward strand.
AGGCAGAGCCGGGCATGCCAGGACAAAGTCCTTAGCTTCACGGAATGCAACTCGTTCCTGGGCCTGAATGGCCAGGATTTCTTTCTCAAGGAAATATGCACCACATTGCTCTCCGCAATTAACACACTTGGCCACACACGATTTGGACTTATCGTGTGTGGTCAGGGAGCAATTTACACATACTTTGGGTGACCCCGACTTTGCATGTCTACATGAATGATTCGTATGGCTGAAGCGGTGACAGTAATAGCACCTCTGTGGCAGTGGCATGAATGCCTTAACGTGGTAGCGGTACCAACTGGCATGCACTGACTCAGGGAGCTTGTCACAGTCAGATATAATGAAGAGTGTAGGCCCCTCCCTGTTTTCTCATCACACGTTCGACTTTGACCGCCCCATGGTCGGCCAGCTCTAAGGTGATGTCCTCTATGGAGTAGTCAATGAGTTCCCTCGCATAAACTACTCCTTTCACAAAGTTCATGGTAGAGTGCAGCATCAAGAGCACTTATCTTGGCCGCCTCGGAGGGATTCACCGCATTCGCTGGAAGGCTCCCATCCGAGAAACGGGTCACCTTCAGCTCTCTACCAATTACACTACCTCTGATGGATCATGTTGCCCTTGGCCAACATGCTATCATCATTGGAGCGAATAACGAGGAAGCGTTTGAAGCCAGCGGGCTCGAACACGCCAGGAAACCTCTGAATGAGGGGATCTGAAGTTATCGAGGCTCTGCCCTGTGAACTTTTGGTCTTAGTCATATTCAGAGGCTCCACACCTGGAGGAGCAGAGTTGCCGTATGTGCCGATCTTGGCTTGGTTGCTCACCAAAGTGGCAGCAGACCCATCCATCCTCGCAGACCCCGTTGATGGAGAGGAGCCCGAGTCTTCTTAGTCTTTTTCTTATTTTTAGGAGAGGAGGGAGGAAAATGAACCAGCTTCTCCCCTCTGCCGGCAGGAGCCCCCAGGACAGATGGACCGGCCTCAGCCAGGTCCTTCTCCAAAATGGAGAAGGTCCTGGCAGTCATAGGGGTACTGGTTGGAGCAGATCCCTCCCCTCCTTGTACTGCCTCGGAAACCCTAGCTGTTTGAGGAGGACCTTGCATAGGGGCGGATTCGGGTTCTGTGCTTAGCGCTGAACCTGGATTCCTCCCCATGGAAGGCCATACCATCTGAGGCTGGGTTGCCTCAAGGACTATGTCTATCTCAGGGAAAGGCTCCAGTTGCCCCCCCCCCCCCCAGGACATCGCAGGTTCCATTGGCAGCATTGTCACTAGTCACGTGTGGGAAGGCACAGGCCTTGACCCTGGCAAGGTTCAATATTCTTGCCAGCAGGTCCTTTGAGGGAAGCGACAAACCGGGCCTGGCTTCCCTCTCCCCCCTAAGGGGGTTTGCCCTTCCAAGCTGCTTCAATGGGGAGCGGTTGGCTATGGGCTGCCTGCTGGCTTTCTTGGCAGTCTCCTTGGAAAGAATAGGAGGGACTGCTGCTGGAAACAGGAAGGTGCCCGAAAACACCTCCAGAGAAGGTGAGGGGGAGTCTCTTACACCCGTAGGCGTAGGAGAGGAGTAAGCCTCCTCTCCGGTTAGAGAAGTTTGGAGGGTCCCCTGTGCAAGCACAGGGGGGAAACCTCTATTCTTTCTGTGGAGCTGCCCGAAGGCGGCTCCATCGATGAACAAGGGGAAATAGGGAGATTTTGGTTTTGTTACATTTTCATTCATGGGCATGGTGACCGGTCCTATTTGTTCCACGGGAAACAATCGCTCATCACCCCTCGCAGTAGCCCGCTCTTCAAGGGGTGCATACAGGACCTGGCTTGGCAGTCCCTTAGCATGGCAGCTCCACCTTGGACACGGCGTAAAAAAAAATAGATTGTAAAGTGAGAAGGAAAGGGGGTGTGAGGAAGGTATGGGGGAGGATGAAGCACGTTGTTAAAAACCCACCATCCCGAACTGGAGCTCAGGGGTTAGGGAACATTGTCCCCTCCCCCCTCAGCCCTGACCAGAGAAAGTTGTGGGAGAGGATGTATGAAAAGCGACGAAGTAAGGGAGAAATACAGGCTGTCTTGAAAAAAGAGGCTAAGTTGGGGTCGGACCGGGTGCTGAATCTCATTAGCACGGCAGCCAGGATGGCAAATCGCCTCACCCCTTATGGGGTGGTTCTGCCCAGAATGCCACCCTGGAGGGTACCACCTCTCAGGTTGGGCAAATAAAAAAACCCAGGGTTTTTTCTTGGGGGTTTGGGGTCTTTTTCAAGTGAATTTTTTTAAAACCTGTGTTTTGGATCTTTTTTTCAAAATTAATTTTTTTTTTCAAGAAATAAATGTTACTTATTATTTTATTCAAAATTCATATTTGTGTTCATAATATCAACAAATATCTATCAAATTAAGGTTATTTCTCTGATAATGACTCGTAATAATTCATCTCTCCTTCTAACGGTTAAGGCTATCATGGGTAACCACAATTTGCGATAAGTGATCTGTTACTGCGATCTGTTCTTACTATAATCTAATTATTAAACTAAGTAATTATCAATATTATATAAAATTAGATATAGCTATTTTTTTCTATGTTATTCTAGTGGGTTTTTGTTTTTTTTTTCAAAATTACACTTTTCTTTTCAGGAAATGAATGCTAATTATCATTATTTGATTCAAAATTCATTTTTATGTTTATAATTTCAACAAATATGTATCAAATTAAGGTTATTTCTCTGATACTGACTCATAATTCATCTCTCCTTCTGCAGGTTATGGCTATCATGGGTACCCACAATTCTTGATCAGTTATCTGTTACTGGGATCTTTTCTTACTATAATATAATTATTAAATTAAGTAATTATTAATATTAAATAAAAATAGAGATAGCTATTCTTTTTATATGTTATTCTAATGTTTGTAGCATTTGTTTTTTGAAAAAATGCAGAATAAAACGTCGGTTTTATTGGGCTTTTTCAAAATTTTGGGGGGGGTTTTGCCAACCCTGCCACCTCTGGCTATTTGTCGCCATGCCTCTGCTCCCAAAGCTTCTACAGTGCCGGGAGTATTGCATTCCACCTTTTTGGAGCACACTTTGTGTCACGCTGGAACCATGCCAGTGTATACGGATGGCTCCAAGCCCCAAGAGGGGGTCCGTTTCCACGCCGTATCCACTTTGTTGCGTCTGTCTTCACAGCTGAGCTAGTTGCAATACACCACTTGGTATGGGAGATAATGCGGTATGTCCAGTTCAGAGACCGGATTGTGATTTACAGCAACTCACAAAGCACCTTGAGCGTTCTCGGGGCATTGGAATCTCTGCATCCTTTGGTTTGCGATATCCATGATACCACGATTTGGGTGAGCCAGGTGAATGTAGAGATTATCTTCTGATGGGTTTCTGGACATGTAGGAATTGCAAGGAGAATGAGCTCGCCGATGAGGGCACCAAAGAGTCTGTAAGAACTGGGTTACCGGAACAGCGTTTTGCTCTTCCTCACACCGATTACATGGCAGGAATACGGGCAGCTGTCCAGGCTGCTTGGCAAAGAAGATGGGAGACAGTTGAGGTGAAATTAAATTTGTGTGCCATTGTGCAGGAACTGTTCCCAAGGACATATCCCCCAATTCTGCGATAGTTTCAGGTTGCTTTCTGTTGTCTTCGAATTGGACACACTCGCGGGATGCACAGCCATTTGATGGAGAGCTTGCCTGCACCCTACTATGAAGACTGCATTGTCCTCCACACTATTATGAATATTCTTATTGAATGTCCCATTCTGGGTGATCTTCATGCACATTATCTGTCCTGGTACTGCGATGAGCAGGGTCAGTACCGCTTGTCTCTTGTACTCAGGATGGGTTCTGCCCACTGACTTGTGGACTTTACGACTTTTGGGAGGAGGCTGGCTTCCTCCACTTTATTTGACTGGGTTTTTTTTTTGTAGGTTGTATGTTCCTGCAGCAGAGGGAGGCGGGCCTACCCCCAATGTCAGACGATGCCTCCTTGTTGCATTTTTTTTACCACTTGTCCTTTTTAGCATTGTTATTTGTTATTTACATATTGTTATTTGTTTTCTTGTTTTTTGTTATTTGTTTCTTAATATAGCCTAGTAGTAGGCTGTCAGTCGTCAGATGGGTTCACTAAAAAAAGAAAAATAAGAAAGTAGTCAAGAAGGATTCTGCCACAGATATTGTGGTCCCATTCTCCTGGTGAATGGAGGAGGGTCCTGCGAGAACTTGACCCAAATCCTTTTCACTCGCTTCCACACCTTTGCTAGAGGGGTCTTCCTGTTAAGTGAAGACACATATGCCCACCAAAAAGAGAGGTGGGGGGTGATTCAAAATATACCAGAACCTAGCCCTAGCTCAATGAAATTCAACAACAGTGAAAACTCAATGGCCTCTTCTACCGACCTAGACTCCCAGACTGAGATACAGAAATCACTCATTTCCTAAAATGTGGACCACCATACCTGGGCCAAACACCACCGGGGCAGGCTCTCAGGCAGAAAATGATATTTGGATGGGAAAGTGATCACTACCATGGATGTTATTGACTCCCCCCCCCCCCTCAAATCAGACTGTGCATCCAGAGACCCAAAGTCAAGTCAGCAGCCTTCTGCAACATCCAGACATGCATTGAATTCTGGTGGAGCAGCATCATAGCTGGAGAATGCGGAAAAAGCAGTTGCGAAGGATTCCGCCATGAGATTGTAGTCCCATTCTCCTGGAGAATGAAGGGGAGGAGGGTTCCTGCGAGAACTTGCCCCGAATCACTTACTGCTAGAGGGATCTTTCCCGTTAAGTGAAGACACGCATGCTTGCCGGGAAGAGCGGCGTGTGTACTTCAGAACATACCGGAACTTAGTCCTAGCTCGATGAAATTCACAGACAGTGAAATAGTTCGGGCAGTGCTTATAGCACCACATGTAGGCATAATGTTTTGGTTTGAGGGCCATCTCACACTCCACCTACCACCACAAGAGCCGTCAGCATGCAAAATAGTCAGACATTGTACGAATAGTAGTTAGGCCCACGGCGATGAGGTTGCTGGAGAAAAACACAACAGCCTCATCTACCAACCTAATCTTCTTGACTGAGCACAGAAATCGGTCATTTCCTGAAATGTGGACCACAGCAACCGCACCAAGCACCCTTGTGGCCGACTCTCAGGGACTGATCGAGTAGTTTCCCAAGAGAGGATATCTACCATTCAGATCCCTGAGTAAGAGAAATGGCCTTGGCAACTGTCTAGCAAGGCGGTGAAAGTCCCATACATAAAAGTTGGCTATCGGTGGAATGTATGCAGAAATAATAGTATACCTCCTATCCAGGTGTAGATGACTACTCCCTGAAAGGAGGCATCTAAAGGAAAGAGAAGAACGGAGACATCATGCCAAGTATAAATCACGCATCCTCCTGCCCAGGCCCCATCCTCTAGTGGTGGGGATAGAAAACTCTTATACCTCATGAGGATGGGCAGGGGGCACCTGCCCAGCATGGTCTCACGTAAAATGCTGGCTAATGGAAAACTGGAGGATAAAGGCCATCGCAGCTACTCACAATTGGCCCAGAGTTATTGGCAATTTCATTGAAGGAATATGCCCTCCAGGCTTAGCTCGGAGAAGATGCAGGGGGTCCTCTTCAAAGAGAAGACTCTCAATGGAATGGCCATATAATTCTTGGAGGCAGAACTCTGGGTACTGTTTGCCTGACAATGCATTGAAGGCACTGTTGCCTTTGAGGACTTATCGGGGGAGGTTGGGCTTGCCATGTGAGTCTTTTCCTCCCTCCACCTCATAACATTAGGCAGGCAGAGGTCCCTCATTTGGAGGATCCACTGCCTTTGAGTCACCTAACCTTGCACTCGGTGTGGCCATAGGAGCTAAAGCTCCTTTATTGCTGTCCTCCTGGAAGATGGCCTCATGACCAACTAACTTCAAGGGGTGTTGCCTCCTGTGAGTCTAATGGCTCAGCGGAGGCACGCAGCCATTTCGCTTTATGGGAAACAGTCAAGCTGGGGGAAGTGGGTGGAGCCTTGGTTTTAGCCGGAGCTGGATGAGAAACTCTTTGTACCACCAGTTTACCAGGGAAGCGCCCAGGGTGTGTAAAACCCGCAGAAGGGCTACGAATATGCATGGAAATGACTGTGCTCGTAGACCTGGAGAGGCCATGAGCAGAAGGTGTCTTTTTAAACATTGAGACATAGGAAATCCCAGGCAGCCCTGGGCATAAAGGGACCAAGTCCTTAGCCTCGCAAAATGAGACTATCCTAGGCCTGAATGGTAGAGATTTTTCTTTCTTAAGGAGATAGGCACCACATTGATTTGATAAAGCAGGTTGCGGCTCTCTGTAAATGACATGATTTGGACTTATTATGTGCACCCTTGGAGCAGCTTACACAGACTTTGGGTAACCCCGAATTTGCATGTCGACAGGAGCAATTTGTATGGCAGAAGCAGTGGCAGTAGTAGCACCTCCGTGGCACTGGAACAAATGTCTTCAACACGGTAGTGATACCAACTGGCACTCAACGACTTAGGGAGCTTGTTACAGTCAATTTTTTTTTTTTTTTTAGAGCCCATCTGGCAACTGCCCACTTGGGCATAAGTCGCCGGAAACACGACAGAGCCTAGAACTAAGCTACTTTAAAATAAAAATATGAAAACAACAATGATAAAAATGAGAAAAACTAACAATTAGGAAGCAATCTCCGGCAGCGGGGGGAGGGCCCCCTCACCCCGGTGCAGAAGCGTGCAACCTACAAAAAAAACAATAACAAACAAAAAAAATACAAAAAGGGAATCTTTTTAGATAAAGGGGAGAAGCCGGGCCTTCCCCCAAAAGTCAACGTGCACAAACTCGTCCCAAGCACAAGGGGACAGGCCGTAGCGACCCCGCCCATCCCAGTACCAGGACAGGTATCGTGCGTGAAGATCACTCAGACTGGGACATTAGACAAGAATGTGCCGAACAGTCTGGGGGACGATGCAGTCATCGCAATAGGGCACAGACGAGCGCTCCATCAAATAGCGATGTGTCACACGAGTGTGTCCGATTCGGAGACGACAGAAAGACACCAGAAGCCATCGCGGCATTGGGGAATAGGTCCATGGGAACAGTCGCAGCACAATGGCACGCAACTTTAAGTTCCCTTCAACCATCTCCCATCTTCTTTGCCAAGCAGTCCGAAGAGCTGCCTGTATTCCTGCCATGTAGTCGGTGTGAGGAAGAGCGAAACGCTGGTCCGGTCACAGAGTCCTGGCGGACTCTTTGGCGCACTTATTCCCCGCAATTCCTACATGTCCAGGAACCCAGCAGAAGATAATCTCGACATTCGCCCGGCTCACCAAAGCCGTGGCGTCACGTATATCGCGAACTAGGGGATGCAGAGATTCCAATGCCCCGAGAGTACTCAGGGCGCTTTGTGAGTCGCTATAGATCACAATCCGGTCTCCGAACCGGGCATGTTGGGTAATCTCCCATACCGAGTGGTGTATTGCCACCAGCTCGGCCATGAAGACAGACGCAGCGCCTGGTAGAGCCCCGCTGACTTCAAACAGAGGGGATACAGCGTGGAAGCCGACCCCCTCTTGGGACTTGGAGCCATCCGTATACACTGGCACAGTTCCAGCGTGACATGGGGTGTGGCTGCCTCAGCAGGATTTTATGCATTTGTCTGAAGGCTCCCATCTGAGAAATGGGTCACCTTCAGCTCTCTCCTCTGATGGATCCTGTTGCCCTTGGCCAACATGCTGCCATCAGTGGAGTGAATAACAAGGAAGTTTTTGAAGCCAGTGGAGTGAATAACAAGGAAGTGTTTGAAGCCAGTGGCCTGAAAACACCAGGTAACCTCTGAATGAAGGGCCCCCAATGTAATCGAGGCTACACTCTGCGCACTTTAGGTCATTGTCTGGGAGTCCCTATCAGGAAAGGAGGCCCCTAGGCTAAATAAAATTTTAAATACTTTTTCATAAAATACTTTTATATAAAATGCATAAAAGTAATAATATTTACCTTGGGTGTTTCTAATGAGATGTAGAAGGACTCATTTGTGCAGTATCAGCAGTAGGCCTAGATCTTTTGTACCATATATTGAAGTGCTAGATGCTACATAGACAAGGCTTTTGCGTGTAACTGTCAACAGTTCCTTATAAGCATATTGATTGCAGGGTAACATACCCTACATTACTTGGTTTTGAGGAGCTTCCTAATAAAGGCTGGATAGGGATAAAAACATGGGTGATCTCCTCTTCACACTTTCAATATGACCTGACCTTGGGTTGTTTGCAATATAGACTTGCTTACAGAAACTGTCCTAGAACTGAGCTTCAATCATCTACTCTTCAGTTTGTATGATAAAGCACTTGAAAGTGCATTTACTTCATAACATTTTGCTATACAAGGAAACTTGAGATTTGTGAGTAGGACCTATAGGTTTAACAGCTGGTCCAATTTGTCGACACCTCCATATACTCATATTTTTCTATTATGAGAGGTTTTTTATAAACTATTCTTTCCCCACCAAAGTAAGTTTTATCAATTTCAATAAAATCTGAAGTATATTTTCTTGTTTTAGCATAGACCTCTCTTTTGTCTAGCCACTTCACACTCAATGAATTTTTTCTTATAAAGGCTGATATCACGATTGATACACTCTTTGAAAACCTTAGCTGGCACTCCTGTTACAATGTAGAGTGCCAGTCATCAGTATATTTTAAGTTTGTAAGAACTCTGCTAATCAAGTATCGAGTACCAGTTGTTTAGAAAAATGTGATATATATGGCCAAGAACAAATTTTAATGTGAACTCATTGACCCATTCAACATTGGGTTAACATAAACTAACTGGTGGTATCTTTGCCATAGTATACTAAAGTGTAAAAATATCCAATCCAAGCTTTATAACTGGTACAGATGACAAATACCATTATACCAAATCATGGGCATTTAGTTTTTTAGGAACTAGTGAAACCAAGTCATTCCTTCCAAAAAAATTAATGGTTTTTAAATTTCCTCAATATTTTCCATTATATTTTTTTTCAGAATTTCTCTCAAAATGAGTCTATAGGACTAGACAGAATTTTTGTTTACCCTAATTACACTTGTAACAACATTTCATAATAGATATCTATCTCTACTCATGATGGATGAGTAAAAAAGTGAATTCCTGGTTCATAAGGTTTTCTGGTTCAGTATTTGTTCATTTGCCTAAATTTATATTCATCAGTACAAAAATAGTGCAAGAAATATGCAAATGACATTTTTAAAAACATCATGCCACTTTATACTATTTATTTTCCCATTTAGTGTTGGATTACCATAAAAAAAAATTTAGCTCTCTCATTTGTACATGCTACAATAGAGCCACACTTTCATCAGTAATAAAATTCTTTATACATTCTAAAACACAAACTTTCTGAAAAGTCTACTGCCAGATTTACAATCACTATATTTCTGCACTAATTTAGGTTCTACATTAGGTCAAACATCTGCCAATACCACTTACAATCATAATCCAAAGAATATTCAGTATGTAGAAGAATGAGAGAGAGAAGGAATCCCCCCCCCCCCCCGACTTCCCCAGTTCGCCGTTGACTGCTCTAAATTCATCTGCCCTATATACCTAAGGCAATTAAGGAAGTCTGTTGGTGATGAAGCTCTCTCCCCATCTAGATAATTTCTGGGTATATATTTGACAGTTCAGATTTCACAAGCAGATTGTGTCTGAAGCCGCCGTCCAGTACGTTAGTTGTAACATCTTCATAGTCAAGAGGGAATCAACTACATTCTCATCCAGAGAAGAATTGAGTGATTGTCAAAGAGCCAAAGAAGAGCTAGTTGTCACTCAGTGTTGTTCGTGGAGATATTTAGATGCACTTCAACCCTTCTCACCACATCTTCGGATTTTAAGGATCGGAAAAGCCATCGCTGAAGCACCCTCGATTTGCCTCTTAAGGATAAGAGGCCACCCAACTTCAGTTTCCCGGTTGAATTGAGCATCCTGTGAGATGCCCACAAGTTCAAGGTCAAACTTACATACCTGGTCCTACTCGCTGCACATCAAGGTAAAAGGGATTTAACCCCCGCTTCGTCACACTCTTCCCACCTTTACCATGTCGAACCTCAAGGATCCCCTTTGCTCTAGAATTTGCATAATTGTAAAACCATTACATAATTAATTATCCCTCCATTCAAACTTAATTGATAGTGTCAATCATCTTAACAGTGAACCATAAAAATTTAATTGCATTGCCATTTAACTTGCCTTATATGTATATGTAATATTTATTCCTATTGAAGTATATTTTTATAGCTGTGTTTGAATATTCCTTGGCCTAGCAACTGTCTATTTAAAGCACTCTTAAAACCATGCCTTAATTTCGGTCGGCCAATAGGCCTGTGTGTGTATAACGGCATAGACCCGGTCATACCATGACACAGTACTTGTATCAATCTTATCACTTGTAGCATGTTAAGATGAGTCATTAAAACTAAAGAATTCACTGTTATCACTAGACATAGTAATCAAATAACTTATAACAGGACTGTCAAATGAAGTCACTACATGAAATAACAATGACTTCAAAAAGAATGAATGAGTTCTGATTGGATAATAGTAAATGATGCCATGTTTCATTGCACATTATAAGATAACAGAAAATGCTTACTGTGAGCAATACAAATTATTTTGAGGGAAATGGGAAATGAAACAGGTCTTGATCAAATGGATGATCTATCATTGGCAAGCGTGTAACATCTGGATCAAACAAGTGGAGAACTGGGTAAAAACTAGGAATCTCATGTTCTTCTATCAGTATGGGTTCTACAGGGGTCACTCCAACTGATTTCTTAGCATATCTCACTCACATTTGATCCTCTCAGGAAGTTTGAGAATGCTATGTTGTTGAATTTGAAATTTCTAAGGCCCTTTTGTGTAAACTTCTTGTTTTTGGCTTTACTTCCTCTCTGTGTGGCCTGATCTCTAGGTTCTTATCTGTCCATCCAATCTCTGTCATAAATGATGGTGCTAAGTTACACTCTTTCCTTATTTCTAGTGGTGTTCCTCAGAGTTCTTTCCCCCTGCCTTTTTCCTCCTCTTCAAGAGAAGTGTAGTGTACTTAGTATAGGTAGTTATAATCCACTCACTAATTCTAAATTGAATGGGAGAGTTTAGGAAAGCTCGAATGGGAAAGAGATGTGCTGGTAAGTTCAGACATCTGGCCTAGAAAGTAATGCATAGAGCTAATAGGGTATTGGGGTTTATTGGGAGGAGTCTAAGTAAGAGGAGTGCTGATGTCATTCTGAAACTGTGCCTGGCATTAGTTAGGCCTCATCTTGAATATGCAATGTAATGTTGGTTACCATGTTATAGGATTCATATTGCTTTGCTTGAGTCTGTACAAAGAAGGATGACTAAGATGATTGATGCATTGAGGAGCTTACCTCATAGTGAAAGGCTTAAGAAACTAAATCTTCATACAATAGAAAGGAGAAGAATTTGAGTGGACTTGATTGAGGTCTTCAAGGGGGGCAAAAGGTTATAATAGTGGAGACATGGGTAAGGGTCTTATTTTTAGCAAACGGGATAGGACACATAGCAATGGGTTTAAGCTGGACAAGTTTAGGTTTAGGAAAGAGATTGGTAGAAATGGGTTTACAAATTGAGTGGTGTGTGAATGGAATAGGCTCCCTACTTGTGTAATAGAAGATGTTTTAAGAGCTAAATTTATGGATGAGGATGCCAGGTGGGATTGAACTGAGTGATGAGAACAGGAACTGATTCATATAGGCTATATATTAGCCTTTTGAAGACTCCTTTTCTTATGTTCTTAACTTCCTCTCTCTCTTTAATACTCATGACTTTACAGTATTTTTTTTTATAATGAAATTCAAACATTTATATCTAATAACATTTGGGGTCTAGAAATTACTCTTAGAATGTTTTGGAAGGAGGGTGTTGAAGACCTGGATAAACTCCTCTGTTAGTAAAAAAAGTTGAGTATATTGTTCAGATGCTGCAGGTACTACTACTCAAAGCAGCTTTTTCAGATCTATGTAAGATTTCATCCTTATAAGGAACATCGTTCCCCTATCTTAAGAGGAGGGGGGGGGAGGTACTCATCTTTCACTACTTTCCTTGATAGAGTTGAATCAAAAGACTGTCTCATCAACAACCCTCTTCTCATTTCAAACTGCCATAAGGGTGCTGCACTCTCATCTACAGATAGATACTATCTTCGGCATTACTCTGAGTTACATGTATGTATGCCACCTCCACTCCCCCATCCATCCAATACCTGCCAGACTACCCATTCATACGATTACTGTAGAAATAGCGACCTCCAGGATGAGCTAAGTTGATAATTCCTTCTTTCCCTTCATAGCTAGAATATTGAGTTCTTTGCCTATAATATATTCTTCTGAATCTTATAAACCTGCCTCTCATTAAGAGGCAGAGACCAGTCTATTAACAATTGTCAAGGATATGTTGCCATTGGTTCCCTCTTCCTCATAATTTCTGCCAGGATCAACCAAATAAATCATTACAAAGCTGAGCTCGCTTTTGCATAGGCCAACAACACTCAGTTCATGATATGATGCTGCATTAATCCTGAGTCTCTCTCCCTGTGATAATTTAATTCCCCCCCATCCTAATATCAAAGTGCTAAAATAGCTCCCTATGGTACAAAGTTTAGCTTAAAGTTTCTTTATTTGTTCACTATCAGGTCCAACTTAAATTGTGGGACTTCTCCCACCCCACAAATACATTCATTTCACTGTCTTTATTCAATTGGTGCGACTTAGCTGCTGTTATGCCCACTGAAGTATCCTCTTGCCTTGATTTATGGGAATAGTGCACTACTGCTTTCCGCCTCATTCTGGTAGTGAAGTAAACATCTGCCTGCTGGCCCTATGTAGTGAAGTGACAAGGAAGCTGCTATGATCCCTATACACCAAATACACCTCCTTTAACAGTACACAATGGGGCCTGACTCGCTCCTCTCTCCAGCAGTACTTCCACCCCATTGTCCAACCCTTTTTCTTTGAGCAAACAGTATCCATCCAATATTTTCCCCATACTTTAATTGTAATTTGGTGTGACTTTTAAATACTATTTTTCCAAGTACTTACAAATTAAAATTGCTTTTAGGCCAAGTGTATCAATAGCTCCCTAATTTCATTCTTAAATATTTAAGGATCTAATGTCATTACCTTTAGGACATCCCCTAACCTTTAACACCTCTTTGTTGCTTTTCCATCTTTTCTGGTTGCTTTTAGTTATTTTCTATAAAATGTGAGAATTCACTCTTGATTAGATATCTGCTTGCTGCTACAATTCAATTAAAACCAATCCCATCAAGGTGTGAAACAGGGTCTATAGACTATAAATCAAATGGTCTAATCACTCAAAGGGTTTTCTATAATACCATGAGAGAAGCAAATATCTAAGCTGAAATATTTAAGAGGGCAGAAAGAGGTTTTCAGAAAATTCAAATTTACCATAAATAGTTGTAAACCAGTAGACTGGAATAAATCCTACTGTTGGTAGCTTGTTTTTGTTGTTTTTTTAACTTGAGCACAATACAAGACCTCCATTTTTATAAGAGAAATTTTACTTTTAAGGTCATTTGAAAGCCTATTAAACATAAGACACTTTGTTTTTTATTCAATGATTTGGTTTAAAGTTGGGTTGTATTATATTTTGTTTTCTTTATTTGATCATGTATATAAATTTGGAAAGACCTATGAAAAAAAAATATTGCAACAAAATGTTAAGCAGTTATAAATAAATTGAGAATAGGAATTCTAGTTTGATTTTTCCCCCATGCAAAACATAACTAGTTGTTAGATTGGAGGCTTCAGAATTAATGGTACCTGTCAAAGGTGGAGTAATACTTTATTTGAACAGGTAGAAGGTTCAACCACACAGCAACATCCTTAGATACTTCTATGGTGATCTAATTTTATAGTAATACCCATACACTCCAGCTTTTTCTGGGTTTGGATTGGTGAACTGGGCATAAAGTGAATTACTTTGGATCTATCTAACAATTACTATAAATGATGAGCTTAAGCTCTGTGCCAAGTTCTTTTTCTCTGAAGTCCAATTAGATTTACAAAGTAAGAGTGCCCCACCCCACATTCCTGTCAATATTTTAAATATTGCTATATCAAGTCAAATTATTCATTCCCTTTAAAAATAAAATGGAATTCATTAAACTTATAAGATTCCAACCAGAATTAGTCTTATCCCTAGAGTAAAAGAATTAAGTTCAGTGGCATCTCTCTTTTGAGATTTACTCTCTCAACCTACTTCAGAGGTGGATGCTCCCTTCAGGCTAATCCTACTGACAAGTGCCAGGGCAGTAGCTTTCAGGGTTCATGAAGTAGACTATTAGCCAAAGATACAAGTAAATCTGTCATCTGACTTTTTCAATGTTTCTTATTCAGTGGAGCAAATTCTCTATCACTCCTAAATTTCTGATACAGGAAAAAAAAGTGTATGCTACTATGGCCTGGATAGGGCCATTATTCAGAGAACAGACATGAACGACTTTCCCGACAAGGCAGAAAATTGATCCAAGCAGGATTGGAAGAGTCTAACATCATTCATCAGTAGCTTGAGATTTTTTGGGGTGAGTAGGTATGATTGATTCTTATATTTCAGGTACATAATCTTGCATTAAGATTCATCCTCATATATTCTAGATGATAAGCAACAGATATATTGACAACAATGCCCTCAATGGTTTTCACATTAAATTATATAATACTTTTGCATAAAATATACTCAGATTTATTGAGTTTATTATCACTCCAAAATAAGAGCAGGTAGCCTTATGGGATGGCATACAGGATCAATAGAAACACCAAATGGACTATTTTTTTTTCAAGCCTATCTGGCAACGGCCTACCAGGGCAGAAGTCGCCGTACTCATATAAAAGCCTTCTACTAAGCTATATTAACAAAACAAATAAATATGTAATTAACAAATAACAAAGATAAAAAGGTAAGGCTAAAATAAAACAAAGAAAAAGAAAAAAAATGTAACAAGAAGGAAGAACGCTTCAGCATCAGGGTTAGGCCCACCTCCCCCTGGCCAAATCAACTAAGAAAACAAATCTATCAAAGAAAGGTTCAAAAGAAAAATACAGAGGGAGAGGAATTAAAGACTGGTTGCAGTATATTTTTAATAACTATGAAGAAGAAATGTATGAGCAATGGAATGAAAATAAAGAATAAACTAAAGCTCAAAATAAGGGAGGAAAGAAGTAACCATTAGACATTTGTGAAAATTTAAAAAAAAGGAAAAGTATAGATCAACCCTCTTGCTTCTAGAGTCAATAGAAGTATGAAAAGATCTAGCAGATGGCCACATCATGGGAATATATACTAGGGAAATAAGGCTAGTATGAGGGAGGACTAGGAATTCAGTGGGAAATTTAGATTTGTATCCTATTAAGAACCTTCAAATGGAGCTTAGTGCATCTCAACTTACTATATCCTGCTGCCTCAGATAATGTGGGAAAGGTATATTTATAGTTATCAAAAATATACACAAGAGACACAAAAGGTCCTTAGATACTACCAGGTAGAACTAGATTGACACCTGGGATTAAAGGACATATCAACAATATCATTACCTTCTTGGGGACAAAATCATGTGGCAGAATTTGAGAAGACTCATCAGCTGCTGGTTCAAGGCTGGTAAGGAACCTGCACTCATGACCAGCAGAGGAATCTAGCGGAGGATCAAGCAACTCTTCCTTTATGTCAATTGCCTCAATAACTTCCTCCTTAAAAGAAATTTTATTATGGAAAATATAATAAGTGATTGATGTTAGTCCATCTTACTGAGCAAAATAAGATTAATTATTGAAATAAATCATTCATATATCATTTAAAAAATTAGGTTTGAGACCATAGAAAAATAGTTTAATTTCCTTGTGACATAAAAGCTCAAAACACTTCATACAAATACACAGCACTTGTATATTTAATACACATAAATTTCATTGTAAATAGATAGAGGAGGCCCAGAGGCTCATAAACTACTACCAATCATTCGTACAAAAGTGTAATCAAAGATTTGGTAGGGTTTTTAATGCCCTCCCTTCTTAATGGGGACCTACAATTTAATGTGGAAGACAAACCCTAAATATCTACAGCATGTGACTGCTATTTGGCACTCAAACCAAATCAGGACTATCCCACAATTTACCACACCAGATGAGGTTTAGCTTTAGTCACATAGTAAGTATTGTTGTTCACTGATGGCAGTCAAGCTCTATTTCAGTGGATACAGCATTGGTCTTTTAACATTGCAGGACTGGGTTTGATGAACATGAGCAGACACAAACGTCATTGCACACAAGAGATCTAGCACGATGGTGAACTACTACCACCACTACTACTAAAGGCAGTAGCACTCAAACAAAACCTTTTAAATTTATAAATATTTTGGACAAGTCCTACCTCCTTCAGAAACAAGACCATTCATAAAGAAACCCATGACCAGTATCATGTATCAGACCCATTCCTTAAAACATTCGCTACTGCTT
Organism: Ceratothoa steindachneri; assembly: GCA_963969495.1. Classification (NCBI taxonomy): domain Eukaryota; kingdom Metazoa; phylum Arthropoda; class Malacostraca; order Isopoda; family Cymothoidae; genus Ceratothoa; species Ceratothoa steindachneri. The sequence goes on from OZ018334.1 coordinate 23,305,721, forward strand.
TTAGAATCTCAGCCACTACATTGATACCCTGTGGATTACATCAGACAACCATTTGTGCCCCTTGTTGTCTGTTGATATTTTTCTTATTTGAAAATTATAAGAAAAATACATTTTTGACTACTAATTATGATTTTCATTGCTCTGCCGGGGGCAGAAGATGGTTACCTATTTAACTAAGATTTTGCAGAGGCTATTTTCTCATGCATGCGCAAGTTTTTGTCTCTATTAGAATATGGAAGTTGGAAAAAATGTAAAATTGATCCACCCTAATGCACATCCTGGAATATAGCCTTCAGTTATTGAGTAAAGAAGAGGGATTTACAACCCCTTTGAATAACTCTTGAATTCAGCAATTATTTTAGCAGCTTCCAACTCTCCCAGGCTATTGAAGTTAATCAATCCTGAGTGCAGAAGTTAAGAATTTTTCTCATTTGGCAGCTATGCTCAAAACATCATCTATGCAAGCTGCCTTCCCATTTTTCAGAATAGTCAGAAAACAATTATACCACTTGTATACACATCTCTTCTATACTCACATTATACAGCTTTTGCCTTCTTCACATGTCCATCAGAAAGGGGGTGCCTCATGAAAACCTTTAGACCTGTTACCTAGATGAGCCCCTTTCTATACCAGCTTTTCACCTATTTTCCTAGTTGGCAGCTGATTTTGATCTTGTATAGACGAGTCATCCCAAGGGTTTTTCGACCTAAATATAACCTAACCAATTCCATATTAGGTTGGTTAGGTTATATTAAAGTAAAAAAAAAAATTAGGATGCCTCATCTTTATAAGACCCCCTGATTTTGCCAGCTGGTTGTTAACCAGCTTTCACACATTTATCACTGGTTGGGTAAGGTAAGGGTAAGGCAAGGCAAAGAAAAAGAAAGGGAAGAGTGAGGGTGGCGCACCCATCACTCCCTCAAAGCTCAGAGTGGAATAGGAGGATTTAATCACCTGGAAAACATTCCAAGCATGTAAGTTGACCTTCTCGCAATCATTGTCACATTCCAATAACCTGATATTGCCAGAGCTGTAATGAAAAATTAACTAAAAAACAGCAGAGTGGACTGAATTCACAATACACAAAGAAAACTCCCAATCCAACTTCACACTTGAGCAATTCCATTCCTTCTACCAAGCCATCTCGTATTTTAACAATCGATTAGTAAAGCAAGAAATATATTGCATAGTGATAATGAAAATGCTTCACCCCCAATTTCACACATGAAATTAATAACTTCATAAAACAGATCCAGACAAAATGAAAGCCCACATCCCAATAACTTGAACAAACAGGGTTCCCACAGGAATATGAATATGAAAAAAAAAACTGACTTTTACCTGACTTTTACCCGACTTACTTTTAAAATTACCTGACCATTAAATTAATAATTTGCTACTACCTATTATGAAATAATAATAGGCATATAGTAAACTTTCAAGAATAACTATAAAAAAAGCATTTCAAAAAGAGAATAAAAAAAAAACTACATGAAGGCCCTCCCCTTACCCATATTGTAATCGAATTTTTAAAAAATTAGCAACTTAAAAATGCTACAGGATCCTTTTTGTGTGTGTTTTTTTCGTGTTATGTATATATATTTATTTCTAGAAAAAAAAATTATAAATAACATAAGGATATAGATATTACAATTGATTTTACAAAGCTAAAAATATTTTAAAAAGGGAAATTTTCCTTTTTTTTGGGCTTCAGCTATTTTTGAATCAAGCTCTGACACTTCACGTTCTCATTGACATTTAAAACATTCTTTTTCTTCTTGGAGAATTTTTAATTCATTGAGAACTTTCTTCTTATCAACTTCTTTTTCTTTTTCCACATTATTTTTTTGGGGTTTTTGCTGCTCTAAGTATATACTATACCTTTTCCTTGAAATCTTACCATAGTTAATCATTCGATTATTAATATTGATATTTTGAAGACCACCATAAAATTTATATGAATTAATTACTTGCCTTTGGGAGATCAATGAATTTTCTAATTGATTTTCAACAAGAAGAGATTTATTTATGAAAAATTAGCAATATTTGGAAGACTTTATAAACATTACAATATTGGTTATCACTTTTTAATATTTCAGAAAAAAAATTGTCTATTCTTCCTTCTTCTGTGAATGCATCTGTAGTTTGGAAATTCTGGAATTTTTCTTTAAATTTCGTATGGGCCTCATCACAAAGTTGTATAGTGTTTTTGGCATCTTCAGCAATGGTATCACTAATTCTGTTACTTGTATATAAAACATCTAATGCAACATTAAATCTTTGAATGGCAAATCTTTTTTTTGTCTCTTATTATACATAGATCTAGAGAAGAAAGTCCTCTAGTCATTTTATATCCTAAAGGACTTTTGTCTAAATGTTTTTTAACAGTAGCAACAAATATTCCTCTACATTCAGCCTTAAAATTATTACTTGCATTATGGATGATAGAATCTCTAAGATTCTGCAAATATTTATTCACTCTAAAGCCAATATCTAATCTATTGATATCTAGAAGATTTTCAATTTCTGTTAAATCTATTTTAATTAAACATGTTCCATAAAATTGTAATACTGATGGCTTCACAAACATCACTAGCTCATTTAAATTACTGTATAAAAATGGTCCTAAAGAAAGAGGTGACTGAAACTGCTTCAGAAAAAATGGCATTCATACGAAATAAGTCTAAAGAAAGCCAAATTGCTTTGAAGAAATGCACCATTTAGCATTTTTTTTTATATTTATAATAGGTTTTGTATCAGCAAGTTTGATAGGTTCAAAAAAAGCCCAAGTTCATCAAATATTTCCAGATATCAATCTATGCAATCAATATTTTCTGTCCATCTAACTGAACAGTATTTTTAGGAAACTTTGTACAGCTGTCAGTGATGTTCTTAAACTCTGCTCTGCTAGAAAGAGCTTCATTAAAAACAAAATAAATCTCTCTTAAAAAAGATTCTAGATGCCATTTTTCTTTTAGAAATCCCATTTTTACCACACCATTTACTATGTGGAGCCCACAAACTCCAATTTCAATGAGCTGTTTCCTAACTGATGTAAACTCCTGCTCTTGGATCTTCATAAAAGATAAATTAACATTTGGTCCATCCATGCTGATTTGTAACATTTTTTACAAGAAGCATTTTAATTCCTTCAAGGAATGACTTTTACCAAATTGTCAACAGTAGATTTATAAAAAAAAAACCACTGGTAATGTATTCTGTTTCAACTCTGATTGTTACATCATTAAAATACTTTATGTGAATATCCATTTGGTTTCTATGGGTTATTTTGTTAACACATTCATCAAATAAAATAATAAAATCCTGATATTTTAAAATTCTTTCCTTTAAGCCTTCATTAAAGTAAGGAACAATGCCATGATTTATATGATATGTACATTTACTACTTCCTAATTGGAATTGTTTAGCAATTTGACTGTCAAAAAACATCATTTTAAAAGTCTTGGAAACATCCAAATTTGAATTCATTGAAGATCTCTTCATGACCATACACATAGCCCATATTATTTCTGCTCTGGTAACATCTGAAATGTCGAGTGAGGCCTTCAGTGAGTGATGACTGCTTTAAGCATGTATTGCTTGTTGATGCAGTAGAAAAGATGTAGAAGACTCAGGAATGGAATCTTAGCTAGTCTTTTGACTGGTTGCAGATGCAGAATAAAAATAAATTTAATGAGGGAGTTATTGATCTAGCTGTTACACTTTCTATGTTTTTTTCAATTTCATATGATTAACTATAACTCTTTTTCCCATATTACTCAAGTTGTGTTTTTGAAACACAATTTACAGTAAGCTAGTTTAATGTCTGTAGCAACACTACCTAACAAACCAGAAAATTGAGGGAATTTTCAGCAATTAACCACTGATTATTAAAATATATTTCTGAAAAAAAGAAGAAAAAAACTTAATATTTATAAAAAAACTACAAAACTCAAAGTCCCTCAAATTGTAGACTAATCTACACCCCCCCCCCCCCAAAAAAAAATTACTCAACTTTTTTATAAATTTGCATAAATTACCTGACTTTTTCTTAAAAAAATGACTATCTCACTGAAATCCAAAAAACTGACTTTACCCAACCTGTGGGAACCCCTGACAAATATATGCCCTTAACAGACAAATCAATAATTTGTATGCTAAACATGAAAACTGGAAACAATACCTCTAACAAGTAACCATAAAAGAAATAGCTCCCTATTGGTAAACAACAAAAATACACCACACATTCAACATGCATGAATGTCTTCAGCAGAAGCAACAAATTCTTAGCCCAACTGAACAATGGAACCTGTTTATAACTCACTACTTCAGAGTCAGCCAATTAACCACTAATTGAAAAAAAAGAAAACAAATGAATTACAGACACCCAATATCCTCATTTTCTTCCACAAATCAACCATCACTCCCTTTACTCATAACACAAAAATTCAAACTACAATTCGCATCTTACTCCATGGGCAACCTCACCTACTCAACTTATGGGTGTCAGATTAGGCCTACACATGACCTAAGCTCAACACACAAAACCACCTTGAAAGCAAGTCAGAAGTCAAAACCCTCAGAACATTTATAAATAACTTTGGACAGCATAAAGAAACTGAGAATACTATTCACAGACAGTTCATCAACACAAGAAAGAGAGAAACTATTAGAATTTTGTGAAAATTAAAAAAAAAAGAAGGAAAAATATAGACCAACCCCTTTGCAGAGTAAATAGAAGTATGAAATGATCTACCAGATGGCCACATCATGGGAATATATACTAGGGAAATGAGTCTGGTATGAGGGAAGACTAGGAATTCATTGGGAAATTTAGATTTGTATCCTATTAAGGACCTTCAAATGGAGCTTAGTGCATCTCAACGGACTATATCCTGCAGCTTCAGATAATGTGTCAAAAGTACCTTTATAGTGATCAAAAATATACACAAGAGACACAAAAGGTCCTTAGATACTTCCTACAATATCTGGGATTAAAGGACATATCAACAATATCATTACCTTCTTGGGGATGAAATCATGTGGTAGAATTTGAGAAGACTCATCAGCTGCTGGTTCAAGGCTGGTAAGGAACCTGCACTCATGACCAGCAGAGGAATCTAGCGGAGGATCAAGCAACTCTTCCTTTATGTCAATTGCCTCAATAACTTCCTCCTTAAAAGAAATTTTATTATGGAAAATATAATAAGTGATTGATGTTAGTCCATCTTACTAAGCAAAATAAGATTAATTATTGAAATAAATCATTCATAGTAATATAAATCAATGAGATAATATCATTTAAAAAATTAGGTTTGAGACCATAGAAAAATAGTTTAATTTCCTTGTGACATAAAAGCTCAAAACACTTCATACAAATACACAGCACTTGTATATTTAATACACATAAATTTCATTGTAAATAGATAGAAGGTTGCATTTTTAGAAGCTTTCTTTACAATTCAATATTCATCATAATTTTTGAAGTGCTAGTTTGATTTGGCTATGTAGTTTTGTTAATTTGTCCAAATAATATGTTTGTATTTATTAATTTTTCATTGCGAATATAAAGGGTGGTTTTCTCTTGTTTTCTTGTGATACTGTAGATGACTGAGGGTGAGAACAAAGGTGAAAGTGAACATGAATCTTGGACTGTTTGTACTGCATGTGGAGTGATAGGAATAGAGACTAGTGGCATTGTATTTGGGCTGTGAAAGTATGTAGTGGATTTAGAAAGGATAGCTAGGTTGGAGCAGTTAGTCACCGAGCTTAGGAAGGATCTCAGCACTAGGTCCAAGGATAGTTCTGAGGATGATAAGGTTAGCCCATTTAGGTTAGCTAGGAGTAGGGCTAGTGGAAATAGTTGTGAGTGGAAGATGGTAAAAGGAAGGAAATGGGGAGCTAGTTAGGCATCTCCTGTTCCAGTATTAAGGATTTTTTTTTTTAATTTGCCCATCTGGCGATTGCTTACAATGACATAAGTCGCTGTAATTAAAATTCTAGCCTAGTACTAGGCTATTCTAAATTTCATACAAAAACAAAAAAATTAACAAAAAACTACAAGATGGAAGCATGTTACAACATCTGGGGAGGCCCACCTTCCTCTGGTGCAGGAACATGCGACCTACAACAAAAGAATAAAATAAAATACCAGGATAGGCAAAGTGCACAAAGATCACCAAGTCTGAGATATTACAACAAGAATATGCCTAACAGTCTGGCTCGCATGCGAACCTCCACCAAGAAAAGGGAGGGGGGCACACCAAACCTCAACAAGGTCACAAATCTGGGGTTTTGGAAGTATGGGGGGCAAAGCTCATTAGATCCTGCTACTACTTGCCCCTCCCAGGGGGTTTGCCCAGTCTAGCAGTCCCCACAGGGAGCCGCAGTCTAGGTAGTACTGCCTCTATGAACTTTTCCTGGTATTGATGGGCCGCTGAGAAAGAAGAGGGGGGTGAGGGGTAAACTCCCTCTCTACTGGGCCTAGATGGGCACCTGAGAAAGAAAAGGGAAGGCGCCTCCTTTTAGGTTGAGAAGAAACCCTTTTAACCCATATATATGGTTGGAGGGAAGCCCATCCGCAGATATACTAAGAAGTGAATAGTGGGTTCTGGCAAATGCATGGAGAGCTGCCTCTAAGTGAAGCCTCATCCTCCCGAGGGGCCAGGAAGGGCGAAGTAGTCTTAGCTACTCCTCGTACACTACTTAGCAAAATAAGAGCACGATTGTCCTTTATTAAAATATTTTTAAAAATAGGATGAGGTGAATGAAATTTCCATGGTACATAAAGGCATGCATTTACCCTATTTGATGAAGATTTTATATTATACAATTGTATATTCAAGAAATTATACAAAATAAACTAAGTTAAAAATAAATTGACACATGCAAAATAAGAGAGCCTACTACTAGAATATATTAAAAAACAAATAATATATAACAAATAAGGATAAAAAATACAACAAAAAAAGAAAAGGCAACAAGGAAGCGAGATACGGCATCAGGGGTAGGCCTGCCTTCCCCCGGCCCTGGAACATAGGACCTACAACAGTCAAATAAAGTGGAGGAGGCCATCCTCCTCCAAAAGGTCATATAGTTCACAAGTCATTGTGCACAAAATAGTCCCAAGTACAAGGGACAAGCGGTAGTGAACTCATTCATCCCAGTACCAGGACAGGTAATGTGGGCGAAGATCACCCAGACCTGGACATTCAACAAGAAGGTACCGAACAGTCAGGGGGACAATGCAGTCATGACAATAAGGCGAGCGCTCCATCAAATAGCGATGCGTCCCTCAAGTGTGTCCAATTCGGAGATAACAGAAAGCAATCTGAAGCCTTCCCGGCATTCGGGGGTAGGTCCATGGGAACAGTCGCGGTGCAATGGCATGCAACTTTATGTTCCCTTTGACCATCTCCCATTTTCTTAAGCAGCCCGGAGAACTGCCAGGATTCTTGCCATGTAATTAGTGTGAGAAAGAGCCAAATGCTGGCACTTCCTCATTCCCTGCAGTTCCTACATGTCCAAGAAGCCAGCATAAGATAATCTTAACATCCACATGGCTCGCTAAATCTGTCAATCATAGATATCATGAACCAGGGGATGCAGAGATTCTAATGCCTCAAGAGCACTCAAGGCACTTTGTGAGTCGGTATAAATCACAATCCAGTCTTCCAACTGGGCACAGTGCATTATCTTCCATACTGAGCAGTGGATTGCAACCAGCTCGGCCATGAAGACAGACGCAGTGCCTGGCAGAGCCCCATTGACTTCAAACAGAGGGAATACAATGTGGAAACCCACCCCCACTTGGGACTTGGAGCCATCTGTATACACTGGCACAGTTTCAACATGACACAAAGTGTGTTTCACAAAGGCTGAACACAATACTCCCGACGCTGTAGAAGCTTTGGGAGCAGAGGCATGGGAATAAATAGTCAAAGGTGGTACCCTATAGGGCCAATAAAGAGAGGATACTCATAGAAGAAGTTGGGTGCATGAAGGAAAATGGGACTGAACTACCTTGCTCAGGACCTGTCAAAGTTCAAGTCAACACACTGAGCCAGACCTTCCCTATCTGCACTTGAGATGGGAGAACATGCTGTTCCTCTGATCATGTGTAACAGTTTACGCAGGGGACCTCCTGTGAAGGACAAGCATGGGACAGGACTAAAGGTAATATCCACTCTATTATGAAAAGATTAGAAGATAGGAATCTATGACCAAATGAAATAAAAAGAGAAATGAAAGTTCAAAGTAAGAAAGGAAAGAAAAAACACAATCATTACATTTTGAGAAAGTATAAAAAAGTTAAAATATAGACTAAGTACCCACTTGAAGAGTCGAAAGAAATAAGAGAGGATCTAGCTGAATGACATCATGAGACTAACTAACAGGGGAGGTCTTGACCCATAAGAGAAACAAAAGTTAAATGATATTAGACAGACAGAAATGAAGATAGGATAAGAGAAGACTGGGAATTTAATGGGAATTGTAAATTTGTATCCTATTAAAGACCTACACAAGAGACACAAAAGGTCTTTAGATACTACCAGGTAGAACTAGATTAACACCTGGGATTAAAGGACATATCAACAATATCATTACCTTCTTGGGGATGAAATCATGTGGTAGAATTTGAGAAGACTCATCAGCTGCTGGTTCAAGGCTGGTAAGGAACCTGCACTCATGACCAGCAGAGGAATCTAGCGGAGGATCAAGGAACTCTTCCTTTATGTCAATTGCCTCAATAACTTCCTCCTTAAAAGAAATTTTATTATGGAAAATATAATAAGTGATTGATGTTAGTCAATTTTAATGAGCAAAATAAGATTAATTATTGAAATAAATCATCCATAGTAATATAAATCAATGAGACTATATCATTTGAAAAATTAGGTCTGAGACTATAGAAAAATAGTTTAATTTCCTATAACATAAAAGCTTGAACCACTTCATACAAATACACAGCACTTGTATATTCAATACACAAAATTACATTGTAAATAGATAGAAGATGCCCGGGGGCTCATAAATTACTACCAATCATTCACATAAAGTGTATCAAAGATTTGGAGGGGGTATTTAATGCCCTGCCTTCTTAATGGGGGCCTACAGTTTGATGTGGGAGACAAACCCTAAATATCTACAGTATGTAGTTGCTATTTGGAAGTCAAACTTTATCAGGACTCAATCCAGCAGCTTACCACACCTGATGAGCTTAAAATTAGTTAAATAGAAATGGTGTTTTTCACTCATCAGTATTTTTTTTAATAAAGGCATCCATCTGTCAACTTTCACCAAGGGCATAAAGTCCTATAATAACACAGGTAACGAATTTTTACTTTTTTTCTGCTGCCCTAAGTTTAAGACCTGTTCTTGGGTAACTTTGGGTCACTGAGTTTAAAAAATGACTAGTTTTGTTTCTATCACGTCAGGGTTTTTTTCTCTATGTGCTGGTCCACATTGGACCCACTCATAGCTATATGAAATATTATAGCTAATCAATTATTTGTTATATTAATTCATCTATCAATTGTGACATCTATTTTTCTACAGTATCTATTTAGAGACCTAAAAATATAAATATAATGTATCTAAGTATATTATTTTCTCTCTTTTCCGGTGGATTTTATGAAATAACAGAGGAGTTTAGTACCATGGATTCATTACGAAGGAAATGTTTTAATTCCCCTCTTGTTGCTATATTTATTTAGAGTACCAAGTTAGAGAATGAACATTAGTGAGTTTGTGAAAAGAGCATACATGGCTTAATTTAAGCTTAAAATTGGAATCAGGATAAAACGTAGGCCCCGAACAATGTATGTAAAGCATTTGTCGAAAATCTACGCCAATAGACAAAGGGCACAAGGAAACAACTATCATTTGGCATTCATATGGTATGGCAGAGGCAAAAGAATCATGTAGATTCTTGCTACTTTTGCCTCACAAAGACTTCTGGTTATAACAAGAAAATTTGACAGAAATTAAGTTATCCAAATCTGGATTCAGCAATTCAGCCTGTGCTTCACTCAGCATGAAATATCAGGATGCATTTTCACAGAAGTACCTTCACTAGAAAATGAAAGTGATATATGTGAATCAGATGAAAATCATGAACATGACAGTGATACAGACTTTATCATTAACCAAAGAATGTGAAAACTTCAACTAGGCAGAACGGAATGATTTAATTAGAAACTTAGGCCCATCAGAGTTATCAGAACTGTTAGCTTTTCTTATGTTCTTATGTTCTTATATGTTGCAGAAACAAACAAAAGTAAAAATTTTATCGCAATAGGGAAAAAAGATCTCTTAGCATTCTTTAAAACTGAATAAGATTTTGTTTAGTGTTGTGACGTGGTAGGACTGTTAAACGCAATAGGTGATCCATAATATGATCCTAATGAATGGAGACTCTATTTATAGTTCAAATAAGTCTAAAATGTGTATTACACCATAATGGAGACTTGCTTGGTGCGATTCTTATTGGTCACTGTGCACCTAAAAGAGAAGAATGAACACATAAAAGTATTAGATTTACTCAAGTATGATGAACACAAATATGGGTCACATGTGTGGATCTGAAAATGGTCAATTTTTTACTTGGCTAGCAAGGAAGGTTTACAAAATATCCATGTTTTCTTTGTTTATGGGATAGTTGAGCGCCAGAAACTCTAGCCAGTTTGAAAAAGGTTGACAGTTGGAGAGAAGAATATCATACACTAACCACCGGTTGAGCAAGAGAAAATCATCTTCCCACCCCTTCATATTAAGCTACGACTAATAAAACAATTTTTCAAAGCTCTTAATGTGGAGGGTGACTGTTTCAAATTCATATGTACAACATCTCCTGGCCTAAGTTATGATAAAATAAAGGCTGATGTTTTTTGATGGGACACAAATCAGAAGGTTAATGAAATGCCAAAACTTTCGAGCTTAATGACTGACATAGAAAAAAAAGCATGGGCTGCATTTGTGGCTGTTGTGAAAGGATTTTAGAAGAGTAAAAAGGCTGTAAACTACAAGGATTTGGTGGAGACATTTCAATGAATTTCCTGCTAATCTTGCAGATAAGAGCAATGAACATTGCAAGCACTTTTATCAAGATATAAAGGTTATGGAGGAAAGATATCAAGGCTGATGGAACGCATACATGATGGCCTTTGAGGACTTGATATCTTCGGTGGGTGGGGCGAGGAAGCTTCAGAGGTGGGGTCCCTCATTTGGAGGCTCCTGCATCGCTAAGTCGCCATGTTCAGCCTTGGATGGGGAAATGGGAACCCAAGCTCCCTTGGAGTCCTCAAAGACTGTCTCCTAACTACCTTCAAGAGTTTGCTTTCTGTGAGTCTAACAACTTGGTGGAGGCTCACAGCCATTTTTCCCTATGGAAAATGGTCATTTAAGTGGTTTTAGTTGAGGCAGAGAGCGAGCCCTTTGAGTCACCAACTCTAACAGGGAATGGCCCATGGGGGCAAAAACTGCAGAAGGGTTCTGAAGGGGCATGGCAGCTACTGTGTCCATAGGCCTGAAAGTGGGCCAGGAGCAGATGTTGCCTGCTTAACTTTTGGAGCATAGAAGGTCACAGGCCACACAGGGTATGACAGAACCAAGTCCTTAGCCTCATGAAAAGAGAGACCATCCACAGCCTGAACAGCCAGGACATACTTCTCCATGAAATACATGCCACATTGCTTTGAAGAGGCAGGGTGCGGTTGTCCGCAATTGACACACACGGCCATATATGTACAGGCTTGGAGCAACTTACACAAATTTCAATAAACCCAACTTCAACTTTGCTCATCTACAGGAGCAATTTGTATGATTGAAATGGTGGCAGTAGCAAGAAGATTTGATGCAATAGCAATACAAACCATCAGCATTAGGGTGGTCCAAAAAACTGAAAATGATCTTACTTTCTCTCCACAGAGTTAATTTAATACACCTAATGAAAAGGAATTACATGTAAAATTTGGTCTATCTCATCATTTAAGGGTTGTCTCACTTTTTCTTCATCAGATTGGTCTTTGAGGGTGTCAGGATGGCCATTCGGTGTTCATGAATGAGACGGAAGATTAATTGTTTCTGATCCTCATCCTTTATCAGCGTCGCATTGTACATTTCTGCCAGGGCCACTCCTCGTTCACCACTCTCAGGCTTTGGCTTTGGCCTGAAAGTCTTTGTACAGCTTGTTGCCCTTCTAAGCCAAAGGATCCATCTTCAGGAAGCCCTGCTTCGCTTCCTGGGCTCTGCCTTTCTTCAGGATGTCAAAAATACAATGCAACCTTTTGGTGAAGGCATCAAGGCAGATGTCCCCCATGTCTTCCAATTTTTGCCCAGCATGGGTGATCTTCGGTCAGATTTTCCATCTTTATCCAAGTCAGACTCTCGGCCTTCATCTTGTCTGGAACCCAGTCATCCAATAGGAAAAGGCTAAACCAAGTCTTCCACCAAATATCAGAGATGCCGTTTTAGGGCATTGTTTGAGGTTGCAGTGACGTTTATCTGGTTTGTGTACTTCTTGAGTTCAGTCAGCATCATGATGTTGTATGAGGCATGGGATGACAGAGGAGTTTCATGCCAAAAGAAGAAATACACCAGGGCAATGAACAGCACCATTCCAGTCATATTCCGCTCCTCTTGTTTCATTGTCTTTAACTGGTGTCAGAAAAGGAACATCTTGAAGCAGTAGATGCCCTTTGTCATCCACCTTGTGCGGTGGATGGAACCAGGGGTATAAAATGATGGTTGAGTCATTATGCCCACTCCGAGGAACAAGGCTGTGAGCTGCAGGAACTCGAAGTAGTCATTGCACAGACACCTTGTTGGATCAGCCAGGGAAAATGCTAGGTAATCTGGGAGCGGAGCTGCTCCAGATGTTTTTCAAAAAGGGTATCTTCAGCCACTGTGTACTCTTGCTGCTTGATGGTCAGCCACTCCTTCTGGAAACGCTTGAAAAGGGCAACTTCCGGACATCCAGTGAACCCAAAGATGACTCGAAAGATATCAGAGAGAACAATCTCTAACACATGATGGTGGCACGAACCAGTGTGGAGTTCAGTGTTGCTTGCAGTTGTATTGAAGACCAATCCAACTACTTTGTCAGAAAATCTTCAAAGACCCAAGCAATTTCAGACATGCTGCAACCCGAGCTTCTCCAGTACTTCAGGCAGCACTTGGAAGACCCAGCAACTTCTCAAATCCTCAACTAGATGCCAGAACTGCAACCCTCTCTAGCGTCTTCCCTCCTATCGCCTGCAGCTTTTTCCCATCTTAATGCAGGAGAAGGGGATCAGCTGCTTGAAAGTTCTTCCAGGCTTTTTCATCTTGGATTTGGCGTGTGTGACAATGGAACAATGTCAGATCAGAAATATCATTGCCCAGGGCCTGTGCAACAGCGCCAGTGATGAATGCCACACCACGATCTCGGAGATTGACTCGATCCAAGGCGCTGACAACCAGCAGATTTGAAGATGTTCTTGGGCCTCTTCACAGAAGGATCAGATGCACAGGCTAAAGTTGAAGGTTGGTAGTCATCTTCAGCCTGTGACCCCTGATGATGTGGAGCTGGAACTGAAGGCAACAGCAGTCCCTTGAACTTGGGCCTGTCATTCGTCAATCTCCGCTTGAGAGCAGCTTCCTGTGCCTGGCCTCAACTCCAGATTTCTTCACGTTGATCCTTGCAATGCTGCACAAGATATCATCACAGTACATTTTGAGGAACTCCTTGTCTTCTTCGTTAGTCATGGTCTGGAGGGCATTGCTTGTGGCAACATCGAAGAGATCCTGAAGATCATCCAGGAACATCTTCTCTATGACATGGTTCGACTCTCACCCATGAGTCCTGTGTTTCTTGAGTGTATGGTATTCATCATGGATTCCTCAATGTTTCCCGACACAAACATCCACCAGCTGTGTCTGGATCCTGGCCCTCTCCCATATGGAAGATGGAACAGGTATGACAGCTCATCCCGCTTACTTAGAAGATGGGCACATGACAGGGAATCAACAGGCTTCCTGAGAAGCCAACACTCAGGCTTGAACGAATACTGATTGCCATAACCTGAAAATAAGAATAAAGAAAAGATTAAAAGTGGGGTGACTTCTGAATATCATTGTTTGTGATGAAATTTTGCACACAGGGAGAGGAATGCAACACAAGAAAAAAGCAGTGGTGTGGAAAAAGGATCAGTGCACTGTAAAATTTTACCCCCATTTTATGGACTACCCTAACCAGCATGTATCGGCTCAGGAAGTATATCACGAATGAAGGCAATGAAGTGTAGTGGTGAGTCTCACACACAGACACTCCCCATTTTCATGCCATTTGTGGTAGATTGCGGTGTCACCTGCACTTGCAAGCCAATGAGTTCACCACATTTGCCAGAAGGCTCCCTTCTGAGAAATAGGTGACCTTCAACTCTCTAACAGTCAACTTAGCTAATAGTATCCTCTGATTGAACAAGTTGCCTTTGGCCAGGATGCTGCCATCAGTAGAAGAATGACTAAGAAACATTTGAAAATGATTCTTAGTAAAGGGGAACCAACCTCCTCAAGGTTCCACTCACCACACTTGCAACTTTGATCTTAGCCTTATTCTTACTTCTCCCACCTGACGGTGCACCTGATTGGATATGCCAGTTTAGGCCTGGTTGCTTGTTGAAATGGCAGTGGAACCATCTGTGGCCAGAGAACCTGTGGAAGGAGAGGAACCCCTAGTTCTCTTGGTCCTGTCATGCCCTGTGCAACCTAGTACATCCTATCTTCAAAGGTTAAAAGCCTACTGTCGCATTAACCCTCTTGTTTCAAACTTGGACTCACCCAAACTCAGCAGTAAGGTTGCTGCATTCTCCCTATTTTACAGATACAATTTGGGGCATTGCTCTTTTAATTAAATGTGTATGCCACCTGCACTCTTCCATCTGTGCAATACCCACAGGCTTCCCATCACATGATTGTGTAGAAATATTGAACTCTAGGATAAACTAAGTTTATAATTCATTCACACAGAGAATATGGAACTCTACCTACTTTCTTGAATCTTATAACCTGCCTCTCTTTAAGAGGCAGCTCTGCCATGACCCGAGGAATTTTTAACCTCTTGTTTTTCTTTCTTTTTTCTGTTTCAGTGTTTGAACTTGTTTTGGACAGCTCTTGCCCATCTCAGTCTCACCAGTATATAAAAAATAATGAGAAAGGTTAAACATAATAAGAAGTGCAATGCAAACCTTGAAAACTCCGAGAAAGGGATGAAATATTATAAACCACCTAAAGAGAAAAATTCTAGGTATAAAAAGAATTTTATATGAAAAATCTTTGACTTACCTTTTTATAATTCAATGTTTCAGCTTGAAATAAATTCCCAGCTCTTATGCTTATATTCATATTTAACAATTTGTTAATTAAATGATTTTCATAAATCAACTAGTCAAGATACGTATGCATTTGTTTTCAATAAAAAATAAGGTCTTAGGGATTTTTTGTATTTAATTTTAATCAAAATATAACACTGAAAAGAAAATCTGAATCAAAGAATAAATTAGAATTGACCTTGAGAAGAATTTAAAGAAAATTAGAAATGCTGATGAATAAAACCCAGTAGAAACCCAATGACTAACAGAAAAATTCCAATGAAGATTGTAATAGATACAAACTATCAATGTTAAAATACATTAAAACCAATAATATTATTCGCAAAATTTCCAATCATTAGGTATTTCTCCAAACTCTAATGATCTAGTATCTATCTTCTCAAAAGCTACTGCAATACTATCTAGCTACACCTTGTTTGAGTAACCTAGAATGATATTGTAAGGGCCAGATGCCTTACTAGTATTTAACTACAAAATAAGCCCTTTAATTATTTCCCTGTTCACATTAATGGTATTTATTTCTCTTAACATAGAATTATCATCAATTAATCTATCTATCTGGATTTTCTTTTGTAAATACTGAAGAAAAATGATGATTAAGAACCTATACTATTTCCTCACCAGATTCTTTCTAAACCCCTTCATATTTAATAGGCTCTATTTTATCACTGTTAGATTTATTTAAATAATGGCTAAAGGATTTTCTTGGATCTTTATTATCATTTTGGGCTAAATTAATTTCTGACGCCCTTTTGCTCTTCTTAATAATCTTATTTAGCTCCTTTCTGGTCGATCTATAATGATTTAAATTATCAATAGTACTTTCTCCCTCTAATCTCTGGTATTCACTTTTTTTCTCAGAAATTTTCCTAGCTATTTCCTGATTCCACGACAATGGCTTCCTACACTGTTTCTGGACTATGTAAAATATAGTCTTAAAAAAGTGTCAAACATCTCATAAGTATTCTTTCCACTGAATTCTATATCCCACCTAATCTGATTTAGCAAGTTTCGTAATCTCCCCTATAAAAATTTGGAGTTTTGTGGAGTTTATTGATGTTATACCTTTCACTATTCTCAAGTTAAAATGAACTATCTGATGATCACTATTTCCCAATGCTTCCCTGATAGTCAATTCCTGAAAGAACAAGATCTAATTTATCGGCACCCCTTGTTGACTTATTATCAAATTGAGTAAAAAAATTATCCTCAAAGCATTCTATAAACTTATAACTTGCTCTATCCCTTCCTATCATATTTTCCCAGTCCACAGAATTTAAGTTAAAGTCACCAAAAGTAACTGTAAAAGGCTGCCAAGTGTATTATCCTATTTTTACTGACCCTAATATCTATCCACAGTGACTCAACTTCTACTTGCTTTATAGAATTATTTAGCTTTGAAATGCTATTTTTGATATAAATAATCAACCCACCACCCATCCTCTCTCTTCTTTGATATATATTTTTTTTTTTTACAGCCCATCTGGCGACTGCCCACTTGGGCATAAATCACTGGAAATACGACAGCCTAGAACTAGGCTACTTTAAAATAAAATTATGAAAAAATAACAATGATAAATATTAGAAAAACTTAACAATTAGGAAGCAATCTACGGCATCGGGGAGAGGATCCCCCTTACCCCGGTGCAGGAGTGTGCAACCTACAAAGAAAAACAAAAATAGAACCTACTTAAATAAAGGGGAGAAGCCTGGCCTCCCCCCAAAAGTCAACAAGTACCCAAGTCAATGTGCACGAATTCGTCCCAAGTACAAGGGACAGGCGGTAGCACCCCTGCCCATCCGGGTACCGGGACAGGTAATGTGCGCGAAGGTCGCCCAGACTGGGGGACGACGCAGTCGTCACAATAGGGCGCAAGCAAGCGCTCCATCAGATAGCGATGCGTCACACGAGTGTGCCCGATTCGGAGACGACAGAAAGCGAACTGAAGCCGTCGCGGTATTGGGGGATAGGTCCATGGGAACAGTCGCGCGCAATGGCAAGCAACTTTAAGTTCCGTTCAACCGTCTCCCATCTTCTTTGCCAAGCAGTCCGAAGAGCTGCCTGTATTCCTGCAGAGGAGTCGGTGTGAGGAAGAGCGAAACGCTGGTCCGGTCGCACAGTCCTTGAGGACTCTTTGGCGCCCTCATTCCCTGCAATTCCTACATGTCCAGGAATCCAGCAGAAGATAATCTCGACATCTGCCCGGCTCGCCAAAACCGTGGCGTCACGGATATCGCGAACCAGGGGATGCGGAAATTCCAATGCCCCGAGAGCACTCAGGGCGCTTTGTGAGTCGCTATAGATCACAATCCGGTCTCCGAACCGGGCACGTCGCGTAATCTCCCGTACTGAGTGGTGTATTGCCACCAGCTCGGCCGTGAAGACAGATGCAGCGCCTGGTAGAACTCCGCTGAATTCAAACAGAGGGGATATGGCGTGGAAGCCAACCCCCTCTTGGGACTTGGAGCCATCCGTATACACTGGCATGGTTCCAGCATGACAAGAGGTGTGCTCTAAAAAGGTCGAACGCAATACTCCCGGTGCCGTACAAGCTTTGGGAGCAGAGGCGTGGTGACAAATAGCCAAATGTGGTACCCTCCAGGGTGGCGTCCTGGGCAGAACCAGGGGCGCCACCGGCCCGAGAGCTATATCTAGCTCTCGAAGTAGTTTCCTGGCCCTAAACCCAAATGGCTGAGGGTATGACTGGCGTCTCTCGGCGGCATAGGCACCGTCGAGATCAGCCTAGGATGCAGTGAAAGCTGTTGGCGACTAAAGGAGGCACCGGGCTCGCGCGTACAGGCGAGTGATGCACTGCACGCGGCGCAGAGCGAGTGGCATCTCCCCTGCATCGACCAATAGGCTCTCAATGGGGGAAGTCCGGAAGGCACCGGGCGCAAGGCGAAGGCCGGTGTGGTGGAACGACTCCACCTTCCGCAATAAACACTCAGCTGCAGATGCATAAAACTCGCATCCATAGTCGAGCTTCGATCGAACAAAGGATCGATAAAAGAGTAGGGCAACAGCCCTATCAGCACCCCAAGCGCTGAACGTCACGGAACAGAGAATGTCCATGGCGCGGGTACAAGAGACCCTAAGGCTGCGAATATGAGCCTCCCAGGTGAGGCGTCGGTCGAATACAAGACCAAGGAAACGGTGCGACTCAACCACATCCAGGCGCCCCCCATTAAGAAACAAATCTGGGTCGGGGTGAAGCCGTGGATGGCGGCAGAAGTGCACCACCTTAGTCTTGGCCAAAGAAAACCGAAACCTGTGCGCTTCGGCATAGCGAGAGACGCGGTTCAATGTCTGTTGGAGCGACGCTCCAGAGTTGGCATCTGGGCTGCGCCAAAAGAGATTGAAAGGTCGTCCACGTAGAGTGTAGTGAGAAAATCTCCGGTCAGCACCGAGGTGATGCCGTTGATTCTCAGGGCAAAGAGTGTGACACTGACGACACTTCCCTGCCCCTTTGGGCCGGAGAGACCTCCCACCACCTGTACGCGGAATCGACGATCTCGCAAAAATTCAGATATAAAGACTGGGAGGCGTCCCCTCGCCCCCATCATGTGGAGAGTTTCCATGATACCGTATCGCCATGCGGTATCATAGGCCTCCAGATCGAAAAATACTGTTGCGTAGTGCTGTCTACTAAGGAAAGCCTCGCAGAAGGCATTTTCCAGTCGGAGCAGAGCATCCGATATGGAGTGAAACTTGCGGAAGCCGCACTGTGCAGAAGACAGATGACCTCCGCTGTCCAGGAAAAAGGCTAGTCTAACATTCACAAATTTTGCCATCAACTTGCACACGCAAGAGGTTAGAGAGATTGGGCAGAAACCGGTTGGAGTAGAGTGATCTCTCCCCGGTTTGCGAAAGGCAAGCACAGTAGTGATTCGCCAGGAGTCTGGGAGAAGACCTTCCACCCTGATCCTGTTGAACAAATCTAACAAATAGGCCATGCCTCGCTCACCCAGGTGTGGAAGCATGGCGTACGGGACATCATCCGGACCATGGGCGGTGTCCGCACACGAAGCGAGAGCGGAGCGCAACTTACTCACAGTAAACCTGTCGTTGAAGGGTTCTCTGCCTCTGGAGGTAAAGTCCAGCCGGCCGCCTTCCGCAACAGGACTACGTGCATTGAATGCTGGCAGAGCAGCATCCCGGCTAGAGAATGCGGGAAAAACGGTCGCTAAGGATTCCGCAATGGACGCGGGGTCCGAGATTGCGGTCCCATTCTCCTGGAGAACGGGAGGGGGGTCCTGCGAGAACTTGCCCTGAATCCTTTTGACTCGCTTCCACACTGTGGTAGAACGAATGTGAGTGTGTGTAAAAGGGCCATTCTCCCACCCCTTTTCTCAGTACCCTATCCCTTCCTCTGTAAAAATGTGTGTGTGTCTGAATGGGAATGGGTTTGTTGTTTATTTTATGTATAAAAATGATTACCATGTTTTTTTTCTTTCTTTCCAGGCGCCATATTCTGGAAAGATAGGACTTAGTTTTGTATATCCTTATATTACAAACAAAGCGTTATATCCTGGAAAGCTATATATTATTATTGTTAATAAATAAAGGTCAATAGTATAGCTTAATGAAGGAGGGCTTATAATAGCCACGCAAGCTTTTTAAGGTCATTATCTTCCATCAAGTGCAGAGGCGCCACACTTGTTGTAAGTCCTAGGCATTTTGCTTGCTCGAGTGGCAGGTGGCTGGACATCTCCCCATCCTCTTTGTATAAAGTGAGGCCTTGTTTGTTGTTTATATATTGACTGTTGTAGTCAGGACTTTTTTGGTTGTTTGATTTTTTATGTTTATTAGGATAGATTAAATAGTATTCATATATATAGGATTTTCTTTTTGTATTTTTTGGTGAAAAGTAAGATCTCCAATATAATCGCCCCTCTCTATTGTAGATATTTTGTGCATATTTATCCATATTTTTTGTAAATATTGTATTTTTTGTTAGTAAAGGAATGTACATACAATCCGTTTCATTCTCCCTCGATTTCTCACGTCCGGACAGTGTAGGAAGCGGGTTGGATCGATTATCGATTGGGATTAGAGATATATTTTTGGCCCGCTACATTTGGCGCCCGAATAGGGACGTGAGACTTCGAAACTGGGAGCGTGACTGGATTGGATTGCAGTCCATACCCAATTAGTGGGACAAGTAGTTTGATTGATTTTTCCCTCCACCTATCTTTTTACTAACTTGGGAACAATGGCTGTAGCGAAAACATTGAATGAAGAAGTAGTGCGATTGAGACTGGAGTTGAGAAAGAAAGAAGAGGAGTGTGAAATGTTGCGGGGAATGATGGAGGGAATGGAGAATAAAATAAAAGGGATGAATGAAAAGACTGATAGGATGAAGAAGGAAATGGGAGACCGACGGGATCAGACGGACCGACGGATGCAGGACCTGTATAACATGATGACAGGGGCTGGATCAGCCCCAGGACCTACAACCCTGACCCCTGCTCCTACTGAAGGGACTCCGCTAAATGGAATGGATGGCAGTATGATTGAGTCTAAAGAAGATACTGTGAGTGGTAGGAAAGGGGGTGAATGGAAGAGAGTGGAAAGTAAGAGAGGAAGTAAGCATGGTTCTAAGGTTAAGGATAGGAAGGCAAGAGGGAAGAGTGTGGATTTGCTATACTCAGATGAGGGAGAGAGTGACAATATGATTGGAATGAGTGAGACCGAGAGTAGCTCTTCAGAGAGTGAAGTGAATGTGGGGAAAGGAATTTTGATTAGGGAAGTGCCAAGGATTGATAAGTTTAGATTGCATGGGGGAAAGAGTATGGATGAGTTCTTCGAGGATTTTGAGCGGTACTGCAAGCTCAAGTACCTGCAGAACAAGGGTCACTGGGTGAGTGTTCTGGGAGATTGTTTGGATGGGAAAGTGTTGGAGTTCTTGCGAGTGATAACGAGTGTGGGAGAGCCAAAGTACGAAGTAGTGAAGAAGAGATTGATTGGGCAGGTGAAACGAATGAAAGAGAGTGTGAAGTATAAGAGGGTGAATGAATTTAAGAAGGCTCGAATGGGGAAGAGTGAAAGTGTGAATATGTATGCACATAGGCTTGAGAGTATGGCAAGAACGAGGTATGGTGATGATGATGTAAATGAATGTAAACCACTCATGAGAAAGTTTTTGGACACGATCCCGCGGAAGGTGAGTGAATGGCTGAGTGGAAAGAGAATGGAGAGAGTGAGACTTACAGGTGAACGGTTGATGTGGAAGGATGTGTTGGAACTGTTAGAAGATGGACGATTTGATGATGAAAGCGATCTAGAAGAGGATGGATGGTACAGTGTGAATGTTGGGGGTAAGAAGCCCAGGAGCTTTCATCCACCCCAGCAGTTTGTCAGCTACAGGGAGGCCCTGAAGGCTGCACCAGCTGGAGTGATGTCAAACTTCCTGGGCCAGCAGAATGGATGGGCAAATGGAGCGTGGTTGAATGGAAGGGGGCAGATGAATTTCAAGCGTGGGAACGGATATATGAGAGAGAAACCGAGGTATGTCCCAGCAAATGAGAGACTGAATGGTGGGAGAAAGATTGTGGAATGCCGTCGGTGTGGAAGGAAAGGTCATATGTTGGCAGAATGTAGGTGGACATCTGGTGCATGTTTTGGGTGTGGTAAGAAAAGGCATATGATAAAGGATTGCCAGGAAAGTGTGAAAGAGTGCTTCGAGTGTAAAGAAATAGGCCATTTGAAGAAAGATTGTCCGAGGTTGAATGGTGGAGCAACTGGTGGGGAAAGTATGAAATATGCATGTGGTAATTGTGGAAAGGCTGGTCATTATGCAAGGATGTGTCGTGACCAGAGGAATGTATCTAGCTATTGTGCGATGGAAGGACATTCGAGTGAAAAGTGTTGGATTAGACTGAGAGCGCAAGGTGTGAATGGAAAGTCTGAAGCGGGAAACTGAATTGTAAGAGGGTACCCCCTTGTGTATTTTCTGGGTGCATGAGTGTGAGTAATGTGTTGGTAAGTCTGTCTAGTGTGAAAGTGCTGTCTGGTAGGAAGTATGAGTGTCTGAGTGTGAAGGTGGAATTGAATGGAATTGAGTGTTTGGCTTTAATAGATTCTGGATGCAAGGCGAGCTTGGTGTATAAAGATGTGTATGACAAGGTTAGCGAGAAAGCCCTCCTGTCTGAGTGCAAGGGTAGTTTAGTAGGTATTGGTAATAGGAGAGTGCCTGTGATTGGAATGATAAGGTCAGCTGTTCGAATGCATGGTATGATGATGAATGAATGTGAATTTTCTGTGATTGATAAGGTGAGTAGTGAGTATGGTGTGATTTTGGGGTATGATTTTATGAAAATGAATCGTATGGTTGTGCATCCTGCGAGTGATCAGATTGAGAGAAAGATTGGTAAAAATGGGGTGTATAAGTTGTATGTAGGGAAAGATGGTAGCGTTTTGAGGAGTATGTTTACTGGTATTGAGGTGACTGCTATGGAGAATGTAAGGCTTGTGAAGGGTGAAAGGGTGTCTGTTAGAGTGAGTTGGAGTAAGGATGTTAGTTTGAATGCGAGTGAGAACACTGTGATATTGGATGGAAAGGATGCGTGTTATAAGGAAAGGCGTGTTGCTTGTGTGTTTGATGGCTTGATGAGAATGAATGATCCTTTTGTATGTGTGCAGGCGGACCCCAGTGTGAAAGGGCAGGTGAGGGGAATCCAAGTCAGAGATGTACTGGGCCACCTCTCCACTGTCAATGAGGTAGGTATGGATGATAGTACGGATATCAGGGTGAATGTTGCGAATGAAAAGACATGCGAATGGATGTATAATGAGGTGAAGGACATGGTGAAATTGGATGGATGTTTGACTGAGTATGAAAGGGAGGATGTGTATCGAATGATATTTGAGTGAAAGGGAGCCCTCAGTAAGGGTGATCTGGATTTCGGGGTTGCAAAGCTCCCGGAATTCAAGATTGTCCTGAAGGAGGACTCCCCAATCTATCAGCGGCCGAGGCATTTCCCACGTCCGGTTGCTGATGAGATTGAGGAGCAGTGTTTGGAATTGGAGCAATTGGGGGTGATTGAAGAGAGCGAGAGTGCATGGAATAGTCCAATTGTACCTGTACGTAAGCCGGATGGAAGATTGCGTCTGTGTGTGGATTATCGAAAGGTGAATGAAAGAACTGTGAAAGAAAAGTTTCCGATGTGTGTGGTATCTGAGTGTGTGTATAGTATGCATGGGATGGAGTGATTTACGAAGCTGGATCTGGTACGGGGGTATTACCAGATGCCCATTGCTGAGGAGAGCCGGCCAGTAACTGCCTTCTCTTCCTCAAAGAGGCATTACCAATTCCGGAACCTCAGCTTTGGGTTGGTTAATGCTCCCGGAGCCTTCCAGCGGGCAATGAATGTTGTGTTGAGTAAGTTTGCGAGTAAGAATGTGATTGCGTTTATAGATGATATTTTGATTATGACTGAGACTTTTGAGGAGCATATGAGATTGGTGAATGATGTGTTGAGAACATTGGAGAGTGTTGGTGTGAAGGTGAAAGTGGCGAAGTGTGAATGGTTTGCGAAAGAAGTGGAATTCCTTGGGCATATGGTGAGTGAGAATATGTTGCGAAAATCACCGAAGTATGTTGAGAAGGTGCGAATGTTTCCTAAACCGGTGACTGTGAAGCAACTGAAGTCGTTTTGGGGTTTGATTGAGTTCCAGCGAAAGTTTATATGTGATTGTTCTGGTGTGAGTAAGCCTCTGACTGAGTGGATGGGCAAGAAAGGTAGTACAGTTGTCAAGTGGAATGATAAGATGAATGAGGCGTATGAGAGACTGAAAGAGGCAGCGGCTGAAGATGTTGAATTGGCTTACCCAGATTATAGTGTAAATGCTAAAATGCTTGAACTGTATACAGATGCGAGTGGGTATTGTATGGGAGGTTTTCTGATGCAAGAGCAGCGTTTGAATGGAGAGAATGTCAGGCGAATAATTGGGTATGTATCCAAGGCTATGAATGTTGCAGAACGAAAGTATTCGACTGTGGAACGAGAGCTGGCTGCGATAAGATATTGTTTGAAAGTGTTGCGTCCATTTTTGTATGGTGTGAGGTTTGTGATAAAAACCGATCATCAACCTCTTGTGTATCTGCAGCGTATGAAGTGGGCTGATAGTAGGATTGCAAAGACTTTGCAAGATTTGAGTGACTTTGACTATGTGATTGAGTATGTGCCTGGTGAACGGAATGGAGTGGCTGATTTGATGTCAAGGTATTCTGGTACGAATGATGAAAATGTGTGTGGAGTGAGTGATCCTGAGTATTTGCCGAAAGGGATTATGAATGGAAAAGAGAGTAAGGGTGGTGGTGATTCCTTGTTTGAGAGTGTATGGAATGGTTTGCAAGATTTAAAGAGTGATGGAGTAGATGTGAGAGTGCCCGATAGTGTAGATGATTTAAGGAAGGAGGTAATGAATGAAGTGTGTAGGAAGCCTGAAAGCATTGGTATGGCAAAGGTGCGGAACTTCATGAAAGAATTGAGAGCGATGTGTATGCAAGGGGTCCCGCCATTTCAGGAAGTGTTGATTGTAGTGAGTCGTTTGTATGGAGTGATTGTTTATGTGCACTTTGGTGGTGAGAGGCCGATTGTGTACAAGGATGAGAAGATGAAGGGTTTGAATCCTAATGTGGTACATCTGCAATGTTTGAGCGGTGTGCACTACAATTGGGTGATTGAAAAGTGTTCATATATAAGAGAGAAGAATGATTGTCTGGATGAAGATGAGTGTGTGGTGAGTGATGATATGGGAGTTAATGACAGTGTGGATATCAGTGCTGATGTTGGTGTGCTTGTTCCTTCGGTTTATTGCGAACATGGTGGACCTGATATGATGGAAGCAAGAGTGAAAGTTGGTGAAAGGTTGTTCTGTGGTTTGATTGATACTGGAGCGCAGGTGTCTTTAGTGAATGAGAGGATTCTGAGTAAGTATGATGAGTTTAAATGTTGCGAGCATAAACCTGTGAAGTTACGGATAAGTGGATTAGGGAATGGCATGATAGTGGCATGGGAACAGGTTAGTCTGGAAGTGAGTTTGGGTAATGGTGTGAATGTGAAGCATGACTTTGTGATTCTGAAGGATGAGCAAATGCCGTGTTGTTTCTTGCTTGGTGTAGACTTTATGAGATTGAATGATTTGTCTTTGGATGCTGATAAGGATTGTCTTATGAAAGGTGAATGTGAGGTGATGAGGTTGAATGAGTGTGCAAAGAATGTTGTCAAATTTTGTGGCATGATTGAGTTGGTCATGGATGATGAGAATGAGATTTTAAGTGATGATGATATTCTAGAGATGCAAGAGATGTGTCCTTTTGTTAGTGAGTTGAAGAGGTGTGTAATGATGCGTGTTGATTTGAATGAATGGCCAGAGTGTTTAAGTGATTTTAAAAGGTATGCTAAGGATTTTGTTGTTTGTATGGATGTTGTATATTTTGTGAGGCATGTGAAGGGTGGTGATGATATGTATGTACCTGTGATGTCCTTAGTTGGTATGATTGGTCTGGTGAAGGTTGTGCATGATAATTATGGGCATATGGGTAAGTTTAAGCTGTGGGAGTGCATGAAGGAGCGTGTGTTCCACCCGTTTCTGAGAACTGTTGTGAATGATGTTGCAACTACGTGTGAAAGGTGTCAAAAGCGAAAGGTGCAAGGTGTGCAAGTGAAACCACCGATGTTGAAAGTTGATGCGAAAGAACCGTTTGAATTGGTAGTGATTGATTGTGTGTCTTTGCCGGGTACGAGTGCTGGGAATGTTGGTATGGTTGTGATGGTTGATCATAAAAGTAAGTTTGTGTATGCAGCGCCTGTGAGAGATAAAAGGAGTGTGACTGTTGCATGTGTGGTTGAGCAGTTGTTTTTTCCTATGTTTGTATGGAAGCCTAGAAGATGTCTGAGTGATAATGGGCCTGAATTTGTAGGGGAAGTGTTTGAGCAAATGTTGAGAGAGAATGGTGTGGAGCATGTGAGAACAACTCCGTATGTACCGTCTTCAAATGGATTGGCTGAACGGACTATAAGAACCTTGTGTGAGATGTTGAGAATGATGAGTACAACAGTGAATGACTGGGATGTGTGTCTGGGGAGAGTGTTGTGGGCATATAATTCAACTGTGCATAGTGCAACTGGAATGTCCCCATGTCAGTTTGTGATGAACTTTGAAAGGCGAGTGAAAGATAGGTTTCGTTTGAGTGAAAGTGAGCAGAGTGTATGGCGTGAGGCACATAAAAGGTTCCGTTCATTTGAATTAGGTGCAAAAGTATTGAAGGTGAAAGAAGTGAAGGGTAGGTTGAATGTGTCAAAGATGAGTGGGAAGTTTGATGGACCTTATAGAGTTGTGAGGGTTTGGGAAAATGGAGTGACGTATGTTTTGGAGAGTTTGAATGATGGTATGACTGAGAGAGTGCGGGCTCATCAGAGTCAGTTAAGGAGATGGAGAGAACCTCCTGACTACCTGGTGAGCCATCCGGAGTATGGACTGTGTAGAGAGAGAGGTAAAGTGCATGATGATGAGATTGAATGTGATAGTATGGATCTGTCTGGGAAAGAGCTAGTCTTAGTCTCGAGGAGTAGAGAGCGTACAAAGAAGAGTGAAAGGAAGAATGCAAGTACGAATGAAAGTAAGTCTGAGCAGAGTGTTTCTGGTATGGGGGATCTTGAAAGGGAGATTGAGTTTTTGCGTAAACAGGTGAGTGATTTGGCTGGTATAAGTTGACGAGTGAGTGAGCTGCCTGTGCCTGATTTTTCTGGTTTTGGGAACAGTATGAATGATAGTGTGTTTGGGCAGAATGAACCTAGTGTGGCTGATTTTTCGGGTTTTATGAATGGTAATAGTAGGGGTGAGTTTGATGTAGTGAATGATGAAGTGGCTGATTTTTCAGGTTTCTGGTGGGAACCAGTCGAAGGGGTTTCTGGTATGCCTGTTGAGAATACAGGGGATGTGAGTGACCTGTCTGTTTCGCAAGAATTTACCTTGAGTTGGATGAGAGCTGTGAGTGAGGAGCTGATGAATGGGGGTATGAAGAGTGAGGGTTCTGAATGGAAGAGTATGAAAGAATTCTGTCGTGAGATGGGAGAACTGGTAATGAGGGCTAAGAGTATGGTTGATGAGATGATCAATAGTGACGATGAGACTGACAGGACAACTGACGAACAACCCGACTAATTGCTACGCGTAGCCAGGGACCAGTAGAAGAGTGTGAATGGGTGCAGAAGGGTGCGATTGAGCACAAGGGGTACCATGAAGAGTGATTGAAAGGGTTTTGTGAGTGACTGGTCGAATGGCTTAAGGAAGGAGGGGTGTGGTGGAGCGAATGTGAGTGTGTGTAAAAGGGCTATTCTCCCACCCCTTTTCTCAGTACCCTATCCCTTCCTCTGTAAAAATGTGTGTGTGTCTGAATGGGAATGGGTTTGTTGTTTTTTGTTTATTTTATTTATAAAAATGATTACCATGTTTTTTTTCTTTCTTTCCAGGCGCCATATTCTGGAAAGATAGGACTTAGTTTCGTATATCCTTATATTACAAACAAAGCGTTATATCCTGGAAAGCTATATATTATTATTGTTAATAAATAAAGGCCAATAGTATAGCTTAATGAAGGAGGGCTTATAATAGCCACGCAAGCTTTTTAAGGTCATTATCTTCCATCAAGTGCAGAGGCGCCACACTTGTTGTAAGTCCTAGGCATTTTGCTCGCTCGAGTGGCAGGTGGCTGGACATCTCCCCATCCTCTTTGTATAAAGTGAGGCCTTGTTTGTTTATATATTGACTGTTGTAGTCAGGATTTTTTTGGTTGTTTGATTTTTTATGTTTATTAGGATAGATTAAATAGTATTCATATATATAGGATTTTCTTTTTGTATTTTTTGGTGAAAAGTAAGATCTCCAATATAATCGCCCCTCTCTATTGTAGATATTTTGTGCATATTTATCAATATTTTTTGTAAATATTGTATTTTTTGTTAGTAAAGGACTGTACATACAATCCATTTCATTCTCCCTCGATTTCTCACATCCGGACAGTGTAGGAAGCGGGTTGGATCGATTATCGATTGGGATTAGAGATATAATTTCAGCCCGCTACAACACCTCTGCTAAAGGGGTCTTCGCATTAAGTGAAGACACATATGCCCGCCGAAGAAGAGCGGCGGGCGTGCTTCAAAATATACCGGAACTTAGCTCTAGCCCGATAAAATTAAGCGACAGTGAAATCATTCAGGGGGCGCTTATAGCGCATGTAGGCATAACGCTTCTGTTTGAGGGCCGTCTCACACTCGACCGACCACCATGGGAGTGGTAGGCGTGCAAAATGGAAGCAAAACTAGATGTTCTAGGAATAGTAGTCAGGCCCGCGGTGATGAGGTTGCCGGAGAAGAACTCAACGGCCTCATCTACCGACCTAAACTCGACTGAAATAGAGAATTCAGTCATTTCCTGAAATGCAGGCCACCGCGCACGCGCCAAGCACCACCGAGGTGGGCTCTCAGGCGGCAATTGCCCTGAAAATGATAATTGAATGGGAAAGTGATCATGGAGGTCATCGACCACCTCCCAATCCAAATCAGGCTGTGCATCCGAAGAGCACAAAGATAGGTCAAGGCAAAAAAATGAAGAGGTTCTCGGACAGTGATGTGTAAACTCATCCACGTTTAGGACACCCATCTCAAGCTCTTCGATCAGATTGGCAAGGACTTGTCCCCAGGGATTTATTGAGTAATCTTCCCAGAGAGGATGCCTGCCGTTCAGATCTCCAACAAGATAAAGAGCCTCGGGCAACCTTGCCACGACGCGGCGGAAGTCCCCCGCGTCGGTCAGCTGACGGTGGAATGTACACAGAAATGATAGTATACCTCCTATCCAGGTGCAGCTGCACAGCAACTGCCTGAAAGGAGGTATCTAAAGAGAAAGGAAGAACGGAGACATCATGCCGGGTGTAAAGCGCGCATCCCCAAGCCCGGCCATCCCGTGGTGGTGGGTCGCAAGACCCTTATACCCCGGGAGGGAGGGCAGGAAGCACGCACCTAGCATGGTCTCCGGCAAAAAGATAGCTAACGGGGAACGGGACAAGACGAGCCTCCGCAGCTCCTCCCAGTTGGCCTGGAGTCCACGGCAATTCCATTGAAGGAATATGCCCTCCAGGCCTAGCTCGGAGGAGATGCGGGGGCCCTCCTCGAACAGAGGACCCTCACAGGAATAGCCGTATGCTTCCCGGAGCCAGAACCCCGGGCGCTGTTGGCCGGACAAAGCGCTGTCACCTTCGAGGACTTATTGGGGGAGGTTGGGCTCGCCATGCGAGTCTTTTCCTCCCCCCGCCTCGAAACCTTAGGCGTGCGTTGCAGCTTCGGAGGCAAGGCCCTCTTTTCGAGGAACCACCATCTCCGAGCCACTCCACCACTAGGCGTGGGCGAAGGAGCTGAAGCTCCTTTGTTGCTGTCCTCCTTTCATGGGACAGCCTTAGGAACCCTGGAAGATGGCCTAGCGACCAACTTCAGGGGTGTTGCCTCCTGTGAGTCTAACGACTCGCTGGAGGCGCGTGGCCGTTTCGCCTTACGGGAAATGGTCACGCTGGGGGAAGAGGGGGGAGCCCTGATTTTAGCCAGGGCTGGCTGTAAACCCTTTTGCCACCAACTTTACCAGGGAAGCGCCCGAGTTGAGTAGAACCCACAGATGGGCTCCCAATGGGCGCGGAAACAACCGTGCTCGTTGGCCTGGATGGGCCAGGAGCAGAGTGTGCCTTTCTAACTATCGAGGCACGCACTGACTCAGGGAGCTTATCACAGTCGAACGTGACGAAGAGTGTAGGGGTGGGTCTCGAAGCCCCTCCCTGTTTTCTCATCACACATTCGACCTTGACCGCCCTATGGTCGGCCAGCTCTAAGGTGATGTCCTCAATGGAGTAGTCAACAAGTTCCCTCACATAAACTACTCCTTTCACAAAGATTCATGATAGAGTGCGGCGTCACACTCACCGGGGTGCCATGAAGTGTCCGAAGAACACTTATCTTGGCCGCTTTAGCGGGATTCGCCGCATTCGCCAGAAATCTCCCATCCAAGCAAACGGGTCACCTTCGTCTCTCTACCAATTGCACTATCTAATCCTCTCCTCTGATGGATCATGTTACCCTTGGCCAACATGGTGCCATCAGTGGATGGAGTTGAGTCACTTTGGATAGATATTAGGTTCACTAAAACTAGAATGGTGCATTTGGGAGCTTTTTACAGGCCACCTGGGCAGACTGATGATATGGATGAACTAATGATAAGGGAAATAAGTAAGGGATGTGAAACAGATGCAGTTATTATTGGGGACTTCAACTTTAACTCTGTGGACTGGGAGAATATGATAGGTAGGGATAGAACAAGTGGCAGGTTCATAGAATGCTTTGAGGATAATATTTTGAAGCAATTTGTTAATGAGCCAACGAGGGGGGACAATATATTAGATTTAGTACTTTCTAACAGTGATCATTTAGTTCAAGAATTGACTGTTGGGGAAGCATTGGGAAATAGTGACCATCAGATAGTTCGTTTTAACTTGGGAATTAAGAAGGTTAAAATAACCGAGAATGCTGTAAAAGTTCCAAATTTTCATAAGGGAGATTATGTAAAACTTCGAAGCTTGCTGAATTTGGTAGACTGGGATGTAGAATTCTAAGGTAAAAATGCTTATGGGATGTGGGATACTTTCAAGCATATAATAAATGTAGTCCGGGAACAACAATGTATCCCAATGAAGGCCATTAGGAACAAAAGTAGGAAACCATTATGGTGAAATCAGGAGATAGTTAGAAAAATTTCAGAGAAGAAAAGGGCATATAAAAAATTACAGGTACAAAATAATATTCAAAATTTAAGTGATTATAGAATGGCTAGGAATGAGTTAAATAAGATTATAAAGAAGAACAAAAGGGTGTCAGAAATTAAATTAGCTCAGGATAGCAACAAAGATCCTAGAAAGTTCTTTAGTTACTATAAAATTAATAATAAGTCTGGCAGAGCTAAAATAGGGCCTATCAAATATGAAGGGGTTGTGAGAGAAACTGATGAGGAAATAGTTGAGGTACTAAATGGTCATTTTGCATCAGTATTTACAAAGGAGAAACTAAATAGTCTTATGTATAGTACTCATGGGTCAGGGAAAGAGGTGTTTACTACCATTAGTGTGGATTGGAGGACGATAAAAGAACTAATAGGTGAGTTAGATACTACCAAGGCCTCCGGCACTGATAATATTCATTCTAGGATAATTAAAGGGGTAGAAAGTATCTCAATAGCTCTGGAGAAGTTGTATACTAATTCACTGGAATATGGAGAAATACCCTATGATTGGAAGAGAGCGAATGTAGTCCCCATTTTCAAGAAGGGTAGTAAAGAGGATCCAAATAACTTTAGACTGATTAGCCAACACCTGTAGTCTGTAAAATTCTTGAGAAAATAGTTAAAAAAGGGATTTGCCAACATCTAGAGAGGGAGGGGTTAATCAGTGATGCTCAGCATGGGTTTAGATCAGGTAGATCATGTTTGACTAATTTACTAGACTTTCTGGAGTTTGTAACAGATCAAGTAGATAAGGGAGAGAATGTAGATATAATTTACTTAGATTTTAGTAAAGCATTTGATAAGGTACCACATAGGAGACTAGTTCATAAATTAAAAATGATTGGGATATGTGGGGGTGTTTCAAATTGGATAGCTGAGTGGCTGAAAGACAGGAAGCAAAGGGTAGTGCTAAATGGTGTAAATTCAGTGGGGTTCCTCAGGGATAAGTTCTCGGCCCATTATTATTTGTCATCTATATAAACGATCTTGGGGAGGCAGTTAATAAGAAAGTGTCAATTTTTGCGGATGATACCAAATTAGCAGCTGTAGTTAAAGATATTGATGATAATTTTAAAGTGCAGGGGGATTTAAATAGATTGTTATCCTGGGCACATAAGTGGCAAATGACTTTCAACCTTGATAAGTACAAAGTTATTAACATGGGAAAAGATAATAGAGAATTTAACTATGAAATGGATGGGCATTGGCTGAGCTCAGTAGAGGATGAGAAAGATCTAGGAGTAAGGTTTTCTAAGCAGTGTATTGAAGCAAGAAATAGGGCAAATAGAGTGCTGGGTTCCATTAAGAGAAATGTCAGTTACAAAAGTAAGGAGGTTATTCTTAAACTCTATAACTCTTATGTTAGGCCACATCTAGAGTACTGTATACAGGCATGGTCCCCACATTTTAGACACGATATTAACCTTCTTGAGTCAGTGCATTGGAGAGCAACAAAGATTATTCCTTCCCTGAGGCCCCTGGAATATATAGATAGACTGAGGGTATTAAATATGTTCTCGTTCGAAAGGAGGTGTGTGAGAGGGGATATGATTGAGCTCTTTAAAAAAATTTCTGGGATAGATAAATTGGATGTTAGCAAGTTTTTTGAGTTAGATGATGGAAATCGGACTAGAGGTCACCACTTGAAAATTAAAAAGCAAGGGTGTAGGTTGGATTTAAGAAAATATTTTTTCACCAATAGAGTGGTAGACTTCTGGAACAAATTGCCGCGGAGGGTAGTAGGTAGTCCAAATTTAAATGTATTTAAGAGTAGGTTGGATGAGTTTATGGGGAGGGAAGGTTGTGATGGTTCCTAAGTTTTGTATATATTAATATTGTTTATATATATCTATAGCTGCATGATTTAGTTCTTGACAAGCCTTGATTGGTGATACCCTTGTTTCTAGACGCAATCCTCTGGATGTAGTTTTCCTGGGAGTTTGGGTGCCTTAAAAAAGAGGCCGTTTGACTTGGATGACCTATGATGAGCCCTTGTGGCTTTTGTCATCTGTTATATTATATTGTTGTGGACTTTGATTTTGTCTTCCCCTGGTGATGGT
Source organism: Ceratothoa steindachneri (assembly GCA_963969495.1). Taxonomy (NCBI): domain Eukaryota; kingdom Metazoa; phylum Arthropoda; class Malacostraca; order Isopoda; family Cymothoidae; genus Ceratothoa; species Ceratothoa steindachneri. The sequence continues at coordinate 23,338,979 of OZ018334.1, forward strand.
GCTTTTTGTGGGTGGGTTTTGACAGATGCGGATGACCTTTGATAGGCCCTTGTGGCTTTTGTCATCCGTGAAATTATGTTATGTTACAAGGCACAAGCTGTCAAAGACTTCTTTAATGAGCAAAACATCGAAGTTTTGGACTGGACAGGCAACTCACCCGACTTAAACCTCATAGAGAATGCCTGGAACCAAATGAAAAATGAAGTTGCTAAGTCCCGGCCCACCTCGATCCCCGCCCTGAAGGAGACATTCATTAAGCTGTGAGTGGCAATGGATGGCTCCTACTTCAAGAATCTTGCAACATCCATGCCCAAGAGGATCCAGGAGGTGTTGAAGACCTGTGGGAACATGACAAAGTACTAAATATAAAGAAATGTAAGTAAAAGGACCCAATAAAACAAACTTGAAATGTACTTTTGTGCTTAATTATCCCCAAATTTTTAATGTTAACATTTCCTTTGCGCCCACTGTATTTATAAGGATTTTTTTTGTTGTTATAGGAAAATTAGCTGTATATTTTGTATGAATAGTAACGAGATCTCCAATTTAACTACCCCTCTCTATTGTAAATATTATTGTATTTTTTTTGTAAGTAAAGGACTGTATATACAATCGGTTTCATTCTCCTTCAATTTCTCATGTCTGAATTAGTGGAAGAAGCAGGTTGGAAAAATTGGGATTAGAGCATAGATTTTCAGCCTGCTACAATGTCTCTATAAGCTTTGCTCTTATCTTGGACCTCTGCTTCATTAAGGTTCTCAGGCATCATGGATCTGCTTTCTTGGCTTTTTGTACTTTGAGGTACATTTTTTGTGCATACCTCCAGGCATTTGTTCATGAAGGAGTCAAAAGATTCTTCTGTGTTCTTTCCTCAAGTTCACTTCTTAGCTTTATCCAGTTTACTTCTTCACTATAGAAGTTGAGATCACTGAGGAAGTGACTTGTGTGCTGGTTTATGGATGCCTGAGGGCTTGAGGGTGTTTGGTGACTGTTGGTGTAGATTTTTATATGGTTGTGGTCAGACATTGATGTTTTAATTATTTCATAAGAGTGTAGAAGCTCAAAGTTGTTGCTTAGTACCAGGTCTAATATGTTTTCGCCTCTGGTGGTTCCTCGATGAACAAAGCTTGTCTCTCTTAATACAGTGCAGTACAGTATAAAGTGCCCTAAGATTTCCTGCTCATAGCTACAACATGGATATTTTTCCTCACCACCTTTAAATCTATTTCTCCAGTTGAGGTTTAACGTATTCATCCTTGCTTTCATCATTAAATTGCTCTCCAAGCTGTTATCCAAACTGAATACACATCTGTGATTGGTAAGTGGGATAGCAGAAAAACACTAAAAATAGAAAAAAAAGCTAGAATCCCATCAGGCCATAGTCTTAACAATTATATATTTAATTTCATTTATTACTTTTATATTACTGAGTCTGGTCTTTCTTTGCTATTGTAGATTAAAATCCTTTTTCCTTTGTTAATTTTTAGTCCATTAGTGTAGCCCTGTTGAACTAGTACCTTAATAAGCCTTTCTGCATCTTTTAATGATAGAGTCAGTATAAGTTCATCGTCTGCAAAGAATATTGCACTTAATTTCAAAATATCTTCAAAACCTAGTTAGTTAGTTAGTCAGCACCAATCCTTCCATGATAACATAATATAACATAATTTTACGGATAATAAAAGCCACAAGGGTCGTTCAAAGGTCATCCGCATCTGTCAAAACCCACCCACAGAATGCATCCAAAGGATTAAGTCAGATCGTGCATCTACAATTTAAACAATCTATAGGATTGTGTCCGATCATGCATCTACAATATACAATTCAAACCATACACAGGAATGTGTCAAAAACAAAAAGCATCATCATCAAGACTCATCAAAATCCAAATCAATCATAATATACAATAATAAAAAACTGCATCCACAGGAATGCGTCCAGAATACCCCCCAAAGTTAACCCTCCCTTCCCATATAATCATTTAATATTCGTTTGAAAACATACAAGTTTGGACTGTCTACCGTTTCAGATGTCAAACTATTCCAGTAATCTATCACTATTGGTGAAAAAATACCTTCTAACATCCAACCTGCATCTCTGTTTTTTAATTTTTAAGTGGTGACTCCTAGTCCTATTACTACCTTCCAACTCAAATAACGGTAAACATGTAGATTGGTGGCTCGGCCGAAAAAATGGATTTTTGTTGTTTATATTTCGTTCACCCTTGCCTGTATATTCGTGCGCATTGGAATCCTATTTGAAATATACCCAGTGCCATTTTTTTTATAAAAATGCCCCGAAACTAACCGAACAAAAGACGCTATACTGGGTGGCTGTACCCCCCTACAATTGATTGAAACTCAGGATCATCGTAGGGTGGTCCCCCCATTGTTTACCCCCACCAAGCCATCTGCTTAAATTTACTCCAAAAATGTGAAACATATTGGAACACAGACAAAATCATTTACGTCCTATCGTTTGAGCCACCAATCTACATATTTACCCAAATAACTTGCTAAAATCCAACTTATCCATACCAGTAGAAATTTTAAAAAGCTCAATCATATTTTCCCTCACACTTCTTCTCTCAAATGAGAACATATTTAGTACGTTCAGTCTATCTTCATATTCAAGGTGCTTGAGGGAATGATCCTGATGAGATAATGAAATTTATATAAGGTCAGTATGACAATCGCTGGTTGGCCCGAGGGCCCCAGGAGCTGGTCCTCTTTTGGGGAGAGATGCCAGGAAGTATTATGTTTTGATACCAAACAGCATTCAGGTGGAAGCCTTCGTCACCTCGGGGGAGAGGGACCTGTTCCTTGTCAGATGTACATGGATAGATAGCCATCGGTAGGATTATTTGGAACAGAGAGTGTGTGTGTGTTGTGCTGTGAAGGCGGGAGAGGAAAGAAAGCACTGTTGTGATTGGCTATGTGTGAGGTGAGAGGTGTAAAATCTAGTCACCCGAAAACGGGGTGAGCAAAGCGCTTACACCAATCGGTAGGCAGATCTGTACGTCCCCTGACATTTGTGTCCACTCATGCCGGGATTCAGAATCTAACACGGTACCGTGACTTTGGGAGGCCAACGGTGTATCCACTCAGGTAATACTTGCTTGGGGCGCACAATAGAGGCCGATGTTTCTGGGATACAATCTAGGCATAATGGCATCAGACGGTAGCTTCAAAGGGGGCCAATCATGGCGTTGTATTTGTTTTTCCTTTCTTCATTATTATTTAGTAAATGCCTGTGAAGGCGGGAGAGGAAAGAAAGCACTGTTGTGATTGGCTATGTGTGAGGTGAGAGGTGTAAGATCTAGTCACCCGAAAACGGGGTGAGCAAAGCGCTTACACCAATCGGTAGGCAGATCTGTACGTCCGCTGACGTTTGTGTCCACTCATGCCGGGATTCAGAATCGAACACGGTACCGTGACTTTGGGAGGCCAACGGTGTATCCACTCAGGTAATACTTGCTTGGGGCGCACAATAGAGGCCGATGTTTCTGGGATACAATCTAGGCATAATGGCATCAGACGGTAGCTTCAAAGGGGGCCAATCATGGCGTTGTATTTGTTTTTCCTTTCTTCATTATTATTTAGTAAATGCCTGCACTTCTACTTAATTATATTATCTAGTATGCATTGTTTTGTTTTTATAATTACTAATGTATTAAACTTTGCATGTTTCATTTAACTATTTTTGTGAAACTAAACCATTAATTTCACATACTGGCAATCCTTAACCTTATCTCAAACATTGGCAGCCTGAAACCGAATAGTTAAAAGAGCGCGATACCTGTGAATACGGATTGCTCGCGTTAAATACGACTTGTGTTAATTCCTCGGTCAATTTAATAGGCTTTTCTATAGATCGTGGTCTCATTTAAAAGAAGCGCGACTCAATTATAATAGTGAAAGGTGGAGATAGGGTAAACCTGAAGATCTGCATCACACGCTCGCCTGCGCTGTTCCCCGGTCCTGGCCGCATAATATTTCGTCCATGTTCCAATATGTTTCACCTTTTTTGACTAATTTCGAGTTACAGCTCGTGAAGAAGATCGCCCTGAGATGACTCCCTGAGATTTCAATCAATTGGGGGGGGGGGGTCTGGAGGGGCGCAGCCCCCAGTGTATAATCGTAATTGTTTATAGAATAATGTTGGCTGTCTGGCTTTGTTCTGGAAGGTTGTCTTGCAGGAAGCTCTTGATTCTCATTGTAAGATTGGGATATAATACTGATTTGGGTGTATAGTTTTTCTTGTATTTATTTAATACATCAATCACTGTGTAATAAATACATTAGTGATTAATACTTTTGGGGAAGATAACTGGCAGCAATCCTGAGCAAGAATTTTTTTTGGTGAGTGTTAACTTTTTCCTTAGTAAATTTCTGAGAGTATGGCTGTTTGTATAGATGGTGAGAGCATGCCGTTTGAAAGTAGTGTGTATGTGGTGTGTGATGCATGTGGAGTTGAAAGGAGAGTGAATGTAACTGAATGCCGTGTGTGTTTTCTGGAAGGGGAGGTTAGGAGGTTGAGTGGGGAATGTAAGAGGTTGAATGATTTGGTGTTTGAGGTGAGAAGAGATGCAAGTGTGCGATTGAAGGGTGAGATTAGTTCTAAGAGGGTGGAAGATAGGGCTAGGACTGGGAACAGTGTGGAAGTTGTGAGTGATGATGAATGGTGGGTGAAAATGGATAGGATAGATAAGTTAGGACAGGTTAGGTGTGTGAATGAGAGGGACATAGAACCTGTTAGGTTGACTAACAGATTCAATGTCCTGAGAGAGGAAGAGTGTGAAAGTGATTTGCCTGGTGTGATTGTGGATGAAAGCAGGATGGGTGGTAGTGTGACTGAGAGCAGGAGGGAGGGTAATGTTAGGCCAAGACAGAATAGGAGAATGATGGGTGACTCTCAGATTAGGTATTTAGATAGGAAGTTGAGTGATAGCAAGTGGAAGGGAATGAGAGTTTGTCTGCCGGGTGCTGGTGTAAGTGATGTTTGTGAGAGGTATGATAGGCTGGTTTCTGGGTGTGAGAGGGATGCAGTTGTGATTACGCATGTGGGAGTGAATGATGTAAAGAAGGTGGGTACATGTGAGTTACGTGAGCAGTATAAAAGGTTAGTTGAAAGGATGAGTAAAAGCAGGGTAAAAGGTGTTGTTTCTGGTGTGCTTCCGAGATTGGATGTGGGGGTAGAATGGTTGTCACGTGCAATTGGTTTGAATGAATTTGTGAAAGGACTGTGTGAGGAGTTAGGATTGGTGTTTGTAGATGTCTGGGGAGGGTTTTACGGGAATAGGAGGTTGTATGCGATGGATGGGCTCCATCTTAGTCGGGCAGGTGTTGAGGTTCTATGGGGGGAGCTGGATAGTGTGATTAGGTCCTTACGGGTGGGAAACTAGAAGCTGTTAGAGGTAAGGGAATAACAGGAATAGAGGGCAGGTGTAGGAAATGGAAGGGATGCAGAGATAGAGGAATAGCTAAGGGAGAGGGCATACTGATGCGTTATAGGGGGACTAATGCACAAGTGAATGAGCAGATAACTAGGAAGAGAAAAGCACGATGCAATGAAGATGGGAATAATAAAAAAACCTTAAAAATACACTACACAAATGGTCGGAGTATAAGGAATAAGATAGATCTCTTAAGAGCGTTAGCGAGTGAAGAGAATTTTGATATAATTGCGATAACAGAGTCATGGCTTGATTTGGCAGGAAATCACTTTAAACCTGAGGTTGAGATTGAGGGCTTTAACATGTTCCATACAGATAGGAATAGGAAGAGAGGAGGAGGGGTTATTATTTATATTAAAGATAATCTCCAGTGTTGTGTAAACAGTACAATTAAATTAGGTCAGTCTTCGACTGACCTTCGAACAGGTAGCACATGTTTCGTAGAGCTCTCAGAATATTTTGATTATTTGATATACTTTGGTGTGTGACATAAACATAAATATTAAGTTATAAGATCATATATTTGGTTAATATAACAAAGTTAAATTGTGGTTATTTTGTATAAATTGTGGTTATTTTGTTTTGGTGAGAAAGTGACTTTTGTTTACTTCGGGGCCATCTTGATTAGCAGGTTTTAAACTTGCGCGCACAAATTGGGGTCAAATTCTTGTTGTTTGTAAGTTTTTGTTTCTATTATTGTTCTTGTTTAAGTATGGCTGACTGTTTGGATGTAGAGAGTATGCCTTTTGAAAGTAGTGTGTATGTAGTGTGCGATGTCTGTGGTGTAGAGAGGAGAGTGAATGTGTCTGAGTGCCGTGTATGTGCTTTGACTGAGGAGGTGAGTCGATTACGTGCGGAATGCTTGAGACTGAATGATTTAGTGTCTGAAGTGAGAAGAGATGCAAGTGTACGTTTGAAGAGTCAGATTGGGACCAGGAGGGAGGAAGTTAGGCCTAGAACAGGGACTGGAGAGAAAGCAGTAAGTGAAGTAAGTGATGATGAGTGGTGGGTGAAAGTGAACAGAATAGATAAGTTAGGACAGGTTAGGTGTGTGAATGAGAGGGACATGAAACCTGTTAGGCTAACTAACAGATTTGATGCCCTGAGAGAGGAAGAATTTGAAAGAGATTTGTCTGGTGTGGCCGTGCCTGAAAGTAGAATAGGAGGTCGAGCGAGTGAGAGCAGGAGGGAGGGTAATACTAGGCCTAGAGAGAATAGGAGAATGACTGAGGTGATTGTGATGGGTGACTCTCAGATTAGGTATTTAGATAGGAAGTTGAATGAAAGTAAATGGAAGGGAGTGAGAGTTTGTCTGCCGGGTGCTGGTGTAAATGATGTGTGTGAGAGGTATGATAGGTTGGTGTCTGGGTGTGAGAGGGAAGCAGTTGTGATTACACATGTCGGAGTAAACGATGTAAAGAAGGTGGGTACTTGTGAGTTACGACAGCGGTATAAAAGGCTGATTGAAAGGATTTGTGAAAGTAGAGTAAAAGGCGTTGTTTCAGGTGTGCTTCCCAGAATGGATGTGGGGATGGAATGGTTGTCTCGTGCAATGGGGTTGAATGAATATGTGAAAGGTTTGTGCGAGGAGTCAGGATTGGTATTTGTAGATGTTTGGAGTGGGTTTTATGGAAATAAGGGTTTGTATGCGATGGATGGACTCCATCTGAGCCGAGATGGGGTTGAGGTTTTGTGGCGGGAATTAGATAGTGTTATTAGGTCTTTAGAGGCGGGAAACTAGGTTTTGATAGTGGTCAGGGAAATTTAATGGCTCAAAGTGAGGCAGGGAAAGGAAGCAAACACAGATTTGTAGAAGGTAGGCAGGCTAATGGAAGTGCTTTAGGGTTAAACTACTTGAGTAGTGATAGTGGTCAGGGAAATACAAGAGTACAGGGTCGGGGAAAGAGAGAAAGGAGATGCAGAGGAGATAGGCCCTCAGGTGCTTCAGAGATAGGTGGGCTGAGTTGTCTTTACACAAATGCTCGTAGTCTTAGAAATAAGAAGGATGAATTATTTAGTTATATCATTCATGAAGATATAGATATAATATGTATAGTTGAATCATGGGTTAATGAAAATATATTTAATGATAATGTCAGTGAATTTGAACTAGAGGGTTATACTATGTACATTAGTCAAAGGAGAGATAGGACTGGTGGTGGGTTGATTATTTATATCAGAAATAGCATTTCTTCAAATCTAAATAACTCTATAAAGCAAGGAGAAGGTGAATCATTATGGATAGATATTAAGGTTGGTAAAAATAGGAAAATACACTTGGGAGCTTTTTATAGACCACCAGGACAGACTGATTGTATCGATGAGTTAATGATTAGGGAAATAAGTAAAGGATGCAAAGAAGATACAGTTATTCTTGGTGACTTTAATTTAACTTCTGTAGACTGGGAAAATATGATAGGAAGAGATAGAGCAAGTTGTAAGTTTATGGAGTGTTTTGAGAATAACTTTTTGATCCAATTTGTTAATAAGCCAACAAGGGGTGCCAATATATTAGATCTAATTCTTTCAAATGATGATCACTTAGTTCAAGGATTGAGTGTAGGGGAATCATTGGGAAACAGTGATCATCAGATGGTTCGGTTTAATTTGCAAATAGTTAAGGGTAGAACAACGACAAACTCCACGAAAATTCCAAATTTTTATAGGGGAGATTACGATAAATTACGCAGCATGCTAAATCAGATTAGGTGGGATATAGAATTCCATGGAAAGAATACTTATGAGATGTGGGATATTTTTAAGACTATATTAAACATGGTTCAGGAACAGTGTATTCCGATGAAGTCTATTAGGAAGAAATGTAGGAAACCATTATGGTGGAACCAAGAAATAGCTAATAAAGTTTCAGAGAAAAAAAGGGCATACCAGAGATTACAAAGTGAGAGTAGTTTAGATAATTTAAACCATTATAGGTCAACCAGAAATGAACTAAATAAGATTATTAAGAAGACCAAAAGGACAGCAGAAATTAATTTAGCTAAAAATAATAATAAAGATCCTAAAAAATTCTTTAGCTATTATAGAATCAATAATCAATCTAACAGTGATAAAATAGGGCCTATTAAATATGAAGGGGTTTTGAAAGAATCTGATGAGGAAATAGTAGAGGTCCTTAATGATCATTTTGCTTCAGTATTCACAGAAGAGAAACCAGTTAGATTAATTGATGATAATTCTAGGTCAAGGGAAGTAGTGATAAATTCTATTAATATAGACAGAGAAGAAATTAAAGGGCTTATAATTCAGTTAAATACTAGTAAGGCATCTGGCCCTGACAACATTCATTCTAGGATACTCAAAGAAGGTGTAGAAAGTATTGCAGTAGCTCTCGAGAAGATATTTATTAGATCACTAGAGTCTGGAGAAATACCAAATGATTGGAAATTGGCAAATGTAGTGCCAATTTTTAAAAAGGGAAGCAAAGAGGACCCAAATAACTTTAGACCAGTAAGCTTAACTTCTATAGTCTGTAAAATTCTTGAGAAGATGGTTAAGAAGGGAATTTCTGATCATCTAGAGAGTAGCAGGTTAATTAATGATGCTCAGCATGGTTTTAGAAAAGATAGATCGTGTTTAACTAATTTACTGGATTTTATGGATTATGTAACTAAAGAATTAGATAGGGGTGAGAAAGTTGATGTGATCTACTTAGATTTCAGCAAAGCTTTTGATAAGGTTCCACATAGAAGACTAGTTCATAAATTAAAGCTGCATGGGATATGTGGGAACGTTTTAAATTGGATAACTGAATGGCTGAAAAATAGGAAACAGAGAGTTGTACTGAATGGAGTGAGGTCAGAGTGGAGGAATGTTATTAGTGGCGTACCTCAGGGATCAGTTTTAGGCCCTTTATTATTTATAATCTATGTAAATGATCTTGGGCAAGGTGTAAATAGCAAAGTGTCAATTTTTGCTGATGACACTAAATTGGCAGCTGTAGTCAAAGAGGTTGAGGGTAGCTTTAAAGTGCAGGGTGACTTAGATAAGCTGTTAGCTTGGGCTCAGAAGTGGCAGATGACTTTTAACCTTAATAAATGCAAAGTTATTAACATGGGGAGAGATAATAGGGAATTTAGCTATGAGATGGATGGATATTGGCTTAATTCAGTTGAAGATGAGAAAGACTTAGGAGTGGTAGTAGATAGGTCACTGAAATTTTCAAAGCAGTGTATTGAGGCAAAAAATAGAGCAAATAGGGTGCTAGGTTACATTAAAAGAAATGTTAGCTACAAGAGTAAGGAGGTCATCCTTAAACTATACAACTCTTATGTCAGGCCACATTTAGAGTACTGTATACAGGCATGGTCACCACATTTTAGACATGATATAAACTTATTAGAGTCAGTACAAAGGAGGGCAACAAAAATAATACCATCCCTGAAGCACCTTCAATATGAAGATAGACTGAGGGTATTAAATATGTTTTCATTTGAAAGAAGGTGTGTGAGGGGAGATATGATTGAGCTTTTTAAAATCTTTTCTGGGATGGATAAATTAGATTTCAGCAAGTTATTTGAGTTAGAAGGTAGTAATAGAACTAGAGGCCACCACTTAAAGATTAAAAAACAGAGGTGCAGACTGGATGTTAGAAAATATTTTTTCACTAACAGAGTGGTAGATTATTGGAATAGTTTGCCACCTGAGACTGTAGACAGCCCAAACTTGAATGTTTTCAAGCGCAGATTGGATGATTATATGGGGATGGAGGGTTAATTTCTTACTTTTTGGTATGTGGATATGTTTCTTGACTCATTCCTGTGGATGCAGTTTCTTTTTATTGTATATTTTGGGGGATTTTGTTTTTGACAGACTCCTATGGAGGCTTTAAATTATATATTGTAGATGCATGGTTGGACATTCCTATGGATTGTTAAATTGTATATTGTAGCTGCATGATCTGACAAAATCCTATGGATGCATTATATGGGTGGGATTTGATGGATACGGATGACCTTTGATAGGCCCTTGTGGCTTTTGTCATCCGTTAAATTATGTTATGTTATGTTATGTTATGTTAAGCTTGTCATAGGATTATTATACAGACCACCAAATCTTAGTAAGGAAGCTTCAAATCTTCTGTGGCAGGAGATTGAACGGGCATGTAGAAGTAAGCATGTGTGTATAATGGGCGATTTTAATTACAGAAATATAGACTGGAAAGCTCTTGTGGGTGATCAGGAGGCTGAGGAATTTTTGAATGTTGTCCAAGATAATTTTCTGAGGCAGATTATTAACGAACCCACTAGAGGTAATAATATACTGGATTTAGTTCTGACAAATAGGGAAGAAGTTATTAAGGATACTGAGATTGGAGGAAATTTGGGTAATAGTGACCATTGTGAAATTAGATTCAAGATGAAATGGAATGGTATTGATAGTAGCATGAACAATGTTAAAATTCCTGACTTTAGAAGAGCAAATTATAATGGGCTAAGGACTTACCTGGAGGCAGTTGTACAGAAACCAGGCAATGAAATCAATTCAGGAATAGATTCAATGATATCAGTTAGTGGAGACAATAATCAGCAGGAGGAAGAGATTACAATTGAAGAGGAGTATGAAAGAATAATTGAGCAATTAATTACAGGTCAGATGATTAACATTCCTTATAAGGAGATTAGGACTAAAAATAATGACCCAAAATGGATGACAGATAAAATTAAGCATTATATTGGCATTAAAAAGGGCATTTATAGGAAAATAAAAAATGGAGAGGATCACTTAAGGCAGAGATATAATGAACTAGCAAGAAATGTTAAAAAGTTAGTTAGAGTAGCAAGGAGAAATTATGAAATTAAAGTGGCAAATAGGGCAAAGGAAGATCCTAAAAGTTTTTATCAATTATACAAAACTAAGGTTAGAGATAAAATAGGCCCACTTATAGATTCCAATGGAGAATTAGTGAGTGATAGGGACTCAATGGCTGGAATGCTAAATGACTTTTTTAACTCAGTATTTACACAGGAGGATACTCTAAATATACCTGAGGTGTCAATGATCTTTCGGGGTAATGATGAAGAGAAATTAAAGGATATCTTGATCACAAAGGAGATAGTGACAAAGGAAATTGATAAAATCAAAAGTGTAAAGCACCCGGTCCTGATGAGGTCTTTCCTAGAATTTTGAAAGAATGTAAGGATGTGTTAAGTGAGCCCCTAGCATGCATCTTTAGAAAGTCATTGGAGAGTGGCATTGTGCCAGTGGCATGGAAGAAAGCCAATGTGATACCTATATTTAAGAAAGGGGATAAAACAAATATGTCTAATTACAGACCAGTAAGTTTGACATCAGTGGTAGGGAAAATGATGGAATCTATTATAGCAAGGAATATTAGGGATCACTTGGATAAGCATAAGTTGATAAAAGAATCACAGCATGGCTTTAGTAAGGGTAAATCCTGCCTGACTAATTTGCTGTCTTTTTATAGTAAGCTGTATGAAGCAGCAGATAAGGATGAAAACTATGATATTTTATACTTGGACTTTAGTAAGGCTTTTGATCGAGTGCCACACTTACGGCTTCTGAGCAAAGTTAAAGCACACGGGATCGATGGCAGTATATTTAGGTGGATTCAGTCATGGCTTGGTGACAGACAGCAAAGAGTTAGTATAGATGGAGTTAAATCTGAGTGGGGGTGTGTTAGCAGTGGAGTTCCGCAAGGATCTGTTTTGGGTCCCTTGCTATTCTTAATTTATATTAATGATCTTGACATAGGTATAAGTAGTGACCTGAGTAAATTTGCTGATGATACTAAGCTAGGTAGGGCCATTAGGGCTGATTCTGATGCTGTTGTAATGCAGGAGGAATTGACCATTCTGTCCAATTGGGCTAAGAAATGGCAAATGAAGTTTAACATAGACAAATGTAGTGTACTTAGTATAGGTAGAAATAATCCACTGAATAGTTATAAATTAAATGGGAGAAATTTAGGGAGGACCGATTGTGAGAGGGACTTGGGTATTTTGGTAAGTTCAGACCTTCGTCCTAGAAAGCAATGCCTAAATGCTAAGAATAAAGCTAATAGGATATTGGGATTCATTAGGAGGAGTGTAAGCAATAAGAGTGCTGAAGTCATTCTAAAACTGTATCTGGCGCTAGTTAGGCCTCATCTAGACTATGCAGTACAATTTTGGTCACCATATTATAGGAAGGATATTGATTTGCTTGAGTCTGTGCAGAGAAGGATGACAAAGATGATTGGTGGGCTAAGGAACTTACCTTATGGTGAAAGGCTCAGAAAACTAAATTAACATACATTGGAAAGAAGAGTCAGAGGGGAATTGATTGAAGTCTTCAAATGGGTAAAAGGATATAATAAAGGGGATCTGGGTAAGGTTCTTATACTTAGTGAACATGACAGGACACGTAGCAATGGGTTTAAGCTTGATAAGTATAGGTTTAGTAAGGAGATTGGGAGGAATTGGTTTACAAATCGTGTGGTAGATGAATGGAATAGGCTCACTAGACATGTGATAGAAGCCTCCTCTCTGGGTAGTTTTAAGAATAGATTAGATAAATATATGAATGAAGCTGCTAGATGGGATTGACTTTTTTATGTACATATGTATATATTTTTCTAAGGAGTGGGGAGATTATTTTGCGGTTGCATGAATGGACATAATCCTCTGGATGCATTTTATGTATATTGTAGATTAGATCTGACAAACTCCTGTAAAGGGTGACAATGTTGATGACTTTTCTCTGGTGGGAAGTCTTTTGTGTGTTGACTGGAGCAGGAGCTGCCAAGTGTAGGCCATGAGTGGTCTTTTGCAGTCTCCTTCTTTTCTTATGTTCTTATGTTCTTAATGTTCTCACGTTTTTGTTTTGTTTTTAACAAATCGTTTTTGCGCGTCTGAACGAAACATAAAATCAACTTGGTCCCGATAGATTTCGGCTGAAATCTATTTACTATAGCGTACGAGAAGTGCAGGCGAGCGGCTTAAAAGCTTCGTTTGAATGAGTCTTTTTTGAGACTCAGGATGGCGTAGTGGATTCGCCGCTGGCTAACAGTGGTCCAGCGACGCGGGAAGCTGTTCGCAACTCGCCTACGCTATTATTTTTTCTTTGCCCCTTTTCCTATTCCCTCTATCTACATTACAAAGTAACGAAAAAAAAATTGGGGGGGCGACAATAGCCTAAATTAAGCGGCGCTATCGTCTTTTTCATTTTGATAAACGTGCTATCGGCTCTGCACGTTTATCGAAATAATAAAGACGATAGTTTAGCCTACTTTCGGCTATTTTTGGCCAAAAAATTAACATTTTAAGTTACTTTCGAAATGAGGGGCTTCAGCATTTGACGTCATAAGGCACAAATTGCAGCTCAAATTTGTAGTCCAGAAACAGCGCCCCTAAACTGAAGTATTACCTCTATAGCGTACGAGAAATGAAGGCGAGCGGCTTAAAAGCTTCGTTTGGATGAGTCTTTTTTTGAGACTCAGGATGGCCGAGTGGATTCTCCGCTGGCTAACAGTGGTCCAGCGACGCGGGAAGCTGTTCGCAACTAGACTACGCTATTATTTTTTCTTTGTCCCACTACCTACTCTCCTCTAGCTACAATGGTGCCCAGACCTGGGAGGGGGAACGTTAGCCCTAGGATAACATTTCCAAACAGGCTCTCTTCATTTCTTCAAAATACGCTCCTCTTCTAGGATGGGGTTGTATAGCGTACGAGAAGTGTAGGCGAGCGGCTTCAAAGCTTCGTTTGAATTAGGCTTTTTAGACTCAGGATGGCCGAGTGAATTCGCCGCTGGCTAACAGTGGTCCAGCGATGCGGGAAGTTGTTCGTAACTCGCCTACGCTATTATTTTTCTTTGCCCCTTTTCCTACTCCCCTCTATCTACATCTCCACTCGGCTACAGGGCTGCCGAAATGGATACAATTGTAACCTTTGGTTGCATTTTACTAATTTTCTTTCAAACGGTTACAATGGTGATTATAGTGTATGGTTATCAATGTGATTTATCTTCGGTTAATAAATCAGCCTAGATAGCGTTTCGAAAACCATAACCATAAATTTTGTTTGATCGAAGATGTCTGCCGTTAGCTTTAGGCCTAATGCGACAGCGAAATAAATTTTCGTAATAATAACTTGGGCGTTAAGAAAGACAATTACACAGATATAAATATATTCATAAAATCAACGAATGTACAATGAGATAAGTAGGTTAAGTAAATATGGTGAATAATATGGTGAAACAATAAGGTGAATAATATATAATATCATGTAGTAATGTAGTGAATAATATGAGTATCTTTGAGTAAATAATTTAGAGTATCTTTGAGTAAATAATTTAGAGTATCTTTGAGTAGAGTAAATAATGTAGTATTTTAGAGTATCTATAATGGACTGTGAACTGGGGCTTGATACGAAGAAAGCAGCGAGTGAAGTGGGCAGGGCGTGCTCTTTTGATCGAGCTGGGAACGTGTGTTTGTTTTGTAGGGGTGCGAAGATGTATAAGAGAAAAACTTCCTTCCAAAGTGAGAATATAAGTAGCCCATTAAATTACCAAGTCAAGGCGGACTTCACCGTAGCGTGACGGCAGAGTGCTGGCCTCTGGATTCAAAAAGACCCGCGATCGATCCCTAAGTCCACAATTTTTACGAAGAAAATTCTCGAAGAAAACGGAAACCCCGAAAAACGCTTTAAGGACAACTCAAGAAGACTCAAGATAAATTACTTCAAGGGCTAACTCATCAAGAGAAAGAATCATCACATCAAGATAAATGCAAGTTATTATGAGGATACATCAAGAAAGAATTACCAAGATCAAGAATTAACCCAGGCAACTTAAAGAAAAAGGAGAATCTCAGTCTACAAGAATACAAAGAGTCAGATAAAAGGAAGGGAAATGTTTCAAGGGGCGACCTCAGTAATAAAGCCCCCCAACCCCCACTCCAATAGTTTGTTTGTGTGTGAAATTTAAGAAATGTGTTTGTAACAGTATACGTTAATTGAATTGACAAGAAAATAAATTAATTAATTAATTATTAAGTTTAACATAAATGATTTGATTCACAAAAGTTGGAGTAAATTATTGGAAGATTAAAATGACAAAGTTCAAGTAAAATAAATGAATGATTAAATTAACAAAGTTAAAGAAATGCATGACTTATCTAAATGACAAAACAATTGAATATTATACAGAAGAAATAATGATATATATATATATATATATATATATATATATATATATATATATATATATATATATATATATATATATATATATATATATATATATATATATATATATATATATATATATATATAAGTTTCCCAGGAGATTTTTATTATAGGAATGCCCAGAGACATTGCTATATTAAAACTCGGGTGTTTTGAGTACATTTGTAACATTTCATCATAATATTTTTAAAATTTAACTTAAATTAAAAAACATTAATTATTATCAATTTTCTTTTGTTTTGTATAGTATATAGTTATTAATGGCATTTATTTTCGGTTAATAAATCAGCCTAAATAGCGTTTCGAAAACCATTACCACAAATTGGTTGATGAAAGTTAAGTCGTCTGCTAGTTTTTAGGAATAAGACGAAAGCGAAATAAATTTGAAATTCTGAACTAGGTATTAAGAAAAACAATTAAACATATAAATATATTCATTGAATCAACGAATGCACAATGAGATAAGTTGGATTAGGTATACAATGTAAGATATGGTAAAATATGATTTACAATAACAAGATGTGAAGAGAAATGAAGTTCGTGAAAGAAATATGAAATAATATGGTGACTATGATGCCATGTGAATTAGGGGGCTGCAATACGAGAAGTAAATAGAATTAGGACCTACTCTTGTATGGTCGGTTGCAGAGAATTGGGAGAGGATGTGGAATTAAACTAAGTATGATTTGTTTGGAGGTAAATGACTAATTGTAGAAGGAATGATTACCGATCTTTATGCGGAGAATGGCGAGAGTCGAATGGGAAAGAATAGTGTTCCATTTGGTCGAGCTGAAAGCGTGTGTTGGTTTGTTTGTGTGTGAAATTTTAAGAGATGTGGTTTGAAACAGTAGTACGTTAAATGAATTTACAAGTTAAGTAAAGTAAATGAATTAATTAATTATTAAGTTGTACATAAATATTATTTAATTTACAATATTTAAGTAAAATAATTGAACGATTTAATTGACAAAAGTAGAAGAATTGCATGATATTAATTTTATACATATTAAATGATGATGATATATATATATATATATATATATATATATATATATATATATATATATATATATATATATATATATACATATACATATACATATACATATACATATATATATATATATATATATATATATATATATATATATATATATATATATATATATATATATATATATATAGTACAAGAAAGAGATATTTGACGCGAATGAGCAATGAGACAAGAAACAGGAGTTTTTTAGAGGTAAGAGAAAGGGACATTAGAAGAAGACTAGAATCATAGAGAGCAGAGGGCGGCACAATGAAGGCAATCCTTTACCGAGAAGACAGAGATAACGCCAGGGGAAAAAAAGTTTGAAATTCCTGGCCGGGACTCGAACCCGGGTCTGCTGATTGCCGGTCAGATGCTCTACCACTGAGCTACCAGGCACAGTGACTCTAATTCACCCAAAGCGTTACCCGATCAAACCCAGTATCTCCCTAAGCTAGGAACCTCCAAGGAATTTTTATACCACATCTTCTTCTTTGTATGTGACATGGGGGATGAAACGTTGATCGTTAAACCGGATTTGGGTGATACGATAACGTTCCGAGAAATTATTACCCAACTCCAAAAGGTAATGATAAATATTTTTGGCTGGCCGATGAGCAGAAATTCTGATATGATTTTGCCTTCGAGAAAAATGGTGATGAAAACAAGAAGACTGCAGTTCTATTTATTTAGTGGCTTTGGGTAGCAAATGGAGGAGGAGTTCGAATTAGATTGATTATCGATTTCACGAGCTTATCTTTGATGATGCTTAAATACAACTCTCTTTATGTTTGTGCTTTGGTATGATGAATGAATAAGACTCGTCTTGATGTAAGATAAGTTGCGTAAATGCTATCTCCTAATGCGAAGTAAATGATTTGATTGGTATGACCTGAGTGATATGTGAAACTGCTCCTCGAAATGATTTCTATCGAATGATCTCTCTCCTCCTTGATTTGCTCGTTTTATACTTGGACACATTTACAAACATACATATATATATATATATATATATATATATATATATATATATATATATATATATATATATATACATATACAATACTTTTGAAACCTTTTCTCTCGTGAGAAAATATACTGAAACAGTGAAATTTGGTCAAGCGCCGTTTTTCGTCTTCCTTAATAACATAGAAATATAGTAGTGTGATTGTAATTTGATGCTCACCGAGTGTCGTTACGATCGGACTAACCCATTTTAAGGTTCCCTTTTGTAACTACCGAATAACTAGTCTCGTTCCTAATTTACCTTTTCACCACGACTTTAGTCTTTTCGGGAAATCAAAATGGGAATAGTTCTAAAATATCCTGTTACATGTTACAATGTTTCATTTGAGTTTCTTTTTGTTTCGTTTCACACATAGATTTATTTACATTGGCTGAGTGTGCACATTACTACTTCATGGGTTTGTGTGTGCACCAGATCACTTCCCCCTGGAGAGATACTTAGTATCTTTAATATAGAATATATACATATCATATACTAATGAACTTCGGCTGCCGCAGAAAAAAAATGCAGTGGTGGGGGCGTAGCCAGGACTATATTTTGAGGGGGGCTATTTCCATTAGGAGGGGGGCTTAATAATTACGGTACAAAAAATCCTGAGAGTGGAAAGGGCGGGTGTTGAGGGTAACGATTGGTGAGTGAAGCAGGTTTTAAAAGCTCAGCAATTGAAAATTTAAGGGTTTTTTTTTAAAGAGCTAATCTGGCGATTGCCTACTTGGACATTAGTCGCCGTATTAAAAACTACCTAGTACTAGGCTACTTTAAAATCTAATGCAATAACACGCAACAAAAAACAAAAATAACCCAAACAACACCAGAAATTCAAAAAAGGAAAAAGGAAACGAGTAGTAAGCAAGCTCCTGCGTCGGGGGGAGGTCCCCCGACACAGAAGCGTGCAACCTATAAGGAAAAAAAACAAAACAAAACAAAACAAAAAAACCTGGTTAAATAATAGGGAGAAGGCCGGCCTCCCCCCAAAAGTCAAGTAGTCCACCAGTCAATGTGCACGCACTCGTCCCGAGTACAAGGGACAGGCGGTAGCGACCCCGCCCATCCCGGTACCGGGACAGGTAACGTGCGCGAAGATCACCCAGACTGGGATATTCGACAAGAATGTGCCGAACAGTCTGGGGGACGACGCAGTCGTCACTGAAAATTTAAGGGATATCAACAAATTCAGAAGAATGAGAAGCAATTTTGAGGCTCATACATATATTAAAATGATGATTACAAATTCAAATAAATTCTTTATGCAACAATCTAAAAAAAATCTTGTTAGTTTCCATATAACACCTCACTGTCTTCATATTTATATTTCCGCCCAACTATCACAGAACTAAACGCCGACTTGATTGCCGAAGCACTTCCATGATTTCAGCTACAGAGATTCCAGCAGTTTTTTTTTCTTTTTCAAATCCCATGAGGGCAAGTTGGCACTTCCGTTGATGAGTCATGCATCTTCTGTATTGAGTTAGTAGCTTGTAACAGTTGAAAAGGTTGCTTCACATGTAGCAGAAGATGCCCCAATAGTCAAGGCAGCACAGAGCAAAGTATGCAAGTTTGGGAAAGGTGTTTGGAGCTCCATTCTGCGAAACCATTCCAGAAACTTGTCAATGGTACTTCTGCTCTCTTGTCATGAAGATGTAAGCTGCTTCTGAGCCATGCTTCGAACAATCTCTAACTCATGACGTATCAAAGACAGGCCAATTGCCGCTCTTGTTTTACTGACCAAATCAATGAGTGGTTGCAATTGGTCATGATAAATAAACTTCTCAGAGCATGGTAGCAAATTGGAAATAGACGCTACTAATTTGCTGATGCACTCAGAAAACCGCTTCTCCAACTCGCTGGTGAATGAATCGAGTATTTCAAAGTATATAGAGATAAGTGGTGTATTTTTGTCTTGTCCTGTGAGTGCAGTCACAACAAAGGAGTCCAGATTACGGGGAGGCTTGCAGACTCGTTATGCTGGTTGTGAAGGTGCCTCAGGTTCCTCATTTCCACATTTAAGCTTGCATACTTTCAAAGCATTTTAAACTTATCATTAGTTCGCATCTTGTGTATGGCACTAACTGTTTCAGTGACGATTTGGTAACTGCTAATGACTGAGCACTCTCTATATTGCAGTATTTTATCAGCTGGCTTTAATGCGCCAAGTACTTTTGTAGATAGAGGGGAGTAGGAAAGGGACAAATAAAAAAATAATAATAGCGTAGGCGAGTTGCGAAAGCTTCCCGCGTCGTTGGACCACTGTTAGACAGCGGCGAATCCACTCGGCCATCCTGAGTCTCAAAAAAAAGACATTCAAACGAAGCTTTTAAGCCGCTCGCCTGCACTTCTCGTACGCTATACAACCCCCTCCCTAGAAGTGGAGCGTATTTTGAAGAAATGAAGAGAGCCTGTTTGGAAATGTTATCCAAGGTCTAACGCTCCATCTCCCAGGTCTGGGCACCATTGTAGATAGAGTGGAGTAGGAAAGGGGCAAATAAAAAAAATAATAGCGTAGGCGAGTTGCGAACAGCTTCCCGTGTCGCTGGACCACTGTTAGCCAGAGGCGAATCCACTCGGCCATCCTGAGTCTCAAAAAATTCAAACGAAGCTTTTAAGCCGCTCGCCTGCACTTCTTGTACGCTGTACTTTACGCATGACAATTCCTGAGAATACAAATTTCTATTTGGACAATAGCCTCTTCAACCCAATTGCAGTCACTGACAGATCAACATGACCATCCTCAGTGAAAAAAATCCAGTGTTGAGGTGATTGTGTCATAGTTTTCCACAATGATGTTAGTCGTCTTGAAATGTCCACTCCAGCGATGTTCCATCAAATGGGCCAAAGGCATTGCACCTGACTTGCTATACAGAGCACGAACTTTGGGCTTTGCAAAGAAGTCATTCAATTGTTGACACACATCAAAAAACTCTCACAATGTCCACTTTCTAACATACATGAACAACAACAAAGTGAAATTGATCTCTCTGAACATGATCAGCAATTCGACGTTCTACCCCTGAATGTTTGCCTGAGATAACAGATGCACCATCATAACACTGTGCCAATAACAGTTTTAGGTCAAGATCTTTCAATGCCTCCAAAAGGATTTCGGTGATGTAGTCTGCATCAAATTTATTCAACTCCTAATGCCCGAGAAGAGTTTCGCTTACATTTGGTGGCCTATGCCTTCCGAAATAACTGACCACAACAGAAAGAAGCTCAACTCCAGCTGAGTTTCTGGTCTCATCACATTTAATGGTGAACAATCCAGTGTCTGTTGTTTGTATCTCTTTCAAACACTTTTCTTTCACTAACTGCGCCATCAATCCAATCGCATTGTTTTGAAAATGTGGAGATGTGTACTTTGCATTTTGTGGAATTGATTTAGTGATTTTAGCAAATTTTTCATCTATATTCATTGTGTACTCTACCATTTAAATAAATAATCCTGAATGCTGCTCACCAATTTCTTCTTCAGTCCCTCTGAATGGCAACTCATTTGTTGTGAAGAATTTCATTATTTCAAACACTCTGGATAGATAATACCGATTGTTTTCTAATTGGCTATCACAAAGAGTTTCTAGCGCACCACCTTCTTTCACAAACTTTTCATAATCTACCCATGCAGTCTTAGTAAGCATATGGGACTTTGATGCAGTGTGCTTGGAAAACCCCTTTCTTTTCTCTGAGGCAATTTTCCAATTCTTGGTTTTATGAGCAAGCTTGCTGTTGTGAAGCATGAGACTCAGTTGCAGACACCTTGGGGGACTCCGATACAGTCTCAGATGTTACTGTGGTTCTCTTTGACATCCTTATCACAAATGCATCCATTTTACCTAAAAGAAAAGAAACAATAGGTATCAGACGAATAATTTTGTTTTAAGACTGACATGGATATTTACCTAATACCTTCAAAAGTCATATTTGTATCATGGATTTTTTTATTATTAAAGGGCCACCAGCAAGAGACATAAGCTGATGAATATCCTAGAAATTATTTAGTTTCATTACTGACACATATAACTAGTGGGAACACATGCCAACAATTTTACTACTATCACATGTGAGTGGTTAGATAGAAAGAGTTAAATTAATATAAAAGAAATAGGAAGATTAGTCATCTTACCTCCTGTTTGGTTAAGTTGATTGATTGTATTTGATTGTATGGGTTTATTGTGCAATACCGTACATTTATACATAATCATAATACAAATACAAAAATAATCCAATACAAATACAGTAATAGTATGATACAATAATATAAATACACGTAGTATAAGTGTACACATTACACAAAGCGGGGAGCCCGTCAATGTTGGCGTGCAGTAATACGTGGTGGAGCGTCCCACGCGTGTCTTATCTGCTGCAAGTGGGTGGCGGTGGTCTTCACCACCGGTCGCCCGGCTGGGCGCGGGCGGCGATCAGCGCGGAGGGGGTGCTGTTCTCAGCACATCCAGCAGCTCGTTTGTTGGGGTGTGGCGGACCACCTGGGCGGCTCTTGCCTCTCGCGCCCTGAGTAGGGCGCCTCTTACAGGGGGAGGGGCTGGCGCTCGCTCTGGCCTGAGGCGGGCGGTGGCTGGGCAGGAGGGGATGTAGTGCACCAGTGGGCGCCGGGAGCGGCCGTTTCAGTGTTCGCACCTCCCTGCCACAAAGTCGGCGTGCAGCTCTTCCCGCGTGGAGTAGCCCAGCCTCACACGCTGTAGCAGCACGCCGTTCGCTCTGGGCTGCTGGAAGGATGGGTTCAGTGGCTGATAGGCTGTGGCTGCAGCATACCACGCCGCTTGCCTCTTGATTGCTTCCCATTCTTGGTACTGCTGGTGGGCGTTGTGGGCGGCCCTGCGTTTAGCCTGTACCTTGAGCTGCTGCAGGCTGGGGCGCACGGTCAAGGTGATGGTGGGGCCGTGGGCGGCTTGCTTGGCAGCCTCGTCGGCAGCATCGTTGCCGCGCACGCCAACGTGGCTGGGAATTCAGTGGAGCCGGACACGCCTGTCCTGAGCTGCCAGGTCCTGCAGGGTGCATAGGATGGTGGTGGTGAGGTAGATGTTGTCCCGGGCGTGGTTGTGGGCGTGGGCGTACTGCAGCGCCTGCAATCCCGACCGAGAATCCATGTGTATCACCACAGTGGCTTCCCGGCGGAGCAGAGCGTGCTGGAGGGCGTGCAGGATTGCTACCAGCTCCGTCTGGAGGGTGGAGCAGTGGTCTGATGTACTCCACGCCTGCGTCAAGCCGCTCGTGATGAAGGCGGTGCCGGACCTCCCGCTGTCAGGGTCGACGGAGCCGTCGGTGAAGTAGACTGCGCTGCTTGGCTCCGTGACCTCAGACATGGCCATGAGGGCGTGCTGGCGCAGCTCCTCGGTGAGGCAGTTCGCTTTGCTGGCGGGCAGCTGTGTGGCGGTGAAGTGGGCGGCGGGGGAGGGGAGGCATGGTGGTGGTGGAGCGTAGGCGGGATTAGGGGTGTCGGGTTCGTGCCACAGCCAGTTCCCTGCCTGGTGGTTAAGTTGGTTAGGTTAGCTTATTTAATTTAATTTTTCACTATTTTCTAATAATTTTGGTGTATTTCAAACGATTCTGCTATTCATTTCCATTGTAAATGCCTTGTTTTTGAAATAGGCTTACTAATATTAAGGTGGGCCTATTTCAAAAACGAGGCATTAACATTAAAACATTTATTCAAACCATTTGATACAACAACATTTTATACTGACATAACATACAAGATTACTGGGTATTTATAGATAATTTTATGGATAATCTGGACAAGATCTTCGCTGCCTACTTTGCTTTGAAACTTTACCAATGGCCTTTTTAAGCAGTTTAATAATAATTTATGAATTTACTTTAGCGCGAAATGCATTTATTATAAAGATATTGTTATTAATTTTAGTATGAATTATTTCGTACTTTTTACGATCTCTTAATTGTACAGTAAGTTTAAAACTAACACAAATGCACAAGAATATTTGGACAATTTTTGAGAACCCACCGACTTAATGTCACATCAAGTTTAGAACTGAAGAAATGCAAAAACATCGCCGTGATAGTTGTTGTCAACATACGCCTATATAAAATAGGTAGAAGCTGCTAGACTTCATTATTGTTGGAGTTTTTCAAGCATATTAATTTGCAGGGCAATCAAAGTGTAATTTTACAAAAAAAATATAAAAAAAAATTCAATATATAAATAAAAATTAATATATGGGTAAATAAAGAAAGACAAAAACAGCGCTTGGAAAAACAAAAAGTACGCTTATTAGTTAGTACTTTAAAAGTCCAAAAACAAATAAAAATATACTATATGTAAATAATATTCTTATTATTCAATTATTTAAAAGAAAATACAAAATAAATAATAATTAAAAAATATTAAATTAGTATATTCGTGGGCACATTTGGTTGGAATTGGTATTTATATCCCAGCAAAAATTATTTTAGTAAATCTGAACTTACCTCACAAGGACTGTTTTTATAAATCAATCCTACCTTGATAGATTAAGTCTATTTGTTAAACATTATATTACAATAGAATAAAGAGCGAACAGAAAACACACGATAAGAATACAATCGAGTAAAAACCGGCAATTGACAACGCAATAATGTCCATTTTAACTAGGCTACTTTAAAATATAATACAGTAACACACACAAAAAAAAAACAACCCAAACAACAACAGAAATTAAAAAAGGGAAAAGGAAACGAGTAGTAAGCAAGCTCCTGCGTCGGGGGGAGGTCCCCCCAGCGCAGGAGCGTGCACCCTAAAAGGGAAAAAAACAACAAAACAAAACAAAAAAACCTGGTTAAATAATTGGGAGAAGGCCGGCCTCTCCCCAAAAGTCAACAAGTCCACCAGTCAATGTGCACGCACTCATCCCGAGTACAAGGGACATGTGGTAGCGACCCCACCCATCCCGGTACCGGGACAGGTAACGTGCGCGAAGATCACTCAGACTGGGACATTCGACAAGAATGTGCCGAACAGTCTGGGGGACGACGCAGTCGTCACAATAGGGCGCAGGAGAGTGCTCCATCAGATAGCGATGCGTTACACGAGAGTATCCGATTCGGAGAGGACAGAAAGCGATCTGAAGCCTTCGCGGAATTGGGGGATAGGTCTATGGGAACAGTCGCGGCGCAATGGCACGCAACTTTAAGTTCCTTTCGACCGTCTCCTATCTTCTTTGCCAAGCAGACCGAAGAGCTGCATGTATTCCTGCCATGTATTCGGTGTGAGGAAGAGCGAAACGCTGGCCCGGTCGCAGAGTCCGCAACTCTCTGGCGCCCTCATCTGCGAGCTCATTCCCTGCAATTCCTACATGTCCAGGAACCCAGCAGAAGATAATCTCAAATTCAACCCGGCTCGCCATATACACTGGCACGGTTCCAGCGTGACACGAGGTGTGCTCCAAAAAGGTCAAACGCAATACTCCCGGCGCTGTACAAGCTTTGAGAGCAGAGGTGTAGCGAGAAATAGTCAAATATGGTAACCTCCAGGGTGGCGTCCTGGGCAGAACCAGGGGTGCCACCGACCCAAGAGCTATACCTAGCTCCCGAACGAGTTTCCTGGCCCCAAACCCAAAGGGCTTAGGGTATGACTGGTGTCTCTCGGCGGCATAGGCACCGTCGAGATCAGCTGTGGATGCAGAGAGAGCTGTTGGCGACTGAGGGAGGCGCCGGGCTCGCGCGTACAGGCGAGTAATGCACTGCACGCGGCGTAGAGCGAGTGGCATCTCCCCAGCATCGACCAACAGGCTCTCAATGGGGGAAGTGCGGAATGCACAGGTCGTAAGACGAAGGCCGGTGTGGTCGATCGAGTTTACCTTCCGTAATAAACGCTCGGCTGTGGATATATAAAACTCGCATCCGTAGTCGAGCTTCGAACGAACAAAGGATCGATTAAAAAGTAAGGCAGTAGCCCTATCAGCGCCCCAAGCGCTGAACGTCACAGAACGGAGAATATCCATGGTGCGGGGACAAGAGACCCTAAGGCTGCGAGTATATCCTCCCAGGTGAGGCGTCGGTCAAATACAAGACGCAGGAAACGGTGCGATTCAAACCACATCCAGGCGCACCCCATTAAGAAACAAATCTGGATCTGGGTGGAGCCGTGGATGGCGGCAAAAGTGCACCACCTTAGTCTTAGCCAAAGAAAACCGAAACCTGTGCGCTTCGGCATAGCGAGAGACGCGGTTCAATGCCTGTTGGAGTCGACGCTCGACAGTTGGCATCTGGCCTGGGCCAAAGGAGATCGAATGTTTGTCCACATAGAGCGTAGCGAGAACATTTTCCGACAGCACCGAGGTGATGCCGTTGATGCTCAGGGCAAAGAGTGTGACACTGAGGACACTTCCCTGCGGGACACCCTCTTCCTGCTCCTGTGGGCCGGAGAGGGCTCCCCCCACCCGTACGCGGAATCGACGATCTCGCAAAAATTCAGATATAAACATTGGGAGGCGTCCCCTCGCCCCCATCGTGTGGAGAGTCTCCATGATACCGTATCGCCATGCGGTATCATAGGCCTTCTCCAGATCGAAAAACACCGTGAGGTAGTGCTGTCTACGAAGGAAGGCCTCGCAGACGGCATTTTCCAGTCGGAGCAGAGCATCCGACGTGGAGTGGAACTTGCGGAAGCCGCACTGTGCAGAAGACAGATGGCCTGCACTTTCCAGGAAAAAGGCTATTCTAACATTTACCAATTTCTCCATCACCTTGCACACGCAAGAGATTAGAGAGATTGAGCGGAAACCGGCCGGAGTAGAGTGATCGCTCCCCGGTTTGTGTAGGGCGAGCACAGTAGCGATTCGCCAGGAATGTGAGAGGAGACCCTCCACACAGATCCTGTTGAACAAATCTAACAGAAAGGCCATGCCTCGCTCACCCAGGTGTCGAAGCATGGCGTACGGGAGATCTTCCGGAACATGGGCGGTGTCCGCGCACGAAGCAAGAGCGGAAGGCAACTCACTCACAGTAAACCTGTCGTTGGAGGGTTCTCCGCCTCTAGAGGTAAAGTCTAGCCGGCGGCCTTCCGCGACATGACGACGTGCATTGAATGCTGGCAGAGCAGCATCCCGGCTAGAATATGCGGAGAAGTGGTTGCGAAGGATTCCTACACGACGCGGGTTCCGAGATTGCGGTCCCATTCTCGTGGAGAACTTGCCCCAAATCCATTTGACTCGCCTCCACACCTCTGCCAAAGGGGACTTCCCGTTAAGTGAAGACAGGTATGCCCGCCCTGAAGAGCGCGGCGGGCGTGCTTTGAAATATACCGGAACCTAGCCCTAGCCCGACGAAATTCAGCGACAGTGAAATCGTTCGGGAGGCGCTTATAGCGCATGTAGGCATAACGCTTCTGTTTGAGGGCTGTCTCACACTCAGCCGACGACCATGGAAGTGATCAGCGGGCCCACCGGCCAGACGTTCTAGGAATAGTAGTCAGGCCTGCGGCGATGAGGTTGCCGGAGAACTCAACGACCTCATCTACCGACCTAAACTCCTCGATTGAAATAGAGAATTCAGTCATTTCCTGAAATGCAGGCCACCGCGCCCACACCAAACACCAGTGAGGTGGGCTCTAGGGCTGCAGTGGCCCTGAAAATGATATTTGAATGGGAAGTGATCACTACCATGGAGGTCATCGACCACCCCCCAATCAATATCAGACTGTGCATCCAAAGAGCACAAAGATAGGTCATATAAGAAAATGAAGCGGTTCTCGGGCAGTGATGCGTAAACTCATCCATATTGAGGAAACCTATCTCAAGTTCTTCAATCAGATCGGCAAGGACGTGTTCCCTGGGATTTATTGAGTAATCTCCCCAGAGAGGATGCCTGCCGTTCAGATCTCCAAGCAAGAGAAAGGTCCTCGGCAACCGTGCCACGACGCGGTAGAAGTCCCCTGCGTCGAAGTCAACTGACGGTGGAATGTACGCAGAAATGATAGTATACCTCCTATCCAGGTTAAGCTGCACAGCCACTGCTTGAAAGGAGGTATCTAAAGTAAAATGAAGAACGGAGACATCTTGCTCGGTGTTAACCGCGCATCCCCCAGCCCAGCCATCCCGCGGTGGTGGGGTCGCATGACCCTTATACCTCGGGAGGGCGGGCAGGTGGCTCGCCTAGCATGGTCTCTTGCAGAAAAATAGCTAACGGGGAACGGGACGAGACGAGCCTCCACAGCTCCTCCCAGTTTGCCCGGAGTCCACGGCAATTATATTGAAGGAATATGCCCTTCAGGCCTAGCTCGGGCGAGACGCGGGGGCCCTCTTCGAACAGAAGACCCTCACGGGAATAGCCGTACGCTTCCCCGAGGAAGAACCCCGGGCTCTGTTGGACGGACAAAGCGCTGAAGGCGCTGTCTCCTTCGAGGACAAATTGGGGGAGGTTGGGCTCGCCATGCGAGTCTTTTCATCCCCCCGCCTCGAAACCTTAAGCGGGCGTTGCGGCTTCGGGGGCGGGGGGCCCTCTTTTCGAGGAACCACCGTCTCCGAGCCACTCGCTCCACCACTAGGCGTGGGCGAAGGAGCTGAAGCTCCTTTGTTGCTGTCCTCCTTTCGGGGGACAGCTTTAGGAACCCTGGAAGATGGCCTAGTGACCAACTTCAAGTGTGTTGCCTCCTTTGAGTCTAACGACTCGCTGGAGGCGCGTGGCCGTTTCGCCTAGCGAGAAACGGTCACGCTGGGGGAAGAGATGGGAGCCTTGGTTTTAGCCGGGGCTGGGTATGAACCCTTTTTGCCGCCAGATTTACCAGGGGAGCGCCCGGGTTAAGTAGAGCCCGCAGAAGGGCTCCGAATGGGCGTGGAAACAACCGTGCTCTTTCGCCTGGATGGGCCACAAGCAGAGTGTGCCTTTCTAACTATTGAGGCATAAGGCGTTTCAGTCAGAGCCGGGGGCGCCAGGACCAAGTCCTTAGCCTCGCGGAATGAGAGTCAATCCTGGGCCTGAACGGCCAGCATTTGTTTCTCAAGGAGATATGCACCACATTGCTTCGAAGAAACGGGGTGTTACTCTCCGCAATTGACACACTTGGCCAAACACGATTTAGACTTATCGTGTGCGGCCTTGGAGCAATTTACACAGACTTCGGGTGACCCCGACTTTGAACGTCTACACGAACGATTCGTATGGCCGAACCGGTGACAGTTATAGCACCACCGCGGCAGTGGCACGAATGCCTTCACGCGGTAGTGGTACCAGCCGGCACGCTCCGACTCAGGGAGCTTGTCACATTCGAACGTGACGAAGAATGTAGGGCTGGGTTTCAAGGCCTCTCCCTGTTTTCTCATTACACGTTCGACCTTGACCGCCCCATGGTCAGCCAGCTATAATGTGATGTCCTCTATGGAGTAGTCAACGAGTTCCCTCGTATAAACTACTCCTTTCACAAAGTTCATGGTAGAGTGCGGCGTCACACTCACCGGGGTGCCATGAAGTGTCCGAAGAGCACTTATCTTGGCCGCCTCGGTGGGATTCGCCGCATTCGCAAGAAGGCTCCCTTCCGAGAAACGGGTCACCTTCGGCTCTCTACCAATTGCACTAGCTAATGTTCTCCTCTGATGGATCATGTTGCCCTTGGCCATCATGCTGCCATCAGTGGAGAGAATAACGAAGAAGCGTTTGAAGCCAGCAGGCTCGAAACCCCAGGTAACCTCTGAATCAGGGACCCCGATGTTATCGAGGCTTCGCCCTGTACACTTTTGGTCTTAGTCATAGTCAAGGGCTCCGCACACGGGGTAGGGGTAGAGGGGCCAAATGAGCCGATCTTGGCTTGGTCGCTTGCCAAAGTGGCAGCAGACCCATCTGTCCCCGCAGCCCCCGCGGATTGAGAAGAGCCGCGAGTCTTCTTTGTATTTTTCCTGTTCTTTTTCTTTTTTGGGAGAGGAAGGTGGGGAATGAATCTGCTTCTCATCTCCGCCGGCAGGATTTCCCAGGTCAGATGGACCTGCCTCAGCCGTGTATTTCGCCGAAATGGAGAAGGTCCTGGCAGACGTAGAGGCAACGGTCGGAGGGGATCCCTCCCCTCCTTGTACTGCCTCGGAAACCCTAGCCGTTTGAGAAGGACCTTGCATATGGGCGGATTCGGGTTCGGTCCTTGGCGCCTAGCCCGGATCCCCCCATGGAAGGCCCTACCGTCTGAGGCTAAGTTGCCTCAAGAACCATGTCTACCTCAGGGGGGCCTCCAGTTGGCCATCCTCCCCCATAAGAAATCGCAGGTCCCCTTGGCAGTGTCGCCAGTCTCGTGTGGGGAGGCACAGGCATTGACCCCGGCCAGGTTCAATATTCTTGCTAGCTGGTCTTTTGAGGGAAGTGACCAAAGGGGTCTGGCTTCCCTCTCCCCTCTAAGGGGTTTTTCCCTACCGAGCCGCTTCAATGAGGGGCGGTCGGCAATGGGCTGCCTGCTGACTTTCTTGGCAGTCCCCTTAGAAAGAAAAGGAGGGACTGCCGCTGGAAATAGAAAGGTGCCCGAAAGCACCTCCAGAGAAGGGGATGAGGGGGAGTCCCCTACACCCGTAGTCGTAGGAGAGGAGTAAGCCTCCTCTCCGCTTAGATAAATATGGATGGTCCCTTTCGCAAGCCCAGGGAAAGGTACCTTCATTTTCTCAGTGGAGCTGCCCGAGGGCGGCTCCGTCGATGGTACAGGGGGAGTTAAAGGGTTTTTTTTTACTCATCATTGGGCA
Source organism: Ceratothoa steindachneri (assembly GCA_963969495.1). Classification (NCBI taxonomy): domain Eukaryota; kingdom Metazoa; phylum Arthropoda; class Malacostraca; order Isopoda; family Cymothoidae; genus Ceratothoa; species Ceratothoa steindachneri. The sequence continues at coordinate 23,369,359 of OZ018334.1, forward strand.
TGGTGACCCTATTTTTATTACGGGGTGCAATAGCACATCACCCCTCGCAGTAGCCCGCTCTGCAAGGGGTGCTTACGGGCCTGGCAGAGCCAGGTGCCGCTATTTAAGGCCACCCCTTCCGCCTGGAAACCTGGCAGCCCTTCAGCGTGGCGCCTTCACCTTGGGCTCGGCGTAAAATCAAGGATAGATGGTAAAGTGAGAAGGAAAATGGATGTGAGGAAGGTAAGGGTGGAATTGAAGCAGGTTGTTAAAAACAACCCATCCCGAACCAGAGCTCAGGGGTTAGGGAACGTTGTTCCCTTCCCCCTCAGCCCCGATCCGGGACGGTTGGCTGAGAAGAAGGTCAGCATCTACCCTGTTAAATTAGAGGCTGTCCAGAGAGAGTTGTGGGAGAGGTTGTATGAAAAGTGAGGAAACAAGTGTTTTGAAGGAAGGAGAATAGGCTAAGCTGGGGTCGGACGGAGTGCTGAGTCCCATCAGCACGGCGGCCAGGATGGCAAATCGCCGCCTTCCTTACGGGGTGGACGGTGCAGTAAGGAGGGTGACCTTCTTAGCTTCTAGGATGGCCGATTCATTTCCCTCGATGTTTGTGCGTCCAGGTAGCCAGCAGAACGATATGGATTAAGAGCGTCCGCTCAAGAGGTGTATGGTTTCCAGTATCTCTATTTCTACAGGGTATCGAGGGAACAATCGCTGAAGGGAAATCAGCGCGCTCATATTGTCAGAAAATATGGTATATAACCCTGGGGAACGGAGACCGAGGGCACGCACGGCTATACTGATGACTGCGAGCTCTACTGTGAAGACAGATCGTGTAGGGTGGAACGTAAGGTATGAGAGAGAAGTACCGCAGCACTTCCAGTCCCTGCACTCTGCATCAGTTTTTCACCCGTCGGTATAAATAGGTGTTTCACCGAGGTGAGTATCTGCATGCTCTTGGAACATGGCGCGTTGAGCTGCAGTTGGTATCTGATCCTTGGGGGCTCTCAAGACAGTTTCGCAAAACTTAGCACTCCTGCGAGTCTACGGGGGTAGCGTAGGTGGTTTCCCTAGAGCATCGGAGAGGTGTCTAAGCTCAAGTTTTTTCTAAAGGTTGTGCTATACGTTGGGTATATAAATAGAAGGTACGAGGGCGAATCTCTGGTGGAGGGGTCGTGGAGCAGAGAATTCGAACGAGTTTAGAGCGCATACGGAAGGATCTGATGTAGAATTGGAGGCAATATTCATCACGGCGAAATGAGAGAGAGAGAGAGAGAGAGATAGAGAGAATTCCTTTTTCAGCATAAAGAGAGATCACACGGGAAGACTTAAATGTTCCTGTAGCAAGGCAGAGGGCTCTGATGTAGCGAGGTCAGTTTATTCAGCCTGTTTTTGGAAGCTGAGCCACACAGGTGGCAGCCGTAATCAAGCTTTGACAGGAGGTGTGATCTGTGGATCTCGATGAGGGTGCGGCGGTGAGCACCCCAGTGTAGCTTTGATCGAGAGGCCATCAGGGCAAGTACGAGGCCACATTTTCTTATAAGGTCTTCAATATGATATCGCCATGTTATATCCTGGTCGAATATATGACCTAGGGATTTAACATTGGTGGCAAATTTGATCGGCGATCTAGAAATATTAAGGATTATCCTAGGAATTGATTTGTGGCGGCTAAAAATAACGGCCGTTTTTTTAGGGAGGAAGATGGTTGTCGTAGAATAGGCTCCCGACGATATACGATATATGTATTCTTCGTGGGGATTATTCTATATTCGAGTGAGGGGTTAATGAGATGGCTGAGAATGACTACGTTAATAAATAGGCCTAGAAAGGGCTTATTTATCCTCAATATACTTAAGAAGTGGAACGGAGCCCAAGGCTAAATAATATTGCAAACATTAATAAAATAGAATTTTATTAATTGATCTAACAAAACAGCACATGGAAAATATTTACATGACCGGAGATTAAAATGGGAGATACACATGAAATGAAAAGGTCACGGGATAAATTTAACTAAGCGGAGGATTCAGATTTGGAGGGATTTAAATGACAAAACAAACAAGAAGGGAAAGGGGCGGCTAAATCCGTGTTAAAGCACGGAGTTACGTTGGCACAAAGTTAAATAGTTAAATGCAATTCGTAGCTTACGTATTTATAAGGTCGTCGTGCGGAGGAAGTCGATTTGAAGGAATGGCTTCGGTCCGACTGGCGATTTCTTCCCAGGAGGAGGGTTTTTTAGGGGGGTTGTCCTTAACGAGGGGGAAGGACTGACTTCGAGGAGTGAGAGCGAAGTGGGGTTCAGAAGTACTAGCGATCCTTGAGACAGGATACCGGAGATGTTCTGGATGAACAATTGAGGTTATTGGTGCAACCAAGCGTTCTCTTGAAGAACGTTAAAAGGGGGGAATTAAATTACCACTGACGTGATATCAAGGGAACGAGAACCGTTTCTTGTCGAACGGGTTCGAAGAACAATGACTGTTCTAAAGTTGTTCTCTTTCTGAACAATAGGGGAGGGCCCTGTTGACTTGGCGTCTCGAGGAGCACGAATCTTGGCACTCAAGGATATTGTCCTCTTCTGGACAATAAGGGGGTTCTCGGGGTAGAGTTCCTAGGTGCACAGGGGAGACCGGGTCAGCGTGATGCCTCGCGAAGATAATCGGGATCTTCTTCAAACGCGAAATTATATCGCATAAATAGCCGGAGCCAGCCCCTCGGGGTAGGGGGCAATGGGGGACTCCCAGGAAATGTCCCGGTAGCGCTTGGAAAAATCTTATCTTCCCATAAGCCTAATTCAATCTGGCCAGATCGACGTCTGGAGGCAAACGAGGGATTGAACCTCCTTGATTAAACTTAAAGCGGGAAAAGATGATACTCGGGCATGGTGGGCGATAAGAACGCCATTCTACTATCTCTCGCAGGATGCACGTGGGAAGCATGAGTTTCAATATGTGATAGAAGCGAGGCGCGGCCGCCTTAGGCAATTCTATCACAATGGTGAATCTGATCGCTACGGCATGAGCCACTATTGAGTCGACGGCTCGCTGGAGCAGAGTACTGGCCATCGCAGCGGACGAACTCTTCACCCAGATGGCAATATCGTCTACATAAAGGGAGCAGTGCACAGGTGTTAGTATATGGTTTGAGAAAGAATTGATTGTAATTATAAAAAGAGTAGTGCTAAGCACACTTCCTTGGGGGACACCCTCATATTGTACGAGCTTCGAACAGCGAGCGCCTCGAAGATAGACACAGAAAGAGCGGTCTTTTGAGAAGTTACGTATAAACAATGCCAAGGGTCCACGAAGTCTCATGCCGTATAGCTGTTGTAGGATCAAGCGCTGCCAGACGGTGTCTGTGAGAGAACAAGCACGTGATGGGAGAAATAACGTCGCTTTTAAGCATTGCCTCCACGTGATGGGCCTCGTATAGCTTACAAACAATTTTCGAAGCTCAAAAGCGTGAGAAAGTATAGGAGCGGGCTCATGGAATGCAGCCCATATCAAGGTGAGTATTTAAACAAGACAAGAAGTCTCCCCCTTCCCCTCTTCCAGCCACGCTGGGAGCGGCTGAGACAATCGCCAACGGGCCACGTTCGCCATGACTCAAACGATGGGCTATAGTCCCCCGCTTCTATGGGGTAAGCTCCCTAACTTCTGGTGTCCATATCTAGCCGCGTGAGGAGGAATGAACAGATTGGTTCAAGAGAAGCTCACGAGTGCAGACGATCTTACTCCTCCTCGATTCGGGTTGTCATACGCCAAAGGCAATGAAACTTTGTGGAACAAAACCAAGCATCCCCTCCGTGGATAAAACAAATATCCACCCCCTAGAACTAGTTAAGATCTCTTCTCTCCGTAAGAATACCCGTCCGACTCCGCTCATCGACGCCATCTCCAAACAAGAACCAAGTCTTATCCCAAAAGGGCTCACTGAAGATTAATCCTGGCGTAATACCCCCTTGATTTCGCATAGCCGACCAAACAAACCGTTTTAAGTCTCGGAGAAACTCACCCTCCGTTTTCTTCAAAGGAATTTTCACCAGAAGAATTCCCAACCTCCCTTCTCGAAGACTCTGCTCCCCCCACCCCTCCGTCATATCAAAAGAATATTTCACTACAAGCAAGTTGACCTTGGACCCCGTCGAAGTGACCCAACCATCATCTCACCGCTTCGCCGGAAACGACCATCGTCTCCCCCAACCCCTCCATTTATGTACAAGGTATCGTAACGAATATTTTAGCCTCCCCAAATTTATAATTCCGGTCTACCCCATTTTATTGCATTTTAGAATTCCTATTATTCTTAATAACCCGTTGACCACTGTGCTTATATGTCTTATATGTCTGTGTATTGTTGTATCATATTAACTTTAATTATTAATATTTATTAAAGTCTATTTTTGCCGACTCCATTACTTTCCGACCCTTGATCTCATCAATAGCCATATAACAGCCTGTAACTAAGTAAGATTTGGAACTCTCAACCAATACCAAGATTTAGGGGAGCACCTATTGGACTAGCCCTCCCTTAAGAGGATCTGACCTTGTAACCGGACCTCGGTTTACCTAAACCTATTAAAAGGAAACGCCGCGCACTCTAAAATCAAATATAATAAATGTATGTATGATATATAGAGCTATACCACGACAATATCATATGCCTTTTCTAAGTCGAAGAAGATTTCGGTGACAAATTTTCTTCTAGAGAAAGAAAGGCCAATATCATGGTCAAGTAAAGTAAGAAAGTCCAGTGTGGAGCGGAGCGATTTGGGTGAAACCCAAATTGGGACGGAGAGAGAAGCTCCTGTTCTTCAAGATACGACATTAGGCAGGCGTTCACCATGCGCTCGAGCAATTTACATAGGCACGAGGTAAGAGCAATTGGCCGGTAATTTTTTTTTATTAGAAGGGTCTTTTCCTGGTTTGAGGAAAGTGAGGATAGTGTTGTGGCATCATTCTTGGGGAAAAGTTCCAGAGAGCAAAATATTAAAAATTGTTAAGAGGCACTGAAGGGCATCTACATGGGCGTATTGGATGAGTGTATATGATATTAAGTCATCTGAAGGGGTTGAGTTCTTATACGATGAGTGCCTCCTGGAGTTCTTTCATCGAGAAGAGTTTGTTGTAGCACAGTTTTCTGGACGTTTTAACCATTAATGGTTGTTCCACCAGGCAACCGATGGCATGAGTCGAGCGTTCCGGAGTGGAACATGTTTGTGGGCCGTTGCTGAAAAAAGCTCCACAAACTTTAATAAACGGGGTGTACCTTTTGTTATTTCATCAGACACAGTTATGGAAGAGGACGACCGAGGTTACAAAAGCTTCCTAGTCAACTTTCTGATAGGCCCAATAGGATCTCGGGGAGATGGAGAAAAGGGTTTAAGGTAAGTTACCAGTGGGTTGCTGCCCAATCCAAGTGGATTCTATATGGTAGCTAGGGTGAAACGAGACAAATCATCTATAAAAGGTGGAGGAGACCACTTTGTGACAAAAATTAAAAAAATGACGGGTTAAAAGATTCCTCCGCCAATATGAATCGAAGACGGGTGTGTTGAGGAATAGTTAAAAGGGTCGGGAAACAGGACAACCGGAGAAGGGAAAAATGGCTACAATCCAATAAAAAGTGGGCAACCGATTGATCCCCATCGCAAAAAGGACAGCAAGGGCTAATATGAGCACCACCCGAAATAAGATGGCTTTGAGTAAGTCTCGTGTGGCCAATGCGAACTCGGCAAAGGGCCACCTCCAACGATCGCATTCTATGACAACTCAAGGACCAAGAGCGAATAGAATTTTTAATTTTGTACAGTTTGGATGATGAACAGTCATCCCATTCATTCTGCCTTATTTGAAAAATATATTTTCTTATTGAAGGAAAGTAGTCCCTAAAAGGCAGAGCCGAGTTCTCAGGGGACACAGAATGTGCTGAGCGGACCAGCCGTTAGCCCTCTCGTTGCCACGGACCCAGCAAAAAATAATTCTATATCGGGATGCATTTTGGATCAGCCAGTTGCAAATTCCTGTGACTAGGGGATGGGACGCATTAAAAGATCTAATTGACTGTAAGACACTCCTTGAGTCGGAAAAAATGACAAAATCACTAAAAGGTAAAATTTAGATAAGTCTAAAGGCTAAAAGGATTGCTGAAAGTTCAGCAGGAAAAATGGATGCTGCTGGCGGCAAAGATAGAGTTAGGAATTCTCCTCCTGTGTAGATGGCTGCGGCACCCACGCCACCGTCCGACTTAGAGCCATCCGTGTATAGTGGGCAGCATTGTTTGTGTGAAATCGAATGCTCTAAGAACAGTCTCTTAATGATGCGAGGGTACATAGATGACTTCTCCAGGCTCCACATGTTGGTACATACTTAGGGGAGAGGAGCACGCCAACTAGGGGTCAGTAAGGATGGAAGGGTAAGGACCCTTGGAGCACCCAGGTTAAAGAGATCATCTCCTATGCGAAGGTTCAAATGGCGGGGTAAAGATGGCAACTTATCATATGCCGCCGTTGATTCGGCAGCATACAGGCATCTGTAGACCTCTGATACAGGGGCTTGCTGTACTCGGCAGAGGTATCGCATGTAGATTTGAAGTCTATGGTAGGGCAAAGGGAGTACCCCACTCTCGCAGTAAAGGCTGTTGACAGGAGAAGTACGGAAGGCTCCACTAGAAAGGCAAACTACGAGGTTTCGAATGGGGGTCAGGATTTTAAGGGCTGAAGGGCAAGCCGATGAGCAAATTTGAGAGCCATAATCCAATTTGGATTGGACGAGGGCTGTGTATAATGTCCACAATGTTTGTCGGTCACTGCCCCACGAAGTGTGTGAGAGGACTTTCAAAATGTCTAGAGCCCGCAGACAGCCTGTTTGAAGTCGGCGTAGGTGTGGTAACCAGGATAACTTTGCATCGAGAGTTACTCCAAGGAACCGAAACTCGGAGACAAACTCTATATCTTCGCCTTGTAGGGAGATAGATGGCGGAACAAGAACCCCTCTGCCTTGGTGGAAATTCATTGCTTTGGTTTTGTTCGTGGAAAAGCGGGATCCCTTAAGTTGTGATCTTTTGGATACAGCATCGAGCGCAAGTTGTAGCCGACGCGCTGCTGATGGAAGGCGAGGTGAGGAACAGTATAGTGCTAAACCATAGACAGAGTTGCCGATACTCCTTCTGGGAGAGACGAAATAATATCATTGAGGGCAAATATAAAACTTAAGACACTTAAAACACTGCCCTGAGGAACTCCCTCCTCTTGGGGTTGCAGGTCAGAGTATGCATCTCCAACACGTACCTTGAAGGATCGAGATACTAAAAAACTTTGAATAAGTGAAGGTAAAAGTCCTCTCATCCCACAGACGTAAAGCTGCTTCAAGATTCCGTATCTCCATGTTGTGTCGTAGGCTTTCTCAATATCGAAAAATATGGCCAGGACTCGGTGCTTTAATGAGAAAGCTTTCCGGACCGATCCCTCGAAACGTACTAGTAGGTCAAGGGTACTTTGACCTATGCGGAAGCCACATTGAAATAGAGAGAGAAGGTGATTGGTTTCTAGGAACCAGTGTAGGCGCTCCAATATCATTTTTTCCAGGAACTTACTTAAACAGCTGGTGAGAGCTATCGGGCGGTAGTGATCTACATCCAACCCGTCCCTGCCCGGCTTGACAAAGGGAAGGATGATCCCAATGCGCCATGATGACGGGTAAAAACCCTTCACCCATAAAAGGTCGTACCAATCAAGTAAGAAGAGAGTAGAATGTGGAAGTAGGTGCTGAATCATATCGAAATGGATCTCCTCAAGGCCAGGGGAAGTAGATCTGCAAAGGGACAAAGCGCTATGCAGCTCATGGATGCTGAATAGAGCGTTATATGGAAAGTTAGATTTTGTTGTGAAGTTGAGAGAATAAGATTCTTCCTTTGATTTGTAGGATTATATAGCCTTATCGTAACGGCTGACAGGGCGGAAATGGTCAGCAAAAGCATTGCTGACCGCCAGGTAATCATTCTCCAAGGAACCGTCTAAGTTAAGTGTGAGGTTATGAGGATTAGCATAACAGCCCCTGATCTTATTAATCCTCTTCCAGATCTTAGCAGTAGGTGTCATAGAGGAAATTGATGAAACGTAACGGCGCCATGAATTTCGGCCAGCCTGACGAAGGGTTCTTTGACGAAGCACACGAGCTCGGTTTCGGTCGACCTTGTTGCACAAATTGGGTTCTTTCGGAATCGGGCATGGGCTAACTTGTAATTTTTGATAGCTGCTGCACACGTCTAGGTCAACCAGCGCACGGTTGAGCGGCCCGTGGCAGGTCACCTCCGTGGGATGGTCTGTGTTGCTGCATTGTAGATAGTTGGTGTAAAGTATTCTACTGCCGCGTCCACTCCATTGAAGGTCCCCAAGGATGCATTTGTGAAGGACGCCCCTTGGAAACCTTCCCAATCTGCATGACCTAAGTCCCACTTAAGGGGCATGGTTGTATTAGGGCTAACTTGAAGGGCCGACAAGACAATAGGAAAGTGGTCACTCCCATGGAGATCGTGAAGAATTGACCATCTAAATTCCGTGAAGTAATCAGGGGAACAAACAGACAGGTCAACACAGTTAAAAGAGTCCGTCTGGACATGATAAGAGGTAAAATCGCCAGTATTTAAGACACAAAGAAAGTCAGATAATAAAAGAGACTCTAGAACACTGACTTTGGCATTTCGAGTGATGTTACCCCAGTATGGGTGATAGGCGTTAAAATCTCCTAGTAATAAGAATGGGGAGGGCAACTGATCTATAAGTTCTAAAAGGTCGGGTCTTGACAATGATAAACAAGGGGGTAGGTAAATAGAGCAAATGGTAAAAAGCTTAATAAGAAAAACCCTCACGGCAACAGCTTGGAGGGTAGTATGTAGGGGGGTGGGAGAAACATGGTGGGATGAAGATACCATGATTGACACACCCCCCCCTAGAGAGGCTCCCAGCAGGAGCAATAGAGTTGAAAGTGAGAAAGCCGGGTACCGCCGGAAAGGGCCGTATACCCAGTTTATTCTCCTGAAGACAAATAACAGTGGGGTAGATAGTCTTCAAAAGAATTCTGAGTTCTTCCCACTTTGGAAGAACGCCTTGCCAATTCGATTGTAAAATGGAAGATATTATGTGGGACGATTAGATACCACTGTGGATATCTTTTTCTCTTTTGTGGCCGATATTGTATTTGAGCTTCGTCCCAAAGAGCTTGGGAGACGGAGAGCTGATTTTGAGGAGCCTGCTTTTGCAGGGGGAGAGATCCTAGATGGAGCAGTAACTGGGTTTTTTTCGTGGGTTTCGGAGAACCAACTGAGGCCCTTGATTGTAATTCGGGCTCACAACCTGGCGGAAAAGGAAGATCGAGAAGGGATTTTCGGCCGGTAGATCCGGATTCATGGGTCGAGGGTATTTTCGGTGTCTGAGGAGTTGGTCCAACCGCCGTGATTGGTGATGTTGGAGTATCAACTGCTTCCATTGGATCTTGGGTTGAAGACTGAGCGAAACAAACAGGTGATCTGAGCGAGGTGTGTGGAGCTGGGTGTATATCTGCCATCGTTTAGATCATGGGACCTAAGTCCTATGAAGGGCGGGACGACTTAAGGGCATAGAATGTTCAGCCATAGGGGAGGAGTCCATTAAAGATTCTCGGGGTTCGGCCGAGTCAGCTACAGAGGCTGCTCGCTTATTGGTGGTCGATGACCCAGGTGAGGAATCCTTTTTCTTACCACTGGGCTTTGGGTCTCGGGGCCAGGTGGATGAACCTTCACTGGTCGATGTTGAGGATTCTTGCGTCACGTAAAACGTCAGAGAAGAGCCAGCCGGGTGGCGAGTTTTGTGATCGGGCACGATGGCGGGCCTCTCTTATATCTAGACGTAGGGAGTCGCGCAAAGCGAGAACTTCCTTTTCATATAAAAATATAGAGCAGAGTTTTGATGCAGCACTGTGGGTACCTCCGCAGTTGGCACAGCGGGGTGTTTTGGTGCATTCGGGGCCATGGTAGTCAGAGCTACAATTCATGCAAGAGCGAGGGTGCCGACAGGCACGGCCAACATGTCTAAATTGATTGCAATTGAAGCAGCGTCTGGGTAGTTCGATGTAGAGACTTGCCGGGACACGAAGGTACCCAGCTTTAATATACTGCGGCAGTTCTTGTCGTTCAAATGTTAAAATCAGTGTGGCGGTTGGGACTTTAGTGGAGCCTAATGTTTTAGTTACCCTGTGTACGTGTGTGACACGTTGGGTACTGAGCTTACTCTGAAGGCGGATGGGGTCGTAGTCCTTTAGTTCGTTTGAACGGACCACACCTTTGGCAAAATTCAGACGCGGATGGGGCGAGACAGTTATTGGAATTTCAGCTATCGAAGATAGATTTCGCACAAGGTTGTGTTGAGAGTGGGATGACACCTCGACTACGAGATCACCACTTCCTCTTGACCACATCCGGCGGGGTTCACCACAGCGGGACTCAAAAGATTCATTGACCTCATCACATCGACTTTTGCAAGTGGGATTTCGGATGATGAACTTACGACAAGAAAGCGAGGATAATCTAGATCTGGGTCTACTTCGTTGGAATAGGGGTCCAGCGAGCGAGAGAAGGCTGAAAGGGTTGCTAAGGAATGTTTGGCACGAGAACCCTTACGAGAAGGGGAGGTTTTTGGTTTATGGCTAGCCATTGCAACTGAAAAAACTTCGCATTCTCCCTCGGGGATCCCCACCATGGAGGCCTACAAGGGCCCGGCACTACTGCAACTATACAACTAGTTACGTCTGGTATGTCCTCTTGGAGAGTGGATACGGATCCACTACACCATCTTTTGAAACCTAAGAGGCTGCCCGAGTTCTCCTACGCACGGAGAAAAGGGGCCAACGAGGGGTTTCTCCTTGGGCATTCGGTAGACGAAGGCGGTGGAGATGCCCAGCCTCTTTCATCTTCATGAAAGAACAATTCGAAATCAATCCATTAAACGAGCAGAGGTCGGGTATCGATAAAGACCACTAGATAGGTGAAGAAAGAGGGGTAAATTAAGGGCAGTGGAAGAGCGTAATGGAGGAGGAAAGAAAGAGGGGCATGTTAAAAGTCTTGTTGGCAGCACCATGGGTTCTCTAAGGGGCCCAGGGCTGACCCCCCTCGCCACGAGAATGCCAGAGCCTCTCTGGGAACAACCCTTGAAGAAAAGATCCCAGAGAGGGAGGGGGTGGGGAAAAGGGGGAGTAGATGATCATAATCTGCAATCAGGGAGGTGCGGTTAGGTGGTACGAGGGGCATAAGGCAAAGTGATGAGTCGGCAAGGTGATCCCATGACTGACAAGGGTCAGTAGTTGGGGCGGGGTCGGTGGTTTGATTTAAGCAATGTGATATCCGAGTGTTATCGTTATCGGTACATCGAAGGGGTCTGGTGTACCGATTCCATGTAGTTTAGCGAGCGAGAGGTCTACAAGTTCGCCCTCGTCGGGTGAAGGTATTTTCTCGGATAGTCTGCTTTGCGAGAGGCTACACGAGGCATATGATTTAATGCCATGTTTCTTCTGAAGAGTTCATTGCTCCAGGCGAGGGTGGGGCGTCATCCTCGAGTCGGGTGCGTTTGTCGTTGTAGAGACTGAAAGAGAAGGAATCGGAGAGATGAGGTAGGGAGCGCTTACGACCTCCACCTCCATCATGATTGGCCCACGGGGACTAAGGGGTTCCTGCCGATGGCAAAATTGGGCAGTGATAACCTGCGGTGAAAGGGATCGGGCAGCGGCTTAATCGGGGAAAGAACAGCTTCCACATTTATCGGGCCCTTAGTAGAGGCAGACACCTGGATAGTTGGATGATCTATAGGTTCATCATCGTGCGGGATCGTCGAGGATTTAGTTGTATGTGGTACATGGGTGGGTTCATGATTTGATACATATAATGGGGCGGGGAGAGGTGATTGAGTTCGGTCTCTGCCTCTTCGATGCTTGTTCCTGCGATTTGGGGGAGACTCGTACTTTGAAGATAGGTGAACGACATGTACTTCGTGTGAGAGTGGCACTATTCGAGGGGGATAGAGGGGTTGTGTTTCATCAAGATAGGAGGGGGGGGGGATATAGGTTCTTCTATTGCATCACATTGTTGCGAAAGCGTAGCTGGGTGTATTCGAAAAGGTTTCTTGGTGCGTTGTTTCAAGAGAGGGGCGACGACCGTTGGAGATAGAGAGACTGGTTTCGGGTGGTCGTTATGAGTGCCGATGTGCTAGACGTGGGTAGAGTGCCGTGAATGCTAGGAGCACCACTCATCACAGCGGAAAAGGTGTGTGTTGACAGTATGATGCCTACTTCACGCATGTCTAGTCTTGCTTGGCATCTAGAGATGACGGATCGTTGGGACCAAACGTTGATCTTCTGGAGATAGAGGTAGTGAGGGCACTTCTTGTAGTGGGCATGACGTGAGCCTCCACATATGATGCAGTGTGTCTCTTCTGTGCAATCTGGGTAATTGTATCCCAATTGTCCACATCGAAGCACGGATTTCCACTGCTCTTACAACATTTGGCGGAGTGGGCGAATCTGCTGCAGTTACGGCACTGGAGTGGGGGTGGGGGAGTTCCTCTTGAACTCGTATACGTGTTCCTGTAAATTTTATAAACATTAACAGTGTTTGTTGTTTTAAAATTATCTTTGAAACCCTAAACAGAATGGAAGAACGAGAAGATGACTTTAAAAATACTGACCGACTCAACATTATGTTGATGGTCGAGTGGAGACTTTTTGATGACGGAAGCGATGAACTTGTATGTGGCGTCAGGTCCTGGGAAGAAGTTATCCACTAGGACCGTGCAGGTCCTGACATTAAATTCGTTCTTATCACTGGCAAGGATTTTTAGAGAGCCAAAAGATTGCAGGCTAAGAAGGCGTTGGAAGAATGACTCATTGGTATCTCGGACTATTATCTCCGCACGCGAGTCAGCAATTGAGAAGTCAAAGGCGGATTTAGGGAACATTTCTTTTAAGGCGTGGTACGTGTGTAAACCACGGAACTTTTGCTCTTCTGGAACACGTAAAAATATATAGCGAGACGAAGCAAAGGGAGCTAGGAAACTATTTAGGTTTGTCGTTGGGTTTCGGCGAAGGTTGAGGTGCTGTTGAGCACTAGAAGGTTGGTTGATATTGCGAGGGGGCGACCTCAAATTGGTTGTTGTGACGATTTCCGTTTTAGGGAGAGATAGAGGCCGTCGCGTAGGCCTCGAACTCGCCTGCTCGGAAGAGAAGTCTGTGATCGTATCCAGTGGGGATCGTATACAAGGGTCAAGTGATCAAGAGGATGTTTAAAGTTTTCATCGATGGGCATGAGGACTCTGTTATTATCGCAGGATGCAAACGCTAATCAACCCCACGCAGTAGCCCGCTCTGGGAGGGGTGAATAGGAGGCCGGCGGAGCCAGCTGCCGCTATTTCAGGCCACACCTCCCGCCCAGTGCCAGGTAGCCCAACGGCATGGAGGCTCCACCTTGGGCTCGACGTAAAATTAATAGTTTGTGGAAATAAAGAGAGGGTATGCGAGGAAGAGGAGGGTGTGAGTGAAGCAGTTTGTTAAAAGCCCATCACCCTAAACTGGAGCTCAGGTGTGAGGGAGTGTTGTCCCCTTCCCCATAAGCCTCGATCTGGGATGGTTAGGTGAAAGGAAACTAGTCGGTATCTACCCTGTAAATTAGTGGCCGACCAGAGAAAGTTGTGGGAGAGGTTGTATGGAAAGTGATGAAGCAGGGTAAGAAGACAGGCTGTCAGAAAGAAGGAGAAGAGGGTAAGCTGGGGCCGGACGGGGCGCTGAGTTTTGTCAACAAGGCAGCCAGGAAAGCAAATCGGCGTGAGCCTCACGGGAGTGAAGAGACGTATGTCTGCCAGGAAGAGCGGCGGTCGTGCTTCGAAACATACAAGAACCTAAATCTAGCTCGACAAAATTCACAAACAGTGAAATCATTCGGTCAGCTCTTATAGCCCATGTCTAATACGCGGCTGACCCCTATGGAAGCGATTGGCGTTCAAATGGCCAGACGGAACTTCATCGACCACGGCGATGAGGTAAGGGGAGAAAAATTTAACGGTGTCATCCAACAACCTAAACTCCTCGTGTGGGACAGATAAGTCATTCCTTGAAATGCGCGGACCACCGCGCCTGCGCATGGCACCACCAGGGGTGGAGGTAGGGGTCCGTCAGACGGCACAGGTTCAGAATAGGATATCTGAATGGAAAAGTTATTACTACCATGGAAGCCATCAACTACCTCCAACCCAAAATCAAACTCTGCATCCGGAGAGCACAAGGTTAGATCAAACAAGACACGTAAGTTAATTGGTTCTCGGATAGTTATGCGTAAACTCGTTAACATTTAGGACGCCTATCTCCAGCTCGTCGATCAAGTCAGCAAGGAACTGACACATGTAATTGATTGTGTAATCCCGTTAAAGGCGATGCCTGCCGTTCAAATCCTAGAGCAAAAGAAATATCCTCAGCAATCGTGCCACGAGATGGTGGAAGTCTTTTCGCGTCTAAATCGATTGACAGTGGAATGTTCCTAGAAATTAAAGTCTATCTCTTATCCATATCTAGCTACACCGTCACTTCCTAAAAGAATGTATTAAAAGCATGTAGAAGAACAAAGACGTAATTCAGGGTGTAAATTGCGCATCCTCCTGCCCTAACCGCATCCCAACCCTTATACCATAAAAGGGTAGACAGGGGAGCATGCACCCGTTATGGCCTACTGTGGAAAGATAGCTAAGGGAAACGAGATGAGACGAGCCTCCGCAAGTGCCCCAATTCGCCCGGACTCCACGGCAAATACATTGAAGGAAATATGACCTCGAGGTCTAGTTCGGATGAGATGCGTAGACCATTTTCGATAAGAAAACCATCAATGGAATGGCCCTAGACTTCCTGGAAGCAAAACTCTGGGAGCTGCTGGCTCTCGAAGGCGCTATCGCCTTCGATGACTTACTGTAGAAGGTTGGGTTCACCATGCGAGTCTTTACCTCTATTTGCCTCTTTACCATTAGAGGGTGGGGCTGCTTTGAACGCAGGAGCCTATCTGTTGGAGGGTCCAGGTCCTTCGAGTCGCCCCGTCCAGCTTAGGTGGGGTGATGGGATCCGAGGTTCCGTTGGAGACAGCCTTCGAAACCTCGATTTTTTTTAATATATATCTCATCTGGCGAATGCCTTCTAGGGCATAAGTTGCCGTACTCAAGCTAGCCCAAGTCTAGGCTATATTAAAAGCCAAATTTAAAAACAAACAAACGAACAAACAAAAAAAAACCCCACAAAAATACAAACAAAAAGCAAAAGAAAAACAAATTGAAAAAATATAGAGCGAGCTCCGAGGACGGGGGAAGGCCTGCACTCCCACGCAGAAGAAGACCACGATCCATAGGCCGGCCTCCGCCAAAAAGTCTAAAAGTCTACAGGTCGGTGTGCACGAACCCGTCCCGAGTACAAGGGACAGGCGGCAGCGACCCTGCCCATCACGGTACCGGGACAGGTAACGTGCATGAAGATCGCCAAGACTGGAACATTCAACAAGAATGTGCCGAACAGTCTGGGGAACAGCGCTGGCAAGCGCTCCATGCAATGGCGGTGCGTCCCACGAGTGTGCCTAATTTGGAGACGACAGAAAGCAACCTGAAGCCTTTGCGGCATTGGAGAGTAGGTCCATGGAAACAGTCGCGGCGCAATGTCATGAAACTTTAAGTTCCCTTCGACCGTCAACCATCTTCTTTGACAAGCAGCCCGTATTCCTGCCATGTAGTCGGTGTGAGGAAGAGCAAAACACTGATCCGGTCGCAGAGTCCTCGCGGACTCTTTGGCGCGCTCATTCCCCGTAGTTCCTACATGTCCAGGAACCCAGCAGAAGATACTCTCGACATCCGCCCGGCTCGCCAAAACCGTGGCATCACGGATATGTGGTGTGTGATGCATGTGGAGTTGAAAGGAGAGTGAATGTAACTGAATGCCGTGTGTGTTTTCTGGAAGGGGAGGTTAGGAGGTTGAGTGGGGAATGTAAGAGGTTGAATAATTTGGTGTTTGAGGTGAGAAGAGGTTCAAGTGTGCGATTGAAGGGTGAGATTAGTGCTAAGAGGGTGGAAGATAGGGCTAGGACTGGGAACAGTGTGGAAGTTGTGAGTGATGATGAATGGTGGGTGAAAATGGATAGGATAGATAAGTTAGGACAGATTAGGTGTTTGAAAAGGAAGGACATAGAACCTGTTAGGTTGACTAACAGATTCAATGTCCTGAGAGAGGAAGAGTGTGAAAGTGATTTGCCTGGTGTGATTGTGGATGAAAGCAGGATGGGTGGTAGTGTGACTGAGAGCAGGAGGGAGGGTAATGTTAGGCCAAGACAGAATAGGAGAATGACTGAGGTGCTAGTAATGGGTGACTATCAGATTAGGTATTTAGATAGGAAGTTGAGTGATAGCAAGTGGAAGGGAATGAGAGTTTGTCTGCCGGGTGCTGGTGTAAGTGATGTTGGTGAGAGGTATGATAGGCTGGTTTCTGGGTGTGAGAGGGATGCAGTTGTGATTACGCATGTGGGAGTGAATGATGTAAAGAAGGTGGGTACATGTGACTTACGTGAACAGTATAAAAGGTTAGTTGAAAGGATGAGTAAAAGCAGGGTAAAAGGTGTTGTTTCTAGTGTACTTCCGAGATTAGATGTAGGGGTAGAATGGTTGCCATGTGCAATTGGTTTGAATGAATTTGTGAAAGGACTGTGTGAGGAGTTAGGATTGGTGTTTGTAGATGTCTGGGGTGGGTTTTACGGGAATAGGAGGTTGTATGCGATGGATGGGCTCCATCTTAGTCGGGCAGGTGTTGAGGTTCTATGGGGGGAGCTGGATAGTGTGATTAGGTCCTTACAGGTGGGAAACTAGAAGCTGTTAGAGGTAAGGGAATAACAGAAATAGAAGGCAGGTGTAGGAAATGGAAGGGATGCAGAGATAGAGGAATAGCTAGGGATGAGGGCATACTGATGCGTTATAGGGGGACTAAAGCACAAGTGAATGAGCAGATAACTAGGAATAAAAAAGCACGATGCAATGAAGATGGGAATAATAAAAAAACCTTAAAAATATACTACACAAATGGTCGTAGTATAAGGAATAAGATAGATCTCTTAAGAGCGTTAGCGAGTGAAGAGAATTTCGATATAATTGCGATAACAGAGTCATGGCTTGATTTGGCAGGTAATCACTTTAAACCTGAGGTTGAGATTGAGGGCTTTAACATGTTCCATACAGATAGGAATAGGAAGAGAGGAGGAGGGGTTATTATTTATATTAAAGATAATCTCCAGTGTTGTGTAAACAGTACAATTAAATTAGATGATAACACAGAGTCATTATGGCTAAATGTAAAGGAAGGTAAAAACAAGCTTGTCATAGGATTATTATACAGACCACCAAATCTTAGTAAGGAAGCTTCAAATCTTCTGTGGCAGGAGATAGAACGGGCATGTAGAAGTAAGCATGTATGTATAATGGGCGATTTTAATTACAGAAATATATACTGGGAAGCTCTTGTGGGTGATCAGGAGGCTGAGGAATTTTTGAATGTTGTCCAAGATAATTTTCTGAGGCAGATTATTAAAGAACCCACTATAGGTAATAATATACTGGATTTAGTTCTGACAAATAGGGAAGAAGTTATTCAGGATACTGAGATTGGAGGAAATTTGGGTAATAGTGACCATTGTGAAATTAGATTCAAGATAAAATGGAATGGTATTGATAGTAGCATGAACAATGTTAAAATTCCTGACTTTAGAAGAGCAAATTATAATGGGCTAAGGACTTACCTGGAGGCAGTTGTACAGAAACCAAGCAATGAAATCAATTCAGGAATAGATTCAATGATATCAGTTAGTGGAGACAATAATCACCAGGAGGAAGAGATTACAATTGAAGAGGAGTATGAAAGAATAATTGAGCAATTAATTACAAGTCAGATGATTAACATTCCATATAAGGAGATTAGGACTAAAAATAATGACCCAAAATGGATGACAGATAAAATTAAGCATTATATTGGCATTAAAAAGGGCATTTATAGGAAAATAAAAAATGGAGAGGATCACTTAAGGCAGAGATATAATGAACTAGCAAGAGATGTTAAAAAGTTAATTAGAGTAGCAAGGAGAAATTATGAAATTAAAGTGGCAAATAGGGCAAAGGAAGATCCTAAAAGTTTTTATCAATTATACAAAACTAAGGTTAGAGATCAAATAGGGCCACTTATAGATTCCAATGGAGAATTAGTGAGTGATAGGGACTCAATGGCTGGAATGCTAAATGACTTTTTTCTCTCAGTATTTACACAGGAGGATACTCTAAATATACCCGAGGTGTCAATGATCTTTCGTGGTAGTGATGAAGAGAAATTAAAGGATATCTTGATCACAAAGGGGATAGTGACAAAGGAAATTGATAAAAACAAAAGTAGTAAAGCACCCGGTCCTGATGAGGTCTTTCCTAGGATTTTGAAAGAATGTAAGGATGTGTTAAGTGAGCCCTTAGCATGCATCTTTAGAAAATCATTGGAGAGTGGCATTGTGCCAGTGGCATGAAAGAAAGCCAATGTGATACCTATATTTAAGAAAGGGGATAAAACAAATATGTCTAATTACAGACCAGTAAGTTTGACATCAGTGGTAGGGAAAATGATGGAATCTATTATAGCAAGGAATATTAGAGATCACTTTGATAAGCATAAGTTAATAAAAGAATCACAGCATGGCTTTAGTAAGGGTAAATCCTGTCTGACTAATTTGCTGTCGTTTTATAGTAAGCTGTATGAAGCAGCAGATAATGATGTAAACTATGATATTTTATACTTGGACTTTAGTAAGGCTTTTGATCGAGTGCCACACTTACGGCTTCTGAGCAAAGTTAAAGCACACGGGATCGATGGCAGTATATTTAGGTGGATTCAGTCATGGCTTGGTGACAGACAGCAAAGAGTTAAATCTGAGTGGGGGTGTGTTAGCAGTGGAGTTCCGCAAGGATCTGTTTTGGGTCCCTTGCTATTCTTAATTTATATTAATGATCTTGACATAGGTATAAGTAGTGACCTGAGTAAATTTGCTGATGATACTAAGCTAGGTAGGGCCATTAGGGCTGATTCTGATGCTGTTGTAATGCAGGAGGAATTGACCATTCTGTCCAATTGGGCCGAGAAATGGCAAATGAAGTTTAACATAGACAAATGTAGTGTACTTAGTATAGGTAGAAATAATCCATTGAATAGTTATAAATTAAATGGGAGAATTTTAGGGAGGACCGATTGTGAGAGGGACTTGGGTATTTTGGTAAGTTCAGACCTTCGTCCTAGAAAGCAATGCCTAAATGCTAAGAATAAAGCTAATAGGATATTGGGATTCATTAGGAGGAGTGTAAGCAATAAGAGTGCTGAAGTCATTCTAAAACTGTATCTGGCGCTAGTTAGGCCTCATCTAGACTATGCAGTACAATTTTGGTCACCATATTATAGGAAGGATATTGATTTGCTTGAGGCTGTGCAGAGAAGGATGCCAAAGATGATTGGTGGGCTAAGGAACTTACCTTATGGTGAAAGGCTCAGAAAACTAAATCTACATACATTGGAAAGGAGAAGAGTCAGAGGGGAATTGATTGAAGTCTTCAAATGGGTAAAAGGATATAATAAAGGGGATCTGGGTAAGGTTCTTATACTTAGTGAATATGACAGGACACGTAGCAATGGGTTTAAGCTTGATAAGTATAGGTTTAGGAAGGAGATTGGGAGGAATTGGTTTACAAATCGTGTGGTAAATGAATGGAATAGGCTCACTAGACATGTGATAGAAGCCTCCTCTCTGGGTAGTTTTAAGAATAGATTAGATAAATATATGGATGAAGCTGCTAGATGGGACTGACTTTTTTATGTACATATGTATATATTTTTCTAAGGAGTGGGGATATTATATTTTGCGGTTGCATGAATGGACATAATCCTCTGGATGCATTTTATGTATATTGTAGATTAGATCTGACGAACTCCTGTTAAGGGTGACAATGTTGATGACTTTTCTCTGGTAAGAAATCTTTTGTGTGTTGACTGGAACAGGAGCTGCCAAGTGTAGGCCATGAATGGTCTTTTGCAGTCTCCTTCTTTTCTTATGTTCTTATATCGCGAACCAGGGGATGCGGAAATTCCAATGCCCCAAGAGCACTCAGAGCGCTTTGTGAGTCGCTATAGATCACACTCGGGTCTCCGAACCGGGCACGTTGCGTAATCTCCCGTACCGAGTGGTGTATTGCCACCAGCTCGGCCGTGAAGACAGACGCAGCGCCTGGCAGAGCCCCGCTGACTTCAAACAGAGGGGATACTGCGTGGAAGCTGACACCCGAAACCTCAGAAGACATCTCACAATTACCCTAAAGGATTTTCCTCATGTGAATCTAACAATTCATTGGAGGCGCGCTGCCGTTTCTCCTTGCAGAAAAAGGTCACGCATGGACAGGATGGGGCCTGTTTTTAACCAAGTCGGAGTATGAGTCTTTTTAGCTGCAAACTCTAACTTGGATGCCCACGGGAAAGGTAGAGCCCACCAAATTGTTCCGAATTGCCACGGAAGCGACCGTGTTCGTAGGCCTCGAGAGGGTAGGAGTAGGGGGTGCTTTCTTAACTTTAGGGGCGTAAGATGTACCAGGTTGCAACAGAACCAATTCATTAGCCGCTCTAAAAGAAAAGAGTTTCTCCCAGGCATAAACGGTTAGGACCTCCTTATTGAAAAGATATGAGCTACAATGCTTCGGAAAGGCAATGTTTGAAATGTTTGAATCCAGCATGTTCGAAGACGCCGGGAAGCCTCTCGTTAAGAGGCTTCTGCGTCACCGAGGATCCACTTAACCTATCTTCAACCCTATCCTTTGTCGTAGCACAAGCATCACGACCAAGGGCATCTCAGGGTAGGACGTGGCAGTGGAAGCATCATTTTACGAAATAGCAGGAGATACTTCCGTCTCGAGGATAAGGCGGGGAGTGAGCCCTGGTCTCTCAACTCAGGAACAATCCTCAATGCTGGACAAACCAGCTACGGCCATGTCCTTCTCCCAAAGGGAGAATTCCATGGCGACCCGTACCACCATGGTAAGGGACGCCAATCCCTCCCCTGCCCGCACCAGCCTGCTCTGCGAGGTGGGAATACGAGGCCGATTGCCATCATTTGAGGCCACACTTACCGCCCAGCGGCCCGGCAGCCTATCAGCATGGCAATTCCACCCTGGGCTCGGTGTAAAATTAATAGTCTGCGGAAATAAAGAGAGGGTATGCGAGGAAGATGAGGGTAGGGGTGAGGCAGGTTGTTGAACCCCACCACCCCAAACTGGAGCTCAGGGGTGAGGAGGCGTTGTCCCCTCCCCCTTCGGCCCCGATCCGGGATGGTTGGGTGAGAGGAAGCTGGTAGGCCTCTACCTTGTGAAGTTAGAGGCCAACCAGAGAAAGTTGTGGGAGAGGTTGTAGGGAAAGTGAGGGAGCAGGGTAAGATTGGATTAATAAGAAAAGGAAGTGTGTACTAATGGTGTGGAGGGAAGGCAAAGATCACGTCACCCACAGCTAGTTCTGCATGACAAATTTGAAAGGCATCAATCGCAAAAAAAAGTACCATGTTGAATACCCCAATGTTCCTTCTGCTATAAAACCAGTGCCACATGGCCCCGATCTTCCTCTTCTTCATTTTACCATTGATTTTAGATCTGATTCAGAGGCTAGTTTCACTACTGAGCTGAGTTTGATGCATACAAGCTGGAAGAGTGCGACCAACTGGTGCCATTTACACAAACGGAACTCAGCGACCTGAACCTTTCCAAAGAATCTGCTCAGCTGTTTGGTTCACGTCTTGGATAAAACCGTTTTCTGGCACCAGGGACACAATCTATTGGCAACGAGACCGCGGAAAGAATTCAGGAAATTTTTCACGTATGATGATTCCTCTTTACTGATCTGACAACATTGTTGACCTGCTCAACGTATGATGCTATGGAATGGAGACTTTTCATTGACTCGTTTAACAGAAATCTCAAGGCAGTTCTACTTAATAACAGCAATAAGTTTTCATCGATCCCTGTTGGACACCCAGATGCAATGAAAGAATCCTGTAACAGCCTGGACCGTGTGTTGTCTGCTCTCAGCTACCAGGAGCACAAATGGCTGATAAGCGGAGATCTTAAAGTTGTTGGATTCATCCTAAAGATTCAAGGTGTGTACACAGAGTATCCATGCTTTGTGTGCTTTTGGGACAGTAGGGCTGACGACTAGCATTATGTCAGACAAGACTGGCTGGCCGTCAAGACAATGGTTAGGACCCAGTTCACACAACGTTCTGTCCTACCCTATGGTTGAACCGAGCAAGATATTGCGTGCACCCCTGTACATCAAACTCGGTTTGATGAAGAACTTTGTCAAGGAAATGGACAAGGAAGGTAAAGGATTTGCTTTTCTCCTTCAAAAGTTTCCACGAGTCAGCATGGAAAACTGAAGGCAGATGTATTTCATGGTCCTCAAATAACGAAGCTCATCAAGGACATCAGTTTTGATGAAGCACTCAATCCTGCTTAACTGCCTGTTCGTCTCTTAGGTCAGTCATTGCAAACTTCCTTGGCAACCACACAAGTCCTCAGTATGAGAAGGCAGTTGATGAGTTAATGGAGAATTTCCGCAAACTTGGTGCGCGGATGTTAGTGAAAATGCACTTCCTTGTGTCCCAGCTGGACTTTTTTTTCGAGAATTGTAGTGACTTCAGTGAAGAACAGAGTGAGTGCTTTCACAAAGATATCTGTGTGATGGAGGAACGCTACTAGAGCGTACGAGAAGTACAGGCGAGCGGCTTAAAAGCTTCGTTTGAACGAGTTTTTTTTTGAGACTCAGGATGGCCGAGTGGATTAGCCGCTGGCTAACAGTGGTCCAGCGACGCGGGAAGCTGTTCGCAACTCACCTACGCTATTATTTTTTCTTTGCCCCTTTTCCTATTCCCCTCTATCTACAATGGCGCCCAGACCCTGGAGGGGGAGCGTTAGACCTTGGATAACATTTCCAAACGGGCTCTCTTCATTTCTTCAAAATACGCTCCGCTTCTAGGAGGGGGTTGTATGGCGTACGAGAAGTGCAGGCGAGCGGCTTAAAAGCTTCGTTTGAACGAGTCTTTTTTGATACTCAGGATGGCCGAGTGGATTCGCCGCTGGCTAACGGTGGTCCAGCGACGCGGGAAGCTGTTCACAACTCGCCTACGCTATTATTTTTTCTTTGCCTCTTTTCCTACCCCCCTCTATCTACACTACTAAGGGCGTTTGTTAGTCAACTTTCTGGCTAACTACTGCTGGTGCCTGAAAAGGGATTTGGTGTCTGCTAGGCACGATCACATGTCCCGGAAGAGACCATTCATCTATGAGTAGCTTTTTTTGTATGTTGTACTCTTCTTGGTATCAATTTGAACAATCTGTAAACCTTCTATGTAATGGGTGTTCCAATAACTTGGACGATTTTAAATGTGAGTCAAGTTTAAGCGTCTTTTGATTTTTTTCTTTTTCTTTCAGATTTAATAACTTCAGTCTTTGGCAATTTCAACAATGGAAAGATTAACACTCGAAAACGTGGGCGTTCAAACAGAAACGCATTTCGGGCACTTCGCGATTTTTTTGTGTCAACATAATCGACCAACCGTGAGTGTATTTGGGAAAATTGTTCGTAAATTCAAACAAACGGGGTCGGTGGCATATATGAAAACGCCATTGCGTGCTCATTTAAGCCGCTTAGCTGAAAACATTGCTGCAGTGCGCAAGAATGTGTCCGAAGATCTAGACACCTCTATTCGTCATCGCGCGCAGGAATTGAACCTCTCCACAACAACGTTACATTGAATTTTGACAAAAGATTTGTCTGTACATGCTTACAAAATTCAATTGACACAAGAACTGAAAACTGCTGACCATTTGAAGCGCCGTACATTCGTCAACTGGGTGCACGAAAAAAGATGATTTTTTCGTTCACCCAGTTGACGATGATGATTTTTCGCAAAAAAATCATCATAAGTGATGAAGCCCATTTTCATTTGGTAGATTCGTTAATAAGCAGAATTGTCGCATTTGGGCTGATGAAAATCCCAGGAAGATTGTTAAAAAGCCACTGCATCCACAAAAGGTCACTGTTTGGTGTGCATTTTTTGTTAGCGGAATCATTGGGCCGTATTTCTTCAAAAATGATGCCGGGAATTCTGTTACGGTGATAGGCGAGCGATACCGTGCCATGACAACCAACTTTTTATGGCCTCAATTGAATTCTATGGATGTCGAAGGTTTGTGGTTTCAATAGGATGGTGCCACATGCCACACAGCCAATGCAACAATATCTTTATTGAATGAGAAGTTTCCAGGTCGCACGCATCATCTCTCGAAACAGCGAGGTCAATTGACTCCCACGATCGTGTGACTTGACGCCTTTAGATTTCTTCCTTTGGGGTCATCTCAAAAGTAAGGTCTATGCCAACAAGCCAAGAACAATTCAACAGCTAAATGATGAGATAATAAGGCATATTGGTGAGATCGAGGAGCAACTATGCAGAGAGGTCATCAAAAATTTTGACCATCGAGTGGAGGTGTGACGCCGAACATTTAGGCGTTATTATTTTTCACCCATAATTGCCATGACTCCAATAACATTATGCAATAGTGAAATCAATAAATTTTCACCAATAACACTGTTTTATTTACTGCTAAAATCAATCCGTCTTAATGGAACACCCTTTATAAATCAGTTCAAAATTTTTAATTGTGTACATTCGCCTCGAAATAAATCGCATTCTAGGAATTTCTGGCATGATTTTTTTCAGATTCATCGCGAAAAACTGGACTAAAATCAGGTATTGTGTTAACTTTAAAAACAGCGCAGACGTGTAATAATTACATAACTTCGTACCATTATTTCGCTCTTTTGTTTTTTAGTGGAAGAGGATTGATTGCCAATTGATATGCGCACTTACAGGGATTGGAAAAAATAATTGGAACAGTAGAAATTTAACAAATATCCATCCAAATTTCATTGTGAGTGTTTTGTTTTTATTGTAGATACATAGTTTTATTTATCAACTTTAATGATTATTTGTATTTATTTTTCAGATCGTGGTATAGATGCTAAGATGCGTGACCTCACTGAGTTCGAAAGAGGGTAAATTGTTGGAGGTTGAATTGCAGGAGCCTCCGTCACCAGAACAGCTAAACTCCTTATTTTTTCGAGGGCTACCTTATCAAGGAACATGACAGAATTCAAGAAGCAGGGCAAAACCTCCAGCAGGAGGAGTAATTCCGGCAGGACTTCGAAGCTCGCTGAAAGAGACCGACGAGAGTTGAAACGTATTATGATGAAAAATCCCAGGACAGCTGCCCCTAGTGACTGCATGGATCAATCAACAGCTCATTAGAACAGTTTCGCCAAACCTTTTCGCCCTGAGCTCATTAAACCTGGATATCATGGAAGAGCCGCCATCAAGAAACCTCTGCTTTCTGATCAAAAAATCATACAAGGCTGAACTAGTGTAGAGATCACAAAGACTGGTCGAAAGACCAATGGAGGAAATTATTATTCTGTGACGAGATTTTTTTTTTTCAAGGGGCTATCTGGCGACTGCCCACTTGGGCATAGGTCGCCGCAAACAAACAGCCCAGTTCTAGGCTACTTTAAAATAAAAAAATTAACAGAAACAACAATAAAGGGGGATAACAATCAGGAAGCAAGCTCCAGAGTCGGGAAGAGGTCCCCCTTCCCCCGGTGCAGGAGCCTGCGACCTACAAAAAAACAAATACAAGTTAAATACAAGGGAGAAGGCCGGCCTCCCCCCAAAAGTCAACAAGTCCACCAGGCATGGTGCACGCACTCGTCCTGAGTACAAGGGACAGGCGGTAGTGACCCCGCCCATCCGGTACCGGGACAGGTAACGTGCGCGAAGATCACCCAGACTGGGACATTCGACAAGAATGTGCCGAACAGTCTGGGGGACGACGCGGTCGTTGCAATAGGGCGCAGGCAAGCGCTCCATCAAATAGCGATGCGTCCCATGATGTGTCCGATTCGGAGACGACAGAAAGAGACCTGAAGCCGCCGCGGCATTGGGGGGTAAGTCCATGGGAACAGTCGTGGCGCAATGGCACGCAACTTTAAGTTCCCTTCGACCGTCTTCTATCTTCTTTGCCAAGCAGTCCGAAGAGCTGCCCGTATTCCTGCCATGTAGTCGGTGTGAGGAAGAGCGAAACGCTGGTCCAGTCGCAGAGTCCTTGCGAAATCTTTAGCGCCCTCATCCGCGCGCTCATTCCCCGCAATTCCTACATGTCCAGGAACCCAGCAGAAGATAATCTCGACATCTGCCCGGTTCTCCAAAACCGTGGCGTCACGGATATCGCGAACCAGGGGATGCGGAGATTCCAATGCCCCGAGATCACTCAGGGCGCTTTGTGAGTCGCTATAGATCACAATCCGGTCTTCGAAACGGGCACGTCGCGTAATTTCCCGTACCGAGTGGTGTATTGGTACCAGCTCGGCCGTGAAGGCAGACGCAGCGCCTGAAGAGCCCCGCTGACTTCAAACAGAGGGGATACGGCGTGGAAGCCGACCTCATCTTTGGACTTGGAGCCATCCGTATACACTGGCACGGTTCCAACGTGGCACGAGGTGTGCTCCAAAAAGGTCGAACGCAATACTCCCAGCGCAGTACAAGCTTTGGGAGCAGAGGCGTGGAGACAAATAGCCAAATGTGGTACCATCCAGGGTGGCGTCCTGGGCAGAACCAGGGGCGCCACCGGCCCGAGAGCTATATCTACCTCTCGAAGGAGTTTCCTGGCCCTAAACCCAAAGGGCTTAGGGTATGACTGGCGTCTCTCGGCGGCATAGGCACCATCGAGATCAGCTGCGGATGCAGTGAGAGCTGTTGGCGACTGAGGGAGGCGCTAAGCTCGTGCGTACAGGTGAGTAATGCACTGCACGCGGCGTAGAGCGAGTGGCATCTCCCCAGCATCGACCAACAGGCTCTCAATGGGGGGGAGTGCGGAAGGCACCGGTCGCAAGGCGAAGGCCGGTGTGGTGGATCGAATCCACCTTCCTCAATAAACGCTCAGGTGCAGATGCATAAAACTCGAAACCGTAGTCGAGCTTCGAACAAACAAAGGATTGATAAAAAAGTATGGCATTAGCCCTATCAGCGCCCCAAGCGCTGAACGTCACGGAACGAAGAATATCAATGGCGCGGGTGCAAGAGACCCTAAGGCTGCGAATATGAGCCTTCCAGGTGAGGCGTCGGTCGAATACAAGACCAAGGAAACGGTGCGACTCAACCACATCCAGGCACCTCCCATCAAGAAACAAATCTGGGTCGGGGTGAAGCCGTGGATGGCGGCAGAAGTGCACCACCTTAGTCTTGGCAAAAAAAAAACGAAACCTGTGAGCTTCGGCATAGCGAGAGACGCGGTTCAATGCCTGTTGGAGTCGACGCTCCAGAGTTGGCCTCTGGGCCGCGCCAAAAGAGATCGAAAGGTCGTCCACGTATAGCGTAGCGAGAACATCTTCCGGCAGCACCAAGGTGATGCCGTTGATGTTCAGGGCAAAGAGTGTGACACTGAGGACACTTTCCTGCGGGACACCATCTTATTGCTCCTTTGGGCCGGAGAGGGCTCCCCCCACCCGTACGCGGAATCGACGATCTCGCAAAAATTCACATATAAACATTCGGAGGCGTCCCCTCGCCCCCATCGTGTGGAGAGTCTCCATGATACCGTATCGCCCTGCGGTATCATAGGCCTTCTCCAGATCGAAAAAGACCGTGGCGTAGTGCTGTATACGAAGGAAAGCCTTGCAGACGGCATTTTCCAGTCGCAGCAGAGCATCCGACGTGGAGTGGAACTTGCGGAAGCCGCACTGTGCGGAAGAAAGAAGGCCTCCGCTGTCCAGGAAAAAGTCTAATCTAACAGTTACCAATTTCTCCATCAACTTGCACACGCAAGAGGTTAGAGAGATTGGGCAGAAACCAGTCGGAGTAGAGTGATCTCCCCCGGTTTGCGAAAGGCGAGCACAGTAGCGATTCGCCAGGAGTCTGGGAGAAGACCTTCCACCCAGATCCTGTTGAAAAAATCTAACAGAAAGGCCATGCCTCGCTCGCCCAGGTGTCGAAGCATGGCGTACGGGACATCGTCGTGACCATGGGCAGTGTCCGCGCACGAAGCCGGAGCAGAACGCAACTCGCTCACAGTAAACTGTTCGTTGAAGCGTTCTCCGCCTCTGGAGGTAAAGTGCAGCCGGCGGCCTTCTGCGACATGACGACGTGCATTGAATGCTGGCGGAGCAGCATCACGGCTAGAGAATGCGAAAAAAGCGGTTGCTAAAGATTCCGCCACGGACGCGGGGTCCGAGATTGCAGGCTCCTGCAAAAAGATAGCTAACGGGGAACGGGACGAGACGAGCCTCCGCAGCTCCTCCCAGTTGGCCCGGAGTCCACGGCAATTCGATTGAAGGAATATTCCCTCCAGGCCTAGCTCGGAGGAGACGCGGGGGCCCTCCTCAAACTGAAGGCCCTCACGGGAATGGCCGTACGCTTCCCGTGTGCAGAACCCCGGGCGCTGTTGGCCGGACAAAGCTCTGATGGCGCTGTCGCCTTCGATGACTTATTGGGGGAGGTTGGGCTCGCCATGCGAGTCTTTTCCTCCCTCCGCCTTGAAACCTTAGACGGGCGTTGCGGCTTTGGAGGCGGGGGGCCCTCTTTTCGAGGAGCGACCGTCTCCGAGCCACTCGTCCCACCTCGGGTCGTGGGCGAAGGAGCCGAGGCTCCTCACTTGCTGTCCTCCTTCTGGGGGACAGCGTTAGGAACCCCGGAAGATGGCCTAGCGACCATCTTCAAGGGTTTTGCCTCCTGTGAGTCTAACGAGTCGGTGGAGGCACCCCGCCGTTTCGCCTTACGGGAAACGGTCATGCTGGGGGAAGAGGGGGGAGCCCTGGTTTTAGCCAGGGCTGGGTGTGAACCCTTTTTGCCACCAGCTTTACCAGGGAAACGCACGGGTTGAGTAGAGCCCGCAGAAGGGCTCCGAATGGGCGCGGAAACAACCGTGCTCGTTGGCCTGGTCGGGCCAGGAGCAGAGGGTGCCTTTCTACCTTCTGAGGCATATGACGTCCCAGGCAGAGCCGGGCACGCCAGGACCAAGTCCTTAGCCTCGCGGAATGAGAGTCAATCCTGGGCCTGAACGGCCAGGATTTCAATCTCAAGGAGATATACACCACATTGCTTCGAAGAAGCGGGGTGTGGCTCTCTGCAATTGACACACTTGGTCACACACGATTTGGACTTATCGTGTGCGGCCTTGGAGCAATTTACACAAACTTCGGGTGACCCCAACTTTGCACGTCTACAAGAACGGTTCGTATGGCAGAAGCGGTGACAGTAATAGCACCGCCGCGGCAGTGGCACGAATGCCTTCACGCTGTAGCGGTAACGACCGGCACGCACCGCCTCAGGGAGCTTGTCACAGTCGAACGTGACGAAGAGTGTAGGGGTGGGTCTCGAGGCCTCTCCCTGTTTTCTCATCACACGTTCGACCTTGACCGCCCCATGGTCGGCCAGCTCTAGGGTGATGTCCTCAATGGATTAGTCAACGAGTTCCCTCGCATAAACTACTCCTTTCACAAAGTTTATGGTAGAGTGCGGCGTCACATTCACCGGGGTGCTATGAAGTGTCCGAAGAGCACTTATCTTGGCCGCCTCGGCGTGATTCGCATCATTCGCCAGAAGGCTCCCGACTGAGAAACAGGTCTCCTTCGGCTCTTTACTAATTGCACTAGCTAATTCTCTCCTATGATGGATCATGTTGCCCTTGGCCAACATGGTACCATCAGTCGAGCGAATAACGAGGAAGTGTTTGAAGCCAGCGGGCTTGAAAACACCAGGTAACCTCTGAATCAGGGGCCTTGATGTCATCGAGGCTCCGCAACTGGAGGGGCAGAGGGGCCGGATGTGCCGATCTGGGCTTTGTCGCTTGCCAAAGTGGTAGCAGACCCATCCGTCCACGTAGCCCTTGCGGATGGAGAGGAGCCCCGAGTCTTTTTTGTCTTTTTCTTTTTTGGAGAGGAGGGCGGGGAATTAACTCGCTTCTCACCTCCGCCGGAAGGAGCCCCCAAGGCCAGATGGACCGGCCTCAGCCAGGTCATTCTCCGAAATGGAGAAGAGCCTGGTAGTCATGGGGGCAAACGGTCGGAGGAGATCCCTCCCCTCCTTGTACTGATTCGGAAACCACAGCCGTTTGAGGAGGACCTTGCATAGGGGCGGATTCGTGTTCGGTGCTTGGCGCCGAGCCCGGATTCCTCCCCATGGAAGGCCCTAACGTCTGAGGCTGGGTTTCCTCAAGGAACATGTCTTTCTCAGGGGGGGGGGATCCAGTTACCCCCCCCCCCCCCCGTTCCTCCAAGACATCGCAGGTCCCGTTGGCAGTATCGTCACTAGTCTTGTGTGGGGAGGCATGGGCCTTGACCCAAGCAAGGTTCAATATTCTTGCCAGCACGTCTTTTGAAGGAAGCGACCGAAGGAGCCTGGCTTCCCTCTCCCCCCTATGGCGGTTTGCCCTACCGAGCCGCTTCGATGTGGAACGGCTGGCTAAGTGCTGTCTGCTGGCTTTCTTGGCAGTCCCCTTGGAAAGAACAGAGGGGACTTCCGCTGGTAAAAGGGAGGTGCCCGAAAGCACCTCCAGAGATGGGGGTGAGGGGGAGTCCCCTACACCCGTAAGAGAAGAAGATGAGTTAGCCTCCTCTCCAGTTGAGGAGATATGGAGGGTCCCCTGCGCAAGCACAGGGAAGGGGGGACCTCCATTTTTTCTGTGGAGCTGCCCGAGAGCGGCTCCGTCATTTCTACAGGGGGAGTTAAAGGGTTTTTTTGGTTGGACTTATCATTGGGCATGGTGACCCTCTTTTTATTACGGGATGCAACCGCTCATCACCTCTCGCAGTGGCCCACACTGCAAGAGGTGCTTACAGGCCTGGCAGAGCCAAGAACCGCCATTTGGGACCACGCCTCCCGCCTGGTGGCCTGGCAGTCCATCGGCATTGCGGCTCCACCTTAGACGCGGCGTAAAAATGGCTAGAATGTGAAGAGGAGAGGAAAAGGGATGTGAGGAAGGTATTGGTGGGGAAGAAGCAGGTTGTTAAAAAAAACTTATCCCGAACCAGAGCTCAGGGGTTAGGGAACATTGCCCCCTCCCCCCTCAGCCCCGATCCGGGACGGTTGGCTTGAGAAGAAGGTCAGCATCTACCCTGTGAAATTAGAGGCTGACCATTGAAAGTTGTGGGAGAGGTTGTATAAAAGGCGACGAAGTATGGGAGAAATACAGGGGTTCTGAAGGAAGGATGAGTGGCTAAGCTAGAGCCAGACGGAGCGCTGGATCACGTCAGCACGGCGGCCAGGATGGCAAATCGCCGCGCCCCTTACGGGGTTCTGCGACGAGACTTGTTTTTCTATTTTCCCCACTGGAGGGCAAGTTTATGTGTGGAGGCAGCTCGGTTAAGCTTTTAATCTAGACTGTCTTCTTCATACAGTGAAACACGGAGGAGGGTCATTGATGCGGTTTGGGCAGCCATATTTTGAACTACTCTTGGTCCAATCGTTGCCTTGCATGGTAGAATCAACAGGAATGCATATCTGAATATTTTGGAAGATAAAGTCCATCCCATGGTCCAGACATTATTCCCTGATGATAAGTGCTTTATACAATGCCCAGGTACACCCCGCCCATGTAGTTAATAAGTGGTTTGAAGAGCATAGGAGTGAGCTACAACACATCAAGTGGCACCACAATCTCAAGATCTTAATATCATAGAGCATTTGTGGTGCGTCTTGAAGTGACAAGGTAGAAGTTGTTACCCTCCACCGGCGTGCCTGAAACAGCTGGGGCAGGTATTGCAAGAAGACTTGCTCAAGATTCCTTTTTTTTTTTTCAGGGCCTATCTGGCGACTGCCCAGTTGGGCATAAGTCGCCACAATCAAACAGCCTAGCTCAAGGCTACTTTAAAATAAAAATTTGAAAACAAAACAACGATAAAAATGGAATATGAAGAAAATTAGGAAGCAAGCTCCGGAGTCGGGGGAAGGGCCCCGTCCAGCGGCGTAGGAGCGTGCGACCTAGAAAGAAAACAACAATAACAAAAAACAAAACAAAACCTAGTTAAGTAAAAGGGAGAAAGCCGGCCTCTCCCCAAAACTCTATCAATCCACCAGTCACTTAGCACACTCGTCCCGAGTACAAGAGAGAGGGGCTAGCGACCCCGTCCATCCCGCTACCGGGACAGGTAACGTGCGCGAAGATCGCCCAGACTGGGATTTTCAACAAGAATGTGCCGAACAGTCTGGGGAACAAAGCAGTCTTAAAAGTAGGGCGCTGGCAAGCGCTCCATGAAATGGCGGTGCGTCCCGCGAGTGTGCCCAATTCGGAGACGACAGAAAGCAACCTGAAGCCGCAGCGGCATTAGAGGGTAGGTCCACGAGAACAGTCGCGGCGCAAAAGCACGCAACTTTAAGTTCCCTTCGACCGCCTCCCATCTTCTTTGCCAAGCAGCCCGAAGAGCTACACGTATTCCTGCCATGTAGTCGGTGTGAGGAAGAGCGAAACGCTGGTCCGGTCGTAGTCCTCGCGGACTCTTTGGCACCCTCATCGGTGCGTTCATTTCCCGCAATTCCTACATGTCCAGGAACCCAGCAGAAGATAATCTCGACATCCGCCCGGCTCGACAAAACCATGGCGTCACGGATATCGCGAACCAGGGGACGCAGAGATTCCATGCCTCCTTGTGAGTCGCCATACATCACAATCCGGTCTCCGAACCGAGCACGTCGTGTAATCTCCCGGACCGAGTGATGTATTGCCACCAGCTCGGCCGCGAAGACAGACGCAGCGCCTGGCAGAGCCCCGGCGACCTCAAAAAGAGGGGATACGGCGTGGAAGCTGACCCCCATTTCAGACTTAGAGCCATCCGTATACACTGGGACGGTTCCAGCGTGAGACGAGCTGTTCTCCAAAAAAGTCGAACGCAATACTCCCGGCGCTGTACAAACTTTGAGAGCAGAGGCGTGGCGAAAAATAGCCCAATTTGGTACCCTCCAGGGTAGCGTCCTGTGCAGAACCAGGGGCACCACCGGCCCGAGAACTATACCCAAGTCTCGAAGGAGTTTCCTAGCCCTAAACCCAAAGGGCTTAGGGGATGACTGGCGTCTTTCGGCGGCATAGGCAGTCGAAATCAGCTGCGGATGCAGTAAGAGCTGTTGGCGACTGGGGAAGGCGCCGGGCACGTTCTTTCAGGCGAGTGATGCACTGTACGCTTCGTAGAGCGAGTGGCATCTCCCCAGCATCGACCAACAGGCTCACAATGAGGGAAGTGCGGAAGGCACCGGTCGCAAGGCGAAGGCCAGCGTGGTGGAGCGTGTCTACCTTCCGCAATAAACGCTCGGCTGCGAAAGCATAAAACTCGCATCCGTAGTCGAGCTTCGAACGAACAAAAGATCGATAAAAAAGTAAGGCAGTAGCCCTATCAGCGCTGAACGTCACGTAGAGGAGAATATCCATTGCGCGGGGACAAGATACACTTAAGGCTGCTAATAGGAGCCTCCCAGGTGAGGACTTGGTCAAATACAACACCAAGGAAAACTGTGCGATTCAACCACTTCCAGGCACATTACGTGATTTCTATCCTAGCCACAATCGTCCTGCGGAGTCCACTGTTCGACGCTTGGTGGCCAAATTCGAGGCAAAAGGGTCGATCAACAATCACCCAACACCCGTAAGTCGCCGAAACGCAAGGTTTGCTCAAAACATCGCTGCCGTAAATTAGTGTGCGCGGGAAAATCCGAGGCAGTTAATTTCTCGTCGTTCACAAGAATTTGGCCCTTCTGCGACTTCCGTTTGGCGAATTATGCGTAGGTACTTGGGTCTGCACCCGTACAAAATCCAACTTACCCAGGAACTTCTTTTTTTTTATAGAGCCCATCTGGCAACTGCCACACTTGGGCATAAGTCATCGGAAACACGACAGCCTAGAACTAGGCTACTTTAAAATAAAAATATGAAAACAATGATAAAAATTGAAAAAAAATTAACAATTAGGAAGCAATCTCCGGCAGCGAGGGGAGGTCCCCCTCACCCCGGTGCAGGAGCGTGCAACCTACAAAGAAAACAATAAAAAAAAATAGAACCTTCTTAAATAAAGGGGAGAAGCCCGGCCTTCCCCCAAAAGTCAATGTGCACGAACTCGTCCCGAGTAGAAGGGACAGGCGGTAGCGACCCCGCCCATCCCGGTACCCGGACAGGTATCGTGCGCGAAGATCACCCAGACTAGGACATTCGACAAGAATGTGCCGAACAGTCTGGGGGACGACGCAGTCGTCGAAATAGGGCGCTGGTGAGCGCTCCATCACACGTGTGTGCCCGATTCGGAGAAGACAGAAAGCGACCTGAAGCCGTCGCGGCATTGGGGGATAGGTCCATGGGAACAGTCGCGGCGCAATGGCACGCAACCCAGTAACTTAAGATAAACGACCATACACAACGCATTGTGTTCGCTGATTGGGCTCTAGAGCGGTTGGAAGTTTCCCCAAATCACCCCCCCCCCAAAAAAAAAATAAATAAAATAAAATAAATCTTCAGCGACTAGGCCCATTTTTGAGTGAATGGATTTGTGAACAAGTAAAATTGTCGGATATGGGAGGAAAATAATCCACATGAGATATACTAGCACCAATTCAATACCAACAAAGTCACTGTTTGGTGCGGATGTTTGTCTAACGGAATCATCGGTCCGTATTTTTTTTGAGAACGAAGATGGGATGGCCATAACTGTCAACGGCGAGACATACAGATCGATGATAAGCAACTTCTTGCGGCTTCAACTGGATTATTTGCTTGATATGGATAATGACATGTGGTTCCAACAGGAAGGCGCACGCTACGATAGACATTTTGCACTGCGATTTGAGGGCAGGATCATCTCGCTCGGCGGTGACGTCAACTGGCCATATAGAACATGAGATTTAACGCCATTAGACTTTCTTTGAGGCTACCTTAAATCGCAGGTCTATGCGAAAAATCCGCAAACAGTTGATGTCCTCAAAGTCAACATAGCAAACACCATCCAGCAAATTCAGCCAGATTTATGCGACAAAGTCATCGAAAATTGGGCCTTCCACACTTAATTCCATAAAATGTACTTTCAAATTTAAAATAAATTGAGTGCATATATCACACACAACTTGTTTTATTTACATTTAAAATCGAGCGACCTTATTGAAAGACCCTTTATTATCACTTACATACCCTTAACGGGAAAAAGTCCATATTTGATCAGTCACATTTTCGCTGGCCGAGTTCAGCTAGTTACGCACGTCCTACACAAAAGACACCTATATAGGCTTATAGTACAAATATATAATATCAAGGTTATGTGAAAGTAGAAGTGTGGGCGCAGAGACAATTCGGCCGTAGATCTTAATTTTCTGGCGTCAGGGAAGCAACTGATCGCCGAAGGGCTCTGAGCCAATCCCTGGGCTGTGTATTCCATGACGTCATACTCAGGCTGGTAGCATGAAGCTTACTGATTGGCTTAGGCACTATCTTCCCGCTTCAAACTTAAATATGTTGGCTTGGGGGCGCCATACTGGACGCCCATTTAAGTGATCATATATGGTAACTTACCCAGTAAAGGGTTAAGGTGGGAACCCGCGGAGCTATGCTTCCCATGGCTGAGTTTTCACAGGGTTAGGCCACAAGTCTTAACCATGAATAAATAAACAAACCCCGAAGCAGGAAAAAGAAAGTATGGTTAAAAAAATATTTATTTTCTAAAACCTCCTCCACCACCTCGTCCACCACGACCGCCTCGACCAAATCCTCCACCACCGCCGCCTCGCCCGAATCCTCCTCCTCCACCACCACCGCCTCGCCCGAATCCTCCTCCACCACCGCGGCCTCGCCCAAATCCTCCTCCACCACCGCCGCCTCGCCCGAATCCACGTCCACCACCGCCTCGTCCGAAGCCACCTCCCCCTCTTCTCCCTCCTCTTCCTCCTCCGCGACCTGCAAAAAAAAAAAAATAAATAAATAAATAAAATCCATGCTCCGAAGTCAGATGGAGACTAGCCTCTCGCCGGCTTCCAAGCATGCAATGAACGCTGGATGGAGGCTGTCCCGGTGACTGCCTGCATAGCCATAAGTCGCTGCAATCAAACCAGCCAATTAAATAGGCTATGATAAATGTAGTGGGATACCCTAGAATAATATTACTTCGGGAGAGAAAGCGAGTCATCACCCCACCCGCCCTTTTTGGACTTGCCGCTAGGTGACCGCAAAAATTCACACCGAGGCCTGACGCTGAAACTGAAGGCTACCCCTTCCACCCTCGGGTCGGGAGATTACTTTGTAGGTAGGTTCGCCGCACAGCTTTTATGGCTCCAGCCACTGGCGTCCGTCTGGCCCGCTGATCCCTGCCTTGACACCTTCCCCCGGCAAGGAGACGCTCGGTTTGTCACGGCCGATAACGAGGGTTCGAGAAGGCCCCTCTCTCTCTCCCTGGTTTGGAGACCTCCGGGTATATATGCACCCTCCTCAGGATTACAGACAGAATTGCTTAGACGACACTTTCCCGAAAGGAGTTCGATTCAACGAAGCTCTCTCCCGAGAAGTGTGAGGACGGTCGCAAGCCACGGAGGAGCTGGACATCACACCCGTATCTTCGGGTCAGGGAGAAGAGTCTCGTGAGGCAACGTCAGCCTTTCTCAACCGCCTTCGGATCAAGGATTGGAGAAGACGTCCTCCAAAGTTCTTCTGGTGATCTCTTGAAGACAAGAGGCCCGTTAGCTCGCTCAAGCCGAGTGTGGAAAAGCCATCTCCCCCTCCCTTCGAAGTTCGTCCGGTGACCTCTTGAGGACAAGAGGCCCGCATCTCGCAAAACACAAGTTCGAGAAAGTAGCCCCACCCGCTGCTGGTTTTTGGCGTCGCCCGTGAGTAATCAAGGTCACCAAGACCTCCCCCAAGTTTTCCCCGCTTTACTCTAGAGTTTCAAAGGAACTAAATTACTCATTACCTTCAATCTCCCATTATGACCATTCCATAACCACGGTTATCTAATTAGTATTCGGAACCTAATTCCATCTTATTCATGTACTTATATATATCCATATTTATTGTTGTGCCTTTTATTTCGTGTGTATTAAAATCTATTTTTGTAGTTGTGTTTGGAATATTCCTTGGTCACGCAGCTGCAGCTATTCAAATCGCAATCTTAGAACAATAACAGTTGTCGCCTTGCTTGGCCTACCTTAGAGCCTAGGTGCGCAGATTCCCGTACACTTGGCAATACTTCGACAATAAACAAACAAAAACAGGAAAAACAACACAAAACACACACTCCGGCGTTGGAGTGAGGCCAAACT
This sequence comes from Ceratothoa steindachneri, assembly GCA_963969495.1. Classification (NCBI taxonomy): domain Eukaryota; kingdom Metazoa; phylum Arthropoda; class Malacostraca; order Isopoda; family Cymothoidae; genus Ceratothoa; species Ceratothoa steindachneri. The sequence goes on from OZ018334.1 coordinate 23,406,811, forward strand.
CACTCCGCACCCGAGAGAAACCTACACCAAACCACTATATAACTCAAGTCTGCCTCCTTCAAGAATTCAATAATGCCACACAATTAGGGTTGCACGAAACCGACCAGAGTAAATAAGGGAGCGACCACAGTCGGGTAACGTGTACTAACATCACCCTTCCCTGCGGGACGCTATCTTTCTGCTCTTTTGGGTCGGCTCTCCACCCACCCGTACATGGAATCGACGATCTAGTAAGGATTCATGAGGATTGGGGCGTCCCCTCGTGACCATGGTGTGAAGGGTCCCTATGACACCATATCGCCAAGGTCTCGTAGGAGTTAAGAACGAAAGAAAGTCTAGAAATGCTCTCTACGAAGAGAGGTGGGGGATGGGGGGTTGTCTCGCAGAAGCAGGGCATCTAAAGTGGACTGGAACTTATAGAAGTTCGAGAAATCGGGGGGAAAGCGGCCCAGGGTAGAGACACCTCTCCCCGATTGTTTGAGTAAACCGAGCACGGTAGCTATACACCAGGAAGATAAGATACCCTCTGTCCAGATCCTGTTCAAGATATCCAACAAATGCCATGCATCGCTCAGCTAGGTGTCAAAGTATGGTATACGGGATATCGTCTGGACCAGGAGGCGTATCCGCACATGAAAGGTGATCAGAGATGAGCTCAACAGTCTATAATCAGGTCGTTGAAGGGTTGCCCCGCCTTTGGGGGTAAAGTCAGTTGGTAGCCTTCACCAAGATAAGGGTGTGCAATAAATGCTCGGGGAGCAGTATCCGGCTAAGGAATGATGAGAAAGCGATTGCGAAAGAATACCACGGACTTGAAAATTGCAGTCCTGGACTCCTGCTAGAACTTGCCACGAATCCTTTAGACAGCCTTCCAAAACTCCACAAGAGGCGTTGTTGTTTATAACTCCCGGAACGAGATGGCATCTAATCTCTCTGTGATGTAGGCCTTGTCAAAGTTACCACAATTAAGTGGGGCCGTGTTTACTGTGAGGCTGTTAGGACTAGGTTAGAGTGGGGGGAAATGTTGCACACTGGGAATTTTATTGCACCTTCCTGCACTAGCACTCAATGAAACAGGAAGTGAGAGTTCTATTTCAACAACCTAACGTGCAATACAACCAAGTGAAATGGTCCCACCACTTCACGACCCAGATTCTCTGATAGTGGGGAAAGCCTATCATGGTCTCCTACAGTAAGATAGCTATCGGCGAACGGTAGGAGAAGAGGCTCGGCAGCTCCTCCCTGTTAACCGGGAGTGCAGGCTAATTCCATTAAAGTAATATGACCTCCAAGCCTAGCTTGGAGCAGATACAGCGGCCCACTTCTATGAGAAGAACCACACGAGAATGGTCGGACGCTTCCGCGGCGCTGTCGCCTTCACGGACATCGGGAGAGGTGGCTTTCCCTCGAAACCTTTTGATGGGGACGTACGAGCCAAAGCTCCTTTGGTGGTATCCTCCTTTTAGGGAAGTTTTAGTAACCCCCGAATAATCCCCGAAGACGGCCTCATGAACAGCTTTGGGGTCTTGCCTCCTGGGGTAGTGGAGGCCTGGTTTTAGTCCAACTCTGCTAGGGGAGCGCTGACAAGGATGTGGGGAGGGGGGGGGGCGCACAGAAGGGTTCCGAATCAAATTGAGATACAAGACGTTCCACACTTGGGCCTACTCGATAAAGTTTAACGTGGACGTTCTCGGAGCAACTTGCACATATTTCATTCAGCTAAACCCGACTTTGCACATCTGCATAAGCGATTCGTAAGGCCGAGGCAGCGGCAAAAGCAGCACCTCCGCGGCAATGGCACGAATGACTTCACACAGTTATCAATACTAACCAGCACGCACTGACTCAGTGAGCCTGTCACGATCGAACGTGAGGATGAGCCTAAGGGAGGTTCTTAGTCTTGGCCTGGTCGCTTGCTCAAACGACAGCTGACCCGTCTGTCACTGGAGACCCAGCGGAAGGAAAGGAACTTCTACCCTTGGATTCTTCTCTCTTCCTTTTCCTTCCTCTCCTTCTGAGTCATAGGGAGCCCATGATGCCTAAGGAGCTTGCAATAGGGCTGACTCAGGTTCAATGTATGGCACCAGAGAAAACTACTGCAATCTGGGTGGAGTGATCCATAGACAACGCAAGAGGGGGCAATGGTAGGTAGAGAAAGAGACAGACGTAGAGTATAGGTTGCATAGTGACCTAGGGAACACACCAGCTTACCAAGACATGGAAGAGCAGAACTAAACCTTAGTAGGTTAGATATAGCAAAGAGGGGTGGGGGTTAAAAATCACCGACTTCAACCAAAACAAGGAGGTAGGGGTGACTCCCGAATACCAACCATGGATGAAAGTTGGTCAGCAAATAGCCTGCAATATTATCCGCTGTCAAAAAAAATAGTCTAGGAGGTTGTAAAGCAAGTGTCAAAAAGATGCTAATGGTTGCTCGAAAAATAATAAAGCTTAGGTAGTCTCAACCTAATCGGAAACTGCGAGGGGCACTTGGGTCGGGAGGGCATGAACACTAAGCCATATGCTAGGTGTAATAGCCTAGAGAGGGCAACCCCTGCGAACCACTAGAACTTGAGCAACTCCCTTGTGACACTTACCTCCGCCTTGACCCCTGCCTCCGCCCCTTTTAAGTTTGTTGTCATTGGTGAGAAATCGTGATAATGGTATCAACTTCCGTTCATCAATGAAAAACTGGAAAGAAAAATTAACAATGAGCTATTACACAATCCGATGTGAAACCATATGGTTGGGAGGATGAAAACAACATGGCATCTAGTACAGCAAACACTTGATTGAGACTATTAATGTACCCCCCCCCCCAAAAAAAAACTCAAACTGTGTTAAATGAATGTCGATCACGCGAAAAAATAAGTGGGGGAAAATATTCTTAATCTTTACATTTAAATCTGCGTCAAATTTAGGGTTAAATGAACTTAAAACTATCGGAAACTGTAATAAGTTCTAAACCTAAAAATAATAATAATTAAAAAAATGATGCAATATAATTCTGAGCGCCAGCTCTAAACTTTGTGATTTTGAGTAATGAAAGGATATTTCTGATCGTTTTTTTATGTAATAATTTTTTGCAAAAATAAGTGAAACTTGGAAATTCCCTAGAGTGACAACTACCCTCAGTGAGAAGGATGTCATATTTGGAAGAGAAATTAATTTCTTTTCTTTTTTTTTCATAACTAAGAAAACCAAGATATCCAAGGTCAGTGTTTAGAATTAACACCCAGACCCCATCCCAGGAAGGAGGATTGCAAAACCCTTATACACAAGGTGTGCAGGGGACATGCATTCATTGTGGTCTCCTCAAGATGAATGAAAGGAGAAAAGCCCCAATTAGACTGGAGTCCATTGAAATAACTACCCTTCACGCCCTATTTTGAGAGAGTTGTGGGAATTTTCCAGGAAGTGAAAGACCATTACCAGAATGGCCAAAACCTCTCACTTGAGGCTGATGGCGTGTAAAACAGTACCTTCAAGGGCTTACTGGAGGGTGGTGGGCGGCAGCTCGATGCATATGAAAGCATTTCTTCCTGCCTCAAAACCTTTGGCTGGCAGTGTGCTCAGTATCCTTAAGATACCAACCCCCCACCCCCAACTTTCCAATGCACCGACTGTGTGACATCACGGACAAGAATCATAGCTCCCTCGTTGCTACCCTCTTTTGGGGGCAGATTCGGTGAATCGCGGCGATAATCACAGCTCTACAGTCGCTGCGCAATGGCACGCAACTTTTAGGTTTCCTTCGACCGTCTCCCATCTTCTTTGCCAAGCAGCCCGTATTCCTGCCATGTAGTCGGTTAGGAAGAGCGAAACGCCGATTTGGTTGCCCAGTCCTCGCAGACTCTGGCACCCTCATTCTCAGAAAATTCTCACATATCCAGGAGCCCAGCAGAAGCTGGTTCGTGGCAACCGCCGTGGCGTCACAAATACCATAAACCAGGGTGTACAGAGATTCCATGCCCCGAGAGCAGTCAAGGGGCTTTGCGAGTTGCGATGCCTGAGGGGGTTAGAATCGGGAGAGGGTTTCTGAATGCTACAGGATCCCATTCCTTGGCTTCTCAAAGAGATTCAGTCCAGTCTGGATGAGTACGAGCTGCCCCTTAAACAAATTTGTAAAAAAGTGCTTTGAGGAAGCTAAGTGCAGCTTGCCCCCAATTGACCTTATACAATAAAGCTTAATTGTGTTAAAGCCTAGGAACAATTAACAAAAATTTCAGGTTGAGCCAAATTTACACACTAAAAGGATCTAATAGGGTGGTCGAAAGGGTGTCAGGGAATGTTACAATCAAACATGTAGGGGTGGGTCTCAAGGTCTATCCAACTTTCCTCATCACACACTTCATCGTGACTGCCTCCTGGTTGGCAAGTTCTTCCATGATGTGTTCAATGAGTTCTCATAGTATAGTACAGTGCAGGACACAGGAGAGTAATCGAGTGGCCAAAGATCACTCACAATGGCTACCTAGGCATGGTCACCCACATTGACTAGGTCCACGTCCGAGAAACGGGTACCAGTTCCATGAGAACCCTAGCTATCCCATGGACATGCCCCCCGTCCATTGGTGCCCCAAGGCCAGAGGGGTCAACGCCAGCCTGATTAACTGAAAAGTAAAAAGACCTAGGAAGGAGGGGATCACTCTCTCCCTGTGAGACCTTGGACGCCTTGCCCCCGATAACTCTTAGACCAAGGTATCTTCAATTTGGTATGTTGTCAGGTCAAGAGACAGGGCAGGTTTGCTTGCTGAATAGCCTGTAATACCATTTCTGTGGTGAATTGTCTAGGCAGGTTGTGGTCAATTGAAAGTGTGTGTAAGGGGTCAGGAGTTCTGTTACTGATTTTGAAATTATATGAGGGTGTTTCTCGATCCGGTGAAGTTGAGTTTTGTGATCGTGTTGTTGCTCCTAAAGTGCCTGGCCCAACAACCCTGAGCACTTGAGAAAGGCTGTGGCCTGGACTGGGCTTTCCCTACAAGGCACTCATGATGTGTATATTGTGTGCAATGCACTTTTGCATTGTTTTATGGTGTGGATTTCTGTGTTGCAGCCCAGACAAACATCTAGGATGGAATCATCCAGCCTCTTCTGATGGTGGTGGAATTTTGGGGTCCGAGCTTGAAGTGATGTTTTAGTGATGCATTCGTATACATGGCTTTGGCGAGTCTTGATCACTGTGGTGGATTTGGCAAGTCTCATTTTTTTTTTCTGTGTTGTGGTTTAATAGTTTTTGTCAGCTCTCTGGAGACAAGTTTAGGCTAGTCTTATATTTCCCATCAGGATGTATTTGGTGTTGGCTGTTGAGAGGATTTTGGCAGCGTGTGAAGGCATTTTCAATAAACATGGTGAGTGAGAAGCCTTGGGTAGGGAAGTTCAGTATAGTCGGTAGAGGTGTGAGTTTCTAGAGGGCAATTAGTATGAAGATTCGGGAGGATCTGAGGTTACTGCAGTAGGTGTTTGCCAGATTGTTTTGGTGGCTAGGTCTGGTGAGGTATCTTGAGAGTGGGGTCGAAGGGTTGTTCTGGATGATTTTTATTTTTTTAAAGAGCTCATCTGGCGACTGCCTACTAGGGCATTAGTCGCTGTATTAAAAACTGGCCTAGTACTAGGCTACTTAAAATCTAATGCAATAACACACAAAGAAAACAACAAAAACAACCCAAATAGCACCAGGAATTAAAAAAAGGGAAAAGGAAACGAGTAGTAAGCAAGCCCCTGCGTCGGGTGGAGGTCCTCCCGGCGCAGGAGCGTGCAACATATAAGGGAAAAAAATAACAAAACAAAAACACCTGGTTAAATAATAGGGAGAAGGCCGGCCTCCCCCCAAAAGTCAACAAGTCAATGTGCACGCATTCGTTCCGAGTACAAAGGACAGGCGGTAGCGACCCCGCCCATCCTGGAACCGGGACAGGTAACGTGCGCGAAAATCACCCAGACTGGGACATTTGACAAGAATGTGCCGAAAAGTCTGGGGGACAACGCAGTCATCGCAATAGGGCGCAGCGAGCGCTCCATCAAATGGAGATGAGTGACACAACCGTGTTCGATTCGGAGACGACAGAAAGCGATTTGAAGCCGTCGCGGCATTGGGGGCTAGGACCATGGGAACAGTCGCGGCGCAATGGCACGCAACTTTAAGTTCCCCTTTGCCAAGCAGTCCGAAGAGCTGCCCGTATTCCTGCCATGTAGTCGGTGTGAGGAAGAGCAAAACGCTGGTCCGGTCGCAGAGTCCTTGCGGACTCTTTGGCGCCCTCATTCTCGGCAATTTCTACTTGTCCAGGAACCCAGCAGAAGATAATCTCGACATCCGCCCGGCTCGCCAAAACCGTAGCGTCACGGATATCGCGAACCAGGGAATGCGGAGATTCCAATGCCCCGAGAGCACTCAGTGCGCTTTGTGAGTCGCTATAGATCACAATCCGGTCTCCGAACCGGGCACGACGTGTAATCTTAGGGACCGAGTGGTGTATTGCCACCAGCTCGGCCGTGAAGACAGACGCAGCGCCTGGCAGAGCCCCGTCGACTTCAAACAGAGGGGATACGGCTTGGAAGCCGACCCCCTCTTCGGACTTGGAGCAATCCGTAGACACTGGCACGGTTCCAGCGTGACAAGAGGTGTGCTCCAAAAAGGTCTAACGCAATACTCCCGGCGCTGCACAAGCTTTGGGAGCAGAGGCCTGGCGACAAATAGCCAAATGTGGTACCCTCAAGGGTAGCGTCCTGGGCAGAAACAGAGAAGCAACCGGCCCGAAAGCTATACCTAGCTCTGGAAGGAGTTTCCTGGCCCTACAATCAAAGGGCTTAAGGTATGACTGGCGTCTTTATGCGAGATCAGCTTCGGATGCAGTGAGAGCTGTTGGCGACTGAGGGAGGCGCCGGGCTCGCGCGTACAGGAGAGTAATGCACTGCACGCGGCGTAGGGCGAGTGGCATCTCCCCAGCATCAACCAACAGGCTCTCAATGGAGGAAGTGCGGAAGGCACCGGTGGCAAGGCAAAGGCCAGTGTGGTGGATTGAGTCTACCTTACACAATAAACGCTCGGCTGCGGATGCATAAAACTCGCATCCGTAGTCGAGCTTCGAACGAATAAAGGATCGATAAAAAAGTAAGGCAGTAGCCCTATCAGCACCCCAAGAGCTGAACGACGCGAAACGGAGAATATCCATGGCGCGGGGACAAGAGACCCTAAGGCTGCGAATATGAGCCTCCCAGGTGAGGCATCGGTCAAATACAAGACCAAGGAAACGGTGCGATTCAACCACTTCCAGGCGTACCCCAGTAAGAAACAAGTCTGGCTCTGGGTGGAGCAGTGGATGGCGGCAGGAGTGCACAACCTTAGTCTTGGCCAAGGAAAACCGAAACATGTGCGCTTCGGCATAGCGAGAGACGCGGTTCAATGCCTGTTGGAGTCGACGCTCCAGAGTTGGGATCTGGGCCGCGCCAAAAGAGATCGAAAGGTCGTCCACGTAGAGCGTAGCGAGAACATCTTCCGGCAGCACCGAGGTGATGCCGTTGATGCTCAGGGCAGTGTGACACTGAGGACACTTCCCTGCGGGACACCCTCTTCCTGCTCCTTTGGGCCGGAGAGGGCTCCCCCCACCCGAACGCGGAATCAACGATCTCGCAAAAATTCAGACAAACATTGGGAGGCGTCCCATTGCCCCCATTGTGTGGAGTCTACATGATACCGCATCGCCATGCGGTATCATAGGCCTTCTCCAGATCTAAAAACACCGTGGCGTAGTGCTGTCTACGAAGGAAGGCCTAGCAGACGGCATTTTCCAGTCGCAGCAGAGCATCCGATGTGGAGTGGAACTTGCGGAAGCCGCACTGTGCAGAACATAGATGGCTTCCGCTGTCTAGGAAAAAGGCCGAATCTAACATTTACCAATTTCTCCATCAACTTACACACGCAAGAGGTTAGAGAGATTGGACGGAAACCGGACGGAGTAGAGTGATCTCTCCCCGGTTTGAGAAAGGCGAGCACAGTAGCGATCGCCAGGAATCTGGGAGGAGACCCTCCACCCAGATCCTCTCAAACAAATCTAGCAGAAAGGCCATGCTTCGCTCACCCAGGTGTCGAAGCATGGGGTACGGGACATCGCCCGGACCAGGAGAGGTGTCCGCGTACGAAGCAAGAGCGGAACGCAACTCACTAACAGTAAACCTGTCGTTGAAGGGTTCTCCGCCTCTGGAGGTAAAGTCCAGCCGGCGGCCTTCCGCGACATCACGACGTGCATTGAATGCTAGCAGCTTCCCGGCTAGAGAATGCGGAGAAAGTGGTCGCGAAGGATTCCGCCACGGACGCGGGGTCCGAGATTGAGGTCCCATTCTCCTGGAGAACGGGAGGGGGATCCTGCGAGAACTTGCCCCGAATCCTTTTGACTCGCTTCCACACCTCTGCCAGAGGGGTCTTCCAGTTAAGTGAAGACACGTATGCCCGCCAAGAAGAGCGGCGGGTGTGCTTCCAAATATACCGGAACCTAGCCCGACGAAATTCAGCGACAGTAAAATCGTTCGGGCGGCGCTTATAGCGCATGTAGGCATATCGCTTATGTTTGAGGGCGGTCTCACACTCGGCCGACCACCATGGGAGTGGTCGGCGTGCAAAACGGCCAGACGTTCTGGGAATAGTAGTCAGGCCCGCGGCGATGAGGTTGCCGGAGAAGAACTCAACGGCCTCATCTACCGACCTAAACTCCTCAACTGAGATAGAGAATTCAGTCATTTCCTGAAATGCAGGCCACCACACCCGCGCCAAGTACCACCGAGGTGGTCTCTCAGGCGGTAGTTGCCCTGAAAATAATATTTGAATGGGAAAGTGATCATTACCATGGAGGTCATCGACCACCCCCCCAATCAAATTCCAAGTATGCATCAGAAGAGCACAGAGATAGATCAAGGCAAGAAAATGAAGCGGTTCTCGGGCAGTGATGCGTCAACTCATCCACATTTAAGTCACCTATCTCAAGCTCTTCGATTAGATCGGCAAGGATGTGTCCCCTGGGATTTATTGAGTAATCTCCACAGAGAGGATGCCTGCCGTTCAGATCTCCAAGAGAAAGGGCCTCGGCAACCGTGCCACGACGCGGCGGAAGTCCCCCTGCGTAAGGTGGAATGTACGCAGAAATGATAGTATACCTCCTATCCAGGTGCAGCTGCATAGCCACTGCCTGAAAGGAGGTATCTAAAGTGAAAGGAAGAACGGAGACATCATGCCGGGTGTAAACCGCGCATCCCGTGGTGGTGGGGTCGCAAAAACCTTATACTCCGGGAGGGCGGGCAGGGGGCATGCGCCTAGCATGGTCTCCTACAGAAAAATGGCTAACGGGGAACGGGACGAGACAAGCCTCCGAAGCTCCTCCCAGTTGTCCCGGAGTCCACAGCAATTCCATTGAAGGAATATCGACTCCAGGCCTAGCTCGGACGAGACGTGGGGGCCCCCTTCGAACAGAAGACCCTCACGGGAATGGCCGTACGCTTCCCGGAGGCAGAACCCAGGGCGCTGTTGGCCAGACAAAGCGCTGTCGCCTTCGAGGACTTATTGGGGGAGGTTGGGCACGCCATGCAAGTCTTTACCTCCCTCCGCCTCGAAACCTTAGGCAGGCGTTGCGCTTCGGACGCGGGGGTCCCTCTTTTCGAGCAACCACCGTCTCCGAGCGACTCAGCCCACCACAAGGCGTGGGCGAAGGAGCCGAAACTCCTTTTTTGCCGTCCTCCTTTCGGGGGACAGCTTAGGAACTCCGAAAGATGGCCTGGCGACCAACTTCAGGGGTGTTGTCTCCTGTGTCTAACGACTTGGTGGACGCGCGTGGCCGTTTCGCCTTACGGGAAACGGTCACGCTGGGGAAAGAGGGGGAAGCCCTGGTTTTAACGGGGCTGGGTATGAACCCTTTTTGCCGCCAACTTTACCAGGGTAGCGCCCGGGTTGAGTAGAGCCTGCAGAAGGGCTCTGAATGGACGCGGAAACAACCATGCTGGTTGGCCTGGATGAGCCACGAGCAGAGTGTCTTTCTAACCATTGAGGCATAAGACATGCCAGGACCAAGTTCTTAGCCTCGCGGAATGAGAGTCGATCCTGGGCCTGAACGGCCAGGATTTCTTTCTCTAGGAGATATGCAGCACATTGCTTCGAAGAAGCGAGGTGCGGCCCTCCGCAATTGACACACTTGGCCACACACGATTTAGACTTATCGTGGGCTGCCTTAGAGCAATTTACACAGACTTCGGGTGACCCCGACTTTGCACGTCTACAAGAACGATTCATATGGCCGAAGCGGTGACAGTAATAGCAAAAACGCCGCAGTGGCACAAATGCCTTCACAAGGTAGAGGTACCAACTGGCATGCACCAACTCAGGAAGCTCATCACAGTCGAACGTGACGAAGAGTGTAGGGGTGGGTCTCGAGGCTCCTCCCTGTTTTCTCATCACATGTTCTACCTTGACCACCCCATGGTCGGCCAGCTCTAAGGTGATGTCCTCTATGGAGTAGTCAACGAGTTCCCTCGCATAAACTACTCCTTTCACAAAGTTTATGGTAGAGTGCGGCGTCACACTCACCGGGGTGACATCAAGTGCCTGAAGAGCACTTATCTTTGCTGCCTAGGAGGGATTCACCAGAAGGCTCCCATCCGAGAAAAGGGTCACCTTTGGCTCTCTAACAAGTACCCTAGCTAATGGTCTCCTCTGATGGATCATGTTGCTCTTGGCCAACATACTGCCCTGTGCACTTTTGGTCTTAGTCATATTCAGGGTGTCGGCACCCAAGGGGGCAGAGGGGCCGGATGTGCCGATCTTGGCTTCGTCAATACCGAAGTGCCAGGAGACTCATCCATCCCCGCAGTCCCCGCGGATGGAAAGGAGCCCAGAGTTTCTGTCTTTTTTTTTGGAAAGGAGGGCGGGAAATGAAACCGCTTCTCACCTCCGCCGGTAGGTACCCCTTGCCCAGATGGACTGGCCTCAGCCAGGTCCTTACCGAAATAGAGAAGGTCCTGGTGGTCGTAGAGGCACCGGTCGGAGGAGATCCCTCCCCCTCTTTGTACTGCCTCGGAAACCCCAGCCATTTGAGGAGGACCTTGCAGAGGGGCGGATTCAGTGCTTGGCGCCGAGCTAGGATTCTCCCTCATGGAAGGCCCTACCGTCTGAGGCTGGGTTGCCTCAAGGACCATGTATATCGCAGGTCCCGTTGGTATCATCATCTTTAGTCAGGTGTGGGGAGGCACAGGCCTTGACCCCGGCAAGGTTTAATATTCTTGCCAGGGGTCTGGCTTCCCTCTCCCCCCTAAGGGGGTTTGCCCTACCGAGCCGCTTCAATGGGGAGCGGTCAGCTATGGGCTGCCTGCTGGCTTTCTTGGCAGTCCCTTTGGAAAGAAAAGGAGGGACTGCCGCTGGAAGCAGGGAGGTGCCCGAAAGCACCTCCATAGAAGGGGGTGAGGGGGAGTCCCCTACACCCGTTGACGTAGGAGAGGAGTAAGCCTCCTCTCCGGTTAGATAAATATGGAGGGTCCCCTGTGCAAGCACAGGGGGAAGGGGGACCTCCAGTTTTTCTGTGGAGCTGCCCAAGTGCGGCTCCGTCGATGGTACAGAGGGAATTAAAGGGGTTTTTTTATTCATCATTGGGCATGGTGACCCTCTTTTTATTACGGGATGCAATAGCTCATCACCCCTCGCAGTAGCCCGCACTGCAATGGGTGCGTACAGGCCTACCTCCTGGTGGCCTGGCAGTCCATCGGCATGGTGGCTCCACCTTAGACATGGCGTAAAATTGATAGTGTGTGAAGAGGGAAGGAAAAGGGATGCGAGGAAGGTATGGGTGGGGATGAAGCAGGTTGTTAAAAACCAACTACCCCAGACTGGAGCTCAGGGGTTAGGGAACATTGTCCCCTCCCCCCTCAGCCCCGATCCGGGACGGTTGGCTGAGAAGAAGGTCAGCATCTACCCTGTGGAAATAGATGCTGACCAGAGAAAGTTGTGGGAGAGGTTGTATGAAAAGCGACGAAGTAGGGGAGAAATACAGGCTATCTGGATTAAGGAAGAGAGGCTAAGCTGGGGCCGGACGGAGTGCTGGATCCCGTCAGCACGGCGGCCAAGATGGCAAATCGCTGCGCCCCTTACGGGGTGTTCTGGATGAATAGGTGGTTTTGTATTGTGATGTTATGGGTTTGATTTTGCCTTGGAATTCCAGCCGGGATGGGAGTGGGTGGGTTGGATCATTGAAGTCACCTTCCTGAAGACAAATATTACATCTCTGAACAATTTCCAATACTTACCACACTAAACAGTGCTCAAATATCCACTTCAACCCGCACAAAGTTTTACCTCAACATTCTGCATACATTTACACACCAGCCACATGGAACACAATCCAGCTTACTTGCCGCCTTTTTGAAGTTTGGTCCCATTCAACAAAATCAAGTAATTATGTAAGACGAGTTTGTGCTAGCAATATTTGCAAAAAGAGCAAGTCACCTGCACATTGTTGAGGGAACAATGAACCGGCAAAAGTACAAAGAAGCACTATGAGCCTGTCTATCTCAAATAAGGAAATGGTATGGTCTAAAATCACACACCAACACTATAGAGTCAACCAATTTTGGGGGACATTTTAAGTCACCATCACCGATTTTGATGAAAATTGGTATACAGGTTAAATTCGATGAGAGAAAAACAATGAGACACTTCCCAGCCCTCAATTTTGAATAGCTCAAAAGTTATAACCTGTCAAAGTTGAGAAAAATTGTCAAATTTCTTGATACCAGTATTTGAAAAAAAATTATTTCTTCCTTATTATAGCACATAAAACAATGAATTATGTATTTTTTTAAAGCTTAAGGGTTGCTCTAAACATTTTTAACAGCAAAATTAATTTTTGCTAAAAAAAGTTTTTTTGACCTTAAAGGTCAACTTTTGACCTTTTAAAAAAAATATATTGGTATCAATAAATTTTTGTGTAATTTTTTTATAAATATATATGCCTTTAGACTACAATATAAGATAAATTTCATTCTGGGTTTTTCATTATATCAGGAGTTATGATCAATTTTGTAACCATTGGTATGCCAATTTTTACCTATTTTTATGTTATAAATTTTACCTATTAGGTGTTACTTTATAAACATGAAAGCTAATTTAAAAATTTCTTTTTTTTCAGAAAGTTTAATATTTAGATAAAAAAGTAATTAATAATTTGCATTACCAATTATTTGTATTTTAACAAATTATTATGGATGAGAAGAGAAAGCATTTTTTAAATATTAAGTATTGCTGCGATCCTTACAAAGGTCACAAAAAATTAATAAAGAAAAGTCTGAGACTAATTTCAGAAGACTTAATAAGAGAATACCCAAAATTAAAAAATTTTAAGGACCAAAAAATCTGTGATAACTGCAGAAAAAAGATAGCTGATGATGATAGTTCTTCATCTCAAAATATGAATCCAAGCCTTTCAGAAGAAAGAATGGAAATTGAGCTAATTACTGAGCAGGAAGAATCACAAGAAGCATTAACTGAATTAAATAAATCATTAATAGCTATTGGAGAGTCACCAGTCAAGAAATTTAAAATTGATGTAGTAAAAAAATATAGTTCAGATAAAATTAATAAAATTCAAAAATCCATTTCAAGTAAACTCAGAACTGTAGGCTCTGCAAAAAAAATATCCATTACCCTTGGATCAAGACCCAGAGTCTTCTAGAACAGAATCAAGTAAAGATGGTGAAGAAATGATAAATCAACTGAAGGAGAAATTTCAAACTACTAGTAAAAGGTCTGAGCAGCTGCAAATCTTAACTGTTTTGCCAAAAAGCTGGAGCTTATCCAAAATTAAATCTGAATTTAATGTTACTAATTACGTGGCCAGACAAGCTAAAAAACTAGCAATGGAAGAAGTAATAATGTCATTGCCAAGCAAAAGAAAAGGTACATTTCCATCAGAAACAATTAAAGTAATAGAAGACTTTTATAAAAATGAAGAAGTAAGCAGAATTATGCCAGGGAAAAAAGATTTCAAGAGTGTTAGAAAAGATGGACAGAAAACTCATGAACAAAAATACTTAATTTTGGGAAATTTAAAAGAAATTTATCATTTATTTAAAACAAAATACCCAGACACTAAGATTGGCTTTTCAAAATTTGCTGAGCTGAGACCCAATGAGTGTGTATTAGCTGGTGGTGCAGGAACTCACAGTGTGTGTTTTTGCACACATCATCAAAATGTTAAACTGATGATTATTGGTACAAGGCTACCACAGTTGACAAAAGACAGTGACCTGCATTTAGATGATTACAAAACATGTCTATCATTCATTACATGTGACCCTCCAACTTATGAGTGCTATTTTGATGAATGCTCAGAATGTTTTTCTAAAATAGACGAACTAAAACTATATGTTACTAAAATTTTGGATGACAATATGATTGATGAGGTAAATTACAAGCAGTGGCTCTCAACTGATCGCTCAACTTGTTTCAAGAACAACTGAAGAATTTATAGACACTTTTACCTTAAGTCTTCTCAATTTAAAAAAACATGATTTCATAGCAAAAAATAACAATTTTGTTCAACTAAAAAAGAAGAACTAAAAGATGGTGAAATCTTAGTAGTATGCGATTTTGCTGAAAATTACTCATTCCTTCTTCAGGATGCAGCACAAGGGTACCACTGGAATAACTCCCAAGCTACATTACATCCCTTTCTTTCCTACTACAAAGAAGATGGGGAAACACAACACATAAGTTTTGTTGTGATTTCAAACTGCTTGAAGCATCGACACTGTTGCAGTCCATTTATTTAAAAAAAAACTTATTGAATTTTTTAAAACAGAACTCAAATTCCCAATAACAAAAATTATATATTTTTCTGATGGAGCTGCGTCACAATATAAAAATTTTAAAAACTTTATTAATTTATGTCACCATAAATCAGATTTTGGATTGGAAGCAGAATGGCATTTCTTTGCTACATCTCATGGAAAAGGACCATGCGATGGTGTAGGGGGCACAGTAAAAAGACTAGCAGCAAAAGCTAACCTGCAAAGAGCATATAATGATCAGATAATGACTCCTCAACAGCTCTTTGATTTTGCTGAAAGACACATTAAGGGAATTAAATTTTCATATGTCCCAAATAGTGAATACATTGAAGAAAAAAATTATTTGCAAGAAAGATTTGACCAGGCCTCTGCAATAATTGGTACCCCAAAATTACACAGTTTTGAGCCAGTTAATGAAAATGAACTAAGAGTGAAGACAATATCATCTGCATCAGAATTCAAGAAAGTGAAAATATCCTATACAGAGGCAATATTATTGGAGGATGTAAAAGGAGTGTCACTGCTAAGTATGATGACAAATGGTACTTAGGGTGTGTATTGGATACCAATGTTGAGAAAATGACTTAAAATAACAGTCCTAGAACCAGAAGGACCATCAAATTCATTTAAATATCCAAGGAAACCAGATGTATTAGTATTGCCATTAGATGACATATTGAGCATTTTGAGCCTGTAACAGCAACAGGAAGAACTTACAAACTATCTAAAAATGAACAATTAAAATCAACAGAAATAATGCACAAAAAAATTGATTCCTAAATTATTATAAAAAGAATAAATTCATTTTGGGAGGTTGGGTGGGACCTGTGGCTTTTTTGCTGAGCTATCAGCAGTTATGCAGGTATCTTAACTGTTGGTAGTGGCTCTGCCACCATTGACCATAGCAAATTATAAATTAAATACATAGGTAGGTAGCTTTAAAAATATTTATAATTTTAAATAAAAAATTACTGAAAGTTCATTCTTTCTTGTAGGTAGGATTTAACACATATCTATAGAATTAATGATTCTAATACACAATTATATATTAAAAGCATTCAAATATAATACTTAGGCATCTAATAATTGATAACTAACTCTGTGAATATGACGTAACTCTGTTAATATGACAAAGATGCATATAAAAAAAAATTATTTGTGAAGATAGCAAAAAATGGCCATACCAGTGGTTACAAAATTGATCATAACTCCTGATATAATGAAAAACCCAGAATGAAATTTATCTTATATTGTAGTCTAAAGGCATATATATTTAAAAAAAAAATTACACAAAAATTTATTGATACCAATATATTTTTTTCAAAGGTCAAAAGTTGACCTTTAAGGTCAAACAAATTTTTTTTACCAAAAATTAATTTTGTTGTTAAAAATGTTTAGAGCAACCCTTAAGCTTAAAAAAAAATACATAATTCATTGTTTTATGTGCTATAATAAGGGAGAAATAATTTTTTTATCAATGCTGGTATCAAGAAATTTGACAATTTTTCTCAACTTTGACAGGTTATAACTTTTGAGCTATTCAAAATTGAGGGCTGGGAAGTGTCTCATTGTTTTTCTCTCATCAAAATCAACCTGTATACCAATTTTCATCAAAATCGGTGATGGTGACTAAATGTCCCTTGTTGAATTCGGATAGAATGACCCTATACTATCCTTGAAGGGTCACTGCCCTGCAGGCAAGGGTGTCCTTTTTAAACTCTTAGCCACCCTGGAAGGCAAGAGGAAAAAGTAGAAATGGTCATGTCTGTCCCCAGTGGATATAACAGAATCTACCCTCACCTGAATGTAATCCTGGTGCAGGTTAAGTTGCAATTTAACTTCCTAGCTGTAGCATGGACCACCTAGCACAGGGGGGAGGGGGAGTATAGAATTCCTGCAACATGCAACAACCCCGCCTCCACTCTAACCTCGTCTCCTCAAGCTACACTCACAAAAGGCGCGTCCCCACTTAATTGAGTAAACCTTGGTGGGGGGTGCAGTGCACACACGGTAGGATCAAAGGATTTCTCCCTTAATCTCACAGAGCGGTGGAGGGAGCAGAGATTCTATCTGCTTTCTGGGACCTAGAAATAACCTAAGGAGTCTGGGAGAAAACCTGATACAGGACATATCCTCCCTCAGTGTCTTAAGGAGCAGCTGGGCCAGACAGATTGAGAAGGGGCAAGAATATTTCTTCCCTGACATTTATCTTTCAGAAACAAGGCAACGTTTCTAAAGTTTCAGGAAACAAAGAAATCTTGTAGTGGAAACTAGAATATGCAACACCAGGAGCATGACACAGGTCTTCTCATGTCGCCTGTGTATGAAAGGGGCAAAGACACTATATAATTTTATGGTAGATTTTTGACCACTGAGTGACTCTGTTTTAACTCAGCAAGAATTTTCACTCTGATGGGAGTAACGAAAGGATAAATAGGGAAGGGAAAATGAGAACAAATGTGGAAACTGTGCAATTATGGGGACCATGAGCCAGTGAATGCAATGAGAATTAGGCCAGAGGGAGGGAACCCAGGAGGTGACAAGCTTATTTTACGAGGTTAAAAGCTCATACAATCAGATCTAACGGATCAAATTTGGAATGCGGGTAGTGGGATAATGCAGAAGCCATGCTTCAGGACTGAACAAGAAAATTCAGTAGATGGGAGTAATTAGGGGATAGTATGGATAGCCTCTCAAAGTGCATACAGCTGTACCATGTACCATGAGCACCCAGAGGGAAGATGCAAGTAATATGAGTGCTGAGGCATCATCTCCACCATGGAGGCAGTAGATGAGCCATGGATAAAGATGGCTGGGCACGGGAAGGAATCATAGATGCGTGGCTGAAGAACTCTTATATGAGAACCCTAGACAGCTTCAGTTGCCTCTTTGCAGGCTGCTATAGGAGAACCCTAGACAGCTTCAGACTCGCCTCTTTGCAAGCTATTATAGGAGAATCCTAGACAGCTTCAAGAGTCGCCTCTTTGCAGGCTGCTATAGGAGAATCCTTAGCTTCAGAGTCGCCTCTTTGCAAGCTGCTCTTGGAGAATCCTAGACAGCTTCAGAGTTCTCTTTGCAAGCTGCTATATATAACAAACCCACGAGTGTGTTTCATGGCCTATGATAAGGATGGACAAATTAGCAGGGTCCGTGCTATAATCACATGGCAGTCTTATTTATGTCAATGCCCAGTATCAACTATTTAAACAGCATGTGTCAATGCCAATATTTTGATGGACCACAGGTGGTGGATTTGAGCAGTGATTTTCCAGATCAGAGCAAACAATATCAAGCTACAGTCCTCATTGCAAAGCCTAAAGAAACTATGCCCCACCCACCCCTAATTATTAGTAGTAACAATTTATAATAGGCCTAATGAGGATCCAAGATGGTGGATTCTCAAGCCCCTACACACTATTCATTGGCTTTTGCAATATGACTAAGAGGGTTCTCTAAGGGGACAGCCGCCCCCCCCCCCTCTCAACCATGCTTTATTACTTACTTTTGTTCCTTTAACGAATGATGATGAGACCATTCCAGTGGTTAATTTTATGGAAATGTACTTCTCGGATGTGGTCCCAAATACTTCATCCACAGAGCCAATCTAAAGGAAGAGAATCAAAATGACAAAAAAGCTTAGGTTTGCACAAGAGACATGAATGTGAAACAGCTACTGAAAGTTTAGTGTTATAAAGTGGTGATGAGGAAAAAACAAGTATGGTAGATAGTATTAAGAAAGGTACTTGGGCTTCTGGAGGAATGGAAGGCATAAAACACTTGTGAACCTTGGCCAAGCTAGCAAATGCGACCAAATGCATATGTGGCAGTAATCAATATTTAACCTTACTAGACATTAAAAACTAGATCACAAAAAAAGAAGCAAAACAGATCAAATAAAAAAACAAGAAACAAAAGACACCCCAAACTGGCTGATTGTGTGCCCCCCACCACTAGCTCGATCCCATAATACTTGACAGGCTTACAAATTCATGCTTATTGTGTCTTTGTATATTTGAGGGTAGGTGATACCTGCTTCTTCCCTAGCACATCAAAGCTTTGGAACTCTACCTTCTTGCATCTTTCCCCCAAATTATAATCTAGCATTTTTAAATAACAGGTTATTCACTCTCACAAATCTTTCTTTGCCATTTCCTACCTATACATATTTTGGGCTGTCTGGTGCCTTTAACATAAAGGGTGAAATAGGGATATGAGGATTAATTATCCCTCTCAGGTTCTTCAATCCCTTAGGTTTCTGTTACACTCATTTTATTATCTTTCAAGAGGTTTATTTGTGTGAGAGAAACGCTTCTGTCAAACAAACTTAAAGTCCTACTTTTCCAGCATGTGCAGTTAAAACTTTTTTTTATTGCATGCAGGTTGTCAAGATGGAAGTGAAAAAAATCGAGATATGTGCTCTCCTGTGTGTGGGTCACAAAAGGTCTGACATCACCAAGCGGCTCAACATCAACTGGATGACCATCCACAGAGTCACAGAGAAGATCTCATTCAAGCAGACCAAATTGTCAACTGTTTGGCTGTGAGAAGGGCCTTTGAAAGCCATCTGAAGCTTAAAATGACTCAACTCACGAAGAACATTTCGTGGTCATGGTATCCAGGAAGGCCATGAGCTTTATGAGTCATGGCAATTAAATTCTCATATTTTTTCCTGTTGAAAAAAAACTTCACAGTGAATAACACAGAATGTTTGTGTGCTAAACTTAAACCAGGACATCTTCAAGGTCCACTGCATATCCACAACCAAGCACCCGGTTTCCAGGACGATACTTGGCATCGTGGCCTCGAATGACGAGAAGATGCCGCTGGTGTGGTTCATGGCTGGTTACAGGGACATCTTATCCATGAAAGTTCTGCCCTTGGGTGAGAAAGATCACAAAGAAGATGAATGCAAAGAAGATGGATGCCTTTTTAACCACAGGCCAGGCCCTTCCTAAACACAAGCTTTCTTATGTAAAAACACAATCAAACATTGTAAGAGCTTTCTAAACAAATTTAAGGTTCAATCACTGGAGCTATGAAGTATTTTAGCTGATTTAATTAAGTACCCGCAAATAAAAATTCATTTTTATTGCTATGACAAGGGGAAAAAGGATGGAATTTTCAATTATGCTACTTAATCAAATAAGCCTATTTTAACATTTATCTATCACTCATGCTCTTCCTCACTTTTCATTGATATCACACAAATGAAGAATAAGAGTATATATAAGGAAAGCAAAACAGGGAGAATCACATCCACTAAGAAAAAATAATCGCAATGTGATGCGAGTCTGGCCAGTTATATATTGACGGGCGAGTAACTTGGTCATAAGGTGAGCATGAGTTAATCGTGAATGGGTAATGCAGTCTAAAAAGGATATACCTTCACAATTCATTGATACACACAGTGGGTTAGAGGCTTTCAATTTTTGTCTGCAGTTTAGCAGCTTCATTTCCTTTCAAGTTGTGAGATGGAACTCAATAGCTGGTAATTGTTTCCTGCTTGGAGGCTGAGAACCAACTTATTATATTGCCTCAAATCATATTTGTACTAAGAACAAGTACATAACTAGAGTTCCACTCTTTTATAGAAAAGAAATACTAAATATATCTAATAACACAATCTCTTAGGTGTTTTCCTACAATATACATTTCAATCATTTATTAAGAAACAAGAAATTGCAAAATCCAATGCCAAAAAAATACAAAGAAAAGAACCAATACCAAATGGAACAAGTCAGTCAGTACAAAGTAGGAAAAAAAAAAGAAGTATTTCAATCAGTACAGTCTCTTCCCATAAAATTTACCTTGTTTTCATTTTCCAGAAACATGGGTGCATTGAAAAATGGGAGGTCAGGGTGGGAGATTTTACACACTAAATCTTCTTGTGCTTTGTGAGTAAATTCAGCATATTCCACTACCTGAAAGAAACAAATCCAATTTAGGTTTCCATAAAGAAATATTCCAGACATTATAAAATCATCAGCTAGTTTTTTTTAGCAAAGATTACACACAACAAAACAGGCAAGCTAGAGTAACACAATTAGATATTCTCAAAATACATGCCCCTCTAAAAAGGTTCCTCCCATTGACACAATCTTGTCACCTAACCTTTTCAATTTTGATTCAAAATTTGACAGCACAGATTTGGATCTCTACAATTTTCAAGGGGTAAATAATTCTGACCATTTATTCATCACAAAAACATACATTGATAACTTCTCAATACCCTCTGACCATAGCAACATACCCACACACAAACATAAAATCTAGAATAGTGGCTAGGCAATAACAGAAAACAACCTTACTACCGAAAGTAAAAATATAATAGTCACACATACAATACACTAAATAACCACATCCCTATAATACTTAACCTTAACTTTGATTCTGACAAGACCTAGGCATGTACCCTAAGGTTTAATAAAACAATGAACTACAAGCACTAATTGGCTCCTTTTTTGGACAACACATCACACTATAAGCAATTCATCTGCCCCAGTGGCATCCAACACTTGCATTTTCCAATGCACAGGATGTACCCAATCAACTCAAATTAATCATCTAAACACAGGAACAAAAATACTCACCTTAACCTTCCAAGCAGTGGGAGGGAGGAAAGGTTATCTGTTCCTGGGGAACAATTAACACCAGCACCAGCACCACCTGAACATGCTTACCACATAATTTTACATCAACATTCAAGTAAACATGATGGCAAAACACCCAAAAAATAAAACTTGCTACATTCATTAAAACTAATCACCGTAATACACAAATACATTACCAAATGCCTTTTCCATCCACAAGACACCACTACAGAAATACAGTCCAATTAAAATAAAAAATGGACAACACACAACAATAATAAATATTCCCCCCCACCCAAACATGTCCATCAGTACCAAACTACATACCACAAATACAAC
Source organism: Ceratothoa steindachneri (assembly GCA_963969495.1). Classification (NCBI taxonomy): domain Eukaryota; kingdom Metazoa; phylum Arthropoda; class Malacostraca; order Isopoda; family Cymothoidae; genus Ceratothoa; species Ceratothoa steindachneri. The sequence continues at coordinate 23,428,557 of OZ018334.1, forward strand.
ACATCACAAATATTCATAACAATCCTGGGTGGAGACTTCAATACCAAAACATCCTGGATTGTTGACATCGACAATGACAGAGGGTTGTTGATCTTTAACCAAACAGAACCTTCTCATCAACAATCTTATCTATCAACATACCCAATCCCAACCAGGCCAACAGACTTCCAACATCACCAGACCCCCTTTTGTTCCCCCAATGTCACCTCCATAACATTCTTAAGAGTGGTCAAAACACTCAGTTCTGACCTCTCAATTATCATGACTACCAAAACAAGAAACATCTAGCTGTCCACGACACACAAATTACAAAAGTGTTAACTGGGAAGCCTTTACAAATGAAAAGGTACAACACTATTAAACAGTATTTCCTTTACAGACAAAGACCACTACAGAATGCAAATGGAAAACATTCTTAAAGGCAATGGAAAAAACCACACCAGAAATTCACGACCTTCAGACAATGTGATACACTTAAGCTTAACTCCCCCACACCCCAAACACAGAACATTACACTGTAAATACAAGCACTGAACACACAAACAAAAAACACTAAACTGGAACAAGTACATCAACACTTGACCACAAAACAAACGACAGCAAAGATGACATAACCTCAAACAAAACACTCATTGTGCATGTCACCTCAACTGCACATTGATGATCATTGAGTTATTCAACAAAGGTAGCTCTTCCCCACTGACCAAAGACTATGCACATATCACAACCCCCAGGCAAACTGCATCATCCATAACCCCAAACACTCACCCTCCTGTGGCCCAGACAACATGAGCAACATACACATCAAAACACAAGGCATAAAGCACTCGCCCACATCTGGAAGCATGGTAAAATAATCACCTAATCCAACAAAGACTCCACACTTCCTTTATGAAGGCATCAACTCAATTAGATCCCTATACCCAAAAGTCCTCTCTACCCTAAATATCAACAAAGCCTTTGATACCATTCACTGATACAATCATGCAAAAAAATATACAATACAAAAAGCTGGCTCCACAACTATCTGGTAGGTAAACATGCCTGTCTGTCATTGGCTGACCAGTCATCACACATTAGAAATTTTACAAGTGGTGTACCACAGGGATCTATACTTTCACAAACTATTCAATCTGTAGACACCAAACAGTTCCCAGATAAACAAAGCTTCCTATGTAAACATAACAATTACATGTACACACTAAAATGCAGACACAGCCACCCAACTTCTTCAACCCTATCTAAACACACTTCACACATGATTCACCACAAACAGACAAGACCACTCCTGCCAAATCTGCAACTACCATTCTCACTAACTGGACAGCACAACATAACTACACACCTAATGTCACCATAAACAACACCCATATAATACACACACAAAAATACCTTGAGTAGCATACAATACATCACAAAAAAAAGTGCAAACCAAGCCTAATTGGTCTTAGATCGCTTGCCAATACAACATTCAGACACAACAAAGAAACCACAACCTAGCAGAAACCATAACTGCAGTAAACAATCAAAATATCTCCTCAGTGATGGACTAACCAAGCCCTGTATAGGCCTCTATCCTCTCTGAGACAAAGCTACACCTGAAACCAAAGTCCTCAAAGTCAAGGATTAGCTGGACATGAGGCACACAAACCAACATCACTACATATCAGAACAGACAAACTCAAAGGAACATCAAAACAACACCTAATACACAATATCAAACAAATACCCTCATCACTTCCTTCTGAATCCCCTCCCTTAGCAAAGACAGTCCACTTGGCTAGGCTTGGACACCACCCAGTCCATTCAAGTTATCAGAAGAAACTGGATGATTCCATCATAAATGTTTGTCCAGGGGGCAACACAGAACCACACACCATCAAACACAATGGAAAACTGCATTGCACACATGCCAACATCATACTATAGACCTCACCAGGGCTTTGTCTGAAAGCCCAGCACAGGCCACAGCCTTTCTCAGGGATTTGGGGCTGTTCAGCCAGGCAGCCTGATGAAGAGCAGCTAACACCACTTAGATACACAACTCACACCCATGCTCTATCCATCCAAGGGGCTGAATTATGTGAATTGTTATAATTGAAACCCAGTTCCAGTGACCCCCCACCCTTACAATGTGACAAAAGTAAACAGACTATACATTTTCTTAAATACTTGTATAATCATTCATACTTAATCTATACACCTTATGCTTACAATAATTTGGCAGTGGTTTTACTACCAATCCTCACTCAATTACTCAGTGAGGATCATTAAAACCACAGCTATCTAGTACATAGCAGCTGTGATCAGCCTGAACCAGTAGTATCCAGTGACTTATTACACCCAATTTGACTTAACTTTGCTGTAATCAGAGGCAGTATTTCCACTTGGCTAAGCCTACATCAGCCCAAACTTGCAATCAATGTACTGGGTTTATTAGAAATATTTTCCCCACCAGAATCCCACCACCCCAAATCAAATCCAAAGCATATAATTATATTTTTAAGTCAAGAGTCATCATCATCATCAAGCACTTGCCCAGCATGGGGTTGACATGTATAAATTCCACAAAATTTCATTATAAGTGAATCCCTTAATGCAGGACAAATGAAAATTTGATAATTAAATGGATTAAATGTACTAACAAAATAGATTAGAAAGGAAAATTTCAAAATTGATATAATTTAGAATGTTATATAACACAAATATAGAAAATGGAGATAAATTTATGACCCCACGTAAAAATTCAAGGAGCCCATCTTCCTATCTGATGCCAATGCAAAGCCAATTGTAATGAAAGATCTGTAAGTAAAGTGATGATGCTAGAGTTAAAATGTATAGAAGTTATTTAGCCACAGTTCCTTCTGAGCAGAAATTGGGGCTGTGAGAGCAAACTGTGGTTGTTGTGGCAAGGTTGCCCATGCTACACTTGAGTGCCCCACCAACAGTGGGTTAATGCTGGGAGAAAGATCTAGGTAAATGGGGATCATTCAAGGGTGGGCTTAGTGAGCAGGCAAAAGTGGGCTTAGCGAGCAGGCAAAAGCAGGCAAATGTGGGCTTAGCAAACAGGCAAAGGTGGGCTTAGCGAACAGGCAAAGGTGGGTGTAGCGGGCAGGCAAGGGTGGGTGTAGCGGGCAGGCAAGGGTGGGTGTAGCGGGCAGGCAAGGGTGGGCTTAGCGGGCAGGCAAGGGTTGGCTTAGTAAGCAGACAAACATTACTACTTTGATCAATAAAGCAAAAAAAAAAAAGTTACCTTTTCTGGTGGACCTTGGTCAAAGCCTTGTCGGAAATCTGAACCTATATTAAAAATGGGGAGTATTAATATCAAATAATACTAAAATATAAATGTCAACACTTTCTAATAAGAATGCAAATAAGAAATGTAATAGAGGGAAATTTCAAATTAATGGAAAAAGGAAAAACAATTGAAAAAAACAAAAACAATAAAAAGTGACTGGAAAAGAGGGATCATCATCAACCAATTTCTTACAAGTGGGGTTTGAGCAAATCAATGCCAGAAAAATACCCCCTCCAAACCATATCAAGCAAAAATCTCCCATCATGTTTCCTACACCAAAATTACCATTTCATAGCAATGGTTTGCTACCCTTAGCATCTTATTCATCCATGAACAGAGTCTGAATGAAATAAACCCCCTCTACACACACACACATACACACACTAACATCCACTTGTCCATCAATCAGACCTTTCTCAAACACTAATTGACATAAGGAATCTACTATTTATGCATTGGTCCATCCCTTTACACACCCTAACCCACACTCCTGTATACTCTTGATAAGCCTATTCTGAGCCATTCTTTTCCCATACCCATACCACCTCAATACTCTCACTCATTCTCTTGCTCACACCATACAAACCACTTACCCAATCCTCACTCTACTTATCTATTCTTGGAACATCAAGTATCTATCTCAAATTGCCTATTTGCACTGCTTGGGAGCTTTCCTTCTTGCAGACCACTCTCACTCTCATATACTAGCATCCTCACCAGATAACTCACCTTACCATAAACACCCCCATACAAACATAATGGCAATCTAATCACTCGCTCATAAAACAGTTAGACAAAACAAAAACTTCTGCCACATTTTATAAACGATTCATTGGCACAGTAATGCAGGCACTTTGGGTGCCTAACTTCTCAAGGATTACTTAAACCTTACCAGACAATACAAATCAAGCCTAAAAATAATTAAAGGCTCCACAAGTATTACAGCAAACCACTTAAGACTGAAATCTAAGAACACATAGTCAAGGATTACATTGACATGAGGCAATCAACTACTAGCCAGTCCCCCCAAAAATCTAGAGCACCGACTACACTAGATGGCAAAGCCACCACTTCAACAAATATTAAAATAACACCTGATTACTTTAAAAATAAACTCACTCTTTGAACCAACTTCCAGAAACATGTACAGCTACATTTACAGGTCTATATAATCACTCATTCAACAACACCCTGTTGCATGTGCAGCCTCCAAGACTCCCTCATGAACATGGAGTCCACATGGATGTGACCCTTGCAGATGACTGATGTCTAGAATGCAACACTACATAATTAAATTGTGCCAATGTTAAAAAGTGGTGGTGTGTTATAGAATGGGTCTGGTGGAAGAGTAGCTGAGGACTGGAAGAATACAGTAACAGTGCCATTGTATAAGAGAAGGTGAATGCAGGAACTACAGGAAAATGTCTGTTGGGCATAAAAGATGGTGGACAGTTAGTAGTGCCTGTGAAGAGTGGAGTGCAAAGCCCACTTTTAGCGCAGGTAGATGTTTAAGTGGGTTAAATGCAAGTGTGAATTTTACTAATAAATAATGTGTTATACAATAATATCTAAGATTAAAACAAAATACCCAAATCTATATTTTAGTGAAGATATTTAATTGCACAATATTTTTTGATAATTTGCCTCTGATGGTACCCAAGGTTCATTTCCTAAAACAGTAGGTAAAAGATTTTTTTTAAGAGACCATCTGGAGACTGGTTACTAGGGCAAAAGTAGCCATACTCAGCTTAGAGCCTAGTGCTAAACTAGATAAAAAAATGTTCAAAACCAAAAAAGGGAGAAAATAAGCAAACAAAAACAAAAATGTAAGGAAGCACATTCCACCATTAGGGCGAGGCCTGCCTTTCCCTAGTGCAGGAACATGAGGCCTACAACAGCCTCATCCAAAAGTTCAGATAGTCCACGAGTCAGTGTACACACACCAGTCCTAAGTAAGTGTCAAGCAGTAATGACCCCTCTCTTCCCCATAGTGGGACAGGTAACATGCGCAGCTATCACCCTGACTGGTACATTCAACAAAATGGGTCGAACAGTCTGGGGGACAATGCAGTCACACAATAAAGTGCAGGTCAGCGCTCCATCAACTGGCGAGGCATCCTACAAGTGTGCAAATTTCAAAGATAAGAGAATTGGAAGGTAGGTACATGGAAACAGCCAGGCTGCAATGGCACTTAACTAAGTTCGCCTCAGCCGTCTCCCATCTTCTTTGCCAAGCAGCCTTGGGGGCTGCCCTGATTCCTCCTTTGGAGGAACCACCATCTCCAAATGACCCAGTCCAGTCATGGGTGGGGGTATACGAGTCAAAGCTCATTTGGTGCTGTCCTTCTTGCTGGGAACAGCTTCAGGAATAATGGAAGACAGCCTCACAACCACCTTCAAGTGGTGCCTCCTGCAATCTTACTGGAAAGTCACCCTGGGGAAGGGAGGGGGAGCTGTGGTTTTAGTGGAGACTGGGTTTGGAGCAGGGGTGCCTTTTTAAAAATTGAGACATATGGCACCCCGTGCAGCACCATGTGTACAAGGACAAAGTCAATAGCCTGGCAAAATGAGATGATCCATAGCATGAATAGCTAAGATTTGCTTCTCCAGGAGATCGGCAGAAGTGGCACAAATGCCTTCATGTGGTAATGATACCAAGCAACATGCACCAACTCAAGGAAGACTGTATTATTATTATCAAAGTAAATGAAGGAGACCTGTTGGAAGGCAACAGCCAAAAATGGCTCAACCTAAAATCCCTACAGGACCTAATGACTGGCAGATCATTAAAAGTAGAAAACAAAAATCAAGAGAAGAAAAGCATTTACTCGCCTTTTAAATACATCACAATTATCCAAATTAATGACCTAAATAGGCAGTGTGTGCCACAGACCAATGGCTGTAGGAAAGTAAGATTGAGAGAACTGTGTTGTATTTACTTGAGTGACTGAAAAACCACAGTCATTCTGTCTTAATGAGTAGCGCATATCACAAACCGGCTGTGAGGGAGCTGGTATCAGATTGAAGTGGATGATCAGTGTGCAAGTGCAGCTAAAAAATCAGCTTGGGATCAAAAGTACCACCAAGCAATTTCAGTGAAGAATAATTAAGGACTAAGGAGGCAGTTGATAATGATGTCAAGGTGATGTGGTTGTAAGGTCGTTTATCGACCAATAACAAGTCTATGCAATTTATTTGGATTAAGTTTCATACCGCAAACATCACACCAGGATAAAATTCTAGAGTTCAGTTTAACACAAACTGGTGAGCCATTAAATGTCAGAAGGGAACTAATCATGGCCATCTCGAAAGGATCTGACAGATTTGCCAAAAGGATCCTGTTCAAGAAATTGAGTCCCATTTGCCTCTTTACTAATTAAGCTACCTAATGCTCTCCTCTGATGGATCACCTTGCCCTTGGTCAACATGCTGCAATATGTGGAGCAAATAACCAGAAAGCAGCCGACTCAGAAATGTCAGGTAGTGTCAATGAGTGGCCTCAACGTAATTGAGACGTCTTGGTCCAGGCACCCTTCAAGGAAGACCCATCTGTCCCAAGAACTCCAGCGAGAGGAACCCTAAGTCCTCTCCACTGCCGGAAGGAGCCTCTAAGCAAAATCCTTCTCCAAAACAGATAAGGTCTTGGCTGTCAAAGGGGAACCAGCCAGGGGAGGAGGAACCGACTCCCCTTGTGAGTCCTCAGGGGCCCAAGCCACATCAAGGGAAGTTTGCACAGGGGCAGATTCAAGCTCAACCTATCGAAGATCCTGCCATCTGTGGCTGGGTCACGTGCAGGATCATGTCTAGCTCAGGGAGCTTCCATATGACCATCCCCACCTCCCCCCTGCACCACGGATCCCATCCAAGCTATGTTCAGTTAGAGTTGAATCTCTCTGGCAGGGGAACCATCCTCCATTGGGGAAAAGGGGGGGAGGGGTCATAATAACTCCATGCCGTGTCAAAATACATGAGTGCAAGGGTATCATTTCCATATAATTGGTCCCTGTGCAGCATTGATAGGCTTTGCCAACCAAGCCCAATTGTCCGGGAACTATAACCATAAAAGGATGGTGGCAGCGTATATGTATATTGGAAGCTCAATGGCCCAACATACTCCGTACCTTAAACTTGCCCTCGCAGCGGGTAGATACTGCCACTCCACTAAGGGTCATAAGAGGATGAAAGTGCAGTGGGCAACCAGAACCAGGGTCATAAGAGGATGAAAGTGGTGGGCAACCAGAACCAGGGTCATAAGAGGATGAAAGTGTAGTGGGCAACCAGAACCAGGGTCATAAGAGGATAAAAGTGCAATGGGAAACCAGAACCTCTGTGGGTAGAAAAGCAAGGTTGGAAAGGGGTAGGAAGGTATGTAATAAAGAGAAGTAAAAGAGAGGGGGGTTCCATTAATGAGTAGTGTGTGTGATCACCTATTATTATCATACCCTGGTCCTTGCTAGGTGATCACAGGATGGCATGCGGTCCACCAGGGGATTATGACTAGTGGACTGAACTCTGTCTAGGAGGAAAAAGTCCTCAAGGGAAACAAAAGGTTGAGGGGATAGCAGTAATAATAATTCTGAATGATAATAATCTATATTAATAGATAATTCTATATTAATAATAATACTAAATAACTAATAATAGGCATAATAATAATAATAATAAAAAGGTAAATTAGTTCTGAGAGAGGGCAAGGGGAGAGTGCACAAGCAACTTTCCTAATCCCCAGAGTTCCTGTCAATCCAGTGACAGGGCTTCCCTAGTTTGCACTGGAGAGGGGAGGATCTGCAGGTCCTCCAGGTTCCAAGTTTAACAGGCTACACAGCCCCCCCCCCCCTCCTGCATGGTTATGAGAAAAGTAATGCATATTTGACAAGGTTCTGGATGCAGCCACCACCCAAAACAAATAGCGCTGCTCAGGCCTGACTGATACAGTAATTACCAGTGCCACCAGGTACCAGAGCCAAACATTAACATGCCCCACACTCGTGCAAAAAGACAAAACCTACAGATACACTGTGCTGTGTACCTAGGAGATGGTTGAATGGATAAATGCCATGACTCACCCTATGTTCTCTAGTGGGGCTAGTTTTCAAACTTGGACACCTACACCTTTTCCCCATCCTAAGACTGACTGATGTTACCATAGCAAAAGCTATAGGAAAATTTGTTACGATAGTCATTGATAGTAGAAACTGTAATTCCCAATCCCTGAATTGATTGCTGGAATAATCAATCAACCAATCCTCTCTTGAACTTTTGCTTTTATGTACTTGGTATGGGTATAGTACACCTCAAAGATCAACCACTTTCCAAAAATTGGGGGTTGGCGTGCATCAATATCACCATCAACATTACTGAATGGGGTCTACGGCAGCCCTGCCCATTACTGCCATTGCATAAGGAGGAAAAAAGAGAAGTTTTTGGTGTATGTTTTCCTATACCAGTACTTTTTTTTTTAGGCATTTCTAATTCAGTGGGAACCTAAAATTGAATATGAGATCTAAACCATAGGACACAACAACAATGCAAAAGCGAGTCATTCCCTAATGAGGATTCCATCGAGTGATTAAATACACTTGATGTAACTTAACTTGCTTTAAGCTGAAGTGATGGCTAAACTGAGCTAGGTGGGCCTGTGCTTCCCTTTCATCAATACCTTACCTACCTCTATTATAAACAGAAATTTTGAAATCAAATGTATCTCATTAAGAAGTAAGATTTCTCGTATGAGAAAAAGCAAAGTTTGAAAAACTTTAAACTAATACAGACAAATTTAAATTTCAAGGCACTTACCACCTCTAAATCCACGGCCACCTCTTCCTCCTCCACCCCTTCCACCTCCAAAACCCCCACCACCCCTTCCTCCCCTAAATCCCCCTCCACCCCTTCGTCCTCCAAATCCCCCGCCACCCCTTCCTCCTTCAAATGGTGGCATTTTTCAACTATTTAAAACTTCATAGAAAAATCTAGAACAAAAAAGAAAAGGATTATGGTAAAAAAAATTGTACACTTTCTTTCTGATTAAAAAATAAAAATTTGGTGGGGGCTGTGGGGGGCTTTAACACCAATTAGCACCATTGGTATGGTTTTTACCAACAATCTGCATTCTTAGTAGGGTAGGGTCTTACAACCATTTTGCACTCATTAAGATGATAATTAATGCTGGCTCCAACCACAGGTATTTGCAGTACATGACAACCACTGTCAAAACGCATCCTTTACTACAGACAACTGACAGAGGGAAGGCACACTTGTGGTGGCCAGAAAGAGGTTCAAAGATCAAGCCAAGGGGACACTGAAGAACTTTAACATCAACCTAGACCATCTTGAGGCTGCAGCTGCTGACAGAGCCACATGGTGTTCTGCCCATCTTCGAGGAGCAACCCACTTTGAGATGGAACAAACCTGACAGTGGAATGAGCGTTGCCATATGGCACTTCAGCCCCCAGCTCCAGTGCCCTGAGTATGGAAGTCACTGGGGCTCCCACCTCAGACTCCAAAGTCACAGATTCACCCAGCAACCGAGACTACTATGAGGGCATCCATCATCATCCACCTTAATGGACATCCCAAAGCAAAGCAAGCAAGTTCCTATGACCCCCATTCGGTCCCACCTAAAATATATCCAATCTATTCTTAAAATTCTGCAGGGAGGAGAGTGGACATAAAGGTAATTTCCTATTTGGATGCTACTCATAACAGTCTTCCGAATGGATCTTCTCAAGGTGGTTATATGGTCTTCTTAATGGGGGAAAATGGTAGAGTTGCTCCCATAAGGTGGCAATCAAAGAAATTGCCTAGTCACCAAGAGTCCCTTAGCTATAGAAACTTTGGCTTTGTGTGAGGCTGCAGATGCTGGATTTTTTATTGCATGGATGGTAAAAGAGATATTTAGATTGTCTTCTCTTACTATAGTTGAATGTTTTACTGATGATGCCTCATTAATAGAAACCTTGAAAACTTCTAAGCTTACTGTTGATACATGAATAAGAGTAGACATTTTGACTAAGAGAAATGATTACTGAAGGTGAAATACATGCATCATGGATGGAAGGAAGAAAACAATTAGCCGATGCTTTAACAAAATGTGGAGCTTGTGTACATATTGTAAATAGTTATTAAATTTGAAAGATTGGGAAAAAAAGGGAAAGTGTGTATATATGAGGGGCGGTCAATAAAGTTTTGCGAATCGGGGGGGCAAAACAGAGGAAGGGGGAAGCTGTTTGTGGGGGGTGCCAGGACAAGTTATGACAAGTCAGGATCTGAAGCCGCACGCTCCTGCCTCGTCTATTTAAGATGCAGTAGCTGATCGCAAATCGTCAGTCACAAATTTTTCAACAACGCAGAAGGTTGAACACCGCGCAGTGATCAAATTTTTGACCAAGGAAGGCAAGAATGCAAAAGAGATCCATGAAGAAATGGTTGCAGTGTACACCAACACCGACCCTTCCTATGCAACCATTTCTCGCTGGAATAGGGAGTTCCGCCATGGTCGTGAGTCCCTTGAAGATGACCCCCGTCCATGACGCCCGTCAGACATGACCAACGAGGACAATGTGGCCCGTGTGGAGAGGATGATCCTCGAAAATCGACGGATGAAGCTCGAAGAAATCGAGCGAGAACTTGGAATATCACAAGGAAGTGTTATCAACATCATCCATGACAATTTGGCCATGACCAAGGTCTCTGCCTGTTGGGTCCCTAAAAACCTCACGCCCCATGCTCGTCTTCAACGTCGTCAAAGTCCACAAGACCAGAGTTGCACAAGCTGCCTTGCGCGAGTGCTGATTCAAGGAGCTCAACCATCCCCCCCTACAGTCCAGATCTGGCCCCTAGCGACTACTTTTTATTCCGCCAGCTCAAGGCTGCACTGCGTGGACGCCAGTTTGGGGACGTTGTGAAGGTGTCCAGCTCGCCGTCCAGGAGTGGATTGAACAGCAGTCGGGAGATTTCTGGTTGTCGGGAATTCGAAGCCTCAGGGACAAGTGGCGCAAGTGCATTGAAGTTGAGGGTAGTTATATTAAAAAATAATAAAACACTTTTCCTCACATCTCATTTCCTTATATGCGAATTGCAAAACTTATTGACCGCCCCTCGTATGTATATGTAGAAGGTGATAAGATCAAACAAAACAAAGTTATTTCTAAATGTTAAGAAAGAATGGATACTCTCTTGAACCTGCGTCTCAAATTGGAGAAGACAGAAGACTGGGAATGTTAATGTTGATCATTGCTTTCTATTGCAGGTTAAGAGTGAGGGCATTTCTACTATCAATATTGCTAAGTCTACCAACACTAGTGACTGGTGAAAAGTTACTAGTCACTCAGCTGGAACTGGAGTACTATCAGTTAGGTCAATATTAGGAAGTAGATGGCTTAGAGCATCTGCAGTACCTAATAAGGTTCCAGAATGATGAATAAGTGAAATTATACACCTGAATAAGAGCCCAACAATGTATCCTACCAGATTTTTTTTTTTAGAAGCCCATCTGGCGACTGCCTACTTGGGCATAAGTCGCCGTACTCAACCACGACAGCCTAGTACTAGGCTACCTTAAAATAATAATAAAAAAGAAAAAAGGCAATAACAGGAAGCAGGCTAGAGTATCAAGGGGAAGGGCCCCCCCCCCGGTGTAGGGACATGCAAACTAGAGAAAACAAAAAGAAAAACCCCACCTGGTTAAATAAACAGAAGGCCGGCCTCCCCCAAAAGTCTATAGGTCCACGAGTTAATGTGTACAAACTCTTCCCAAGTACAATAGACAGGCGGTAGCAACCCCACTCATCCTGGTACTGGGACAGTTGATATGCGCAGAGATCGCCCAGACTGGGCAATTGAACAAGAATGTGACAAACAGTCTGGACAATGCAGTCTTCACAGTAGGGCGCAGGCGAGCGCTCCATCAAATGGCGGTGCATCCCGTGAGTGTGTCCAATTTGGAGTTGACTGAAAGCAACCTGAAGCCTACACAGCATTGAGGGGTAGGTCCATGGGAACAGTCACAGCAGAATGGCACACAACTTTAAGATCCCTTCAGCAGAGATTCCAATGCCACGAGAGCACTCAAGTCACTTTGCGTAAACTCTGGTAACAAGCAGTGTATTGCCACCAGCTAGGCTGTGAAGATAAACGCAGCCCCCCCCCCCACACTTAGAACTTGGAGCCAACCGTATACACTGCCACAGTTACAGCGTGACACAAAGTGTGCTCCATAAAGGTTGAACGCAATAGTCTCAGCGCTGTACAAGCTTTGGTAGTAGAGGTATGGCAACAAATAGCCAAAGGAGGTACCCTCCAGGGTGGCATCCTGGGCAGAACCAGGGGCACCACTAGCCTGAGAGGTATACCTAGCTCTCAAAGGGTTTACTAGCCCTAAACCCAAAGGGCTTAGGGTATGACTGGCGTCTCTCAGTGGCATAGGCATCGTCGAGATCAGCTGCACATACAGTGAAAGCTGTTGGCGACTGCGGGAGGCGCCGGGCTTGCACGTACAGGCGAGTGATGCACTGCATGCGGCACAGAGCAAGTGGCATCTCCCCAGCATCGACCAACAGGCTCACAATGAGGGAAGTGCGGAAGGCACCGGTCGCAAGGCGAAGGCCGGTGTGGTGGATTGAATCCACCTTCCGCAATAAACGCTCGGCTGCGGGTGCATAAAACTCGCATCCGTAGTTGAGCTTCGAACGAACAAAGGATTGATAAAAAAATATGGCAGTAGCCCTATCAGCGCCCCAAGCGCTGAACATCACGGAACGGAGAATGTCCATGGCGCGGGTACAAGAGACCCTAAGTCTGCGAACATGAGCCTCCCAGGTGAGGAGTCGTATACAAGGCCAAGGAAACGGTGCGATTCCACCACATCCAGGCGCACCCCATTAAGAAACAAATCTGGGTCGGGGTGAAGCCGTGGATGGCAGAAGAAGTGCACCACCTTAGTCTTGGCCAAAGAAAACCGAAACCTGTGCGCTTCGGCATAGAGCATAGCGAGAACATCTACCGGCAGCACCAAGGTGATGTCATTGATGCTCAGGGCAAAGAGTGTGACACTGAGGACACTTCCCTGCGGGACACCCTCTTCCTGCTCCTTTGGGCCAGAGAGGGCTCCCCCCCCACGATCGCGCAAAAATTCAGATATAAAAATTGGGAGGCGTCTCCATGATACCGTGGAGTGGAACTTGCGGAATCCGCACTGTGCAGAAGACAGATGGCCTCCACTGTCCAGGAAAAAGGCTAGTCTAACATTTACCAATTACTTCATCAACTTGCACATGCAAGAGGTTAGAGAGATTGGGCGGAAACCAGTCGGAGTAGAAGGATCTCTTCCCGGTTTGTGAAAGGCGAGCACAGTAGCGATTCGCCAAGAATCTGGGAGAAGACCCTCCACCCAGATGCTGTTTAACAAATCTAACAGAAATGCCATGCCTCGCTCACCCAGGTGTCAAAGCATGGCGTACAGGACATCTTCCACACCGTGGGCAGTGTCCGCGCAGGAAGCGAGAGCGGAGCGTAACTCACTCACAATAAACCTGTCGTTGAAAGGTTCTACGCCTCTGGAGGAAAAGTCCAGCCAGCGGCCTTCTGCGACATCACAACATGCTGGCGGAGCAGCATCTCGGCTAGAGAATGCAGGAAAAGCAGTTGCAAAGGATTGTGCCACGGACGCGGGGTCCGAGATTGCGGTCCCATTCTCCTGGAGAACAAGAGGGGGGTCCTGCGAGAACTTGCCCCAAATCCTTTTGACTCGCCTCCACACCTCTGCTAAAGGGGTCTTCCCATTAAGTGAATACACATATGCCCGCCAAGAAGAGCGGCCGGCATGCGTCGAAATATACCGGAACCTAGCCCTAGCCCGACGCAATTCAGTGACAGTGAAATCGTTCAGGCGGCGCTTATAGCGCATGTAGGCATAACGCTTCTGTTTGAGGGCTGTTTAGTGGTCCGCGTGCAAAACGGCCAGACGTCCTAGGAATAGTAGTCAGGCCCGTGGCAAGGAGGTTGCCGGAGAAGAACTAAACGGCCTCACCTACCGACCTAAACTCCTCGACTGAGATAGAAAATTCAGTCATTTCCTGAAATGCAGGCCACCACGCCTGCAGCAAGCAACACCGAGGTGGGCTCTCAGGCAGCAGTTGCCCTGAAAATATTTGAATGGGAAAGTGATCACTATCATGGAGGTCATCGACCACTCCCCAATCAAAATCAGGCTGTGCATCTGAAGAGCACAAAGATAGGTCAAGGCAAAAAATGAAGCAGTTCTCAGACAGTGATGCGTAAACTCATCCACATTTAGGACACCCATCTCAAGCTCTTTGATCAGATCTGCAAGGACTTGTCCCCTGGGATTTATGGAGTAATCTCCCAAGAGAGGAAGCAGGCCATTCAGATCTCCAAGAAAGAGATAGGACCTTGAAAACAGTGCCACAACGCGGCAGAGGTCCCCTGCGTTGAAGTCAGCTGATGGTGGTATGTACGCAGAAATGATAGTATACCTCCTATCCAGGTGCAGCTGCACAGCCATGGCCTGAAAGGAGGTATCTAAAGAGAAAGGAAGAACGGAGACATCATGCTGGGTGTAAACTGTGAATCCCCCAGCCCGGCCATCCCGCAGTTGTGGGGTCGCGAGACCCTTATATCCCTTGAGGGAGGGCAGGGAACACACACCTAGCATGGTCTCCTGCAAAAAGATAGCTAACGGGGAACGAGATGAGACGAGCCTCCGCAGCGCCTCCCAGTTGGCCCGGAGTCCACAGCAATTCCATTGAAGGAATATGCCCTCCAGGCCTAGCATGGAGATGCGGGGGCCCTCCTCAACTGAAGACCCTCACAGGAATGGCCGTACGCTTCCCGGGGGCAGAACCCTTGGCGCTGTTGACGGATAAAGCGCTGTCGCCATGCGAATCTTTTCCTCTCTCCTTTGTTGCTGTCATCCTTTCGGGGGACAGCTTTAGGAACCCTGGAAGATGGCCTAGCGACCATCTTCAGGGGTGTTGCCTCCTGTGAGTCTAACGACTCGGTGGAGGCGCGTGGCCGCTTCGCCTTACGGGAAACGGTTACACTGGGGAAAGAGGGGGGAGCCCTGGTTTTAGCCGGGGCTGGGTATGAACCTTTTTTACCGCCAGCTTTACCATGGGAGCGCCCCGGTTGGGTAGAGCCCGCAGAAGGGCTCCGAATGTGCGTGGAAACAACCGTTCTTGTTAGCCTGGATGGGCCAGGAGCAGAGGGGGCCTTTCTAGCTATTGAGGCATATGACGTCTCAGGCAGAGCCGGGGGCACCAGGACCAAGTCCTTAGCCTAGCGGAATGAGTTGATCTTGGGCCTGAATGGCCAGGATTTCTTTCTCAAGGAGATATGCACCACATTGCTTCGAAGAAGCAGGGTGCGGCTTTCCGCAAATGACACACTTGGCCACACACGATTTAGACTTATCGTGTGCGGCCTTGGAGCAATTTACACAAACTCAGGGTGACCCCAACTTTGCACGTCTACAGGAACGATTCATATGGCCGAAGCGGTGACAGTAATAGCACCGTTGTGCCAGTGGCACGAATGCATTCACGCGGTAGCGGTACCAACCGGCACGCACCGACTCAGGGAGCTTGTCACAGTCGAACATGACGAAGAGTGTAAGGGTGGGTCTTGAGGCCCCTCCCTGTTTTCTCATCACATGTTGACCTTGACCGCCCATGGTCGGCCAGCTCTAAGGTGATGTCTTCAATGAGTTCCCTCGCATAAACTACTCCTTTCAGAAAGTTCATGGTAAAGTGCGGCGTCACACTCACCGGTGTGCCATGAAGTGTCCTAAGAGCACTTATCTTGGCCGCCTCGGTGGGATTCGCCGCATTCGCCAGAAGGCTCCCATCCGAGAAACGGGTCACCTTCGGCTCTCTACCAATTGCACTAGCTAATCCTCTCCTCTGATGGATCATGTTGCCCTTGGCCAATATGCTGCTATCAGTGGAGCGAATAACGAGAAAGCGTTTGAAGCGAGCAGGCTCAAAAATGCCAGGTAACCTCTGAATCAGGGGCCCCGATGTCATCGAGGCTCCGCCCTGTGCACTTTTAGTCTTAGTCAGGGGCTCTACAAGGCAGAGGGGCTGGATGTGCCGATCTTGGCTTGGTCGCCTGCCAAAGTAGCAGCAGACCCATCTGTCCCCGTAGCTCCCGCAGGAGGAAAGGAACCCCGAGTCTTCTTAGTCTTTTTCTTTTTTGGAGAGGAGGGCGGGGAATGAACCCGCTTCTCACCTCCGCCGATAGGAGCCCCTAGACCAGATGGACCGGCCTCAGACAGGTCCTTCTCCGAAATGGAGAAGGTCCTTGTGGTCACAGGGGCACCGGTTGTATGAGATCCCTCCCCTCCTTGTACTGCCTCAGAGCCCTCAGCCGTTTGAGGAGGACCTTGCATAGGGGTGGATTCGGGTTTGGTGCTTGGCACCGAGCCCAGATTCCCCCCCATGGAAGGCCCTACCGTCTGAGGCTGGGTTTCCTCAAGGACCATGTCTATCACAGGAGGGGCCTCCAGTTGGTTATCCCCTCCCAGGACACAGGCACAATCCTTGACCCCGGCAAGGTTTAATATTCTTGCCAGCAGGTCTTTTGATGGAAGCGACCGAAGGGGCCTGGCTTCCCTCTCCCCCCTAAGGGGGTTTGCCCTACCGAGCCGCTTACACGAGGGGCAGGCGGCAATGGGCTGCCTGCTGACTTTCTTGGCAGTCTCCTTAGAAAGAAAAGGAGGGACTGCCGCTGGAAATAGGGAGGTGCCCGAAAACACCTCCAGAGAAGGGGGTGAGGGGGTCCCCTGCACAAGCACAGGGCGGCTCCATCGATGAGCAATGGGGAATTAGGGGGAGATTTTTTTTAACATCATTGGGCATGGTGACCCTAAATTTCTGCAGGGCGCACTAGCTCACCACCTCTCACAGTTGCCCGCACTGCAAGAGGTGCTTACAAGCCTGGCAGAGCCAGGCGCCGGCATTTGGGACCACCCCTCCCGCTGGTGGCCTGGCAGTCCATTGGCATGGCGGCTCCACCTTGAACACGGCGTAAAAGGATAGATTGTGAAGAGGAGAGGAAAAGGAATGTGAGGAAGGTATGGGTGGGGATGAAGCAGGTTGTTAAAAAAAAAACATCCCAAACTAAAGCTCAGGGGATAGGGAACGTTGTCCCCTCCCCCCTCAGCCCCGATCCCGGACGGTTGGCTTGAGGTCAGTATCTACCCTGTGAAATTAGAGGCTGACCAGAGAAGGTGTTTTGAAGGAAGGAGAAGAGGCTAAGCTGGGGTCGGACGGGGTGCTGAGTCCCGTCAGCACGGCGGCCAGGATGGCAAATTGCCGCGCCCCTTACGGGGGGGTCCCATTGGCAGTGGTTTCACTAGTTGAGTTTGGGGAGGTTTAATATTCAAGCCAGCAGCTCTTTTGAGGGAAGCAACAGATGGTGCCTGTCTTCCATCTCCCCCCTAATTTCTGCCACTTTAATCATTTTGCCCTACCTAGGTAGGTGCTTTGATGGGGAGCGGTTGGTTATGGGCTGCCTGCCAGTTTTCCTGGCAGTCCCCTTGGAAAGTAATGGGGGAACTGCTGCTGGAAAGAAGGATGTCATACAAGGAGTGAGGGGGAGTCCCCTACACCTGTAGGCAAAGGAGAGGAATTAGCCTCCTCGCCAGTCAAAGAATTTTGGAGATTCCCCTGTGAAAGCATGGGAGGGGGATGGGCTCCATTTTTTCAGTGGAGCTGCCCATGGGGAAATTGAGGGCAGACCCTAATTTCTGCAACTTTAATTGTTTTGTGAATTATAAATTGGGTTGGAGGGGGGTCTGATGTCAGAAATGAATGAAGTGAATTTTTATTTTGTTTTTCACTTAATATCTTTTTATTATCTTCATTTGTAGTCATTTTTATTTGTCAATATATTTTTTCCAATTTTACTATTTTTATTACCTTTTTTATACATTTAAATATACTTAGCTAGATCGTTTAAAGGAACTAGTTTTTGTGGAGCCTTTTGGGTGGAGGAAAGATGATTTTTAGGCGGTAAATTCAGTTTGAATATGGCTTCCGTATGTGCAATTTGCCCTTCGTTTATTATCAAACTTTTTGCTTTATTTCCAGATCGAGATAAATTGTTAACCTTTTTGGACAATCATAATTTACTTAAGATTAAAATTGATTGCAAGGTTTGTGGCCAGACATTAGAGATTAACAATAATTTTGAATTTAGATGTTCTAAAACTAAGCATGACTCAAGTGATCACCATTATTTTAAGAAATCGGCATTGAATGGCACCTTTTCTGCAAAAGATTCCCTTTTACCAAAATGTGAATTAAAGAAAGATTCCACGCTTTCCTCATCACTAGTTTAGAAGTATACCTGCCGCAATAAAGTAAGTAAACAGCGTTTTTTGTTTGGTTATTTTGGGGCATTTTGGTACAAAAATGTCACTGGGTAATTTGAATTAGGACTCAAACGCACATGAATATTCATGCATGGGTGAACAAAATATAAACGCACAAAAATACACTTTTTCAGGCATCCTGCTGATCTACATGTTTACCAATAGTCCTAGTATAAATGTTAGTAAGACTTCAGTTTAGGGGCGCTGTTTCTGGGTTACAATTTAGGCATCAGACGTCATAAGGCGAAGCCCTTCATTTCAAAAGTAATTAAAAATGATAATTTTTGGCGGAAATAGACTAAAGTAGGCAGCGCTATCGTCTTTATTATTTTGATAAAACTTGTATCCTAATTTAGGATACAAGTATATATTGGGGGGTTGTACCCCCCAGACACCCCAATTAATTGAAACTCAGGATCATCATAGGGGTGTCCCCCCTGCAGTGATATCTACCCCACAACAGTCCCCTTGAATTTACTCAAAAAAGGTTAAATATATTGGTCAGGACTGAGGAACAGCGGAGGCGAGCACGTTCCACAGATCTTCAGGTTTACCCTATATCCACCTTTCACTATTATAATTGAGCAGCGTTTCTTTTAAATGAGGCCACGATCTATAGAAAACTATTAAATTGTCCGAGGAATTAACACAAGTCGTATTGAAGTTGAACAAACCGTATTAACAGGAATTGCACTCTTTTAACTGCTCGGTTTCAGGGTTGCCAATGTTTGAAATAAGGTTGAATTAAAGGTTGCCAATGTATGAAATTAATGGTTTAGTTTTGCTAAAAGTTAAACAAAATATACAAAGTTTAATACATTAGTAATTATAAAAAAATCAATGCATTACTAAATAATATAATTAAGTAAAAGTGCGGCCTCTTCAGCTACTGTAGTTTCAATCTCTTCATTCAGGCATCATACCACCTGCCCTTAAGTTGGGTATTGTTACACCCATTCACAAAGGTGGCAGTAAAGGCCTCACCAAGAACTACAGCCTTCAATGATGGCCAACATGGATTCAGAAAGGGCCGCTCCTGCCTCTCACAGTTGTTACTGCACTATGAAACTGTACTAGAGACATCCAACAAGGCTGCAATACCGATGTAATCTACCTCAATTTTGCTAAAGCCTTTGACAAAGTAGATCATGGTATTGCCCTCCACAAACTGAGAGTGCATGGCATCTGCGGGAGGTTGGGCAAATAGCTACACAGTTTCCTCTCCACCAGTTGCAACAGGTAACTGTTAATGGGACACTATCAGAGCCTAGTAATGTAATAAGTGGTGTTCCTCAAGGCTATGCCCTGGGTCCACTGCTATTTCTGGTGATGATAGAGGACATAGATGAAGATCTACATCACTCCCATGCTATATTCTTCACTGACACCAGGATAACCAGGAAGATCTGGACAGAAGATACAACCCTACTAGAGGAGGACCTAAGGAGAATTATAACCTGGGCAAAAAAGAATAACATTGCGCTCAACAGGGATAAATTTGAGCTGTTACAATATGGTCCCCTACAAGAAATTAAAAACTTGACCAGCTATGAAGTCAGCTCTCATAATATTGCTGGGAAGCACACGTTAAAGACTTGGGGGTGCATATGAGCAGTGACATTACATTCTCTCACCATATCAACAAGATCTCTGAAACCACCAGGAAGCTCTGTCTGGATGCTCCCAACATCCCAGACAAGAAATAAAACATGTATGCCGACTCTCTGGAAAGTACTAGTGCTTCCCAAACTTGAGTATTGTTGCAAACAAACATTTACAAGCAGAATAGAGGGACTGCAACAGTACTACTGGATTTTATTTTATTTTTTTTTTTTTAAGAGCTCATCTGGCGACTGCCTACTTGGGCATTAGTCGCCGTATTAAAACTGGCCTAGTTCTAGGCTACTTTAAAATGAAATTAAAGAGAGAAAAAAAAAAAAACCACCCCAAAAGGGGAAAAGGAAGCAAGCTGGTGCGTCGGGGAGAGGTCCCCCCGGCGCAGGAGCGTGCAACTAAAGAAAAAAACAAAACAAACAAAAAACAAAAAATGCAAAAAAACAACAAAAAAACAAAACAAACAAACCTTGCTTAAATAATAGGAGAAGGCCGGCCTCCCCCAAGAAGTCAACAAGTCCACAAGTCAGTGTGCACGAATCTGTCCCGAGCACAAGGGACAGGCGGTAGCGACCCCGCCCATCCCGGTACTGGGACAGGTATCGTGCGTGAAGATCACCCAGACTGGGACATTCGACAAGAATGTGCCGAACAGTCTGGGGGACGACACAGTCGTTGCAATAGGGCGCAGGCGAGCGCTCCATCAGATAGCGATGCATCACACGAGTGTGTCCGATTCGGAGACGACAGAAAGCAACCTGAAGCCGCCGCGGCATTGGGGGATAGGTCCATGGGAACAGTCGCGGCGCAATGGCACGCAACTTTAAGTTCCCCTCGACCGTCTCCCATCTTCTTTGCCAAGCAGTCCGAAGAGCTGCCCGTATTCCTGCCATGTAGTCGGTGTGAGGAAGAGAAAAATGCTGATCCAGTCACAGAGTCCTCGCGGACTCTTTGGCGCGCTCATTCCCCGCAATTCCTACATGTCCAGGAACCCAGCAGAAGATAATCTCGACATCTGCCCGGCTCGCCAAAACCGTGGCGTCACGGATATCGCGAACCAGGGGATGCGGAGATTCCAATGCCCCGAGAGCACTCAGGGCGCTTTGTGAGTCGCTATAGATCACAATCCGGTCTCCGAACCGGGCACGTCGCGTAATCTCCCGTACCGAGTGGTGTATTGCCACCAGCTCGGCCGTGAAGACAGACGCAGCGCCTGGTAGAGCCCCACTGACTTCAAACAGAGGGGATACGGCGTGGAAGCCAACCCCCTCTTGGGACTTGGAGCCATCCGTATACACTAGCACGGTACCAGCGTGACACGATGTGTGCTCCAAAAGGTCGAACGCAATACTCCCGGCGCAGTACAAGCTTTGGGAGCAGAGGCGTGGCGACAAATAGCCAAATGTGGTACCCTCCAGGGTGGCGTCCTGGGCAGAACCAGGGGCGCCACCGGCCCGAGAGCTATATCTACCCCTCGAAGGAGTTTCCTGGCCCTAAACCCAAAGGGCTTAGGGTATGACTGGCGTCTCTCGGCGGCATAGGCACCATCGAGATCAGCTGCGGATGAAATTCAGCGACAGTGAAATCGTTCGGGCGGCGCTTATAGCGCATGTAGGCATAACGCTTCTGTTTGAGGGCCGTCTCACACTCGTCCGACCACCATGGGAGTGGTCGGCGTGCAAAACAGCCAGACGTCCTAGGAATAGTAGTCAGGCCCACGGCGATAAGGTTGCCGGAGAAGAACTCAACGGCCTCATCTACCGACCTAAACTCCTCGACTGAGATAGAGAATTCAGTCATTTCCTGAAATGCAGGCCACCGCGCCCGTGCCAAGCACCACCGAGGTGGTCTCTCAGGCGGCAGTTGCCCTGAAAATGATATTTGAATGGGAAAGTGATCACTACCATGGAGGTCATCGACCACCCCCCAATCAAAATCAAGCTGTGCATCCGAAGAGCACAAAGATAGGTCAAGGCAAGAAAATGAAGCGGTTCTCGGACAGTGATGCGTAAACTCATCCACGTTTAGGACACCCATCTCAAGCTCTTCGATCAGATCGGCAAGGACTTGTCCCCTGGGATTTATGGTGTAATCTCCCCAGAGAGGATGCCTGCCGTTCAGATCTCCAAGCAAGAGATAGGGCCTTGGCAACCGTGCCACGACGTGGCGGAAGTCCCCCGCGTCGAAGTCAGCTGACGGTGGAATGTACGCAGAAATGATAGTATACCTCCTATCCAGGTGCAGCTGCACAGCCACTGCTTGTAAGGAGGTATCTAAAGAGAAAGGAAGAACGGAGACATCATGCCGGGTGTAAACCGCGCATCCCCCAGCCCGGCCGTCCCGCGGTGGTGGGGTTGCAAGACCCTTATACCCCGGGAGGGCAGGCAGTGGGCACGCGCCTAGCATGGTCTCCTGCAAAAAAATAGCTAACGGGGAACGGGACGAGGCGAGCCTCCGCAGCTCCTCACAGTTGGCCCGGAGTCCACGGCAATTCCATTGAAGGAATATGCCCTCCAGGCCTAGCTCGGAGGAGACGCGGGGGCCCTCCTCGAATTGAAGACCCTCACAGGAATGGCCGTACGCTTCCCGGGGGCAGAACCCCGGGCGCTGTTGGCCGGACAAAGCGCTGGAGGCGCGGTCGCCTTCGAGGACTTATTGGGGGAGGTTGACCTCGCCATGCGAGTCTTTTCCTCCCTCCGCCTCGAAACCTTAGGCGGGCGCTGCGGCTTCGGAGGCGGGGGGCCCTCTTTTCGAGGAACCACCGTCTCCGAGCCACTCGCTCCACCTCGTGGCGTGGGCGAAGGAGCCGAAGCTCCTTTGTTGCTGTCCTCCTTTCGGGGGACAGCTTTAGGAACGCCCGAAGATGGCCTAGCGACCATCTTCAGGGGTGTTGCCTCCTGTGAGTCTAACGACTCGGTGGAGGCGCGTGGCCGTTTCGCCTTACGGGAAACGGTCACGCTGGGGGAAGAGGGGGGAGCCCTGGTTTTAGCCGGGGCTGGGTGTGAACCCTTTTTGCCGCCAGCTCTACCAGGGGAGCGCCCGGGTGTAGTAGAGCCCGCAGAAGGGCTCCGAATGGGAGCGGAAACAACCGTGCTCGTTGGCCTGGATGGGCCAGGAGCAGAGGGTGCCTTTCGAAATACTGAGGCATATGACGTCCCAGGCAGAGCTGGGCGCGCCAGGACCAAGTCCTTAGCCTCGCGGAATGAGAGTCTATCCTGGGCCTGAACGGCCAGGATTTCTTTCTCCAGGAGATATGCACCACATTGCTTCGAAGAAGCAGGGTGTGGCTCTCCGCAATTGACACACTTGGCCACACACGATTTGGACTTATCGTGTGCGA
Organism: Ceratothoa steindachneri; assembly: GCA_963969495.1. Taxonomy (NCBI): domain Eukaryota; kingdom Metazoa; phylum Arthropoda; class Malacostraca; order Isopoda; family Cymothoidae; genus Ceratothoa; species Ceratothoa steindachneri. The sequence continues at coordinate 23,452,200 of OZ018334.1, forward strand.
CCTTGGAGCAATTTACACAGACTTCGGGTGACCCCGACTTTGCACGTCTACATGAGCGATTCGTATGGCCGAAGCGGTGACAGTAATAGCACCGCCGCGGCAGTGGCACGAATGCCTTCACGCGGTAGCGGTACCAACCGGCACGCACCGACTCAGGGAGCTTGTCACAGTCGAACGTGACGAAGAGTGTAGGGGTGGGTCTCGAAGCCCCTCCCTGTTTTCTCATCACACGTTCGACCTTGACCGCCCCATGGTCGGCCAACTCTAGGGTGATGTCCTCAATGGAGTAGTCAACGAGTTCCCTCGCATAAACTACTCCTTTCACAAAGTTCATGGTAGAGTGCGGCGTCACACTCACCGGGGTGCCATGAAGTGTCCGAAGAGCACTTATCTTGGCCGCCTCGGCGGGATTCGCCGCATTCGCCAGAAGGCTGCCATCCGAGAAACGGGTCACCTTCGGCTCTCTACCAATTGCACTAGCTAATCCTCTCCTCTGATGGATCATGTTGCCCTTAGACAACATGGTGCCATCAGTGGAGCGAATAACGAGGAAGCGTTTAAAGCCAGCGGGCTCGAAAATGCCAGGTAACCTCTGAATGAGGGGCCCCGATGTCATCGAGGCTCCACCCTGTGCATTCTTCGTCTTAGTCTTGGTCAGGAGCTCCGCACACGAGGGGGTAGAGGGGCCGGATTTGCCGATCTTGGCTTGGTCGCCTACCAAAGTGGCAGCAGACCCATCCATCCCCGCAGCCCCCGCGGATGGAGAGGAGCCCCGAGTCTTTTTCGTCTTTCTTGTCTTTTTCTTCTTTTTAGGAGAGGAGGGCGGGGAATGAACCCGCTTCTCACCCCGGCCGGTAGAAGCCCCCAGGCCAGATGGACCGGCCTCAGCCAGGTCCTTCTCTGAAATGGAGAAGGTCCCGGTGGGTGCAGGGGATTCATCCGGAGGAGATCCCTCCCCTCCTTGTCCTGCCTGAGAATCCACAGCCGTTTGATGAGGACCTTGCATAGGGGCGGATTCGGGTTCGGTGCTTGGCGCCAAGCCCGGATTCCCCCCCATGGAAGGCCCTACCGTCTGAGGCTGGTTTTCCTCAAGGACCATGTCTATCACAGGAGGGGCCTCCAGTTGGCCATCCCCTCCCAGGACATCGCAGGTCCCCTTGGCAGCGTCATAAGTCTTTAGTGGGGAGGCACAGGCCTTGACCCCGGCAAGGTTTAATATTTTTGCCAGCAGGTTTTTTGAGGGAAGCGACCGAAGGGGCCTGGCTTCCCTCTCCCCCCTAAGGGGGTTTGCCCTACCGAGCCGCTTGTACGAGGGGCGGTCAGCAATGGGCTGCCTGCTGGCTTTCTTGGCAGTCCCCTTAGAAAGCATAGGAGGGACTGCCGCTGGAGATAGGGAGGTGCCCGAAAGCACCTCCAGAGAAGGGGGTGAGGGGGAGTCCCCTACACCCGTAGGCGTAGGAGAGGAGTAAGCCTCCTCTCCGGTTAAAGAGGTATGGAGGGTCCCCTGCGCAAGCACAGGGGGGGGGACCTCCATCTTTTCTGTGGAGCTGCACGAGGGCGGCTCCGTTGTTGTTATAGGGGGAATTAAGGGGAGATGTTTTTTTGTTTCATCATTGGGCATGGTGACCCTCTTTGTTTTACGGGACGCAATCGCTCACCACCTCTTGCAGTAGCCCGCACTGCAAGAGGTGCTTACAGGCCCGGCAGAGCCAGGCGCCGCCATTTGGGACCACCCCTCCCGCCTGGTGGCCTGGCAGTCCTTCGGCATGGCGGCTCCACCTTGAACACGGCGTAAAATGGATAGATTTTGAAGACGAGAGGAAAAGGGATGTGAGGAAGGTATGGGTGGGGATGAAGCAGGTTGTTAAAAGCCAACCACCCCAGACCGGAGCTCAGGGGTTAGGGGACATTGTCCCCTCCCCCCTCAGCCCCGATCCGCGACGATTGGCTGAGAAGGTCAGCTTCTACCCTGTGAAATTAGAGGCTGACCAGAGTAAGTTGTGGGAGAGGTTGTATGAAAAGCGACGAGGTAGGATAGGAATACAGGCTATCTGAAGGAAGGAAGAGAGGCTAAGCTGGGGCCGGACGGGGCGCTGGATCCCGTCAGCACGGCGGCCAGGATGGCAAATCGCCGCGCCCCTTACGGGGCAGTACTACTGGAAATGGCTGCCACAGTTGGGACTGTACTCTCTCCAACGACGACATGAAAGATATATAATATATGTTTGGAAGATTCTGGAGCATCTGGTACCGAATGTGGGTCTGCAGTTGAATCATCATCCAAGAAGGGGTTACCTGTACTATGTGCGGAGGACTGAGTGGGTGTCACAAAGGATGAAGACTATAGTGCATCATAGCTTCACCTACACAGGGGCATGCCTCTTCAACTCTGCCCCACAAAGACTGTGGAATCTGATAGGAATTTCACCAGAGAGCTTCAAGAACCAATTAGACAAGTGGCTGCCCACAGATGATGACCATCCACCTACACCGGGGTACACCAGCTCCAACACCAACTCTTTCAAGTCACTGGGTCAGTATGTGTGGGGAGGAGCTGCCTGGAGACAAGAGGCGTCCACGTAAGCTGAATCAATCTAGATGGGGTAAATATGTAGATTAGCAACTCAAACGATGGGACGTACTCTTTCATCCGTGTTCAGAAATGATTCATATTTTTGGAGTACATTTAAGGGGACGGCTTGTGTGGGGGTAAACACAATGGGAACACCACACTACGATGATCCTGAGTTTCATTAAATTGGGGGTGTCTGGGGGGGACAGCCCCCAGTATATAATCCTAAATGTTTATAGACTAATGTGCTAACGTTTACAGAGGTGAATGATTTAACCAAATCATGTCAGCGCCTTTAATCGTTTTGCAAATTATAATGGGGGTGGGGGTGGGGTCTGATGTCAGACGACTCAAACGCGGATGAATATTCCAGTAGGGGTGAACAAAACTATTTACCAAAAAAACACTTTTTTGTCCGAGCCGCTAATCTACATATTTACCCTAGATGGAATTGGACAAAGATAGGTAGGTAGGTAAAGGAATAACAGAACAAATACAATACCATGATTGGCCCCCTTTGAAGCTACCGTCTGACCTCTTACGGCCTAGATTGTAGCCCAGAAACAGCACTCCCTATCATGCGCCCCTAAACTGAAGTATTACTTAAATGTTTTTAAAAAGCCTTGAGACCTAGCTCCTTAGCCTGTTATAAATCACTAAGGTAAGCAACTGGAATGCGTAAAAGACAGTACTTGAATAATACTACAAATATAGGGTAAATATGTAGATGAGCAGCCTGGCCGATAAGATGTACTATTTCATCCATGTTCCAAAATCTTTCACGTTTTTGGAGTACATTTAAGGGGACGGCTCGTGGGGGGATAAACACGATGCGTGGACTGCACTACGATGAGCCAGAGTTTAATTAAATTGGGGGGGGGGCACAGCCCCCCAGTATATAATCCTAATTGTTTATAGAATAATAATTTGAAAAGGACTCAAACGCGCATGAATATTCCGACACGAGTGAATGATAATATTTAGACACAATTTTTTGGGGTAATACTTCAGATTCGAGGCGCACGGTAGATGGCGCTGTTAGTCGGCTACAATTTTGGGCTACAGCATATCTCTTATGTCAGACGGTAGCGTCAGATGTGACGATCACTGCGTTCTATATTTTTTGTTGTTTTGTAACTTTTAGTCTATTATTTACTAAATATCTGTGCTCTGCTCGTTTATAGTTTTTTTTCTAAGTTAGTTAAGGTTTCTTGATGTCTTTTATTGTTTTTTGTTTTGTTTTTGTATTTTTTGTTTACTGCGAACGATAACAGCTTCTTCCTGGCAACATCGTAGCTTATAAATAGGACCTGTTTTGCCAAAAAATTTCTTTCGTTATTGTGTTTTCATGCTCTCCATGTGCTTCATTGTTATTCGAATTCGGCTTTACTTTGTATGATCACGAAAAACTTTTAGATTATTTAGAGGCGCATCAACTAATCAAGAAACCTATAAAAATAAGAATTGGTTGTTATTAGGTTAGGTTTTTCTGCCAGTAAAAAAGCTGCTGGGGAGAAAAAACCCCCAGGAAATTCAAGGGGACTGGTCGTGGGGGAGATATCACTACAGGGAGACCACCCTGCGATGATCCTGAGTTTCAATCAATTGGGGGGGATCTGGGGGGTGCAGCCCCCCAGTATATACTCATATACAAAAAATATTACGCTGATATTGTTCACATCTAATGCTACCGTCTGACGTCATAAGAGATATGCTGTAGCCCAAAACTTTAGCCGACTAAAAGCGCCATTTACCGTGCGCCCCGAATCTGAAGTGTTACCATTTTTTTTTTTCCGGCCGGGCCGCTAATCTACATATTTACCCGAAATAGTACATCTTATCAGCCGGGCCGCTCGTCTACATATTTACCTTTTTTTTTTATAGAGCCCATCTGGCAACTGCCCACTAGGGCATAAGTCGCCGGAAGAGGAAGCAGGGACCGGCAGGGGTGTTGAGTCCCGTCAGCACAGCGGGCAGGAAGCCAAATCGCCGTGCCCCTTAAGGCTTTAGTACCCTAAAACGCGTGCGCCACTTATATTCAAAATTACCCATAATATGTACAAGATATATCACATGAGAGTTCATTAGATGCACCAATATTGAAGAAATTGCCAATAGTTTAAATAAGATAATTCATGAAAAAATGATGTCGAGATAATATTTTAAAAAGAAGCAGGAATGATTAAATAAGCGAGATAAGAGGAAGAGCACGAGAAAAGGAATAGCAGGAAACACACGTTGATTTTATTCAAAACATTAGTAATTTATTTTTTTCATATTCTTCTGGGTAATAGAGGAATTGCTCAAAGTGAATATGCGCGTCATCGCAGCTTACCTTTTTTTTTATTTTTGAAACTTATTCCTTCACATTTAAATTAATCACCAATTGATTAAAAAAATCTTATATGTTTGAATATATTTAGACAACTTTTTATCGAATATTTTCCGAATAGCTTCTTGTGTCATGTGGTAGGTTAGAAAAATCAGGGAAAATTTATTGTTGTGAAATAAGCCTTAAAAAGGAACTTAAATATATAATCTTTACCTTAATGAGGTTCTTCAATCCCTCACCAGTCGTTGCTGCATCTTCCAACCAGTAGGGCAGAAATAAAACTTAAGGCAAGAAAAAAGTTTGGCTAATTATAGATGCAGAACAGAACAGAACCACAAAGGAAAAATTAACTAAACAAACTCATAAAGTAGGGGGCCAAGAAACATTTCAACTTTCTGCTTAAAAACAACAACGAAACTTGCATTGACAACATCGATGGGAAAGAATTCCAAAGATTAAAATCACGTATGAAGAAAAGCGCTATTTGCGAGCATCCGTATTTAAATGGGGTATAAGGATTTTTTTTTGCTGTAAGCACGAGTTGTGTTGTCTCCTCTACATTCAAACAAGTGGGGACTGTAGATACAGGAGAGTAGAAAAGGGGGCAAAGAAAAAATAATAGCGTATGCGAGTTGCGAACAGCTTCCCGAGTCGCTAAACCACTGTTAGCCAGCGGCGAATCCACTCGGCCACCTTGAGTCTCAAAAAAGACTCATTCAAACGAAGCTTTTAACCCGCTCACCTGCACTTCTCGTACGTTATACAACCTCCCTCCTAGAAGCTGGGCGTATTTTGAAGAAATAAAGAGAGCCCGTTTGGAAATGTTATCCAAGGGCTAACGCTCCCCCTCCCGGGTCTGGGCACCATTATAGATAGAGGAGAGTAGGAAAGGGGGCAAAGAAAAAATAATAGTATATGCGAGTTGCGAACAGCTTCCCGCATCGCTGTACCACTGTTAGCCATCGGCGAATCCACTCGGCCATCCTGAGTCTCAAAAAGACTCATTCAAACGAAGCTTTTAAGCCGCTCACCTGCACTTCTCGTACGCTATAGGACAATGACCATTTAGGATCTTACAAGTCATAATGACGTTGTAGATAAAGGGGAGTAGGAAAAGAGGCAAAGAAAAAATAATAGCGTAGGCGAGTTGCAGAGAGCTTCCCGCGTCGCTGTACCACTGTTAGCCAGCGGCGAATCCACTCGGCCATCCCGAGTCTCAAAAAGACTCATTCAAACGAAGCTTTTAAGCCGCTCACCTGCACTTCTCGTACGCTATAGGACAATGACCATTTAGGATCTTACAAGTCATAATGACGTTGTAGATAAAGGGGAGTAGGAAAAGAGGCAAAGAAAAAATAATAGCGTAGGCGAGTTGCAGAGAGCTTCCCGCGTCGCTGTACCACTGTTAGCCAGCGGCGAATCCACTCGGCCATCCCGAGTCTCAAAAAAGACTCATTTAAACGAAGCTTTTAACCCGCTCACCTGCACTTCTCGTACGTTATACAACCTCCCTCCTAGAAGCTGGGCGTATTTTGAAGAAATAAAGAGAGCCCGTTTGGAAATGTTATCCAAGGGCTAACGCTCCCCCTCCCGGGTCTGGGCACCATTATAGATAGAGGAGAGTAGGAAAGGGGGCAAAGAAAAAATAATAGTATATGCGAGTTGCGAACAGCTTCCCGCATCGCTGTACCACTGTTAGCCATCGGCGAATCCACTCGGCCATCCTGAGTCTCAAAAAGACTCATTCAAACGAAGCTTTTAAGCCGCTCACCTGCACTTCTCGTACGCTATAGGACAATGACCATTTAGGATCTTACAAGTCATAATGACGTTGTAGATAAAGGGGAGTAGGAAAAGAGGCAAAGAAAAAATAATAGCGTAGGCGAGTTGCAGAGAGCTTCCCGCGTCGCTGTACCACTGTTAGCCAGCGGCGAATCCACTCGGCCATCCCGAGTCTCAAAAAAGACTCATTCAAACGAAGCTTTTAACCCGCTCACCTGCACTTCTCGTACGTTATACAACCTCCCTCCTAGAAGCTGGGCGTATTTTGAAGAAATAAAGAGAGCCCGTTTGGAAATGTTATCCAAGGGCTAACGCTCCCGCTCCCGGGTCTGGGCACCATTATAGATAGAGGAGAGTAGGAAAGGGGGCAAAGAAAAAATAATAGTATATGCGAGTTGCGAACAGCTTCCCGCATCGCTGTACCACTGTTAGCCATCGGCGAATCCACTCGGCCATCCTGAGTCTCAAAAAGACTCATTCAAACGAAGCTTTTAAGCCGCTCACCTGCACTTCTCGTACGCTATAGGACAATGACCATTTAGGATCTTACAAGTCATAATGACGTTGTAGATAAAGGGGAGTAGGAAAAGAGGCAAAGAAAAAATAATAGCGTAGGCGAGTTGCAGAGAGCTTCCCGCGTCGCTGTACCACTGTTAGCCAGCGGCGAATCCACTCGGCCATCCCGAGTCTCAAAAAAGACTCATTCAAACGAAGCTTTTAACCCGCTCACCTGCACTTCTCGTACGTTATACAACCTCCCTCCTAGAAGCTGGGCGTATTTTGAAGAAATAAAGAGAGCCCGTTTGGAAATGTTATCCAAGGGCTAACGCTCCCCCTCCCGGGTCTGGGCACCATTATAGATAGAGGAGAGTAGGAAAGGGGGCAAAGAAAAAATAATAGTATATGCGAGTTGCGAACAGCTTCCCGCATCGCTGTACCACTGTTAGCCATCGGCGAATCCACTCGGCCATCCTGAGTCTCAAAAAGACTCATTCAAACGAAGCTTTTAAGCCGCTCACCTGCACTTCTCGTACGCTATAGGACAATGACCATTTAGGATCTTACAAGTCATAATGACGTTGTAGATAAAGGGGAGTAGGAAAAGAGGCAAAGAAAAAATAATAGCGTAGGCGAGTTGCAGAGAGCTTCCCGCGTCGCTGTACCACTGTTAGCCAGCGGCGAATCCACTCGGCCATCCCGAGTCTCAAAAAAGACTCATTCAAACGAAGCTTTTAACCCGCTCACCTGCACTTCTCGTACGTTATACAACCTCCCTCCTAGAAGCTGGGCGTATTTTGAAGAAATGAAGAGAGCCCGTTTGGAAATGTTACCCAAGGGCTAACACTCCTCCTCCCGGGTCTGGGCACCATTGTAGATAGAGGAGAGTAGGAAAGGGGGCAAAGAATAAATAATAGCGTAGGCGAGTTGCGAACAGCTTCCCGCGTCGCTGGACCACTGTTAGCCAGCGGCGAATCCACTCGGTTATCCTGAGTCCCCAAAAAGGCTCATTCAAACGAAGCTTTTAAGCCACTCACTTGCACTTCTCGTACGCTATAACGTCTGCACGGAGAAGGCATCCTTTGAAGGAGTATAATAATTTATGTTTAATTTCATTGTCATTTTCATTAATTTATATATTTCAATGATCATTAATTTAAAAATAAAATATTCAGTAATTTTCTAGAGAATGATAATTTTGCTTGGCTAAACTTTGATGTTAACCAGGTGTTACATTTTTCACTAAAATTTAATAATATCACATGACAAATGCTCTTGTGCGTAAAGAAAAAGCGTCAGTTTTCTCAGTTCTCTCAAAAAAGGTCAACATTAAAGCATTGTTAACAAGGGGCGTTCAGGACGTCTCTTTCAGTAAATTCATAGTTACAAGAGAAAGTTAATGATAGCTTACCCAAAATACTATATAAGAAGAATAAGCTACTCCAAACGGCAACGATATTCTCTGGAACCAAATATCATAAATCCCTGGACACAGTATTAGTCTTTTTCTCAAGGTAAGCCAATCATTTATCATTCTTTTTGCCCATGTTATTTTTTAACTCATTAAAAGTTCTTATAGGAGAAAGGTCCAAATTAGATAATCTATCAGCATAAGAAGGATCAGAAAATTCCTAAATCTTTTTTGTCCATCTCCTTTGTATAGACTCCAACAAGTGCAAGTCGCCAACATAGCTAGTATTCCACACCGCACAGCCAAAACCAATAATAGGTCAAATATCAGTGTTGAACACTTGGACCTACAAATTGTGCCTCTGATAATATTATTGGCTACTCCATTTGCCTTACAGAAAGCTTCATTCATATACAGGTGAAATTACAGGGAAGAATCGAGAATGACTCCCAAAGCTTTCACAGAGGTCTTTAAAGGAATAGGGTAATCACCAATGAAGTACTCTTCTATAGGGATAGGAATCGATTTACTAAAGCGAATATGTACACATTTATTAACAGAAAAAGAATGGCCCCAAGATCTACTACAATGAAAAGCAAAGTAACATCCCCTTGAAGAAAAAGACTAAAACCTGCACCAGTAATTGCCTCAGTAATAAGAAGAGTAAGATATAATTTAAGATCGTCCGCAAACAGAGCAAATTTGCATGACAAACCTGCAGCAACATAATTGATAAAGATAAGGAAAAGCACAGGACCAACCACCGAACCTTGTGGGGCTCTACTCGTAGCATGAATAAAATGACTAGACGAGCCTTGTAAAATGACACTTAGTTAACGGTTCTGTAAAAAGTCACTTATCTAGCCTAACAGAGGATTAATAATGGCAATATGTGACAGTTTGGTTAAGAGCAAGTGATGGTTAACAACACCAAATGCCTTGCTGAAATCGAAATATGGCACATCAGTAACAGTACCAAAATCAAAGTATTTACTAACATAATCATAGGCGAACAATAGCTGATCAGTAACTGGTAAACCAAACTGAAAATTTGATAGCAAAGAGTTATTATTCACTCAAGAGTTTTAGAACAGATCGATGTCAAGCTTATAGGCCGGTAGTTTGAAGGGTCCTAATGAATGCCCTTCTTAAACAGGGGTAAAACATGTCCACCTTCTAAGCAGAGGGAACTTTCATTAAAAAAAAAGCTTTTATTAAAGATAAGGAGCAAGGGATAACATAAAGAAGATGAACAATTCCTGAAAACTAAAGAAGGAAGATTATCGGGACTAGAACTATAAGAGAGTTTCAAATAGCTAACTACTTTTAGAATATCATTAATAGATATATCTTTGAATACAAATTGAGAGCGGGAGCTTTGATGCGGAATTATCCACAAAGACAGAAGATAAATAATCTGTCATGGAGCATTTATCATTAACCTAACAACCGTTAATTAAGAGAGGACCTACAGATGGTTTGTCAACATTTTTATTTCTTTTAGGGTCACCACATGATAGAAGAGACTCTTCATAAACAGAAACAGCTTGCAGTATGTTTATTTTATAGAGAATATTTAGGTCTCTAAATTGCAACCAATCTTGAACAGTAGGTGGGGCTCGAAGACCAAAGTGGCTTCTAAGGCGTTTGTACCTTTGTAGGGGTGCGAAGATGTATCAGAGAAAAAATCCTTCCAACGCGATAATATGAATAGCCCATTAAATTACCAACTCAAGACGGACTCGCCGTAGCGTGACGGCAGAGTGCTGGCCTTTGGATTCAAAGACCCACGATCGATACACCTCAGTCCACAATTTTTACGAAGAAAATTCACGAAGAAAACGGAGACCACAAAAAACACTTTAAGGACAACTCAAGAAGACTCAAGATAAATGGATCGCCTCCAGAAGTAAAAAGGAACTTAAGGAAAATGACCTTAAGGGTTAACTCATCTCAAATCAACAAGTAATCATCACGTGATCAAGAATTTGGAAGGAATCATCAACTCAAGATAAATGCAAGTTAATATGAGGATACACCAAGAAAAGAAGTTCAAGAACTAACCCAGCCAAAATTAAAGAAGAAGGAAGCTCAGCCTACGAGAATACTAAGAGTCAGATAAATGCAAGACAATGTTTCAAGGGGCAACTTCAGTCAAGAAGAGATAAATAGATACGAATATAGAAAATCGCAAGATGAATGATATTGATAAAAAAAAATATATGGCCCCTCCCCATACCTTCTCCAAGCCGAACTCTTCTGCACGATAATCACACCAGATATGGTCCTAGACCAAGGAGGGTTTGTATTCTTTGGATTTTTTTTAAAGGAAGAAATTCATTAAATGTAGAGTGAAGAACTGACAGTAATTTAACGCAGCACATCTCAATATCACAATAAAGAAAATCAGAATCCCAGTCAACAAGTGAAAGATAGTCATTGAGCAATCGATAATTGCCATGATACCAATCAAATAGCTTAACAGGGATGTCAGGAATAACCTGATTCGAAACTACAGACCAGCGAAACTCAACACCAACGTGTTCGCAGCCGGGAAGAGGTTCCGTGCAGAAAAGTTCATATATTTTATCATGGCAGAATGTAAAAACCAAATCTAGCACATTATTATATCAGATAAACGTGGGGAACATGACCCATTGAATAAGTCCCAAAGAATTAAACATATCAAGAAATGAAGGAGAGAGGGAAGAATGAGCCAGAGGCACCAAACTTGACCAGTCAATATCGGGTAGCTTAAAATCACTCATCAAAATCACATCCCTTCCAGTGCAAAAAGAATCCAATAAGGAAAATAACTACATTATCCAGGAGAGAGTAACTAGGTGGCCAGTACACTACTATAACATAAAGATTGAAATCATGAAGCCGATCACCAAGTGTATTTGGATGAGTATATAAATTCGGGAGATTTTAAATGATTTATTAATGTAAAGTCCAACACCATGTTTTGGAGAATTAGAGGGCGAGTCATTTCTATAAAACTGATAACCTGGAATATCACCTAAGGAGGAATTAATGGAGTGCGAGAGCCAAGTTTCAGTAACGCCAACTAAATCAATATTATTAGAGATTCAAAAATTATGTACAAAATGAACTTTATTAGACAGACTATTTAAATTAACTAGCAAGAACAAAAAAGACTCAACAATGGGGTTTAAATTCTTGATTGAAAATTTGCCACCCTTGTGCGGACAGAGCCACCGGAAGTGCTGGCCAAGGGTGGAAGAGAAACTGCACTTTGACCCCCAAGAGCTGATCCACCACCAGGCTGATGCCCAGCAGCAGCGCGTCCCTCCTCTCCTTCCTTTCTCTCCTCTGTTTATAAGTCAAGTCGCGGTTTATTATCATCATCATCATCATCACTTCATCGTCTCACTAACTCTATAATTTAAGAACGGGATTTTTTGGAGTATTTGAATGATAATTTTATCTTAGTTTGGTTATGACTTATGTTTATTTTAAATTTTTATCAAGGTAATTTCTAAGAATTTTTTTAGAGTTTGAAAAAACAAAATAGTTTAGTTCAGAAAAAATAAATAGGATTATCCGATGCTTTTTAATGTTTTAAAAGAAAATGAATTACAATTGGTGGAGTTGAAACAATTTATTAAAATTTAAGTAAGGCTGCTTTTTTATTTTATCTATAACTAAATTTTAGCAACGTGATTTTTTGAAAGGGGGGAAATTTAGTTTAGAGTTCCTTTTAAAAATTATTATAATTGGCAAAGTTCAGAAAATTTATAAAAATTTAACCATGGCTGTTTATTTTAGATTTTAAATTTTAATCTTAGCAGCGAAGCGCAAGCTCCCCCCACCCGTAGGGGGGAGTTGCGAAGCCATTGCCTGGTATAAATAGGACTAAATACTGATCTAACTAAACCGGGAATAAACCCAAACAGCCACATAAGAACTAAAAATCATACTAATATAATACCAATATATAAATAAAAGATAATAAAATAAAAGAAGATAAAACAAATTTGAACTGGACAAAAATGGAAAACAAATAATAAAACAAATAACTCAAGAAAAGATCCGAAGTGGACATATTTTTAATTAAAAAAAAAGATCCGAAGTGGACAAAAACCAAACAAAATAACAAACAAACAAAGGAAATTAATTTAGGAAATCCGTACAGGACACAAATAAAATCTTTAATACATAAATATTAAAAAAAATTAAAACTGTAAAATTGAAACAACTGTACAAAATAATATTAAAAGATCCGAAGTGGACACATTAAGTTACTTAAATGAAAACAAATAAGAAGAATCAAGAAGAATAACTGGGTTGGCATTTATCCAAGATCAATTAATATACTGAAATACAAACGAAAACAAAGGCTTGAACGCTATTAAAAAATTATCAACGTAAGGATCCAAATAAATACTTAAAAATACTGAGTTTGCCAGCCGACCTGGCACATATCACCCTCTCTCTTGATTACACATACTTCTGTCTTTTTCTCTAACTATCACCACACCAATTTCTCTCTTTAAACATCATTGATCAACTAAACATTTGGCCTTCGAGAGGATAAATTAGGCGATGTTCTTGGTTTATAATTTTAGCTCTTATTATGTTGGTCTTTAAAGCTACAATATCGAAGACTAAAACGTTCCTCAAATTAGGACATATTGATGAGATAATGTCGTTGGAGGAAGTCTGGAAGCCCTCATAGGAAAGGCCACGAACATTGACGCTGCCCCGCCTCTTATCACGCTCATGGAGCTTTCGGATTTCTGTCGTGAAAATCCTTTGCATGTCCGGATTCACAACAATACCCCATCCGTGACAGAGGATTATAATACCCCAGCTGTAAGGAGAGCCCGAAGCTCCCTAAACTCAGTGATAATAGCTGCCATCTGGGCAGTGAGGCTAGACACGGTCTCGAATAGTTTGGATACAGACTCACTTAGGTTAATGACAATGGGGGCGCAGGAGCAAGAGGAGTCCGTATGAGGGCGGTTACTACCAGATTCATCACATGAAGGAATTAACTCAAACAACAAAAGATTCAGTCACAGGATAAAAAACGGCGGCGACAAAACTACAAGAAAAACACACAAAAAAGCTAACATCCAATAATTAACACATTAGCACTATAATTAACCCAAACAATATAACATTAGAACACAACAATAAAAAAATTGAAATAAACAAGTCAACTTAGCTGACAGGAGACTAAGTAGCAGTTAAACAAATAGAAATCGGAGAGAATATGAGAGCATTTATCTGAGCAAATTTAATATGGGAACTGCATATGTTTTTTATAGATCTGGAGAAAGCGTATGGCAGAATACCAAGACAAGAACTATGGAGATGTTTGAGAGAATGAAAAGGGTAAACATGAAGCTCGCGGCACGCCCGAAAAGAGGGAGGGGGGACTTTTTGCGTGTATGTTTCGTTCATCCGTGCATGCATATTCATGAGCGTTCGAACATTATTCTATAAACAATTATGATTATATACTGGGGGCTGTGACTCCAAGACCTTCCCCCAATTGATTGAAACTCAAGATCATCGTAGAAGGGCCCCCCGCAGTGATAAACCCCTACGAGCAGTCCCCTTGAATGAACAGGGACGAAATATTTTGTGTCCCATCGTTCGCGCCGTTGATCTTCATGTTTACCAAGAAAGGTGCCAGAAAAATATGTAGGATTGGTGAAGGAAATGTACCGAAGTGTCAAAACACGGGTAAGGAGTGGAGTAGACGTGTTGACTCAGAACGTTCAAGTGGGGATACCCTGGGACATGATGTATGCGGATGATGTGGCTTTAGTCAGTGAGACTAAAGAAGAGTTAGAGCAAGTGCTGGAGCAGTGGAGATTAGTACTGGAAAACAGAGGGATGAAGATAAGTAGAACAAAGAATATATGAAGTGTACAGAAGAAGAGCAGGACAGAGGTGAAAACATTAGACGGTATGGAAATAACGAGATTAGATGCCTTCAAGTATTTGGGATCTACCATATCAGTAGATGGAAATGAAGATAAGGAAGTAACCAGAAGGATCCAAGCGGGATGGAAGAGTTGGAAGGATGTGTCAGAGGTTCTGTGTGACAGGAAAATGCCAGTGAAATTAAAGGAAAAAGTATACAAAACTGTTGTACAGTAAGTCCAACTATAATGTATGGAGCAGAGGCATTACCTGTAAAGAATAATAATAAAAAGAGGATGGAAGTAGCAGAAATGAGGATGCTGCGATGGATGTGTGGCGTGACCAGGAAGGACAGAATCACAAATATCTACAAGGATCAGAGGGACAACAAAGGTGGCGAAGGTTTCAAAGAAGATACAAGAAGAAAGACTTAGATGGTATGGACACATAATGAGGAGGGATGGAGAGAGTGACGAGAGAAGAGCTTTGAAGGTGGAAGTATAGGGAAGGAGAAGGAGAGGAAGACCCAAGATTAGATAGAGACTGCATACAAGCCTACATGAGGGAGAAGGGGATGGAGACCAACATGGCAGGAGACAAAAACAGGTGGAGGCGGCTCATCAAAAACAGCGATCCCGTATAAAGACGGGCTAATAAGCTGACGACGACGAAGAAGAAGAAGAAAAAGTGGTACAATTGGTCATAATACACAACTTCGTCGCCAGTTGTCTAGTAATTTATGTTATATATAAAGTTCACGTATTACCTTGCTATCGGTTTAGAAAGTACTTAAGACTTAGTTATAATATAATAAGTAATCATATACTTAATTAATTTTGCTGCAGATATAGCAGTCAATTTATTCCTGCATGAATTCTTCTAACATAATAGAATGACCTACATAATTTTTAACTAACTAAGTAATTTTGGAAATTAAATCCCCTTGATTAGAAATATTAAGTTTATTTTCCGTTTCTCTTTTTGTAGCAATTTAACGATTAAATTGCTTACTAGTTTTAAATTTAATTTAGAAATTGGCTCTTTTAATATGGTTCAAATGGCTTATGATCTTCCCAAAAGTGGTCAGATATTAAATAAGTTATTAGCTTGGGCTCAGAAGTGGCAGATGACTTTTAATCTTAAAAAAAATGCAAAGTAATTAACATAGGAAGAGATAATAGAGAATTTAGCTATGAAATTGATGGGTATTGGTTGAATTCAGTTGAAGATAAGAAGGACTTAGACGTAGTAGTAGATAGGTCACTGAAGTTTTCGAAGCAGTGTATTGAGGCAAAATATAGAGTAAATAGGGTGCTAGGTTACATTAAAAGAAATGTTGGCTACAAGAGTAAGGAGGTCATCCTTAAACTCTACAACTCTTATGTTAGGCCACATTTAGAGTACTGTATACAGGCATGGTCACCACATTTTAGACATAACATCAACCTGACAGAGTCAGTACAAAGGAGGGCAACAAAAATAATACCTTCCCTGAAGCATCATGACCATGAAGATAGAGTGAGGGTACTAAATATGTTCTCATTTGAAAGAAGGTGTATGAAGGGAGATATGGTAGAGCTATTTAAAATGTGTTCTGGGATAGATAAGTTGGATTTTAGCAAGTTATTTGATTTGGAAGATAGTAATAGGACTAGGGGTCACCACTTAAAAATTTAAAAAAACATGTGCGGATTGGATGTTAGAAAATATTTTTTCACCGATAGAATGGTAGATTACTGGCATAGTTTGCCACCTGAGACAGTAGACAGTGCAAACTTGAATATTTTAAAACTAAAATTAGATAATTATATGGGAAGGAATGGGTAACTTGGGGGGATGGGGAGTATATTCTGGACTCATTCCTGTGGATGCAGTTTTTTATTATTGTATATTACGACTGATTTGGATTTTAACGAGTCTTGATGATAATGCTTTTTGTTTTTGACACATTCGTGTGTATGGTTTGAATTGAATATTGTAGATGCATGATCTGACAATCCTATGGATACATTTCGTGGGTGAGTTTGACAGATGCGGATGACGTTTGATAGGCCCTTGAAGCTTTTGTCATCCGTGAAATTATGTCATGTTATGTTAGGCTCTGAGAAGTCTTACTTTCGTGTTTTGCTATATATATACGACCTCCTGATAGCGTCTTCATTTTTAGACGAACAGCTTCTTGAGGTCTTAACTCGTCTTGAAGAGTAGGAATTGTACTCAACACTTCTATATGTACTTTCAGTGTTACGCAACTCTTCTTTCTCGAGCACAATGCTTTTTCCTGATGATATAGCTACCCGAAAAACCTGCTTAAATTTATTATTATTAAATATTAATATTTTACTCACCTATAGTCTATTTTTTGACCATAAGGTATTGTTTTACCCATAATGTATTATTTCAATCAATCAAAGTAGAAAAATGTTTAGGATTTATATATTATTTGATTTAGTCAGGTACAAGGCTGTTCTTTCTAATGTTGCCGTGCAGCAACTGTTCTCTCTGCGGTAAGAGATCATCAGAGCCATGAGGTTTGAGGTGTCTGATGAGAACTTTATCATGTTGATGTTTATGACGGGGAACGAGCATCGGCCCTTGAGAATAACTCTATATTATATGGTTATTCATGGGATTTATTTTCTGTTGATAAATCAGCCTAAATAGCGTTTCGAAAACCATAACCATAAATTTGTTTGATCGAAGTTGTCTGCTGATAGTTTTTAGGCCTAAGGCGACAGCGAAATAAATTTTGAAATAATGAACTTGGTTTTAAGAAAAACATTTAAACAAATATAAATATATTCATAGAATCAACGAATTACAATGAGATAAGTTGGATTAGGTATACAATGTAAGATATGGTAAAATAAGATTTACAGTAACAAGATGTGAAGAGAAATGAAGTACGTGAAATAAATATGAATATGGTGGAATAATATGGTGACTATGATAGACTGTGAATTAGGGGCTGCGTATAAGAATTAAATATAATTAGGACCTACTCTCGTATGGTCGTTTGCAAAGAATTGTGAGAGAAAGTGGAATTAACTAAGTATGATTTGTTTGGAGATAAATGACTAATTGTAGAAGGAATGATTACCGACCCTTATACGAAGAATGGTGAGAGTCGAATGAGAAAGAATATTGTTCCAGAAGGTCGAGCTGAAAGCGTGTGTTTGTTTGTTTGTGCGTGAAATTTTAAGAGATGTTATTTGAAACAGTAGTTCGTTAAATGGATTGCCAAGTAGGATAAATGAATTAATTAATTATTAAGTTGTACATAAAATATGATTTAATTTACAAAAGTAAAATAATTGCATGATATGAATTTTACATAATAATTGATATATATATATATATATATATATATATATATATATATATATATATATATATAAGTTTCCCAGGAGGTTTATATTATAGGAATGCCCAGAGGCATTGCTATAACTCAAAGAAGGAATGAGTAGTAATAACTTAAGTGAGTGAGTGCGTCATTTGGATTTCTATTCATTTTTAATTATACCCATAGGTGGGCGCGATATCGAAAAAATGTATCACGATAACCGATAAATCGATAACGATAACCTTATAGGCGATAACCGATAATCGATAACTGGCGATAAATTTATTGCCCGATAAGGTGATATCCGATAAATCGATAAATCCAAAATTATAATACAACATTGATTATTGACTATATATAGCGTTATTTTATAATACAATAGTAAGAATATTTGAATACTGTTTCTTAGTTTCTTACTTCTTACCTGGTGAGGCTCTCCTT
This sequence comes from Ceratothoa steindachneri, assembly GCA_963969495.1. NCBI lineage: Eukaryota > Metazoa > Arthropoda > Malacostraca > Isopoda > Cymothoidae > Ceratothoa > Ceratothoa steindachneri. Next base: position 23,470,480 of record OZ018334.1, read on the forward strand.
CATCTCCTCATAGGTTTTGAGGATCCTCCTCACAGCTCGGACCTACCTATTTCTGCCTCCAAGGCATGCGCGGCTCGCCCCTGTGATAAACTGGAACCAAAAGCTGAACGGAAATTATCGATTATCGCTAGTTTGGAACCAAAAGTATCGGCGATACCGTTTAATCGATAACGCGGGGAAAAAAATATCGGATAACCAATAACCCGATATCGTTATCACGATAAATTATCACGATAACGCCCACCTATGATTATACCTATATTTTTAACTATTTGTCGGTAAGAATACGACTTTTCTACTTTACAAGTGCATTTTATAAAGGAAAGCTTAGTTTAAATTTCATTTTTTTAAGCATTGTTTTCATTTGTGTAGAAGGAAATAAACATATAAAAATATAGATAAACTTGAGTCGCATCCTCAAAAAAACAACAAAATCAAACATTTTTTACTTAATAATTGCCTAAATTGTTACAGTTCAAGTTTGATCATTCCTTTAAAAACGAAATCCATTCTTCTAATTTTACTAGTTATTTTCTCATTGATCTCTGGATGACTAATGAGGATTGTTTTCTCAATTGAAGGCACTGCAAGTGCATTTAGGTTGTAGTAGTCGGACTACGCGGTAGGTAGGCTTGTAGTAATCGAACTAAGCAATAGGTAGGCTTATAGCACCAAAATTACTGGATCAATAGGCCCAAAAGATACCGATACCTCCGCAAAGTGGACGCGAATTGGTCCAATAGCTGGGCGCAACTTTAATTTTTTCATGTGCGACTTTGACTTTGCCACAGGATAGGGTGAGACTGCGATTTTGCGACTCTATTCCCCCCCCCCCCCTCTTTGTGCAACCTGCGACTTTGCGACGGTGACTTTTTTTCTCCTGTGCGACTCTGCTAAATTACAAAGTAAAGTTTAGCGCGATAACAGAAACATGCTTTTTTTTTAAATATATAAGGCAGAATAACACATATATAAAACAGGCGCTGCAATTTCTTTCGAAAAAGTCATATTCGTCCCTGTTAAAAGTCACGGAAAATTGGCGGTGCGACATGACTTCGAAATTGATGGTGTAGCAAAGTCGCAACTCGTTGCCGCAACGCATATATATATATATATATATATATATATATATATATATATATATATATATATATATATATATATATATATATATATATATATATATATATATATATATATATATATATATATATATATATTATATATATACAAGGGGCGGTCAATAAGTTTTGCAATTCGGATATAAGGAAACGAGATATGAGGAAAAGTATTTTATTATTTTTCAATATAACTACCCTCGACTTCAATGCACTTGCGCCACTTGTCCCTGAGGCTTCGAATTCCCGACAACCAGAAATCTCCCGACTGCTGTTCAATCCACTCCTGGACGGCGAGCTGGACATCTTCATCGTCCCAAACCGGTTTCCACGCAGTTCAACCTTGAGCTGGTGGAATAAAAAGTAGTCGTTAGGGGCCAGATCTGGACTGTAGGGAGGATGGTTAAGCACCTCGAATCCGCACTCGCGCAGGGCAGCTTGTGCAACTCTGGCCTTGTGGACTTTGACGACGTTGAAGTCGATCATGGGGCGTGAGGTTTCTAGGGACCTAACGGGCAGAGACCTTGGTCATGGCCAAATTGTCGTGGATGATGTTGATAACACTTCCATGTGATATTCCAAGTTCTCACTCGATTTCTTCGACCTTCACCCGTCGATTTTCGAGGATCATCCTCTCCACACAGGCCACATTGTCCTCGTTGGTCACGTCTGACGGGCGTACTGGACGGTGGTCATCTTTAAGGGACTCACGAGCATGGCGGAACTCCCTATTCCAGTGAGCAATGGTTGCATAGGAAGGGGCAGTGTCGGTGTACACTGCAACCATGCGTTCATGGATCTCTTTTGCATTCTTGCCTTCTTCGGTTAAAAATTTGACCAGTGCGTGGTGCTCAACCTTCTCCATTGTTGAAAAATTTGTGACTGACGATCTGCGATCAACTATGCTTCTTAAATAGACGAGGCAGGAGCGTACGGCTGCAGGTCCTGACTTGTCATAACTTGTCCTAACACCTCCACAAAGAACCATCCCCCTTCCTCTGTTTTGTCCTACCGATTCGCAAAACTTATTGACCGCCCCTCGTGTATATTATATATGGATATATATATATATATATATATATATATATATATATATATATATATATATATATATATATATATATATATATATATATATATATATTCCATTTTTAGAATAAAGTGTTTATTTTCGTAAGTAGAAGGCCATCTTAAAATCATTCATCTTTAGAGTCAGATAAAAATCCGCGTAACGCCACCCTTCACCTATAAACCTGAACTCGTCGCGCCCTTATAAGGTGGTGGTTACGAAAACCTCTTTCATTCGCATACAATTGATTCAGCGTCATCAGGACCTACATAACCGGTAAGCTTGTCTACAATACCGCTTCCATAACACCCGCATAACTGGCGACCCCTCAAGGTCTTGCAGAATTCATAGTGCTTTTAGAAAAGTTTTTATTCTGTTCAGTGTTAAAAAGCAGCGTTCTGCCTCTGATGTAGCCATGGAAATTGTCAAGAAGATTTATACCAGTTTCGTAATTTCACTAAGAACATCATCTAGATTATTTTCCAAGATAAATTTCAGCAGCTCAATTAATTAATGAAAGAACCCCCCCAAAATATGAATTAAATTCTACACTTTATCACATTCAAGAATATAAACACGTTTTTAAGCACAACACACGCGGAGTCAAAAGAAACACTACATTCCACCATCACACCAGGGTCGGCACTGCGTGAGCCACGATTCTCTCTCTCCCTAGCGGGCAGCTTCCTATCTCGGACATGTGACCATGCACACAACATTCATAACCACGTCTCTAGAACTGTGAAGCGCTCAGTTCTATACAAGGATTTTTGTATTTTTTTTATAAACTAGGGGATGGTTACTGACATTAAGCTTAACGACTATATAATGCATAGGTATAAAGAAAGAATTATAGAAAAAAGACTCATTATATTGAATGTTAACGATAATATCGAGTGGAAATAGGGGATGCTGCAGTTCCGCAGTGGCTATACACGAGCCGCCAGTGTGACGACGAATCGCCGATTTTCCAGCAAAACCCGCCGAGTTAACTTCCTGCTGTAAGGTTGTATTGTTTCGCTCTCTTCAAGTAAGATATTTTTACTCACTGTCACAAGACCTAATTCTGACTTCTTTTTTTTGTTTTTTTAACATCTTAATAACTATAGTTACTTATTTTCTTTATTTCACTGTTTTTGCCCTAGGGCATTGAGCTGTCTTTTAGCAAAATGTCCCATAGGGATGAAATCCCAACGAAGGTAGAACAACCTACGGGAATACTCCAAAAATAGCGCTTCATCGTTTTCGACCTTTTGTCCCCTATTGATTTGTCCTCTTTCCCAATATGTTTCGTTAAAATGATCAAGTCGGAGTTAGGGGGTGACCCTCCCCCCCCCCTCCGAAAGTAATGCAGCAATTTATTGGGTTTGTGGGGCGTATCCTCCAAATTTTTTCGACTGTAATCAGTTGAAACAATTGTATTTTAATTTAGAAAATTGAGACAATGATAGCGCCGCCAACTTTAGGCTATTTCCGCTAAAAAAATATATTTTTAAAAGTAATTTCAGAACCCCCCACTTTACTGTGGGGGTTTGCACCTCCCCCGCAATTAAAAAAAACTCATAATATTCCTAATGCTAAAGCCTAACATTAGATTTAAATTCAAAAGGCGATTGCTACATGTCGTTAGGCCTCTAGTATTCTACCGCGTTCCTTGCCTATAGAAATATAAGCCCTTAACTTTCTTTTACCATAAAAGCTAAACAACAGTTTCGTTTCCTCATCTTACAATATTACTGGTGGCGGATCCAGAGTGACAAACTCCTTCCAAAAATGGTGAAACCGATCCTTTAGTCGATGAAACGTTCAGTAAAAGGAATAAAGAGTTAGATATTTCAGGAAAGAATTTTTCTCTTCTGCCAAACTAAAAACGCCACTCTAGACTCGGGATTGCACAAAACTTTGGTAAATATGCGTTCGAGATTGAGATTGCACTCTCCTTCACAGGTCATTTTGAAAAAATGAGGTTGAATATAATAAACAACATTGTGGGTCTAAATATAGCTGCCATGCAGTTGGTAAAAAATGATGGCATGCTAGGTCACACATGCGCTCAGTGGGTCGCTGCTAGGTCTCGCATGCATTGGTGGGTCACTGTTGGGTGGTGCATGCGTCAGTAGATAGCTACCGGGAGGAAGAGGAAAGAAGACATTTTGCATAAAAAATAGGTATTCCTATGTAATTTTATGAGCTGAATAAACATTTATTCTATAACTTTTGTTGATTAAAAGGCTTTAAAACCCTCGGAATGACGGCGCTATACTCGTCTCAAATTACTTCTAATGAATTTATTGTTAATTACTCTGCTATTCTTATTTGTATTTTGTTACATTTTAGTTTTTTCTTTTTGTATTTGTGCCCCCTTTGAAAATTTTAGTGGTGAAACTTTAGAAGACTTACGCCGTATTTTTAGTATTCCAAACAGTACTATCAGTGTTTTTAGGTTTTGTAGTCATCCTATATGGTTTCGGTTTGGCACGGAAAGTACATATTTTTAAGATATTCCACCTTGATTGGTTCAAATGAAATTAAAATAAGTCCACCGTTGCCTTCTCTTGATTTGGAAAGAAACCAAGATTTCAAACATTGGCAATAATGATTTCAACTTAATGCTAGGCTTTCGAATTGATAATACTAATAGGTGATTAAAAATAGCAGAGACGTAGGGGTAATCCCTCCACAATTAAAGGGGGTATGGGGTGAAGCTCCCCCATTTTGACATAATTACCTTAGGGTTCAAAAACCATTCAAAAGTCTAGCATTAGGTTGAAATCAGAGTTGCTAATGTTTGAAATCAGGAATTCTTTAGACATTGAGAAGGCAAGGTTGATTCATTTTAATTTAATTTTATTCATTTTAATTTCATAGACCCCCTACAGGAAGCCCCCCAAAGAAACTAAATACCACTAAGCCTAAACAAAATAAACAACACTGTAGGAATTCAAAGAAATCCCTGCTCTGAGTCACCCAGGCCAGGAAGTGAAAATGAGAGGGCAGCTGCAGGCAAAGTGATAACCCGCAAAATATGCCGTTTCTACAAGCAAAACATTTGCAGGTTTGGGAAAAAGGAGATGGTTGCAACTACGATCACCCCAAATCATGCTCTAATCTTCTACAATTTGAATATGACAGAGTCCGTGGTTGCAACCAAGGATGAAGATGTCCCTTCTACATACCACCCAAGGCTCTGCAGAAACTGTGCGCGAAACAGAGTTTGTAAAAATGCCTAGTGCAACTTTACTCATCTCAGAGGCATTGCAACGAATACCAACTAATTTGAAACTTTCAAATCGAAAAATCATAAAATGTGTAAATATTAGATTAACAGAGCATTAATTAGTGATTACCCAAGATATAGTTTTTTTTTAGAAAAGTAGTGGATTAACGGTTAATGTTCGTTAATTTAACGCCACAATTAGCGAATTCACTTGAACGGAACAAAGATTAATTTAACAGTTGACGAAACTAACGTTTTTTATTAAGTTCTCAACCTCTGATCTAGACTATCGGTCTGACTTGTACAGCGTCTTTAGCTGGATAATACGTCAGCAGAACTGTAATTTACAGTTATACATTTACAGTATTTGGGTAATTGTTTATGGATGAATTGTTTATAGAACTCATTATCAAACGTCGCGTATATAATTCACTAGTATATTTCTTTAGTATACTTTATAAAATACTCTTCCCACCCAAGATACATGTTCTTCCAGACAGATCCCCCCGCCACCCCGGGAATACATCAATTACCCTTCCACGTGAGGGTGGGGGGGCTCCATTATGGACTGACCTTACTCGACCATTAGGATTTCAATTCCCCTTAGTTCTTCGGCTCACAAACATCCAAGTAAGGACGAGGCAATAAGCTGTTGCCTTTTTAAGTTTTGTTTTTAACTTAAGAGGGTTAGTCCTGACTAATGAGTCGCTGCTGCCCACGCCCCGTTCTTTGAGAGGCTCTGTCTCCACACCAATTACTTCCACTACTGAAAATAAAATCTCAAGTCTATACCCGCAATGGATAATAAGTTCATTTTTACAGGGGAACTGTAAAGTTATTTTCATATGAGAAGAACTTAGTTCTTTTGTCCGATATTCAGTTGTTTGTCTTCAGGAAAATATGCTCAGACTACGCCATTTCCCTTTGATTCCTGATTTTCGAGACCTCCTTCCCTAGTGGTTCGATACATGGGTGAGTTTCCATTTTAGTAAAGAAAGCGCGTTACTCCGCACTCTTTTATTATTAAACCTTTCGTGTTTTAAATTCTGATTATTTCACCTCGCATCATGTTCAGGTTCACATGGATTCCAGTGGCTAGTTCTCGAGGACTTACGCAGGAGAACCACTTTCCTATTTTTTTTGACAACTGTCAACCAAGGCCCACAACTCTTTCGTCCGCTATAATGAAAATTACGACGCGCTGACTGGAATAGCTTCCAATAGGGTTGCCATAAAATGTAATCCGTAGCGCCGCTGAACAAACCATGCCTATATGGTCTGATGTACCCTGGTGAGGCAGAGACTACGTGCAAGCGATGCAAATCTATAAGTTGGCCCATGTCAGATATCGATGAAATCCTACACCACATAATTAAATTGAAACAATTAAAGTTCAGGCATTGCGCCAGAGGACACCGACAAGTCTGTCGAACGCCGTGGCATAACCATATGTCCTTGATACCTCTCTCGACTCCATCTGATAAAGTCTTGAAGAGAGTAAACAAGATCCGAAACAAATACACCGGTCATGCCACCCCAGCCATAAGTGCAAATAAAACGATTATATCTGACCATGTGCTAGTAACTAACACACTAGTGAACCCGTTTAATAGTGTAAGCAGCATCGCCAGATATCCAAAAGAATTTGGAGCCTACAAGGCTTCTCCCGAGTCTCAACCCCTAAATTTCAAAACCACCCTTGACCTACCTTATAATAAAGTTTTCGCGCATTCTAAAATGCGTGCTGCGCTTTCTTAATGAGCATCGACGTTCCCAGATCTTAACGAAACCAATTGAATTTTTACGCCGCCTACATTCACACAATTAATTTGACTGTATGTTTTCAACCTTAAATGGATAAAGGGTTTTTATCCCACTTTGGTGGGGGGAGATGAGTGGTTTTGAGATGCTTAAACCGACAAAGATAGTTACAATCTAGGCAGCTACCGTCCTATCTCCCTCACGAGTTGTTTGAGCAAACTATTAGAGAAAATGGTCAACGTCAGTTGAGCTTGCTTTTTTATCACTTTCAATGTGGTTTTCGTAAGCACCATAGTCAAAGTGACATCTTGTACGCACTGAGACTGCAATACGAGAATCTTTTACAATGAGACATCATATGTTAACACCCTCACCCTTTGTCTCTCTAGCTATCATATCTCTTCATTGTATTTTTTTATGGGTTGGTCCCAGAGAGGCTCTGGCCTTCCCTTGGCGAGGGAGGTAGCCATTTGACCCTTTTTTTCCTCTCCGCAATTTTCTCTTTTTACTGCTCTTTCTTTACCATATCTTTTGGCTCTGATAGCTACTTGCCCTTTGCTTGTTTTTTTTTCTGATTCTGGATTTTTCTTTCATGAAGGTGGGGGGACGGGGGGGCTTCGTTTGCCAATACTCAAGGCAAAACCCATCATTAGCCATTTGTCTCCACGCGTAGGAAAACTCGGGCAGCTTCTTCGGTCTATAAAGATGGTGTGGTGGATCCGTATCCATTCTCTGAGGGGATATACCGAACGTAACCGAATCTAGAGTTGCAGTAGCGCCAGGCCCTTGTAAACGTCCGTGGCATTGAGTCCTGAGGGAGTATGTAAAGTTAATTTTGTTTGATATGGCTTATCTTAAACCTAAATCTTCTTCTCGTAAGGGTTCTCATGCCAAATGTTCTTCAGTTCCCTTTTCAGCCTTCCCATACTCGTTGGATCCCTATGCCAACGTGTTGACCCAGATCTAGATTATCGCTGCTTTTTGTCCTTGAATTCCTCGTGTAAAACCTCAATTGAAAATGTGGACGTGATCAATATCGACAATTCGTTTGGTTCCCGATGTGTTGAACTCAGCCGGATATGGTCAAGATGCAGCGGTGAATTTCGGTTGAGGTGTCATCTCACTCTCAACACAATCTTGTCTGAAATCCGTCTTTGATTGCCGAAGTTCCCGTAACCGTATCATCTCACCTTTGTCTGAATTTTGCAAAAGGAGTCGTCCGTCCGAATGAATTAAGGGACTACAATCTCCCGGTCACCAGATTAATCTTAGTGCCCAACTCGTCACACATGTATACAGTGTGACTACAACTGTGGGCTCTGCCAGAGCCCCAACTGACACATTGATTTTAACGTTTGAACGCCAGGAACTGTCCTAGTTTATTAAAGCTGGGTACCTTCGTGTCCTGGTAAGTACCCTTGTCAAACTACGGAAGCGTTGTTGCAACTGCAACTTATTTAGATATGTTATTCGTGCCTATCAGCACCCTCATTCTTGTGTGAATTGTCGTTATGACTACCATGGTCCTAAATGCACCAGAACATCGCGCTGTGAAAACTGCGGTGGTGCTCACAGCACTGCGTCGAAAAACTGCCCAATCTTCTTATACGAAAGGAATGTCCTCGTTTTGAGCGACTCTCTGCATCTGGATGTGAGGGAGGCTCTCCAATATGCTCGAGCAAAAAGTTCACCTCTTGACTGTTTTTTCTCAGATGTTTTGCGCGACGCTCGACGAAACCAAACATTACGTTCGAGTTCCAACATACCTGTAGCATCTCATCGCCAATAAAAATGTTAACGTCAGAACTGATACACCTTCAAAGCATCGCCCTTACAGCGAGCTACCAAGTGTTGCTCCTCTCTCTCAGGTGGCTCTAGCCTGGACCACTGCTCAGAATGAGACCTTTACGACACTAGACGTTATTTGAAAGCATCCTCTGTATCAATTAGTAATGGTTCTTCGACCCGGCATCATGGTAAGAGGAAAGATTCCTCACCTGAAGTTGACTCGGCTGAGCGTCGAGAGTCTTCAACGGACTCTTGTCCTACTGCTCAATATTCTTTGGTCCCAAACCCGTCTCATTCTTCTCAGGACGTAGGCCCCTTGCCGGTTCCAGAAATCCATCAAGTGCTTCGTAATGTGCCCACTCAACCTCATATTCATGATATGATAGAAACCGATGATATTCCAAAATCGACAGGTAAGGTTGTTGGATCGAAAGCGTCCTCGGCCCACGATTCTGGATCTACCGTAGGAAAATCGCTCATCGACCTTCCGTTTCCGCCACGTTGTGCGCCTCAGTTAAATACAGGGGCCTCTGCTAGTTCACCAGAGCCCTCGAAAATATCCCCCGTCACCGCTCTTTCCAGGATATTATTCCCCTGCTACAGCAAGCTCTTCGTAATCTGCTATACGTCAACCAAACTCTTCAAACTCAACCTCAGTCATGAAGGAGAAAAGGATATATACTATGACATCTAACTATCCCACATAATATCTTCCATTTGAAAATGGAATTGTCGAGGTGTTCGTTTTGAAATTTCCATCTCGCTCTTGTTTGTCTGCAGGAGAATAAACTGGGTAACCGCCTTTTTTCGGTGATGCCTGATTTTCGTATTTTAAACTCTATTGTGTCTGTCGGGGGCTCGTTCATGGTAGGGTGTCAGTCATGGTTTCGTCACCCCACCATGCATCTGCCATTCCCTTTACACTACCATCTTTCTTTACCATTGTTAAAATCCGCCCTTTTAAAACTTTTATATCAGTTGTCCTCCCCGTTTTTATTACTTGGGTAATTTTAATAACTGTCACTTATATTGCTGCGACGTTACTCGTAATGTCAAAGATACTGTTTTAGTCTCTTTCATTATCTGACTTTTTCTGTGTTTTAAACACCATTGGATTTAGCTCTTATCATGTCCAAACAGACTATTTTAGCTGTGTTGACTTGTCTCTCTCTATTCTCCTGATTGTCTTATTGATTTTAGGTGGTCCGTCTTTAATGGCCTCAATGGGAGTGACCAATTCCCTATTCTCTGGTCAGCCGTTCATTTTCGCCTTCAACCATCCATTCCTCTCAAGGGAGTTAGTCCATGCTGATTGGAAAGGCTTCCAAGAGGAGTCTTTCACTAGTGACTCCTTGGGCACCTTCAATGGTGTGGACAGTGATGTCGTAGTACACATCGATTATCTACAACGCAGCTACACAGACCATTCCCCAGAAGCGACAAGTAACTTATCGCTCAGCTGTGCCATGGTGGACCTCGGAGTGCGCGACAGCCGTTAAGAACTACAATTCAGCTCATGCCTGTTTCCAGAGGAACCCTGGCGCTTCATCTGGCTCACCGAACTTCATGGTGTCGCTACGTTTCATCGATTTCCTCTATGACCCTTACCGCAAAGACCTGGAAGAGGATTAACAAGATCCATGGTCGTTATGCTGGCAATAATACCCCCCGCCCCATCAATTTGCAGGGATGCTTAGTGAATGACATCCTGGTGGTCATTAACGCTTTGGCTAACAATTTTTGTGCCGTCAGTACTGTTAGCTGTTACCATAAGGCCTTTCTAGTCAAGATTTATTCAGGAATAAAAAGATACAAGTAGATTTTACAAATAAACGTAAATTATAAATAATTCAAAGTCGGGAAAAAAGAAATTTCAGGAGATAAGAGAAAGTATTTACATAAGTTGAAGGACGAAAAAAATAAAGTTTCCAGGAGAATAGATATTGAAGTTCTTATTTTATTGTACATTTTAACATTAAGACATAAATACTTAAATAAATAAATCGATATTTCTTTGTTAAACTTCGCGTAACATTTCTGCGAGTTTTATCAGTTCTAAAGAATTTTTTAACTTTGCCTATTCTCACTAGGTATTTGGACTTTTTAAAACTTGCAGTAATTTCTACTTGATTGTTATATTAATAATTATAATACACAGGTTTATTATCAGTTTATATTTTATTAATTTAAATTTGCCGACTTCTTATAAGCTGAAATTCACATAAGTACATTGTCATTGTTCCAATTTTCGTTTCATCACTTTTTAGGTTTAGTTTCGTTAGTTTTATTCGTTATTTGCTAATTATCACTTACTATTATATTATGATTTTATTTGAAAACGATCGAGAGGTCGGGCGTACCAATCACACGATTTAAGTTATAGTTACCAACCCTTGTTGAAATAATATATATATATATATATATATATATATATATATATATATATATATATATATAAAGTTATGATTAAATATATGCGCTTGTAGGAGTGTAGACTGCTACAGAGGGTTCTGACATTTTTCTTGAATTTGGAATGGAGATTTTGCTGTTTCTGTTTTCCTCTGTATTTACTGCTCCTTCGAGTTCTTCGTCATTTAAACTAATTCTTAGTATTTCTTCTGATGGTGTGGGGGTAGGGGACCATAATTTATTCTTGAAGCCATTTTTCTGCATGAGGTTGTTAAGCATATCGCTGAATATTCCAGGGTTTGCCAGGTTTGTTATACGGGCAAAAATAATCATCGTTATCAGCTCTTCATTCTCCGTTGGCATTAACAGTTTGGGAGTCTTCGTTCGTTGTTCCAGGGTGGTGTTTTGTGGTACTACTTCTTTGTTTCCTTTTTCTGGTTTGGTCTTTTCTTTCTTCTTCCTGAGTGGTTCATTGTGAATGGGACACCTCGTAACAAAAGTTTCATGGTCCCCTCCGCAGCTCACGCACTTGGGATTCTCGCTCTTGCAATTTTTCCACCCATGTCCGACATTTGAGCAATTAGAGCAGACCACACCGGTTACCTGGTACTCTCTTCTCGGCTGGCTCTTGACGGCGTAGCACCTGGAGCAGCATTCGAGAGGAATAAATTCTGTTTCTATTTGATCAGATGTTATCCGTAGATAAAAATCTAGTAAATCTTCGGTGTTCGCATTCCGGGCCATTTTAATGCTTGAAAATATAACCTTGACTATAGTTTGTGGTTTACCAAACTTCTCCATTCTTGTGATTCTTGCCCATGACTATTTCTCTACCTAGTTCGGCCTTGATTTACTCACAAGAATAGTCAGTGAAGAAGGGGTGGCGCCGACCGACGAAGAATGATCGTCTGCTATACCATTATTTCTGGTGGAATAGTCTTTCAGTTCGATTTTTCAGAGCTTTTTTGGCATCTTCCGAGGCTAGTCTCTCCATACCTTCCATCGTATGGCAAATTGTTGCGAAGTCTGATAGAGGTGTCGATTAGACGGATGAGAACAATATTTAGGACGTCGTATAGTTTCCATTACCGCCGTCCTGCTTGTTTTTGTCCCCTACCCCGTAAAGTGCGGATAGGGAACACGCTTGTTCTCATGGTGAATCATGACCCCATGAGGCTTCTCGAAAAGCAAGCGTTCTTTAAAATTTATTGAGTTTCTTGTCACCTTATCCGGTCAGATCTTAGATCCTTATCCTACCGATGAATCTACCTAGATCTAAGATGGTGAGTCCTTTCTAGCCTAAAAATCAAACTAAGTCTCGTTCCCACAATTTTGCGACGCGCTCCACCAACCTTTCGTATAATGCCGTTACTCATCGCCCATCGTGGCGCGTTAGGCTTGTTATCCCCTTTGTAGAACCGGCAAGGGATGGATTTGATGCATATCACTATCGCCTGATAGCTCCTACCAGATGTCTAAAAATGTTGATAGAGAAGATGATGCTGGTGCTGAATAGTTTCCTAGAAACCAATCACTTACTGACTCCATTTGGGTGTTTTTTGCACTCTTGACATCTTAGTACGTTTTGAGGGATTGTTCCGGAAAGCTTTCTCGATAAAGCACGGAATCTTGGCGTCTTAAGGCAGTTACACTTATGGAGTATGAGAGGTATTTTACCGTCCTTTATTCAAAATTTCTTAGCATCTCTATCCTTTATGGTGTGTGTTGAAGACACCTATTCTGACCTGAAACCCTAAGGGAAGAGAATTCCTCAGGGCAGAGTTTTATCTTTTGTAATTGCCATCAATGATGTAATTTCCTCTACCCCCAGAGGATGTATCAGCGACACTGTTTAAGCTTAAGGGAAAACAAGGTGGCAGCTACCCAATCCTAATGGATTCTTAATGGCAGCACTGTTAAAACTGGGTCGCCCGAAAAAGTCAGAAGAGGCGTGGGAGACACTCAATAAAAATTGAGAAAAGCAAAGGATTAGAAAAAAAAACGTACAACACACAGAGACGCACACTTAAATTACGGGCATACAGCACGGATTCTAAAAACAAGGGCAGCTGGGGCAATAAACAAATGACATGAACTAGCCGCAGGGGAGGGCACAGGATAAAAGATAAAACACCACTTCGTGATAGAAATGTAAGGAGGGAGGACAATCGAAGGGAGTCCTCTGATAAAATAAAGCGAAATCGAGTAGAGAAGGCGACGCCAGAAAGGGTAGGGAAGCAAGAATTTTGAAGAGAAGCAAGGCGGGGACAAACTACTAAAATATGAGACACAGACAGCTCGCCACCGCAAACGGGACAACCAGGAGCAACTCAGCCTCCACCCGAAACTAAATAGCCATGGGTGAGTCTCGTGTGCCCAATTCGCAACCTGCAAAGTGTAACCTTCCAAGACCGGAGTCGCTGAGAGCTAGAGGACCAGGAACGGACAGAGCGTTTAATAGGGGACAGCTTAAAAGAGGGGAACGAATCTCATTCTCTCTGTCACAAACAAAAGACATACACCCTGATTACGGGGTAGGAATCCCTAAAGGGCAGAGGGGCTGCATCCGGCACCTCGAGGGCGGCCGACCGGGCCAGCTCGGGACCCCAACAGAACGCCACCCTGTAACGGGAGGCATTTTAACCAGCCAGGAGAGAATCCGTAAAACCAAAGGGTGTGTGGACGTAAAAGAACGAACTGCCTCCAAAGCAGGCCGGGAATCGTTAAAAACAATAAAATCTGAAGAATTGAGGGATAAAATCAAATTAAAAGCCAAAAGAATGGTCGTCAACTATGCGGTCAGAACGGATGCTACAGGAATAAGGGCGGACCGAAGAGACTCAGTAGAGGACAACCCGACTGACCCAGTACTGAGGTCCGAATTCGAGCCGTCAGTATAGATTGGACGTTGGTGAGCATGAGAACATGCATGTTCAAGAAACAGACACCTTAATAAACCAGAGTCAGTAGACCCTTCCTCTAAATGCCCAAAAGCTGTTCAGACCTCAGGGGGGCGAACGCTCCAACACGGAGCCGGCGGGAATGGGAGGGCCAACACCTCGGTAACACCCATTGAGGCAAGATGGTCCCCAACCCGGAGCCCCAGAGGCCGGGGTATAGATGGCCACCGGTCAAAATAGGCCGAAGAGGACGGAGCAAAAAGGCACTCATGTATTGAGGATGAAGGGTATTGCTGAACACGAAGCAGGGATCGTTGGCACACCTGCAGCCGGTGATATCGCAAGGGAAGCACGCCACCCTCAACAAAGAGGCTTGGGATAGGCGAGGTGCAATAGGCTCCACTAGTAAGACGGGCCCAAAGCGAACGAATAGAATCACGTATCTTCAAGGCTGAAGGAGACGCCTGAAGAGTACACCTGGCAACCGTAGTCCAGCCGGGATTAGCCCAGTGCCGAATAAAGCGACCACAAGGTGCACCTATCACCTTCCCAGGTGGTGTGGAATAAAACCTTAAGCAAATCCATAGCCTTCAAACAGGGCGCCCTCAAGCGACGCAAATGGGGTACCCAAGTGAGCTTGGTATCAAACGTTAAACCCAAGAACTTAAAAACGGGGACATATTCAATCGCCGTGGCATCCAAGAAGAGGCGACGGGGACCAACGACACCACAACCCTGATAAAAATGCATGGTCTTCGTTTTGGTGATCGAAAAACGAAAAACTATTGAGACAGCACGACCCGACACGGCATCAATTGCAGCTGTAATCAACAAAATAACGCCAAGTCATCCACGAAGAAGGAAGCCAAAACCCCCTACGAAAGAGTGGACACCATACTATTAATGGCAACGGCGAAACATGTCACACTTAAAACACACCCTTGGGGGACACCCTCCTCTTGATTCCGCAACCCTGAGAAACCATCCCCAATACGAACCTTAAAATTACGGGACGATAATTTTTTTTTAATAAAAACCGGTTAAAAGCCCCTCATACCCCAATCATATAACTGACGTAAATAACATATCTCCAGGTGGTATCGTAGGCCTTCTGAATGTAGAAGAACACTGCTAACACCTGATGGCTGGAGGAAAAAACCCGTAATTCGGAGTCTTATAAACGAATGAGGTGGTCAAGAGTACTACGGCCGCTGCGAAAACCGCACTGAAATGGAGAGAGGAGCGAGTTGGACTCCAAAAACCAAGTGAGGCGAACTTGAATCATTTTCTCGAATAACTTACTGAGGCAGCTCGTAAGAGCAATCGGGCGATAGTGACTGGGGTCTGAACCGTCCCTACCGAGCTTGAGAAAGGGTAGAACAACCCCTACACGCCAGGAGGACGGATAGATTCCTTTGATCCAAAGCAGGTTGTAGAGGTTAACCAAGAATACCTCTGAGTGGAGTTGGAGACGACAGAGAAAGTCGTAGTGGATACAATCATCACCTGGAGAGGGGAAGCTGCAGTGATACAAAGCATCCCGCAGCTCATAGACGGAAAATAGAGCATTATAAGAGTAGATGGTACACGTAGTAAAATCTAAAAGGCGAGACTCTATGGCGACCTTATGGTCGATAAACCGTCGAGGATAGCTACCAGCGCTAGTCACCGAAGCAAAATGGTCAGCCAGAGCTTTGCTGACCAACCAGCCATCGGACACAAGCAAGCCTCCAGAGTCGAGAGTGGGGATGGCATGACGAGTGTAGCGACCACGGATCTTATTGACCCACATTCAAACCCGAGTCAGTGGCATGGACGAAGAAATGGAAGATACGTACCGGCGCCAAGACTCACGGAGGGCACAACGGAGGGTCCTTTGGCGGATGGCACGAGCCAGGTTCCGATAGAGCCTATTTGAGACGGTTGGGTTCCGCCTATAACGGGAATGGGACAATTGATCGGCAGAAATAGCTGACGCGCAATCCTTCGACTACCGGGGGGCGGTGGAGTGACCCGCAAAAGAGCACCTCCGCAGAACAAGGAGCTCAGAAGGCTCTAAAATATAAGGCCGCTGAATCTACGATATCAAAGGAAACCCGGGAAGCATCAATAGAGGAAGCCTCCCGGAACCCAACCCAATTTTCTCGCCGCAGATCCGAACGAGGAGGGAGGGAAAGGCACGAGCCAGAAATGGCAGCCGACAGGACTATCGGGAAGTGATCACTCCGGGAAAGGTCGTCCCGAATCGACCAACGGAAGTCGAAGAAACAGTCGGGCGAACATAAAGACAAATATACAGCACTAAACGAATCCGTTTGAACATTGTAAAAATTAAAGTCGCCTGAATTTAAAAGAAAAATGGAATCACTCCGACTATATCACTCCGACCCGGGGATTACGGGCAGTATCAACCCCAACATGGGTGGCGAGCCTTAAAATCACCAAGTAATAAAAACGGGGTACGTACCTAACTTGCAAGAGCTGGAGTTCTTCCCACTTGGGGAAAACCCCTTGGCAATTCCACTGTAGGATGACAGACATTACTGTCGTTTTGAAACCAACGTCGGGATTCTAGTGACGGAGACCGTCGAAGGTTCCCGACTACTTGAAGGCCCAAAAGGGGCAAGCGACAAATTGTGATGAGCCAAGAACGCACCCGGCACGGACTTCGCAGCGTGAACGGCGGGAGGCGAGAGCTGAGAGCCAGAAAGAACCCCCAAAGGGGAGGGCTCATGGCAGGGAAGGAAAGGGACATCGAGCAGACACGGACGAGAACTAATAGGCGAAGAAGATGGAGCAGAAGGCGGAACATGGACAGAGGGTGAGAAGGGAACAGGGTTAGAGGGTAAGGAGGAAATTAGAACAGATAGAGAGGAAGGAGCAGGGTCAGAGGGTGAGGAGGGAACAGGTTCAGAAGGAGATGAAGGAACACAGATAGGAGGAAAAGGAGACGAAACTGGGATAGGGTACATGGAATTCTGCACAGAGGCAAGGGGTAAGGAAGAAGGGACCGAGGTAGGAGGCAAAGAAGATGGAACCGGGTAAACTTTCGCCAGGGCAATAACATCAGTGATGCCAACGGGGGAGGACAGCGAAGACCGGAAATGAGAAGACACCAAACAGAGAACGCCTCAACAACTGATTTGGGGGTCAAACCAGACTCGTGAGAGGGAGCGCGCTTGAACTCCGAACGGGGTGAAGAGGAACCCTTCCTTTTGCGCCGAGGCAAAGAAACGGGAGGAAAAGCAGGGGCTGACACCTGGAAGAACTGCCGGATATCTTCCAGCGTCTCGCGGTCCGCGACAGAGGAAGGAACCTGAGAAGAGACCAATGACGACGGAGAGGGCTCAACGGAGAAACCAAGAGGAGGGACCAAAGGCAGGGAAGAAGGAGCAACAGAGGGACCGCGAGAAGACAAAAGAGGAGTGGGAAGACCGGGAGAAGGACGGCGGGATCCCGCCTCCCGGAGGACGTCAGAGAAGAGACGACCGGAGGGGGCGAGCTGCCCCCACACCCTACGGCAGGCCTCACTGAAGTCCAGCCTGAGGGAGTCCTGAAGAGCCAGGACCTCCTTTACAAAAAGGAATACGGGAAAAGAACGCGAAGCCGCGCTATGGGAACCTCTACAATTGGCGCAACATTCATGATTTCCACAAGAGGAGCCATGATACGCCAACGCACAGACCACAGAGTTACGAACCTGCCTACAATTGCTGCTCATATGGCCAAACTAGTGGCAATTAAGACAACGTCTGGGGAGCTCGCCATAACGGGACACAGGGACACGAAGTTAACCGGCATGAACAAACTGGAGCAGATCCTGACGCTCAAAGATAACGATGAGCGGACTCGTAGGAACCTTAGCGGGACCAACAGACTTAGAAACTCTAGAAACGTCCGTATCCCTCTGGGACTAAAGTTTATCCTTTAGTCTCGAAACATCATATTGCAATAATTCGTTGGAGCGAATCACTCTCTTAACAAAATTAAGGCGAGGGTAAGGCACAACCGAAACCGGGACCTCCGAAATGGAGGACAAATCCCGCAGGATACCACACTACTCTCCCCATCCCTCTCTGGGATCTTTTCTTCAGGGGTTGTTCCCAGAGAGGCACTGGCCTTCTCGTGGTGAGGAAGGTCACCCCTGGCCCCCTTAGGGGTCTCATGGTGCTGCCAACAAGACTTTTAACATGCCCCTCTTTCTTTCCTCCCCTATTACGTTCTTCCACTGCCATTTATTTACCCCTCTTCCCTCACCTATCTAGTGGCCCTTATAGATACCCGACTTCTGTTCGTCTTATGGATTGATTCCAAATTGTTCTTTCATGAAGGTGAAAGAGGCTGGGCATCTCCATGGCCTTTGTCTACCGAATGCCCAAGGAAACCCATGGTTGGCCCCTTTTCTCCGTGCGTAGGGGAACTCGGACAGCCTCTTAAAGTTATAAAGATGGTGTGGTGGATCCGTATCCATTATCCAAGAGGACATACCGGATGTAACTTACTGTATAGTTGCAGTAGTGACGGGCCCTTGTAGGCCTCCATGGTGGGGAGTCCCGAGGAAGAATGCGAAGTTTTTTTCTTTTTGCAATGGCTAGCCATAAACCAAAAACCTCCACTTCTCGTAAGGGCTCTCGTGCCACACGTTCCTTAGCTCCCCTTTCATCCTTCCCTCGCTCGTTGGACCCCTATTCCGACGAAGTAGACCCAGATTTAGATTATCCTCGCTTTCTTGTCATGAATTCATAGTCCGACATCCCACTTGCAAAAGTCGATGTGTTTGACGTCAATGAATCTTTTGAGTCCCACTGTGGTGAACCCCGCCGGATGTGGTCAAGAGATAGTGGTGGTGTCGTAGTCGAGGTGTCATCCCACTCTCAACACAACCTTGTACGAAATCTATCTTCGATAGCTGAAATTCCAGCAACTGTCTCGCCCCATCAGCGTCTGAATTTTGTTAAAGGTGTCGTCCGTTCGAAAGGTACTAAGGGACTACAACCCAACCCGCCTTTAGAGTAAGCTAAGTACCCAATATGTCACACACGTACACAGGGTAACTAAAACATTAGGCTCCACTAGAGTCCAACCACCACACTGATTTTAACATTCGAACGACGAGAACTGCCGCAGTATATTAAAGCTGGGTACCTTCGTGTCTCGGTAAGTCCCTACATCGAACTACCCAGATGCTGCTTCGATTGCAATCAATTTGGCATGTTGGCCGTGCCTGTCGGCACCCCCGCTCCTGCTTGAATTGTAGCTATGTCTACCATGGCCCCGAATGCACCGAAACACCTCGCTGTGCCAACTGCGGAGGTACCCACAGTGCTGCGTCAAAACTTGCTCTATATTTTCATATGAAAAGGAAGTGCTCGCTTTGCGCGACTCCCTACGTCTAGATATAGTAGGGGCCCGCCAGTGTGCTTGAGCACAAACCTCGCCACTCGGCCGGCTCTTCTCTGACGTTTTACATGACGCTGGACGAAACCGACCATCACGCGCGAGTTCCGACCAGCCTGAAGCACTTCAACCTACATCTACTCGTAGCATCAGAAATATTCAGAATATGCAGTCGAAGCATCGCTCTCACACCGAGATAACCATTGTAGCCCCTGCCCCCTCTCTCCAGCAGCTCTAGCTGGGAGAGACGCTCAGGGTGAGACACTTGAAGACATGAGACGCTATTTGAAAGAATCCTCAACATCGACCAAGGAAGGTTCATCCACCCGGCCCCGGGACCCAAAGCCCAGTGATAAGAGGAAGGATTCATCACCTGGGTCATCACCCACCAATAAGCGGGCAGCCTCTAGAGCTGACTCGGCCGAACCTAGAGAATCTTCAATGGACTCTTTCCCTATGGCTTAACATTCTATGCTCTTAAGTCCGGCCCACCCTTCACATAACTTAGGCCCTGCCCTGATCCAAACGACGGCAGATATACACCCAGTTCCACACACCTCGCTCAGATCGCCTGTCCGTTCCACTCATCCTTCTACCATTGATCCGATGAAAGCAGTTGATACTCAAACATCACAAATTGCGGCGGTTGGAGCAACCCCCTCAGACACCGAAAATACCCTCGACCCATGAATCCGGATCTACCGGCCGACAATCCCTTCTCGATCTTCCTTTTTCGCCAGTTTGTGAGCCCGAATTACAATCAAGGGCCACGGTCCGTTCTCCAAAACCCACGAAAAAAGCCCCAGTTACTGCTCCATCTAGGATCTCCTTCCCTGCAAAATCAGGCTCCTCAGAATCTGCTCTCCGTCTCCCAAGCTCTTTGGGACGAAGCTCAAATACAATATTGGCCACAAAAGAGAAAAAGATATCCACAGTGGTATCTAATCGTCACACATAATATATCTTCTATTTTACAATGGAATTGGCAAGGCATTCTTCCAAAGTGGGAAGAACTCAAAATTCTTTTGATGACTATCCACCCCGCAGTTATTTGTCTTCAGGAGAATAAACTGGGTATACGGCCCTTTCCGCCAGTACCCGGCTTTCTCACTTTCAACTTTATTGCTTCTGCTGGAAGCTCCTCTCATGAAAGGTGGGGGAAGCAATCATGGTATCTTCATCCCACCATGTTTCTACCCTCCAAGCTATTGCAGTGAGGGGTTTTCTTACTAAACTTTTAACCGTTTACTCTATTTACCTACCCCCTTGTTTATCATTGTCAAGACCCGACCTTTTGGAACTTATAGACCAGTTGCCCTCTCCATTCTTATTAGTAGGAGATTTTAACGCCCGTCACCCATACTGGGGTGACATCACTCGTAATGTCAAAAGCAGTGTTTTAGAGTCTCTTTTATTTTCTGACTTTCTTTGTGTTTTAAATAGTGGCGATTTTACCTCTTATCATGTCCAGACGGACTCTTTAGGCTGTGTTGACCTGTCTGTTTGTTTCCCGGAATGCTTCACGGAATTTCGATGGTCAATTCTTCACGATCTCCATGGGAGTGACCACTTCCCTATTGTCTTGTCGGCCCTTCAAGTTAGCCCTCATACAACCATGCTCCCTAAGTGGGACTTAAGTCATGCAGATGGGAAGGTTTCCAAGAGGTGTCCTTCACAAGTGCATCCTTGGGGACCTTCAATGGAGTGGACGCGGCAGTAGAATACTTTACATCGACTGTCTACAATGCAGCAACACAGACCATCCTACAGAGGCGACCCGCCACGGGCCGCTCAAGTGTGCCCTGGTGGACCTCGGCGTGTGCAATAGCTATCGAAAACTACAAGTTACTCCATGCCCGATTCCGAAAGAACCCAACTTTGTGCAAAAAGGTCGACCGAAACCGAGCTCGTGCGCTTCGCTAAAGAACCCTTCATCAGGCTGGCCGAAATTCATGGCGCCGTTACGTTTCATCAGTTTACTCTATGACACCTACCGTTAAGATCTAGAAGAGGATTAATAAGATCAGGGGCTGTTATGCTGATCATCATACCCCCAAACTCAACTTAAATGGGTCCTTGGAGAATGACAGCCTGGCGGTCAGCAATGCTTTTGCTGACCATTTCCACGCCGTCAGCAGTGTCAGCCGTTACGATAAGGCTTTTTAATCTTACAAATCAAAGGAAGAATCTCATTCTCTCAACTTCACAACAAAATCTAACCTTCCATATAACGCTCGATTTAGCATTCATGAGCTGCGTAGCGCTTTGTCCCATTACAAATCTACTTCCCGTGGCCTTGAGGAGATCCATTTCGATATAATTCGGCACCTACATCCACACTCTACTCTCTTCTTACTTGATTTGTACAACCTTATATGGGTCAAAGGTTTTTACCCGTCATCATGGCTCATTGAGATCATCCTTCCCTTTGTCAAACCAGGCAGGGACGGGTTGGACGCAGATCACTACCCCCTATAGCTCTCACCAGCTGTTTGAGTAAGTTGCTGGAAAAAATGGTGCTGGAGCGCCTAAACTGGTTCATAGAAACCAATCACCTTCTCTCTCCATTTCAATGTGGCTTCCGCAAAGGTCATAGTACCCTTGACCTACTAATACGTTTAGAGGGATGGGTCCAGAAAGCTTTCTCATTAAAGCACCGAGTCCTGGCAATATTTTTCGATATTGAGAAAGCCTACGGCACAACATGGAGATACGAGATCTTTAAGCATCTATACGTCTGGGGGATGAGAGTTTTCTTACCGTCACTTATTCAAAGGTTTTAGCATCTCGATCCTTCAAGGTACGTGTTGGAGACGCATACTCTGACCAGCAACCCCAAGAGGAGGGAGTTCCTCAGGGCAGTGTTTTAAGTGTCTTATGTTTTATCAACGCCATAAATGATATTATTTCGTCTCTCCCAGGGGGTGTATCGGCAACTCTATTTGTCGATGATTTAGCACTATACTGTTCCTCACTTCGCCTTCCATCAGCATCGCGTCAGGCTACAACTGGCGGTCGATGCTGTATCCAAAAGAGCACAACTTAAGGGATTCCACTTTTCCACGAACAAAACCAAAGCAATGAATTTCCACCGAGGCAGAGGGGTTCTTGTTCCGCCATCTATCTCTCTACAAGGCGAAGATATAGAGTTTGTCTCCGAGTTTCGGTTCTTTGGAGTAATTCTCGATCCAAAGTTATCCTGGTTACCACACCTACGCTGACTTCGAACAGGCTGTCTGCGGGCTCTAGACATTTTGAAAGTCCTCTCACACACTTCGTGGGGCAGCGACCGATAAACATTGTGGACATTATATACAGCCCTCGTCCAATCCAAATTGGATTACAGCTGTCAAATTTACTCATCGGCTTTCCCTTCAGCCCTTAAAATGCTGAACCCCATTCGAAACCTCGGGGTTTGCTTTTCTAGCGGAGCCTTCCGTGCTTCCCCTGTCAACAGCCCTTACTGCGAGAGTGGGGTACTCCCTTTTCCCTACAATAGACTTCAAATTTTCATGCGATACCTCTGCCGAGTACAGCAAGCCCCTGTATCAGAGGTCTACAGATGCCTGTATGCTGCCGAATCAACGGCGGGATATGATAAGTTGCCTTTAACCTTCGCATGGGAGATCATCTCTCTAACCTGGGTTCTCCAAGGGTCCTTACCCTTCCATCCTTACTGACCCCTAGTTGGCGTGCTCCTCTCCCCACAGTATGTACCAAAATGTGGAGCATGGAGAAGTCCTCGATGGACCCTCGCATCATTAAGAGCCTGTTCTTAGAGCATTCGATCTCACACAAACAATGCTGCTTACTATATACCAATGGCTATAAGTCGGACGGTGGCGTGGGCGCCGCAGGCATCTACCCAGGACGGAATTCTTAACTTTATCTTTGCCGCCAGCAGCATCCATTTTTACCGCTGAAATTTCAGCAATCCTTTTAGCCTTTAGACTCATCCAAATTTTACGTTTTAGTGATTTTGTCATTTTTTCTGACTCAAGGAGTGTTTTGCAGTCAATTAGATCTTTTATTGCATCTCAACTCTGTCACAAAAATTTGCAACTGGCTGATCCAAAATGCGTCCCGACATAGAATTATTTTTTTGCTGGGTCCCTGGGCATATGGGGGTCCTGGGCAACGAGAGGGCTAACGGCTGGTCCGCTCAACACATTCTGTGTTCCCTGTGAACTCCGCTCTGCCTTTCAGGGACTACTTTACTTCAATAAGAAAATATATTTTTCAAATGTAGGAGAATGAATGGGATGACTGTTCATCATCCAAACTATACAAAATTAAAAATTCTATTCACTCATGGCCCTCGATCCGTCATAGAATGCGATCGTTGGAGATGACCCTTTGCCGAGTTCGCATTGACCACACGAGACTTACACACGGCCATCTTGTTTCGGGTGATGTTCATAACAGGCCTTGCTGTCGTTTTTGCGGTGGGGACCAATCGGTTGCCCACCTTTTATTGGATTGTAGCCATTTTGCCATTCTCCGGTTTTCCTGTTTCCTGACCCTTTTAACTATTCTTCAACACACCTGTCTTCGATTCATATTGGCAGAGAAAACTTTTAACTCGTCGTTTTTAAAATTTTTGTCACAAAGTGGTCTCCTCCACCTTTTATAGATGATTTGCTTCGTTTAATCCTAGCTGCCAGATAGAATCCACTTGGATTGGGCAGCAACTCACTGGTTCCTTACCTTAAACCTAAATCATCGACAAACAGAGTTGCCGATACAACTCTCTGGGAGAGACGAAATAATATCATTGATGTCGTTGATAAAACATAAGACATTTAAAACACTGCCCTGAGGAACTCCCTCCTCTTGGGGTTGCTGGTCAGAGTATGCGTCTCCAACACGTACCTTGAAGGATCGAGATGCTAAAACCTTTGAATAAGTGACGGTAAGAAAACTCTCATCCCCCAGACGTATAGATGCTTAAAGATCTCGTATCTCCATGTTGTGCCGTAGGCTTTCTCAATATCGAAAAATATTGCCAGGACTCGGTGCTTTAATGAGAAAGCTTTCTGGACCCATCCCTCTAAACGTATTAGTAGGTCAAGGGTACTATGACCTTTGCGGAAGCCACATTGAAATGGAGAGAGAAGGTGATTGGTTTCTATGAACCAGTTTAGGCGCTCCAGCACCATTTTTTCCAGCAACTTACTCAAACAGCTGGTGAGAGCTATAGGGGGTAGTGATCTGCGTCCAACCCGTCCCTGCCTGGTTTTACAAAGGGAAGGATAATCTCAATGCGCCAGGATGACGGGCAAAAACCTTTAGCCAATATAAGGTTGTACAAATCAAGTAAGAAGTGAGTAGAGTGTGGATGTAGGTGCCGAATCATATCGAAATGGATCTCCTCAAGGCCAGGGGAAGTTAATTTCTAATGGAAAGTCTTCCATAGACCCTCGCATCATTAAGAGCCTTTTCTTAGTGCATTCGAACTCACACAAGCAATGCTGCCCATTATACACGGATAGCTCTAAGTCGGACGGTGGCGTGGGCGCTGCAGCCATCTACACAGGAGGAGAATTCCCAACTCTATCTTTGCCGCCAGCAGCATCCATTTTACTGCTGAACTTTCAGCAATCCTTTTAGCCTTTAGACTCATCCAAAATTTACCTTTTAGTGATTTTGTCATTTCTTTCCGACTCAAGGAGTGTCTTATAGGCAATTTGATCTTTATTGCGTCCCATTCCTTAGTCACAGAAATTTGCAACTGGCTGATCCAAAATGAGTCCAGATATAGAATTATTTTTTGCTGGGTCCCTGGTCATGTGGGGGTTCTGGGCAACGAGAGGGCTGATCGGCTGGCCAGCTCAGTACATTCAGTGTCGCCTGAGAACTCGCATATGCCTTTTAAAGACTACGAGGGGCGATCAATAAGTTTTGCAATTTGGACATAAGGAAACGAGATATGAGGAAAAGTGTTTTATTATTTTTCAATATAACTACCCTCGACTACAATGCACTTGCGCCACTTGTCCCTGAGGCTTCGAATTTCCGACAACCATAATTCTCCCGACTGTTATTCAATCGACTCCTGGACGGCGAGCTGGACATCTTCATCGTCCCCAAACCGGCGTCCACATAGTTAGCCTTGAGCTAGCCTAATAAAAAGTAGTCGCTAGGGACTAGATCTGGACTGTAGGGGGTGATGTTTGAGCTCCTGGAATCCGCACTCGCGCAGGGCAGCTTGTGCAACTCTGGCCTTGTGGACTTTTACGACGTTGAAGTCGATCATGGGGCGTGCGGTTTCTAGGGACCCAATGGGCAGAGACCTTGGTCATAGCCAAATTGTCGTGGATGATGTTGATAACACTTCCATGTGATATTCCAAGTTCTCGCTCAATTTCCTCGACCTTCACCCGTCGATTTTCGAGGATCATCCTCTTCCCTCGGGGCACATTGTCCTCGTTGGTAACGTCTGACGGGCGTCCTGGACGGAGGTCATCTTCATGGGACTCATGACCATGGCGGAACTCTCTATTTTAGCAAGCAATGGTTGCATAGGAAGGGGCGGTGTTGGTGTAAACTGCAACCATGCGTTCATGGATCTCTTTTGCATTCTTTCCTTCCTTGTTCAAAAATTTGATCACTGCACAGTGCTCAACCTTCTCCATTGTTCAAAAATTTGTGACTGACGGTCTGCGATCAGCTACTGCTTCTTAAATAGACGAGGCAGGAGCGTGCGACTGCAGGTCCTGACTTGTCACAACTTGTCCTAACACCTCCACAAAGAACCATCCCCCTTCCTCTGTTTTGCCCTACCGATTCGCAAAACTTATTGACCGCCCCTCGTACTTTCCTTCAATAAGAAAATATATTTTTTAACGGTGGCAGAATGAATGGGATGACTGTTCATCATCTAAACTATACAAAATTAAAAATTCTATTCACTCTTGGCCCTTGAGCCCTCATAGAATGCGGTCGTTAGGGGTGGCACTTTGGCGAGTTCGCATTGGCCACACGAGACTTACTCACGGCCATCTTGTTTCGGGTGATGCTCATATCGGCCCTTGCTGTTGTTTTTGCGGTGGGAACCAATCGGTTGACCACCTTTTATTGGATTTTAGCCATTTCGCTATTCTCCGGTTGCCCTATTTCCAGACCCTTTTAATTATCCCTCAACACACTCGTCTTCGATACATATTGGCGGATGAATCTTTTAACCTGTTGTTTCTTAAATTTTTCTAACAAAGTGGTCTCTTCTACCTTTTATAGATGATTTGCCTCTTTTTATCCTAGCTGCCATAAAAAATCCACTTGGATTGGGCAGCAACCCACTGGTTCCTTACCTTAAACCCACACTGCTCTCGCTAAGATACATCAACCACGGGCACACATACGGTGGGACTCAAACTCCTCATTCAAATCACACACGTCCAATTTAGAAAGCGGAGACCCGGAACTAAAATTCAGCTCCAGAAAAGGAGGATAATTGAAATCAGGATCTATCTCTTCCTTGAAGGGACCTAACAAACGCGGAAAAGAGGACTTATTGGCAGGCGTAGTACGAGAACCAGAAGTCAGAGAGAATTTTGTTTACTCTTACCCATATAAAGTAGAGTATAAAAGAGGGTGCGAACTCGGGCAGCGCAGTCACTGTCTAACATTAAGACACCTACTCGAAGCGCCCGCCCAACCAAGGGGAGGAAGCCCGTCGACACTTGACCCAACCATCGCTTTAAAAATCGCCGCCCAGCCTTGGAAATTCACCGGTTGGTAAGGCAAACACCCCCAATAACGCCACGGCGGCTCAAGCACCCACCAGATAACGCAGGCAGGACCAGCTAAAGGGTCCCCCCCCCCCCTCTGACGGACAGTTATGATACACTGAGATCAACAAACAAACGTAGACGGGAGGACGATGCAGGGTGAAAGAGAATTGGTACAGAAGACGAAGGTCAGGGGTTAGCAGAAGGAGAAAAGGGATGCAAAGCTGGGGCCGGATGGGGCGCTGAGTCCCGTCAGCACGGCGGCCAGGAGAGCAAATCGCCGTGCCCCTTAGGGAATGTGACCATGTTCGTCGATGACTTGACACTATACTGTTCCTCGCCTTACATCGACGACGCGTCGTCTGCAGCTGGAAGTCGATGCGGTTTCGAAACGTGCACAACTTATGGGGGTTTCCTTTTTCCAACAACAAAAACGAAGTCAATGTATTTCCGGAGGGGTAGACACGCTCTTGTTCTACCACATATTTCGATACAAGGTGTAGAGATGGAGTAGATCCTTGAGTTTCGGTTCCTGGGTGTACCTCTTGATCGCAAGGTATACTGGTTAGTACACCTACGTAGTCTTCGATTTCAGATATTTTAAAAGACCTCTTCTACCCGTCGTCGGGCAGTACCCTTGCTCAATCTAGATTTGGCTATGGGTGCCAAATTTACTCTTCAGTCTCGATCCTTACAATGCTAAACCCGATTCTAACCTCAGAGTTAGTCTTTCCAGGGGAGTCTGCTTC
This sequence comes from Ceratothoa steindachneri, assembly GCA_963969495.1. Classification (NCBI taxonomy): domain Eukaryota; kingdom Metazoa; phylum Arthropoda; class Malacostraca; order Isopoda; family Cymothoidae; genus Ceratothoa; species Ceratothoa steindachneri. Next base: position 23,498,618 of record OZ018334.1, read on the forward strand.
AACACCCCCGTTAAGTCATCATCGACTCGAGATCTGTATGCGATACGTCTGTCGTGTACGGCAAAGGTTCGGATGCATTTATGCTTCTGACTCAAGTGCGGCATTCGATGTTGCCGTCTTTACCCCCATCCCCCTGAATCTTCGGATAGATCATTGCTCCAACTTGGGTGCTCTTACGTTGTAGTCGATACGTAGTTGGAGTACTCAACCTTTCAGTTTGCACCAGCATGTGGAGCTTGGTCAAGTTCTAGTTGCACACTTGCTCGAGCGCGCGACCTAACGCACACAACATTGCCCCGAATACACAGACGAGTCCAAGTCATACCGAACCGCGGGTGCAGCAGGCAAGTTTAATAGTTTTGAACATGTCTTTGCCGGCGGCATCTTTCAATTTTTCCCTGCTGATCTTTCGGCTATTATTTTAGCCTGCTCCAAATTTTGCCCTCCTAATCTTGATTCACTCTTTTAGCGCTTCCAATCCCTTAGTTCCAAAATTTTCCAACTGTCTGGTCTATAATGCGTCACGTTATCAGGTTCCCGGGCAACGAGAGGACTGATCAGCTGGCACGTTCAACCTATCCTGGGGCCCTGGATATCTATGCATCGCCTTTTAGAGATATTTCCCTTTATAAGGGACCGGTTTTTTTTGTGACAGGAAAAATGAGATGGATGTTCACCGTTAAATTACACGTTATCAAAGTCTTCGAGCCTTCAGACTACGGTCCCTTGTGGCAAACCCTCTGACGCGTTCGCAACGAAAATAAGAGACTACCCAAGGAAATATTATTCCGGCTGGTGGCCGAATCATTCATTGCTGCCGTTTTTGTGGTGGGGATCAATCGGTCACCATCTTATATTGCAATGTCCTCAATTTTTACAATTCTACGGTCGTCCGGTTTCCCGACCCTTTCAAGTATACTCTCTTTCGTTTTCATTTAGCAGGATATTTTTAAACCTTAATTTTTCATCAGAGGGGTCTTCCTTTTTTATATAATTCCTCTCTTTTTGTTTGTGCTGTTATTTAGAATCCACTTTGATTGGGCAACTCGCGAATTGTTTATTCCTTAATCATCTGTTAGACATCCACAAGTGTTGGTGTTAAGTCCTTGAAAATTCTGTCTCCCACTACCCTATATACACCGTCTCGGATACAGGAATAGGTGCAGCTTATTGTGGCGAATCCTTAGGGACTTCTCTCCCTACCTCGCATCAAATCTACATTGACTACCCAAATTTGGGCTTTTTTGTTTTTGCCCTTCGCCTAATCTTTATCCTCCATTTAACGAGTTTATAATTTCTAGACCCTAGAAGCCTTTTATATTCGCTTCGCCAGTTGTGGGGTCCACATCACATCTATATTCCTGGAAACTAACAGGGTACTCGGTTGGCCTCGATATCCTAGTCGCTTCGGAACTTGCATATAGCGACCACATGCCTGTTGTAGGGGATATGTGGCAGAGAATAGGAAGAGTGTATCGATTATAAACAAACTATGGGATTTTTTTTTTTAAAGAGCTGATCTGGCGACTGCCTACTTAGGCATTAGTCGCCGTATTCAACATTGCCTAAAATTAGGCATATTTAAAGGAGGAAGCTAAAAAAAAAACCCCATCAATAAAACAAAAAAAAGGTAATAAGCAGGAAGCAAGCTACGAAGTCGGGAAAAAGTCCGCCTCCCCCCCGGCGCAGGAACATGCGACCTACTAAAATAAGAAAAAAGAACCCCAAACTATTTAAATAGAAGGAAGAAGGCCGGCCTCCTCCAAAAGGTCGAAAGGTCGAAAGGTTCTCAGGCCGGTGTCCACGAACCCGCCCCGAGTACAAGGGACAGGTAACGTGCGCGGAGATCGCCCAGACTGGGACATTCAACAAGAATGTGCCGAACAATCCAAGAAAAGGTTATGGTTATCATGAGTATCCAAAATTCTCAATCAGTGATCTGCTACTATGTTTTTTCTTACTATAATATAATTATTAACACTAGGCGGATCAGACTTTTTAACTACCTCTAAGGACCGAGGCGTGTCAATTGACACAACAGATTATTTTTAATTTTAAAGGAGAAAAAAAGAAAGCTGTGGAAAAACATTTATTTAAGGAACAAAAGAAAAATATTTTCTTGATAAACTCATTAATTGTTTGCATTAAAAAAAGAAAAGTTGTCTTTATTTATCTCCAATGAGATTTAAAATCTATGAACAACATTCCTCACAAAATCTTATCGCACACTTGACACAATATTTTTTTGCAGACTCCACACATTTCTGTGGTTCTGTTTCGACACTTAGCACTGGCACATGGACGTCTAAATTTAATTGTAGGAGTACTAGTGTCAACAACTGGCAATTTCCTAGAATTTGAGTGACTATGTAGAAAATGACCACAAATCTCCTCAGTAAAATTTCGAACATATGCCCTCCTGTTAATGTCATTTACAACCACTTTTCTCTATTACCCAACTATTTATAAGAGCCAGATCCAAAATATTATACCTAAACATGCATGGGCCATCGCCTCCTGCCGGCTCTGACCGAATAATGCCTTGCCATTTGGTCAATCACATCGACTCCTACCTTATTTTTGTTATAAAAAAATATGGTTTCAGGCTTCTTTGGGGGGTTATTTTGACAAGGAACTTCTACATCTTGATGTAATGTGCTCAAAATAACCACAGACTTTGATCTTTTGCACTGGTGTGATTTTAGTGTGACCATAGGCTTCTCTATAGATTTCAAAACCAGAGTTTCATGGATTGGTTTTACCTTTCTTATCACTTCTGGTAATTCTCTTCTGTTCTGTTGAATTGTTCCAACAAATCTGCAATTTTGTTTTGCCAGCTGTAAATAAAGGCCTAAAGAAGTAAAATAATTATCACAATTGACATTGTAGCCTTTTTTAATAGAGGAGGCATCAGTTTTAGGACTACACTTTTAGGCACACTAACATCGTTACTTCTTCGCACATATAAAATTCCCTTGAACAAATACTTGTTTTCAACACCGACGGCCATCCAGGATTTCAAGCCAAATTTGTCTGGTTTATTTGGTATATACTGTATGAATTTGCAACGTGCTTTCCATGGCAGTAATTGTTCATCAACTGTAATATGTGCTGCAGGAATAGATGCTTTCTGGCAGTTTTGAATGGATGGATCCATATTTCTAATGCTAGAGTCCATACAAAAGAGGGCAACAAAAATAATACCTTCTCTGAAGCACCTTGAATATGAAGATAGACTGATGGTCCAAAATATGTTCACATTTGAGAGAAGATGTGTGAGGGAAGATATGATTGAGCTTTTAAAAATCTGCTCTGGGATGGATAAGTCGGATTTTAGCAAGTTATTTGAGTTAGGAGGTAGTAATAGGAGTAGGGGTAACCACTTAAAAATAGAGTGGTAGATTACTGGAATAGTTTGCCATCTAAGACGGTAGACTGTATAAACTTGAATGTTTTGAAACGCAGATTAGATAATTATTTGGGGAGGGAGGGTTAATTTTGGTGGGTATTCTGGACCCATTCCTGTGGATGTAGTTTTTTATTATTGTATATTACGATTGATTTGGATTTTGACGAGTCTTGATGATGATGCCCTTTGTTTTTGACACATTCTTGTGTATGGTTTGAATTGTATATTGTAGATGCATAATCAGACACAATCCTATGGATGCATTTTGTGGGTGGGTTTCGACAGATGCGGATGACCTTTGATAGGCACTTGTGGCTTTTGTCATCCGTGAAATTATGTTATGTTATATGTTTAAAAATCTGGGAGACAACGCAGTCTTCGCAGTAGGGCGCCGGCGAGCGCTCCAGCAAATCGCGGTGCGTCCCGCGAGTGTGTCAAATTTGGAGACGACAGAAAGAAACCTGAAACATTAGAGGCATTGGGGGGTAGGTCCATGAGAACAGTCGCGGCGCAATATTACGCAGCTTTACGTTCCCCTCGACCGTCTCCCATCTTCTTTGCCAAGCAGTCCGAAGAGCTGCCCGTATTCCTGCCATGTAGTCGGTGTGAGGAAGAGCGAAACGCTGGTCAGGTCTCAGAATCCTCGAGGACTCTTGGGCGCGCTCATTCCCCGCAATTCCTACATGTCCAGGAACCCAGCAGAAGATAATCTCGACATCCGTTCGGCTTGCCAAAATCGTGGCGTCACGGAAATCGCGAACCAGGGAATGAGAAGATTCCAATGCCCCGAGAGCACTCCGGCCTCCGAACCGGGCACGTCGCGTAATCTCACGTACCGAGTGGTGTATTGCAACCATCTCGCCAGTGAAGACAGACGCAACGCCCCGCTGAATTCAAACAGAGGGGATACGGCGTGGAAGCCGACCCCCTCTTGGGACTTGGAGCCATCCGTATACACTGGCACGGTACCAGCGTGACACGATGTGTGCTCTAAAAAGGTCGAACGCAATACTCCCGGCGCCGTACAAGCTTTGGGAGCAGAGGCGTGGCGATAAATAGCCAAATGTGGGACCCTGCAGATTGGAGTTCTGTGTAGAACCAGGGGCGCCACCGGTCTGAGAGCTTGGTACTTGGAGCCATCCGTATACACTGGCATGGTTCCAGCGTGACAAGAGGTGTGCTCCAAAAAGGTCGAACGCAATACTCTCGGCGCTGTAAAAGCTTTGGGACCAGAGGCGTGGCGATAAATAGCCAAATGTGGGACCCTGCAGATTGGAGTTCTGGGTAGAACCAGGGGCGCCACCGGTCTGAGAGCTTGGTACTTGGAGCCATCCGTATACACTGGCACGGTTCCAGCGTGACACGAGGTATGCTCCGAAAAGGTCGAACGCAATACTCTCGGCGCTGTAAAAGCTTTGGGACCAGAGGCGTGGCGACAAATAGCCAAATGTGATACCCTCCAGGGTGGCGTTGTCTGTAGAACTAGGGGCGTCACCGGCCCGAGAGCTATATCTAGCTCTCGAAGGAGTTTCCTTAGCCTAAACCCAAAGGGCTTAGGGTATGACTTGCGTCTCTCGGCGCCATAGGCACCGTCGAGATCAGCTGCGGATGCTTTAAGAGCCGTTGACGACAAAGAAAGACGCTGTGCCCGTGCGTACAGGCGAGTAATGCACTGTGCACGGCGCATATATAATGACATCTCTCAAGTATAGACAAGCAGGCTCTCAATAGGGGGACTGCGGAAGGCCTCGATCGCCAAGCGAAGGCTGGTGTGGTAGATCGAGTCTACCTTCCTCAATAAACGCTCGGCTCCGGATGAATAAAACTCACATCCGTAGTCGAGCTTCGAAAGAACAAGCGATTGATAAAAAAGTAGGGCTGTAGCCCTAAAAACGCCGAACGTCACGGAACGGAGCATATCCATGGCGTGGGTACAAGAGACCTTAAGTAGCAAATATGAGCCTCCCAGGTAAGGCGTCGGTCAAATAGAAGACCAAGGAAACGGTGCCATTCAACCACTGTCAGGCGTACCCCATTCAGAGATAAGTCTGGGTCAGGGTGGATGGCAGCAGAAGTGCACCACCTTAGTCTTGGCCAAAGAAAACCGAAACCTGTACGATTCGGCATAGCGACAGAAGCGGTTCAATGCCTGTTGGAGTCGACGCTGCAGAGTTGGCATCTGGGCCGCGGCAAAAGATATCGAAAGGTCGTCCACGTAGAGCCTAGCGAGAACATTTTCCGGCAGCACCGAGGTGATGCCGTTGATGCTCAGGTCAAAGAGTGTGACACTGAGGACACTTCCGAGCGAGACACCCTTTTCCTGCTCCATTTGGCCGGAGAGGGCTCCCCCCAACCGTAAGCAGAATCGACGATCTCGCAAAAATTCAGATATAAACATTGGGAGGCGTCCCCTCGCCCCCATCGTGTGGAGAGTCTACATGATACAGTATCGCCATGCGGTATCATATGCCTTCCCCAGATCTAAAAATACTGTGGCCTCTCAGAAGGCATTTTCCAATAGGAGCAGAGCATCCGACGTGAAGTGGAACTTGCGGAAGCCGCACTGTGGAGAAGACAGATGGCCTCCGCTGTCCAGGAAAAAGGCTAGTCTAACATTTACCAATTTCTCCATCAACTTGCACACGCAAGAGGTTAGAGAGATTGGGCGGAAATCGGCCAGAGTAGAGTGATCTCTTCCCGGCTTGCGAAAGGCGAGCACAGTAACGATTCGCCAGGAATCTGGGAGAAGACCCTCCACCCAGATCCTGTTGACCAAATCTAACAGAAAGGCCATGCCTCGCTCACCCAGGTGTCAAAGCATGGCGTACGGGACATCATCCGGACCATGGGCGGTGTCCGCGCACAAAGCGAGAGCGGAGCGGACTCACTCACAGTAAACCTGTCGGTGAAGGGTTCTCCGCGTCTGGAGGTAAAGTCCAGCCGGCGGGCTTCGCGACATAACGACGTGCATTGAATGCTGGCGGCACGCAGCATCTCGGCTAGAGAATGCGGAAAAAGCGGTCGCGAAGGATTCCTCCATGGACGCGGGGTTCCAGATTGCGGTCCCATTCTCCTGGAGAACGGGAGGGGGGTCCTGCGAGAACTTGCCCCGAATCCTTTTGACTCGCTTCCACACCTCTGCTAAGGGAGTCTTCCCGCTAAGTGAAGACACGTATGCCCGCCAAGAAGAGCGGCTGGCGTGCTTCCAAATATACCGGAACCTAGCCCGACGAAATTCAGCGACAGTGAAATCGTTCGGGCGGCGCTTATAGCGCATGTCGGTTTCTGTTTGAGGGCCGTTTCACACTCGTCCGACCACCATGGGATGGGTCGGCGTGCAAAACGGCCAGACGTCTTAGGAATAGTAGTCAGGCCTACGGCGATAAGGTTGCCGGAGAAGAACTCAACGGCATCATCTACCGACTTAAACTCCTCAACTGAGATAGAGAATTCAGTCATTTCCTGAAATGCAGGCCACCGCGCACGCGCCAAGTACCACCAAGGTCGGCTCTCAAGCGGCAGTTGCCCTGAAAATGATATTTGAATGGGAAAGTGATCACTACCATGAAGGTCATCGACCCCCCTCTCCCCCAATAAAAATCAGGCTATGCATCCGAAGAACACAAAGATAGATCAAGGCAAGAAAATGAAGCGGTTCTCGGACATTGATGCATAAACTTATCCACGTTTAGGACGCTTATCTCAAGCTCTTCGATGAGATCGTCAAGAACTTGTCCCCTGGGATTTATTGAGTAATCTCCTATAGCGAGGATGCCTGCCGTTCAGATCTCCAAGCAAAAGAAAGGGGCCTCAGCAACCGTGCCACGACGCGGCGGAAGTCCCCCGCGTCGAAGTCAGCTGACGGTGAAATGCACGCAGAAATAATAGTATACCTCCTATCCAGGTGCAGCTGTACAGCCACTGCCTAAAAGGAGGTATCTACAGAGAAAGGAAGAACGGAGACATCATGCCAGGTGTAAACTGCGCATCCCGCGGTGGTGGGTTCGCAAGACCCTTATACCCCGGGAGGGAGGGCAGGGGACACTCGCCTAGCATGGTCTCCTGCAAAATGATAGCTAACGGGGAACGGGACGAGACGAACCTCCGCAGCTCCTTCCAGTTGGCCCGGAGTCCACGGCAATTCCATTGAAGGAATATGCCCTCCAGGCCTAGCTCGGAGGAGGCGCGTAGGCCCTCCTGGAACAGAAGACCCTCACGGGAATAGCCGTACGCTTCACGGAGGCAGAACCCCGGGCGCTGTCACCTTCAAGGACTTATTGGGGGAGGTTGGGCTCGCCATGCGAGTCATTTCTTCCCTCCACCTCGAAACCTTAGACGGGCGTTTCGGCTTCGGAGGCGGAGGACCCTCTTTTCGAGGAACCGCGAAAGATGGCCTGGTGACCAACTTCAGGGGTGTTGCCCCCTGTGAGTCTAACGACTCGGTGGAGGCGCGTTGCCGTTTCGCCTTACGGGAAACGGTCACGCTGGGGGAAGAGCAGGGAGCCCTGGATGTAACCGGGGCTGGGTATGAACCGTGCTCCTTGGCCTAGATGGGCCAGGAGCAGAGAGTGCCTTTCGAACTGAGGCATATGACGTCCCAGGCAAAGCCGGGCGCGCCACGACCAAGTCCTTAGCCTCACGGAATGAGATTCGATCCTGGGCCTGAACGGCCAGGATTCTTTCTCAACGAGATATGCACCACATTGCTTCGAAGGAGCGGGGTGCGGCTCTCCGCAATTGACACACTTGGTCACACATGATTTAGACTTATCGTGTGTGGCCTTAAAGCAATTTACACAGACTTCGTGTGACCAGCATGCACCTACTTAGGGAACTTGTCACAGTCACACATGACGAAGAGTGTATGGGTAGGTCTCAAGGCCCTGACCTGTTTTCTCATCACACGTTCGATCTTGACCGCCCCATGGTCGGCCAGCTCTAAGGTGATGTCCTCAATGGAGTAGTCAACGAGTTCCTTTTCACAAAGTTCATGGTAGAGTGCGGCCTCACACTCACCGGGGTGCCATGAAGTGTCCGAAGAGCACTTATCTTGGCTGCCTCGGCGGGATTCGCCAGAAGGCTCCCTTCCGAGAAACGGGTCACTTTCGGCTCTCTACCAATTGCACTAGCTAATCCTTTGCTCTGATGGATCATGTGGCTTTTGGCCAACATGGTGCCATCAGTGGATCGAATAACGAGGAAGCGTTTGAAGCCAGCGGGCTTGAAAACGACAGGTAACCTCTGAATGAGGGGGCCCCGATGTCATGGAGATTCCGCTCTGTGCACTTTTCGTCTTTTGTCATAATCAGGAACTCCGCACCTGGGGGGGCAGAGGGGCCGGATGTGCCGATCTTGGCTTGGTCACGTACCAAAGTGGCAGCAGACCCATCCATCCTCGCAGCACCCGTGGATGGAGAGGAGCCCTGAGTCTTTTTCTTTTTAGGAGAGGAGGGCGGGGAATGAACCCGCTTCTCACCTCCACCGGCAGAAGCCCCTAGGCCAGATTGACCATCCTCAGCCAGGTCCTTCTCCGAATTGGAAAAGGTCCTGGTGGTCACAGGGGCACCGGTTAGAGGAGCTCTCTCCCCTTTTTGTACTGCAGGCCCCAGCCGTTTGCGGAGGACCTTGCATAGGGGCGGATTCGGGTTCGGTGCTTGGCGCCGAGCCCGGATTTTTCCCGTTGGAATGTCCTAGCGTCTGAGGCTGGGTTTCCTCAAAGACCATGTCTATCACAGGAGGGGCCTCCAGTTGGCTATCCCCTCCCAGGATATCGCAGCTCCCCTTGGCAGCGTTACCAGTCTTGTTTGGAGAGTTACAGGCCTTGACCCCGGCAAGGTTTAACATTCTTGCCAGCAGGTCTTTTGAGGGAAGCGACCGAAGGGGCCTGGCTTCCCTCTCTCCCCTAAGGGGGTTTGCCCTACCGAGCCGTTTCGATGTGGAGCGGCTGGCTAAGAGCTGCCTGCTGGCTTTCTTGGCAGTTCCCTTGGAAAGAATAGAGGAGACTGCCGCTGGAAAGAGGGAGGTGCCCGAAAGCACCTCCAGAGAAGGGGGTGAAGGGGAGGCCCCTACACCCGTAGGCGTAGGAGAGGAATGAGCCTCCTCTCGGGTTAGAGAGATATGGAGGATCCCTTGCGCAAGCACATGAGGGGGGGACCTCCATGTTTTCGGTGGAGCTGCCCGAGGGTGGCTCTGTCGTTGATTTAGGGGAAGGTAAAGGGGTTTGTTTTTTTGAAAATTCATCTATGGGCATAGTGACCCTATTTATGCCACGGGAGGCAATAGCTCATCACCTCTCGCAGTTGCCCGCACTGCAAGAGGTGCTTACAGGCCTGGCAGAGCCAGGCGCTGCTATTTGGGACCATTCCTCCCGCCTGGTGCCCTGGCAGTCCATCGGCATGGCGGCTCCACCTTGAACACGGCGTAAAATTGATAGAATGTGAAGAAGAGAGGAAAAGGGATGTGAGGAAGTTATGGGTGGGGATGAAGCAGATTGTTAAGAACCAGCCACCCCAGACCGGAGCTCAGGGGTTAGGGAACATTGCCCCCTCCCCTCAGCCACGATCCGGGACGGTTAGCTGAGAAGAAGGTCAGCATCTACCATGTGAAATTAGAAGCTGAACAGAGAAAGTTGTGGGAGAGGTTGTATGAAAAGCGACGAGGTCGGAGAGAAACACGGGCTATCTGAAGGAAGGAAGAGGCTAAGATGGGACCGGACGGGGCGCTGGATCCCGTTAGCACGGCGGCCAGGATGGAAAATCACCGCGCCCCTTACGGGGTGAAATTGAAGAGGCGTTTGGGTAGTTCGATGTAGGGATTTTTTTCTATTTTTTTTATTAGAGCTCATCTGGCGACTGCCTACATGGGCATTAGTCGCCGTATTAAAACTGGCCTAGTTCTAGGCTACTTTAAAATGAAATTCAACGTAAAAAAAAACCCACCCTAAATGGGGGAGAGGAAAAAAACAAAAGTAAAAAACAAAACAAAACAAAAAACAAACCCTGCTTAAATAATAGGGAGAAGGCCGGCCTCCCACAAAAAGTCAATAAGTCCACCAGTCGATGTGCACGCACTCATCCCGAGTACAAGGGACAGGCGGGAGCGACCCCGCCCATCCCGGTACCGGGACAGGTGTCGTGCGCGAAGATCACCCAGACTGGGACATTCGACAAGGGTGTCCCCGTGGGACACCCTCTTCCTGCTCCTTTGGGCCGGAGAAGGCTCCCTCCACCCGTACGCGGAATTGACGATCTCGCAAAAATTCAGATATAAACATTGGGAGGCGTCCCCTCGCCCCCATAGTGTGGAGAGTTTCCATGATACCGTATCACCATGCGGTATCATATGCCTTTTCCAGATCAAAAAACAGCGTGGTTTAGTGCTGTCTACGAAGGAAAGCCTCGCTGACGGCATTTTCCAGTCGGAGCAGAGCATCCGAAGTGGAGTGGAACTTACGGAAGCCGCACTGTGCAGAAGACAGATGGCCTCCGCTGTCCAGGAAAAAGGCTAATCTAACATTTACCAATTTTTCCATCAACTTGCATACGCAAGAGGTTAACGAGATTGGGCGGAAACCGGTCGGAGTAGAGAGATTCACCAGGAGTCTGGGAGAAGACCTTCCACCCAGATCCTGTTGAATAAATCTAACATAAAGGCCATGCCTCGCTCACCCAGGTGTCGAAGCATGGCGTACGGGACATCGTCTGGACCATGGGCGGTATCCGCGCACGAAGCGAGAGCGGAACGCAACTCACTCACAGAAAACTTGTCGTTGAAGGGTTCTCCGCCTCTGGAGGTAAAGTCCAGGCGGCGGCCTTCCGCGACATCACGACGTGCATTGAATGCCGGCAGAGCAGCATCACAGCTAGAGAATGCGGAAAAAGCGGTCGCGAAGGATTCCACCACGGACGCGGGGTCCGAGATTGAGGTCCCATTCTCTTGGAGAACGGGAGGGGGGTCCTGCGAGAACTTGCCCCGAATCCTTTTGACTCGCTTCCACACCTCAGCTAAAGGGGTCTTTCCCGTTAAGTGAAGACACGTATGCCCGCCAAGAAGAGCGGCGGGCGTGCTTCGAAATATACCAGTCTGGCTTCCCTCTCACCCCTAAGGGGGTTTGCCCTACCGAGCCGCTTGCACGTCGGGCGGTCGGCAATGGGCTGGCTTTCTTGGCAGTCCCTTAGAAAGCAAAGGAGGGACTGCCGCTGGAGATAGGGAGGTGCCCGAAAGCACCTCCAGAGAAGGGGGTGAGGGGGAGTCCCCTACACCCGTAGGCGAGGAGTAAGCCTCCTCTCCGGTTAAAGAAGTATGGAGGGTCCCCTGTGCAACCACAGGGGGGGGGGGGGAGACCTCCATCTTTTCTGTGGAGCTGCATGAGGGCGGCTCCGTCTTTTTAGGGGGAATTAAGGGGAGATGTTTATTTTTTGCATCATTGGGCATGGTGACCCTCTTTGTTTTACGGGACGCAATCGCTCACCACCTCTTGCAGTAGCCCGCACTGCAAGATGTGCTTACAGGCTCGGCAGAGCCAGGTGCCGCCATTCGGGACCACCCCTCCCGCCTGGTGGCCTGGCAGTCCATCGGCATGGCGGCTCCACCTTGGACACGGCGTAAAATTGATAAGATGTGAAGAGGAGAGGAAAAGTGATGTGAGGAAGGTATGGGTGGGGATGAAGCAGGTTGTTAAAAAACCTCCATCCCGAACAGGAGCTCAGGGGTTAGGGAACAATGTCTCCTTCCCCCTCAGCCCCGATCCGGGGTGGTTGGCTTGAGAAGAATGTCAGCATCTACCCTGTGAAATTAGAGGCTGACCAGAGAAAGTTGTGGAAGAGGTTGTATGAAAAGCGACGTAGGGAAGAAATCGGGCTATCTGAAGGAACGAAGAGAGGCTAAGCTGGGGCCATGCGGAGCGCTGGATCCCGTCAGCACGGCGGCCAGGATGACAAATCGATGTAGGGACTTAGCGCGACACGAAGGTACCCAGCTTTAATATAGTGCGGCAGTTCTTGTCGTTCAAATGTTAAAATCAGTGTGGCGGTTGGGACTTTAGTGGAGCCTAATGTTTTAGTTACCCTGTGTACGTGTGTGACACGTTGGGTACTGAGCTTACTCTGAAGGCGGGTGGGGTCGTAATACTTTAGTTCGTTTGAAAGGATGACACCGTTAACAAAATTTCGACGCGGATGGGGCGAGTTATTGGAATTTCAGAAATCGAAGATAGATTTCGCACACGGGTGTTGAGAGTGGGATGATACCTTGACTACATCACTTCCTCTTGACCACATCCTTCGGGGTTCACCACAACGGGACTCAAATGACTCATTGACGTCAAACACATCGACTTTTGCAAGTGGGATGTCGGATGATGAATTCATGATGAGAAAGCGAGGATAATCAAGATCTGGGTCCACTTCGTTGGAATAGGGGTCCAACAAGCTAGGGAAGGCTGAAAGGGAAGCTAAGGAACGTTTGGCACGAGAACCCTTATGAGAAGGGGAGGTTTTTGGTTTATTGCTAGCCATTGCAAAAAGAAAAAAACTTCGCATTCTCCCTCGGTGCTCCCCACCATGGAGGCCTACAAGGCCCCGGCACTACTGCAACTATACAATCAGTTACGTCCGGTATGTCCTCTTGGAGAATGGATACGGATCCACCACCCAATCTTTATTTTCCTAAGAGGCTGCCCGAGTTCTCCTACGCACGGAGAAAAGGGGCCAACCATGGGTTTCTCCTTGGGCATTCGGTAGACGAAGGCGGTGGATTTTTTTTTTTTTTTTAAGAGCTCATCTGGCGACTGCCTACTTGAGCATTAGTCGCCGTATTAAAACTGGCCTAGTTCTAGGCTACTTTAAAATGAAATTAAAGAGAGAAAAAAAAAACAACACCCCAAAAGGGGGAAAGGAAGCAAGCTGGTGCGTCGGGGAGAGGTCCCCCCGGCGCAGGAGCGTGCAACTAAAGAAAAAAAACAAACAAAAAACAAAAAAACAACAAAAAACAAAACAAACAAACCTTGCTTAAATAATAGGGAGAAGGCCGGCCTCCCCCAAGAAGTCAACAAGTCCGTGTGCACGAATCTGTCCCGAGCACAAGGGACAGGCGGTAGCGACCCCGCCCATCCCGGTACTGGGACAGGTATCGTGCGCGAAGATCACCCAGACTGGGACATTCGACAAGAATGTGCCGAACAGTCTGGGGGACGACGCAGTCGTTGCAATAGGGCGCAGGCGAGCGCTCCATCAGATAGCGATGCGTCACACGAGTGTGTCCGATTCGGAGACGACAGAAAGCAACCTGAAGCCGCCGCGGCATTAGGGGATAGGTCCATGGGAACAGTCGCGGCGCAATGGCAGGCAACTTTAAGTTCCCTTCGACCGTCTCCCATCTTCTTTGCCAAGCAGTCCGAAGAGCAGAGGTCGGGTATCGATAAGGTCCACTAGATAGGTGAAGGAAGAGGGGAAAATAAAGGGCGTAATAGATGAGGAAAGAAAGAGGGGCATGTTAAAAGTCTTGTTGGCAGCACCATGGGTCCCCTAAGGGGCCCAGGGCTGACCCCCCTCACCACGAGAAGACCAGAGCCTCTCTGGGAACAACGCCTGAAGAAAAGATCCCAGAGAGGGAGGGGGAGGAAACAAGTGATTTGAAGGAAGGAGAAGATGCTAAGCTGGGGTCGGACGGGGTGCTGAGTCCCGTCAGAACGGCAGCCAGGATGGCAAATCGCCGCGCCCCTTACGGGGTCCCAAACCGGAACTCAGGGGTGAGGGAACATTGTCCCCTCCCCCCTGATTCGGGACGGTTGGCTGAGAAGGTCAGCATCTACGCTGTGAAAAGCGACGAAGTAGGGGAAAAATACAGGCTGTCTGAAAGAAGCTAAGCTGGGGCCGGACGGGGCGCTGAATCACGTCAGCACGGTGGCCAGGAAGGCAAATCGCCGCGCCCCTTACGGCGTAAGGAAGCAATTTCAAAATACATCAATTATATATGATCAATAAACTTTAATGTCAGAATTAAACTCAACTATGCATGAAATCATACTCAACTCATAATCCATTTATTAAGACTGCTCAGGAATGAATTTACAATACCTCTCAAGAAACGTAACTATAATTACAAAACTCCCTTTTTTTTTCAAAATCTTCACAAATGGCTAAACCCTCAAATGGGAAGGCAAACTGTGCATTGTAAACAAGATTCTAGCTTATGTATAAACTACAACACAGACTAGAAATTAAGTAGTTCTCTTTATAAAAAATATAAATTACATAAGGCATATGAGCTAAGAATAACTAATGGTGCTGGTATAAATAATCTTAGCTGGAGCTAAATGCTTCTATGAGAAATGTTTGCAACTCCCCTACCTTTTGGTTCAGCAAAAGGAAGAGTGGTTTTCATCAACAAAAGAGCAGTTAGTTTTCAATCCACAGTTGCCAAGTTAAGCCAATAATATTGCATATAAATTTATATATGCTGATACTTTATGCCACATTATTTGAGGAACAAATAAGCATCTTTAAAGTCTATAGTGAATCCTATAATCAACAGAAAAAGAGCGAGGCAGTGTTTCTTAAGATTTAGCAGTGAGAATAAAATACAAGATTTTATTCAACGATTCATAGCTTTATGGTATTCTTTGGCATGTATAAGAATATACATGAGCCTCAGTCAGCTCCGTTCAGAGATGTGAATTTTTTTTTTTATATCATGTAGGAGACAAATCACAGGTACATCATAAACAAGCTACTTTTCCAAATACCAAGGCAGGGTTGAATGTGAATGAGCCTATGGGTGGAGAATAAACAATGCTGGACTGGTATTACGACTTCCCTTCTTGTCAAATTGATCACTATTTGAAGCCTCGTAAACACTATTAATGCCCATACATGAACAGATCTCAAACTAACAAAGTTTACAACACTATCACAGATTCTTTTGGCAAAGAAATTTAAAATAAAGAAACAATGTGTCACAGAAGATTGTATAACAAATGGATACTCCAAGCTATTATTTTTTCTTTTGTATATGAAAAATCCGTTGAGCTAGTTTTCCATTTCCATTCAGTCAATTGCAAAAAAAAATAATAAAAAAAATGCATAATCTAGCTATATAAGGATACCTTACAAAATTGGTTTATATGACTGCAAATACATTTTTGTTTGCACTTTCTATATAAATAGGTTGCTTGTTTTAATGCTGCATTTAGTATCCTTTGTTTCAGTAGGATATGAAAACAAATTAAAAAGGCATTTGTTATGACTTAGATCTTACTATATCCATTAAAAGTATAGATATATATATATATTTATATAGTTGATTTATTCTTAATAGGCACTGAATCCACTTAACATTAGTTATTTACATATTTACTGGCGGTGGCCGATTTTTTCAAAATAAATTTTTAATGATTAAATATGATACAGTGACATCGGCCATAATACAAAAATTAACAACAGTTATCATTTTATGCTTCTTTCTTTAACAACATATAAAAAGGTTGAACACCCTCTAACCCCCTTGACACACACAGGGCGACACGTACATCAGAAACCGAGCTGAGAGAGAGAGAGATGCGCACACACGTGTGATTCAGAAGTCAGTGATGACGTAAGGCAGGACGACGAGAGGGGAACTCTGATACGCCTTTTGGAGGATGACCTCATGCCACTCGCGAAATCGTCCGTCCATGTCGAAGTTGCCGTTCTGACCCTCGACGTTAGTCGAGTGCAAGGTTTGTACTAAGGCGGGGTCGACGACGTTTGGGGGGATGCCAGTCCCCGCTCGGGACACGTCCTCGACGCTTCCCACGCTCGCGAGGTCGCCCTCCTCCTCCCACACGATGGCCCCCACGTCCAGGGGCGGCAGGCGGGCTAGGATCTCGTGGGCGGACTCGCCCGCACCGATACCCAACAGGTCCATGTTGCTGGGAGGCGAATCTGGGCGGGAGGGGGGAAGGAAGGGTAGTGGCTCCCCGAAGGGTAGGGGGACAACTCCTGCGGGAGAAGGCGGAAGAGTGGAAGTTTGCTCAGAGTCGTCCTCGTCTTCGTCATCAAGAATCGTCACCTCGTCTTCGTCGTCGTCCTCCACGAGGAGCAGGCCGGGCTGGTGGGACTTTAGGAACTTCTCCATGTGCTCCTTCTTGTTTTGGGTCACCGAGTCGAGGGGAAGCCGGCCCCCACCCGGGGTGGGATCGCCGTCAGGGTCACGGCGAACCTGCTCCTCAAGGCGGCTCGCCCGACGCGCCAGGACGACGTCGCCCTTGCGGCGGGCCAGCTCCGCCACTAGCTCCGAGGTTGTCTTCACCTTCGAGGACGACTTGGCGCCGCCGATCACAGCCATCTTCTGCCGCAGGGGGTCCACCCCTCCTGGGGTTGCCGGCCCCCCGGGCGAGTCCTGCGCGTTCCTCCGTCGACGTCCGCTCTTGCGGGGAGCGGATGGCGGACCCCCTTCCACGCTGGCCACACTCCCGAGGCTGTCTCGGCTGCACTCATCTTCGAAACCGTTGCTGAGGGCGTGGCGGGGGCGCTTCGAAGGTGGCGGCCCCTCCTCCTCCCCCCCTTTTCGAAGGCGCTTGTTGGCGGCGTGAGTGCGCGGGACCGACTCGAGCCGGGGCGTGTAGGCAGGATCCACCACTGACCCCATCGAGGGCGACTGGGGCTTTGAGCTTCCGGGGATCCCGTGGGAGGATGAGATAGTGGCGGGACTGAGCGCGCGGGCCTTCGAGTGGAGAGGGCCGACGCCCCCCATCGAGGAGGAGAGGGGGCCCTTTGCCACGCACAAGTTAGACGAGACCCGCCTCAAGCCGGAAGCCAAGGTAGAGGGCGTCGTGGGCACCGAGGCACGTCCCAGAGGGCTCGCGGGGGCCGATGCGCGCCCCATGGGGCTAGTATGGCCACTCGAAGGCAGCGAACACGGGGACAAGCCACCACCGGACCCTTTGATGGAACTGGGGGCGGAGAAGGGAGGCGAAATCGATTGCCGCCCGTTGGCCCCCGCAGAGCCTCCCCCGCCGGGGCCAGGACCCCGAGGGGACACCCCATTCACGCATTCTGCTTGGCACGCGTCCCTCCACTTGCGAACCAGGTTCTTGAGGCGCCGCGGGAGCTCCTGGTCCCTGGTCTGGCGCCGAATGCCGTTCACATACTTGCCTAGTCGGGTGTCCTGTTGGAGAAGAACCACGATTAGTTTCCTGCCCGTCCCTCATTTCCCCCCCCCCTCGCCGACGCACAGTGTAGCGGTGGATGATAATGTGTCTGAGGGGGCTGTAATGGTAGAGGCTTATGGCGGTGGACAGTGTGTGCATCCCACTCAGCCAGAAGGGATTTTTTAATGGCGCTCATCTGGCGATTGCCACCAATCGCTCTAATTATTTACCCTATTATTAGGTTAATTCAAAACAAAAGAAATAGTAAACAGGGAACAAAAGAGTAAGGAGGCGAGCACCCAACACAAAAGAGATGCAAATAAAATGGATGAAGCGTCTCCTCGAAGAAAATCCACGAATCAACAAGTGTGCGTTCACTAATCCATCCCAAGTACAAGCAGCAGCGACCCAGCACTGGGACAGCTAACATGCACGAAGATCCCCCAGACTGGGCCGCTCAACAATAATGTCGTCACAAGAGGTGCAGGGGGACTGCTCTATCAAATAGCGGGGCGTCCCGCGAGTGTGTCCATGGGAACAGTCGCGGCGCAATGGCACGCAACCTTAGGTTCCTCTTGGCCGTCTCCCATCATCTTTGCTAAGCAGCCTGGAGCGGTGACGTAGTCAATGTGAGGAAGAGCGAAACTCTGGTCAGGTCGACCTCTGTATGTAATTTCTGTATGTCCAAGAAGTCAGTGGAACATAATTTCGACATCCAACCGGCTCGAGGCAACCGTGGCGTCACGGATACCGCGACCGGAGGCTTTGGAGATTCCAATGGCCCGACAGAAATCTGGGCGCTTTGCGAGTCGCTAAAGATCGCAAATCGGTCTCCGAACCTGGCACGTCGCGTAATCTCCCGTACCGAGGTGTGTATTGCAACCAGCTCGGCCGTGAAGAGAGACGCAGCGCGCTTGGTAGAGCCCCACTGAATTCAAACAGAGGAGATAGGGCGTGGAAGCTGACTCCCTCTTCGGACTTGGAGCCATCAGCATACACTGGCACAGATGCAGAGTGGCACAAAGTATTTTTAGGTGCGAGGTAAGGCGGACATAAGGGTTAAAGATGGTTAAGGGTGTTGAGATTGATGAGGAATGGTAAAGTGTAGGTGCTTTTATGTAAGATATGCGGCTAGTGGCCAAAATAAGGACTGGAAATATTGAACTGCTCAGCAAGGTATGTAAGAAAAGGGGGGTAAAAGTAAATGCACAAGTGTATGTAGAGTGAGGAATAGATAGGACTACTTATGAAGTGTGTGTCCTGGAAGGTGAATTTTGAAATAAAAGATGGACTGGACTGATAACAATTTCTCATCCAAAATAGGTTTTTAAAATAAAAAAAAAACATTTTCTACCACAATCCATTAATTGTTAAAAAAATTAATTTGTGTACAATGAATATTAGATATTGATAAAGGTAAATTGGATATTAGATCATCATTGTTCAGAATTCAGATTATGAATTTCCGTTTCTTCAAACTCCTAGAATGCTCAGCAGTAGGGATCTCTTTCTCTTTTCAGAGCCCAACAGTAATCAGCAATCATGACTGCATCCCAGCGCCCCTGATACTTGGTTACCCAACTGCATTTTCTTACCTTTTCCAAATGTAAGGAAAAAGAAAATAACAATTAGCAACAAAATCTTCAACAATGGACCTCAAATCCTAAATTGCTTGTGAACAGAGCCAACACAAGTAGTGTTCACTAATGTAGCTGTCATGAATGGTAGAAAATTTAAGAATGAATGGAAAGGAGGATGCTAAATGGCAAACTGCAATAAGCCACCAAACTACAATGCATGGCTCGGCTTGGGAACTTTCAGGAGCACTGGGAACAAGTCTACATGAAACAACAAATTAGCTCATAAGAAGTCTCTCTGGTCTGGTGAAAGGAAAGTATTATACAAGGCATACAAAATAGTTAACTTGATGACAGCACTGGCAAGTTCATACAATCACTCAAAATAATGAAGACTAGATCTAATTTTACTATTTATTTGCAAGCAAATATACTAAATCAACTATTGTAAAAATTACTTAACATAGCTCAAGTCATAAATGTTTGTAGCAACTATACAAGGCAAATTACTAAAGAGTTCTCACCTCCAATATTTTTCGGGTAATTGGAGTTTGCTCAAGTATTGTGACAACACTAAGACAGCCTGCCATATCTGTGACCTAGAAATCAAAATATTGGTTACTTAAGAATTGAACATGTGCATAATATAAGCAAGAAAATTCAATGAAAGAATAAAAACCCAAAGGATAGTTTTTTTTTCTTTTTTCATAACTAATTTGAACATAATTCATTACATTTAGGTAGGAGACTGTTAAATGTGATCCAAACCAGAGGCTAAAAATTATCCCAAATTTGACATCGTGTGCT
Source organism: Ceratothoa steindachneri (assembly GCA_963969495.1). NCBI lineage: Eukaryota > Metazoa > Arthropoda > Malacostraca > Isopoda > Cymothoidae > Ceratothoa > Ceratothoa steindachneri. The sequence continues at coordinate 23,518,539 of OZ018334.1, forward strand.
CTCAATTATTTCAATAATTTTGAAAAAAAGGACGTTAACAAACATATCATCTGACCTTACGACCTTCTAATTTATAGACTCGTGTGCAAGTGACTAAAAATCATAACTCACTGTAAATAGAACTTTCAAAAATACACAGTTCATAGCAGCATTGCACATATTGTAAATAGGTGGAAAATGCCATCTGCCCTCGGGTAGGAAGTAGGGTGAAATGGACAGGGACCATACAAAAGGCCTTCTAGCCAAAATATGGGTTTGATTCAGTTTACCTTTGGCATAGAAAATGAGTGATGTGATGCCACCTCCTTCTTCTTCCCACGGAGCTCCAACACCACTTTTGTTTGCTAGGTAAGTTTTTTTTTATATTTTACTGTCTGATGTAATTTTTAGGAGTTACATTATAGTCCACAGTGTTTGTGAATATTGCGTGATTCCAGTGGTTATGGTTTCCATGGTGAATATGATCATTGTGAAGGAAAATAAGTGTGATTTCATAATGGCGACAAGCTTTGGGATTTCTGGGTTTACAGTTTACATAAAGTGGCATGTAGTACACAGGCTATAAAAAATTTGGAAATTCAGGAAAATTATACTAATGTGAAGATTTCAATTTTAAACTACTGTATATTGATAACGTAACGTTGTTTAGTGTTTTAAATGTGAAAAAGTGACCAAAACATGGATAAAAATAGAAAATATCAAAGTGCAAAGTTTGACATTTTAATCAGTGTTTAAATTATGTTATTTGTGTTATTATCTAAAATTTTAAGTTAAATGCAAGATTTAAATAGAAATAGTCATGTACTAAGTGTATAAAGTAATAGGATAAGTGTTTATATTTTTTAAATTTCATTATTGCAGTAAGATGGGAATTTTACATTGCCTAATGAGGTTATTAATATATTTATGAGGGTTGTGCATTACTTGTTAAAAAATGTTTTATGAAATTTATCACTTTTTATATTATTTTTGATACCTATGTAAAATAATTCTAACCATTTTTTTAATATTAATGTCTTTCCATAACATTTGGGTATCATCTAATAGTAGAAGATCCTTTAATTTCAGTTGTGGCATAATTTTTTTTTTATAGAAAAATGGTACCAAGAGAGTGTCCTACAATCACAATCCATACCAAAACACTTTTCCCCCCATTTTTAAAAAAAATTTATGAGCTCATTTGCTGACTGCCTACTTGGGCATTAGTCGCTGTATTCAACATTGCTAATTATTAGGCATCTTTAAAGGAGGATGAAAAAAAAACAATAAAAATAAAACAAAGAAAAAAGGCAATAGGCAGGAAGCAAGCTCCAGGCACAGGAACGTGGGACCTACTAAAAAAAAACAAACCCCAAACCAACTAGTTAAATAAAGTGGAGAAGGCTCCACCCCCCCCAAGTCCACCAGTCAATGTGCATGAACTTGTCCCTGAGTACACGGGAGAGGCGGTAGCGACCCTGCCCATCCCGGTAGCGGGACAGGTAACGTGTGCGGAGATCGCCCAGACTGGGACATTCAACAAGAATGTGCCAAAGTATGGGGGACAACAAGGTCTTCACAGTAGGGCGCACACTTTTTCTTTTTTCAAAAATGACACCATAAATCTGAACTGGTAACCATATTCCAAAGTTCTGTATGTGGAAAATAAAGGTATTTGTATAAACTACCTTTTGGGCACTTTGGATTTCTGCTAACTTTACTTTTGATGACCCAAAAAACCACTGGCAGTACACTCCATATCCACCTGATACTACCCCCGGAATGGATAAAACAGACGGTCAGTATAAAAGCTGCTGGTGAGCTCTGAGGACATGAGGAACTGTCATCTTTTAGAAACAGAAGGGATCAGGAAGTATTGCATGTTTTTCACACCAACCAGTGATCCACTTCATTGCCTCAAGGATATACAGATACAATACCATCAGTAGGATTCCTTGGAATAGAGTGCGTGTTGTGAAGAAGGAAGAGAGCAGTATTGTGATGATTTATCTACCAATGTGGGAGTAAACGATGCATCTACCAATTGGAGGTCAGACATCTTTGTTCACTTCAACAAAACTTGGAGATTAAGGACGCTACCCACAGTGTGCTGTAGACCCCAAGGAAGCTACCTACACTTTGTAGGCCCCATCCACATTACCCCAGAGTAGGCCTGCACCTTCTTTGAGGGTTGCATGCTATGTGAATTTTATTGCATTCCTAGGTACTAGTAGCCTATGCAACATCTAGGAATTGGAATTCTATTGTAACAACCACATGGGATAACATCCAGGTGAGGTGGTTGTGTTATAGCCACTCTTCAAGTCTATTTGATCTTACCCTACAGGATGGCTAGACTTTAAGAGAGAGAGCCTTGCCTATGGTGGCCTACAGTTGCTGACATTTGGGATTGAATACAGTACCTCAACATTAGAGAAGCAACCATTTTGCTATTTACGCTACATTTATGAAATGAAATAGAAAAATGGAGTGCCATTTAGTTTTATGCAGGTAATTCAAGATGTTGCTGAATCAAATGCAATAAAAAACCCTTTATGTGTAAATAAATAAATAGATGTTCTAGTAGTAATAAAAAGTCTAATTTCATTCTCCAACTATGGCAAAAATATCCACATGCATCCCTAACCCAAACCGGCCCCATCTCTGAGAAATCCATCAAATGGCCAATAAAGCCAATCTGCCCAAAGTACCAATTACAATATCCCCCCCCCCCTAAAACGAACAGCCAGCCCTAAGAAAAAAAACTGCCCACAAGACCCTGGTGATCCTTCAGAGGTGCCTCTCCATTGATCTTGCGACAAAGCTATGCATCTTTCATTTGAAACACCATTGTTGCTCACATAGCTATTTTATTGCATGGATTAGAAGTTATAATATAGGTACTGGTCCAGTGACACAGTCATCAGGGACTCTTTAAAGCCCTCATTCCCTGCAATTCCCACAAGATAACCTCAACATCCGTCTGGCTTGTGGCATCACATACCGTGAAGCAGTAGGTATGGAGATTCCAATGCCTTGAGAGCACTTGGGGTGCTTAAGATCATAATCAAGTCTCTGATTAAAACCAGAATAATTGGAATGGTAAATGCAAATGTGTACCTAAACCTTGTACAACAACAGGTTATATCTTCACTCCGAGCATCTCTGAACCAGTCAGCAGTATTTACATGCAGGACAATGCATCATGCCATACTGCAAAGCAAGTAAAATACTATTTCAAACAAGAAGATAAAAAGTAATGAAGTGATCTGCTCAGAGCCTGGACCTGAACTAAATTGAGAACCTCTGGTAGAGGTCCTGTGGTCATCGTTGCACCAAAGAACAGGGGTTCCTCAGATTACGATGTCCTCAACCTATGGTGTTTCATGGTTACACCACCATGCAGCATTATAGGAGGAAGACAGCTTTACGCCATATTGGATTGTGGTACTTTCACTTTCTTTCATTTTTTGTCTTTTGGGGAACTTTTAGCCCTTCAGTCCCTTCTGATGGCAGTGCTTAGAAGTAAAGGAAAGCCATCTCCATGGAAGTGAAATTAAATATAATAAAACATTGGGAGAAGGGCGACACACTGACAAAGATTGGCCAGATGCTTGGCTTAAGCCTGATGACTCTCTCTACAATCATCAGCAATTAAAAGCACTGTGATTACAAAGCAGTGTAGTGGTCTCAGTATTGAAATGGAAAGATTAAGTGCTTTAGCTGGAAGAGCAGCATCAATGGTGTATCCCAGTGAGCCTTATGTCATCCTCCAAATTCAAAGGTGAAAAATTCATCATTAAAATTTATGGAGATGTGAATTTTTATTTTAAGAAGTTTTACAAATTCTTCAATGACTGGAATTTTCTTTCCCTGACTGGACTCTCTTCCTTTATAGACTAGGTCTCCTAAGTTATATCTGGTACAAACATCAGCCGAGGCTGGATAATTGAAGAGAAAAGCAATGCTCAGACACGAGCTGAGCTGGAGCCACTGACACCGCCAATGACTACCTCCAAAGGACATTTGCTATGGCTTTATAAAGTACATTTCTGATTTTCGGGATAAGTTAAGCAGACAAACTTGAACGGTGTGTGGAAAAAATTGTCCCCAGTTTGTGAATGATTTTCAGGACTTTGAGGAGTCAGTTGAGGCTGTAACAGAAGAACATTGTTGACATGAGTAAGCAGCTTGATTTGGAGGTGGAGGCTGATGATGTCACAAAGCTGCTGGCATCTCATAAAGGAGTTATCTGCTGAGGACCTCATTCAACTGGAAAAAACAGATGATTGAAGAGGATGAAGAGACACCAACCCCAAAGCCCATGAGATTTACAGGCAAGGGTTTAGCAGATGGATTTCCCTTGATAGAGGAGGGATTGGCAAAGGTTGAATCTGAGGACCCCAACATTGCCAGGTACACCAAGGTTGCCAGAGGGGGGATCGATTACCTACGTTGTTGTAAGGAGATTCTACCCCCCATATTAAGTGTTTTAATTTTCATCATTGTCAAATTTTGCTGTTTCTATTGTATTTGTTTGCTAAGCAATTCTCTTATTTTTTTGTGTCAATATTTTATTTTAGTAGTATAACTTCTTGAATATACAAATGTATCTTATGAAATCTCAATAAAATATATTAAATGCATAAGTTACTAGGTTGGGCACAAAAGTAGAAGATGAATTTTACTTTAAAAAAATGTAGTTATTTACATGGGAAGAGATAAGAGAATTTAGCTATGAAATGGATGGTCATTGTCTGAATGGAGTAGAGGATAAGGACTTATGAGTATAGTAGATAGGTCACTGAGGATTTCGAAGCAGCGTATCAAGACAAAAAATAAAGTAAATATAGTATTGGACTTCATTAAGAATGTTAGTTATAAAAGTAAGGCGGTTATCCTTAACTCCTGTATGTCCTGAATTAATTTTTAAAATGAAAAACAATTACATTTATCATTTCTATTAAGTGATAAATAGTTAGTGGCAAATGGCACGCAAATCTGATGCAACACTTAACATAACATAATTTCCCGGATGACAAAAGCCACAAGGGCCTATCAAAGGTCATCCATATCCATCAAATCCCACCCATATAATGCATCCATAGGATTTTGTCAGATCATGCATCTACAATATACAATTTAACAATCCATAGGATTATGTCCAACCATGCATCTACAATATATAATTTAAAGCCTCCATAGGAGTCTGTCAAAAACAAAATCAAAGTCCCCCAAAATATACAATAAAAAGAAACTGCATCCACAGGAATGAGTCAATGAGCCTTGATTGGCGATACCCTTGTTTCTGGACGCAATCCTCTGGATGTAGTTTCTTGGGAGTTTGGGTGCCTTAAAAAGAGGCCGTTTGACTTGGATGACCTATGATGGGTCCTTATGGCTTTTGTCATCTGTTATATTATATTGTGGGGTACTTTGATTTTGTCTTCCCCTGGCGATGGTGCTTTTTGACGGATACAGATAACCTTTGATAGGCCCTTGTGGCCTTTGTCATCCATGAAATTATGTTATGTTAAACATATCCCCATACCAAAAAGTAAGAAATTAACCCTCCATCCCCATATAATCATCAAATCTGCGCTTGGAAACATTCAAGTTTGGGCTGTCTACAGTCTCAGGTGGCAAACTATTCCAATAATCCACCACTCTGTTAGTGAAAAAATATTTTCTAACATCCAGTCTGCACCTCTGTTTTTTAATCTTTAAGTGGTGGCCTCTAGTTCTATTAATACCTTCTAACTCAAATAACTTGCTGAAATCCAATTTATCCATCCCACTTGTGTGAACCTAAACAAAACATGTGTCATAGCTGTCACAGTCACTTGCTAGACTCCACACATGAAATTCCCTAGCTATAGGCCTTTATTTTCTATGTGACGAATGTCACATATGGGTGTAAAGGGTTATAAACTATACAACTCATAAGTCAAGCCACATTTAGAGTACTCTATACAGGCATGGCTCCGGCACTTTAGACATGATATCAACTTGATAGACTCAGTACAAAGGAGGACAACAAAAATAAGCACCTTGAATATGAAGATAGACTGAGGGTATTAAATATGTTCTCATTTGAGAGAAGATGTGTGAGGGAAGATATGATTGAGCTTTTTAAAATCTGTTCTGGGATGGATAAGTTGGATTTTAGAAAGTTTTTTGAGTTGAAAGGTAGTAATAGGACTAGGGATCACCACTTAAAAATTAAAAATGGGTGTAGGTTTGATGAGAAAGTATTTTTTCCCCAATAGAGTGGTAGATTACTGGCATGATTTACCAGAGGAGACCAAATTTAAATATTTTAAAACACAGGTTATCTGTTTATATGGGGAGGGCAGGTTATAATGGTTTTAAAGTGGTCATAGGACAAATTACATATTTATTGGTATATGTATTGCATGATTTAGGTTTTTGACAAGCCATGATGGTGAATCCTTTTAAAAAGTTAGGACACAATCATGTAGATGCACTTTATGGGGGTGGGTGTTGACCTGGATGACCTGATAGGGCCTTGTGATTTTTGTCATATATTGAATTGTTATGTTGGTCATATGATTCTCCCTGGGGGTATATTTGTTGTTTGGGAAATAAAATGGGGGAGGCCAGCCTCCTTCATAAAGTCAGATAGTCTGCAAGTCGATATACAAACATACCTGTCCTGAGTAAAGATCCACCAGAGTGGGACACTCGAACAAGAATGTGTCGCACAGACCAGGGGACAATGAAATTATCGCAATAAGTGTGGGTGAGAACTCCATCTAATGGGAGTGTGTCCTGCAAGTGCCCAATTCAAAGAAGACAGAAAGCAACCTGAAGCCGTCACAGAATTAGGGGGTAGGTCCATCCATGGGATCAGTTGGGGGCGCAATAGCTATGAACTATAAGAGTTATCCTAAACTGTCTTCCATCTTGTTCACCAAGCAGCCCTGATCCATGAAATGCAGTCAGTGTGAAGAGCGAAAGATCAGTCTGGTTGCCCAATTCTTGTGGACTCTTTGGCACCCTCATTACTCTCAAGTGGGTTCTACTAGGAACCCAGTAGAAGATAATCTCCACATCCCCACAGCAACAGTGTTGTCAGGGTTACCATAAACCAGGGTGTGTGGAAATTCTGATGGCTAGAAAGCACTAAAAATCACAATCCAGTCTCTGAACCGGGTACAATGTGTTATCTTCTATACTGAGCAGTGTATTGCGAACAGCTCAGAGATTAAGACAGACGCAGCGCCTGGTAGAGCCCAACTGATTTCAAACAGAGGGGATATGGTGTGGAAACTGAGCCCCTCCTGGGACTTTAAGCCATCCATATACATTGGCACAGATCCAGCCTAACAGGAATTGTGCTCCCAAACAGCTGAATACAATAATCCTAGCACTGTGGAAGCTTTTGGAGCAGGGGCATGGCAATAAATAGTCAAAGGTGGTACCTTCCATGGTGGTGGCATCCTAGGCAGAACCAGAGGCACCGGCCATCATACCGATATCAGTGTGTTGGATTGAGTCCACTTTCCATTGCAGATGAATAAAATTCACATCCATAGTCAAGCTTCATACAAACAAAGGAACAGTAGAAAAGCAAGGCAGAAGCTTTATCAGCACCTGAGCTGCTGAATGTCACGAAATGAAGAATGTGGATGGCGTAGTTACAAGATACCCTACGGCTGCAAATATGAGCCTCCCAGGCAAGGTGTGGTTGTGTATTCATGGATAAGAAAAAAACACCAAGCTCAATGATTGGGCCTGATGTCATCAAGGGCCCACTCATTTTTGTGTGGCCTAAATATTTTGGGGACAGGTCCCAAAGGATCTTGTGGTTAACCAGATTCATAAAATTGACATATCCATGGTTGAGGAGTCAGGGCCATCTTCCAAAGATTCCATTATCTGAGTGGGCACCAAGTTTCCTGTGAGAAATATGGTTGCACTGCTGCTGAAACTCTCAGGCTATATTAATTAGTTTAATAGAAAAACCACAATGATAGCCATTGGCAAACCGGGGTTCACATGTGCAAGGACATAATGCACCATTTATGGTGTATAAAGTGATCAGCATGAACAAGGAGGCTCTCTACTGGGGAGGTGTGGACAGCACTGGTCACAAACAGACCAGTGTGGGAGATTGAGCCCACATTCAGAAATTCATGCTTGGCTATAACATAACAATTTCACGGATGACAAAAACCACAAGGGCATATCAAAGGTCATCCGCATCTGTCAAAACTCACCCACAAAATGCATCCATAGGATTGTGTCAGATGATACATCTACAATTAGAACCATCCCCCGGAATGTGGCAAAAACCAAAATATACATTAACAAAAAAACTGCATCCACAGGAACGAGTCTAGAACACCCCCCAAAGTCAACCCTCCCTCCCCATACAATCATCTAATCTGAGCTCAAAAACATTCGAGTAATCCATAGCCTAGCTTAGAACAAAAGAATGGTAAAAGAGCAGGTGATGAATACCATGGAATGGATACAAGACAGAGTACGGCAAATGTGCATCACCTAGGTAAGGCAATGGATAAAAAAACCCTCCAATAAATCTGTGTGATTAGCAAATCCAGACAAGCCTAAGTCATGAACAAATCAAGATTGGAATGCAGCTGTGGACTTTACTTACCACCTATCTTCTCTGTGGGTAGCCCCAAGGAAGGTCTACCTACAGTCTATAAGTAGTGATATTGTCTAGGGTTTGGATGCATGTTGGTATTGGGGCAGGGTTTATAGTGTTTGGATTGTAGCAGTATAGGAGTGGCATGACCCAAATTGTCATAAGATTGGTGTCTTCTATGTAGTGATTTCTCTGATTGGTTTATTAATAGGATGGGGGGGGCTCATTTAGGATCCTGTTTGGTGGTAGTGTGTTCAAGTGTCTTTGGGGGAAGGTAGTGTAGATGTGTTTTTATTAAGTTGGGGTTTGTTGGTGATAGGTTATTGTAGGAAAGTTGGAAGTAGTGTGCTGTTGTTTTTTTCTTGTGGTGGTGGGGGTTGGGTTCCAATCATGTCTAGGTGCATTTTGATTGGGAATATTTTTTTTTTACAGAGCCCTTCTGACAACTGCTCCCTTGGGCATAAGTTGACGGAAATACGACAGCCTAAAACTTGGCGACTTTAAAATAAAATATGAAAACATAACTGATAAAAATGAGAAAAACTTAACAATTTGGAAGCAATCTCGGGCAGCGGGGGTGGTCCCCCTCAACCCCGTGCAGGAGCGTGCAACCTACAAACAAAAAAGGAATCTTTTTAAATAAAGGGGAGAAGCCCAGGCCTCCCTCCAAAAGTCAATGTGCACAAACTTATCCCGAGCACAAGGGACAGGCGATAGCGACCCTGCCCATCCCGGTACCGGGACAGGTAACGTGCGCGAAGATCACCCAGACTGGGAGAATCGGCAAGAATGTGCCAAACAGTCTGGGGGATGACGCAGTAGTCGCAATAGGGCGCTGGCGAGCGCTCCATCAGATAGCTATGCGTCACACGAGTATGCCCGATTCAGAGACGTCAGAAAGCGACCTGAAGCTGTCGTTGATTGGGAGTATTTTTGTTTCAGCGTGTATACCCTGTGATTGTTGTGCTTTGAAACTGTTTATAGTACTTTGAGGGTTTTCTTGGTTTGTAGTGTTGGTTTTGAATGCCATGTGGGTGCCTAGTGCGAGTCCTAGAAAGGTGGGGGCTTTGTTTAGTCTGTTTGTTTTTTTTGTAGTTGGGTGTGAACAGCATTAGTTGATTTGTTAGCTGAGCCAGTCCTGCTTGTTGTTATGATTTAGGAGGGTTGTGCTATGAGTGATATCAGCTGGGTGTGGGAATAGTAGGAAGAGAATGGCTCCTTGTAGGTCAGCATTGTAGTGGTTGTGTGTATGAATTAAGGGTTCTCTGGGTGATTTTTGGCCTATCTGCCAAAGATGAAGTTTATTATCCAGTTTTTTTTTAGGTTGATTAGGTTAGTGTTCAGGAGATAAAGGGCCATCAATTGGTGAGGGTCATGATTAAGTGTGCTTTCCTGAAATCATGGTGTCTGAGCTGTATTTGATAGTATACTCAGAAGTGAGATTGGGCAGTAAGATTTGACCTCCTCTCTGGGTAGTTTTAAGAATAGATTAGATAAATATATGGATGAAGCTGCTAGATGGGACTGACTTTTTTATGTACATATGTATATATTTTTCTAAGGAGTTGGGAGATTATATTTTGCGGTTGCATGAATGGACATAATCCTCTGGATGCATTTTATGTATATTGTAGATTAGATCTGACGAACTCCTGTAAAGGGTGACAATGTTGATGACTTTTCTCTGGTAATAAATCTTTTGTGTGTTGACTGGAACAGGAGCTGCCAAGTGTAGGCCATGAATGGTCTTTTGCAGTCTCCTTCTTTTCTTATGTTGGATGTTTGAGTATGGGTATAAGGTGAGGTAGTTTCTAGATTGAGTGGATTGCATCGGTGAGCCAGGAGTGGTTAAAGATTTCTGAGAGGGTTGAAATTGCTGTTAGATATGTTGTCTGGACCGGTGTCTTTAGTTTTTGAACAATTTGATATCTGGTTGTGGCTTTTGTGATCTGTTATATTATATTGTGGGGGACTTTGATTTGTCTTCCCCTGGCGATGGTGCTTTTTGACGGATGCGGATGACCTTCGATAGGCCCTTGTGGCTTTTTTCATCTGTGAAATTATGTTATGTTAGGATTGTCAGATCAGCCACAGGAATGCGTCAAAAACAAAAGGCATCACCATCAAGGCTAATCAAAATCACCCATAATATATAATTTAAAAAAATGCATCCACAGGAATGAGTCCAGAATACCACCCTTCCCACAAAATCATCCAATATGCGCTTGAAGACACATTTAAGTTCAGACTATCTACTGTTAAATCATCGCCCCCCCCCCCCTCCCCTTGCAGGTATATAGTAATAATGTATAACCACAGATCTTTCTGCAGATATTTGGACCAGGAAGGCATAAAATCCACTAGCTATCATCTGCAGCATGGTTGGGAGTACCACACCTTAAAAAGGCTAAGTACCAGTCATTACTGGCCTACTTTACCTCGAAAGTCGAGTATGTAGGACTGAAATGGCTATTGGTCTACTCGGACCTATTTTCCATCGCTCTGATTAGTCATGAGAGAAAGTGGGATGTTGCTCTAAGAATGGCCCTTATTGCCTACTGCACCATTAAAAATGCACGGGGCCACCCAAATAGTAAGCGAATGTCTCATGTTTGGTTTTGTCTGATTGTAATTTTTTTCACTTCGTATAACTCGAATCGATGTATGCGAAGCAGACCTAGCCTAGTCTCCTTCGAGCAAAATTACTACTTGACAGCCCTAGCCTTGTCTCCTTGAAGCAAAATTACTACCAAGACTTATTTTCCATGTCCTGTTCGCTGAACAAGCTTCGATTGTTTGAATATACAAGCATAAAAAAGTGTCCCTAGGCATAAGGAAGGGTAATTCTGCGCTTTATGACCAGAAATGGAAATTGAGAGGAATAGAGGAGACGGCCATGTCGTCAGAGCATATTATAAATTGTGTCTTCCACATTCTCCTGCTGTCTGCCGTTTCACGGATCTTACAACACACTTTCACCTTTTATTTTTTAATACTTTGCCATTAATAAGTAAAAAAAAGTACTTATTGGGCGATTTGGAAGTGCATCCTAAATCAAAGTAGTCAAAACGGTTGAAATTGTAACCAAAATAGTGAGCTTATACTGATAAATAAGGCGAAATTTGAGCAAGATAAAATTGTGTTACAAGAACCGTTGTTCGCAAAGCGCATGCGCCATCTCCCAACAGACCAGAGTAGCTCCAGACCATCCGCGTCGGACCTATGAAAATGTTGCTTTTACCCTCATCACCTTTTTTCTCCACTTCAGTCCAAGTCCCTCATTCCACACCACCAGGCTGCACCATAGCATTACACCACTCGTAAGAAATGTGATGGCACATATTACGCTTAGAATTTTCTTAAATATTTCAATTTGGCTACGCGAAATTTTCACCTGACGGCCCGTCACCCGATTCATGGCGGATGAAATGATAAGGAATGGCATTTTTCGGCCATGTAAAGATTTAATATTTACTCTACGCGTGTTAAATTGTAAGTGTAATGCTTACATTACAATCTTCATCTATGCACGCTAATAATCTTCTTTTTAAATCTTCTGGTGAATGCTGCATGGGGCCGCACGTGTGGTCCCAATGGCGCAGCGATGGTGACTGACTGGGGCGGCGACATGGACTGGCGGGAGCTGGGATTGTGGGTTACTGAGGTTCTGGGGCCGCCTGACTGCTCCGCAAACCTTCTGACGTCACGCCCAACATCAACAAAAGAAGTTGATTGGTTCTTCGTAGTGATGTCATTTCATCGTCATACTACGTCACTGAGTGTGAGCAAAAGAGAATCAGAGAATTAACGAGAAGAGGTGGAGTCAGCAGTGCCGGCCAGATCGCAAGGCGAAAGTGATGTCGTACAGCATAAAACCCTTGCCTGATTTGCCACGTGAGACGAATTACCACTGGAAATTCACTTCTTGTAAAATCCCAAACGTAACATTTAAAGTATTATAAACAAAAAAATTTGTTCATTTGAAATAAGCCTCAAAATTTGTCACCGGAATTATCTTCCTTTTCAATATGACCGAAAATGAGCCCGGAAATATTTCCGAATAAACAAAAGTTGCACGACGCAGTTATTGATTTAATTATTTATCGTAAAAAAAAACATAAGCAAAATTGTATTACTTATTCAATTAAAAGTAAAAAAAAAAATGTGAGGATTAACGTGAGTAACGGACAAACCGAAGCTGAACAAAAGACGAGCAGTTGTTGACGTGACATCAGCAAATATGTAAATGTGTGTATACATAAAGTGAACCTACGGGAAATGTGTGCACCAAACATTGTGTTGAGGTGAATTGTTTTCACCGAAAGTGAAATACAGTGGCGTTATTTAGTTTTATAAAGAAATTCATGATGAAACAATTAGGAAGATTCAAATGATGTAATTTTATGAAGTTTATAACGGATTCCATTCCGTGTCTGCCAGTTTTCCCAACTTTTAGCAAAATATGAACGCAGCTTCAATGTAAGTGTCTACATTCTTCTAACGTAGAGTTGGATTAGCACTATGGCGAGTTTGACCGCTCTTCCTATATGTGCGTTTGTTTGTACTCATAGCCGAGGCAATTATCAAGTGTTAAAACGAATGATGAAAGTAGGTCACTTAATTTCTTTAAAAATTTAGTCGGTTTTTCACCTAGGAGTATGCGCGCGTGACGAGGCCTACGTACATACATACACACTAATGTGTAAACGTGAAATATTAAGTTCCCTATAAGGCCAAACACAACTTGCAGCTTCAAAAATAGATTTCGCCTCTGCTGAAAAAAACATTCTCAAACGCTCATCTCTCCTTCCTAGTTAGATTCATTTGTATTAGGGGAGATTGTGGACTTGGTGTAGTTCTCGGTCTCGAATGCAGGGAAGTGATGGTAATTGGTGAGATAGACAGAAACGAGCATTTTGGTGAGTGTGGAAGAATAGGCAGTCAAGACGGCTGTTCCAATGGCTTAACCTGGTGCAGACAAACAAGGTCTGCTGACCAAAAAGTCACGTGCTCTCACTAATTCTGATTTATCACCTTCAAAACTTTCATTAGTTCCCGGACTAACCTTGGTAGGACCTTTACAATTATATCATTCGAAAGAGAATGTAAAACAAAATAAGGGTTTCAGATTTCATTAGAATCGGCCTAATAGTTGATGTTATTGCCCAAACAAAATAATTCCCCCACTAACCTTGGGAGGACTTTGGTAATTATATCATCCAAAGAGAATGTAAAACAACACAAGGGTTTCAAATTTCGTTAGAATCGACCGAATAGTTACAATGTTATTACTCCCCCCCCCAAAAAAAAAACGAGCACAGGCCGACCGGCACAGTGAGATATAGAGCGCACGCGACTAAAAAAAAAATCCTATCATATAACTCAACAAATTTGTGCCACTTTTTTCTCTTGTGTTTATTTCAAAGCACGAACTTTAGGGGTTACCTCATATACTGCTAATATCGTTTTCCTGAATTTCTAACGTTCTATCCTGATACGAAAAGGTAGACAACCTGATATGCACTTTTAAATGGGGTAGGCCAATAGTAGGTATACAGTAAGATTAAAAAAAACATCTAAAATTAAGTTATACCTAGTTTGACGTACGCTGTAAGTACACAACTTTATTATTTGGAGTACAACCAACAGATTGGAAACGAACTAGTGTATACTTATTTTTGCGATATATATATATATATATATATATATATATATATATATATATATATATATATATATATATATATATATATTTCACAGGAAGCATTTATACGCACGCATAGAGCCTACCAGCACAACGATTCCAAGGTTAGTGTCCTTAATTATTGGAAAGATGACGTTAATCCCCCCTCCATGGTGCTTTACAATAAGGGGAGTGCCTTCCTTATCTGATTACTGCTATGTGGGTAGTGTAACTGTGTAGAGAGTGACGCGCACACGGAGTTCTGTGCAGGTGCCTCACATCGCGTTTAATACGATCGTTCTCCCGTACAGTGTTAGGTTGTATGTGCGAGTGAATATTATGACCATAATCGACAAGCGAAGGCGAGTTATTATAAACACTTCTATCTGTCAATTAGGACTTTCTTGGTAACGCTTCATTTGTCACGGAAATTAAGGTCAGATTCATTTATAGCGCCTTAAAAAAAACAAAAATGAATATTTTATGCGGGGTCGATTATGGTCCGAATCTTCACGTATTCGCAAAAGAGTCAAAGGCTTATAAGAACAATCTTATAACGCCATTTGTCAAAATGAGTGACGTGTGCTAGGGTTGTTCAGTGGAGCTTATCAATTCAGACTCTACTTATATCGAATATCGGAAGTTTTAGCGCTTTTTTGATCCAAGCATTTATACGCACGCATAGAGCCTACCAGCACAACGATTCCAAGGTTAGTGTCCTTAATTATTGGAAAGATGACGTTAATCCCCCCTCCATGGTGCTTTACAATAAGGGGAGTGCCTTCCTTATCTGATTACTGCTATGTGGGTAGTGTAACTGTGTAGAGAGTGACGCGCACACGGAGTTCTGTGCAGGTGCCTCACATCGCGTTTAATACGATCGTTCTCCCGTACAGTGTTAGGTTGTATGTGCGAGTGAATATTATGACCATAATCGACAAGCGAAGGCGAGTTATTATAAACACTTCTATCTGTCAATTAGGACTTTCTTGGTAACGCTTCATTTGTCACGGAAATTAAGGTCAGATTCATTTATAGCGCCTTAAAAAAAACAAAAATGAATATTTTATGCGGGGTCGATTATGGTCCGAATCTTCACGTATTCGCAAAAGAGTCAAAGGCTTATAAGAACAATCTTATAACGCCATTTGTCAAAATGAGTGACGTGTGCTAGGGTTGTTCAGTGGAGCTTATCAATTCAGACTCTACTTATATCGAATATCGGAAGTTTTAGCGCTTTTTTGATCGAAACATAATCTCGTGAATTCAGCCTTTAGTGTTCATTCAGTGTGCGACATTGATCTGAAGAATAACGAAAATTTTGTTTCGGTATTACAAAATTACGGTTAAGGGTGGTTATTTTTTAATTAAATGGTTCGAGTTGCGTTCTTGTACGTTTAATTAAAATAAAATTCATAAAGGTAAACAAAAAAAAAACCCGGCTGATACAGGCCTCGGATTTTTTAAAGATGAATACCAAGATTTATTCGACCCTTATCTAACCACCTAACCGTTCCTAGGGTAGGGTAAGAAAAAAAAGAGATGCTAGATTTCTCCACCCATCCCTGTATTGTTTTGTTTGCTCTTGAAATTTTACAACACGGTAGCATCACCCATTTAGTTTAACTAATTATATATATATATATAGTTAATCACTAAAATTGATTAATCATCACGTTTTATTGATATTGTGATTTGTTATGGCATGTTGATGGTTTTACAGTGAAAAATAATTGTAAATTTCTCACCAGATCATTCTCGAAGATACCGAATCTTTCTTTTACATCAAAGAATGATGGCATCTCCCCGTTTATAAAAAAGTGGTGAAGTTAGGATAAGCAAGAATGTGGGGGAGGCAACCCTAATGGGGTAGATTGGAAACTTAACAGTCCTGGGGAATGCTTCTAATCTAAATAATTCAATAAAGCAGGAAGAGGTTTAGTCACTGTAGATAGATATTAAGGTGAGTAAAAAATAGGATACTACACTTGGCAGCCTTTTTCAGACCACCTGGTAAGACTGATGATCAATAAAAAATCTAGCAGAGATAAAATAGGGCCTATTAATTATGAAGGTTGTGAAAGAATGATGGTGAAATAGTAGAGGTACTTAATAATCATTTTGCTTCAGTATTTGCAAAAGAGAATCAAAAGAGTTTAATTTGTGCTATTTCTATCCCAGGTGATGGTGTTAAATACCCTTAATCATTTAAAGAGCTTATAATTGATTTCAATACTAGTAAAGCATCTGATCTGACCCAGATCATATTCTTTCTAGGTTACTTAAAGAAGGTATAGAAAGTATTGCAGTAGATCTTGAGAAGACATATACCTACCTACTAGATCACTGGAGTTTGGGAAAATACCTAATGATTGGAAAATAGCAAATGTAGTGCCAATTTTTAAGAAGGTAGTTTAAAAGAGTTTCTGAGCAATAAAGAAAAAAGAGTAGTTTAATAAATGATGCTCAACATTGGTTTAGAAGTGGTATATCATGTTTAACAAACTGTCTGGATTTTATGGGTTATGTAACTAAACAATTAGATAAGGGAGAAAATGTTGATGTAATTTAGTTGGATTTTAGCAAAGCTTTTGATAAGGTTCCACATAAGAGACTAGTTCACAAATTAAGAATGACTGAGATATGTGGGAAAGTTTGGGATTGGATAAATGAATGGGGTGAGGTCACAGTGGTGTAAATCCAGAGATCAGTTTTAGGCCCATAATTATTCCTAATTTATATAATTGATCTTTGGGAGGGTTTAAATAGTAAAGTGTCAATTTTCCTTGATGACACAAAATTAGCAACTAACTTTAAAGTGTAGTGATTTAAATCAGTTATTAGGTTAGGCATAAAAGTGGCAGATCAGTTTTAACCTTGATAATGTAAATTTATTGATATGAGAACAGATAATAAGAGATTTCAGCTATAAAATGGATGAGCATTGGCTGAATGGAGTAGAGGATGGAAAGGACTTAAGAGTATAGTAGATAGGTCACTGAGGTTTTCTAAGCAGTGTATTGAGGCAAAACATAGAGCAAATAGATTGTTGAGCCTCATTAAGAGGAATGTTACTTATAAAAGTGAAGAAGTTATCCTTAAAATATAACTCGTATGTCAGGCCACATTTAGAGTACTGTATACAAGCTTGGTCACCACATTTTAGACATGATATCAACCTGTTAGAGTCAGTGCAAAAGAGAGCAACAAAGATGATACATTCCCTGAAACACTTTGAATATGTAGATAGGTTGAGGGTGTTAAATATATTTTCATTTGAAAGATGTGTGAGTGAAGATATGATTGAGCTTTTTAACATTTGTTCTGGAGAAGATAATTTGTATTTTAGCAAGTTTTTTGAGTTGGAATCTAGTAACGGGATTAAGGGGTTACAGGTGTAGGTTGGATGTGAGGAAGTATTTTTTCACCGACAGAGTGGTTGATTACTTGAATGGTTTACCACAGAAGACAATAAGCAGTCTAAATATAAATATTTTCAAGTTCAGGCCATACCAATATATGGGGAGGGTAGGGTATGATGGTTTTTCTGTTGTATTCGGGCAAATTGCATCCGTGTATTGAATTTGTTTTTTTGACATCCCGGTGGTGATGTCAGACACAATCTTGTAGATGTAGTTTATGGGTTGTGGTTGACTCGGATGACCTGATAGGCACTTATGGCGTTTATGCACAATATCATCCACTTCCTACTCCGTCGCCTTTTCTCTTTCCACCCTCTTCCACTCATTCTCGTATGTTCTATTCACGTCTATTTATATCCATTCTTCTTTACAAGCCATCTCAGAACACTGCCACATCATAAATGCCCCTCGCTCACTCGTTCCTCAATCTACCTTTCGCACACCCAAACATTTCCACTGCTTTCACTCCCGATCTGTCCTTCTTTCCTACCTATGATCTCGTCTGCCAACATTGGCTTTAAGGTATTAATTAGGTCGTCCAGAAATGTCTGGTTTGATCGGCTTCCACCCATGAATAAAAGTGCGCGAGTACAATCCCCCCTCCCCACACACACACATACACACCCATGAACCTAGGAACATTTGGAGAATGTAGTAGTAGGAGCGGTTCACCGACCTGCCTTTATCCAGGAGGATCCCTGACCGGATAATGAAATGGACATAAAGGTCAGTATGACAATCGCTGGTGAGCCCGAGGGCCCAAAGGGGCGGTCCTCTTTGGGGAGAGGTGCCAGGAATCAGCTGTAATTAAAAGGTTTACTATCTCAGGCCTACGCACAAATGTTTACATTCTCCAAATCAAACGATCTCAACCTTACGAACAAATGTACAATCTCAAACTTATGTAAAAATAAACTATCTCAGTCCTACGAACAAATAGCGAATCTAAAACGAACAAACAATCACGACCCTGCGCATCTGTAACCCGAATATATATTCAATCTCAGCCACACGAACAAAGAACCTGAATCTCCGAATAAACCAACTCAAATATGGCAACATTCGACCAACCGTACGAACAAAGCGCTCATCAACGAACACAAAATTACCAATGAATTTGCTACGAACAAAGGACTTTGGCCGTACTGAAAAATGTTTCGAAGCTATGCATAGAATGCTCGTACATCCCAGCAAAGGAATCCTATCTACGAACCGACGGGGTCGAATTTACGAACTTTCCATTGGGTCGGATTAGGACGATGGGGAACACTGGATGACGTGGGAGAGATTAAATAAAAAAAAAGAACCAACGAAGGAAATATCCGTATGATTTTTTTAAGAGTTGTAGTAGTAGAGTAGTTCGCCAACCTGCCTTTATCCAGGCAGATCCCCGACCGGATAATGAAATCGACATAAAGGTCAGTATGACAGTCGCTGGTGAATCAGAGAGCACCAGGGGCCAGTCCCTTTTGGAGAGATGTGTCAGGAAGTATTGGTTTAAGAATGATTCGTACAAATGATATGGAGGTGAGAAGGTATGACCCGGTGGGAACGCGCAACTCTCCCAGTATGTAGGTTGTACTGGGGAAAATATCTGAGTGATCAAGGTGCAAAGTGTGATGATGTTATGTGGAGAAGTTGAGTATGATTGAGAAAATATATTAGGTGTAGTGGGGTGATTTTAGTGCCATAGATGTATGGAAGAAAGTAGAGAGTATGACTGAGAAATGTACAAGCACGTAAATGTATGGTTGTGAAAATGTAAAAGTAAATGTTGAGAAATAGTCATTGTAGTTATTGTTAAAAAATGTAAATAAATGTGATTAAAAGTATGATGGAAAAAATGTATTGGTTGTGACTGTTTTATCGCGAGAGACTGGTAAGTGTAGAAGAAAATGGTTGCAACTCCTGCCTTCTTCATATTATTTTCTTGATGCTCTCGTTGGTTGACGCCAAGACGTTGGGAGAGATGGTGCACCGCAAGGAGGGATGAGGGGGGGGGGGGGCGTGGCAGATTGAAGCCGAGAAAGTGTGGCCGGAAAAACTATCAGAATGAAGCCATTGTGCAGATGTTGCTACATTCATGCGAATGTCTGCGAGGTAGTGGATGAGGTGCCTTGTTTAAAGGATCATCACGTAAGTCGTTGCACCGCCTGTCGAAACACTAAGCACACACACACACACATATATATATATATATATATATATATATATATATATATATATATATATATATATAGTACAAAAGGAATAAGAATTGGACGCGAATGAGCAAATTAGACAAGAAATCAGAGTTTTTTTAAAGGCAAGAGAGAGGGACATTAGAAGAATCCAGAATCAAAGGGAGCAGAGGGCGGCACAGTGAAGGCGATCCTTTACCGAGAAGACAAATAACGCCAGGGGAAAAAAGTTTTGAATTCCCGGCCAGGAATTCAAAACTTATTTCCCCTTGTCTCATTTGCTCATTCGCGTCCAATTCTTATTCCTCTTGTACTATATGTATTTATAGTCAGCTACACCAGGTTTCTGCATCTTTCTGTCTTCAAATTTATTTGAAAGACAGAAAATAAAAATGGTATAGCCCTGAGGTGCTTGTATAATCACCCGTAGATCCTGTGGTTGCTCCTTCTTTGTGTGTGTGTGTGTATATATATATATATATATATATATATATATATATATATATATATATATATATATATATATATATATATATATATATATATATATATATCCAGCAAACCGCAAGAAACAGAAAAACCAAGATAATTCTTGTTCGGAAATGTTATTTCCTAATTCGCGAAAAAATCCGTACAGGGGTGGGATTCGAATCGTGCACATTGAGTAGTCTAAGGGACGGTTTAATTGAGATTAAAGCGGTTGCTCGCTGCCTCAGTATAGTATGCACGGTTCGAATCCCATCCCTGTACGGAATTTTTGCGAATTAGGAAATAACATTTCTGAAGAAATATTTTGCGGTTTGCTGGATTCATTTCATTCTTCTTTCGCGTTCAGGAAAGATTTATACATTGTATATTCACCGCGTGTTTACCTCAACTCTCCTTTGTCCTTTGAATTCCCTATTAATTTCTCTTTCATAGTCCCGATCGACCTTGCGAAGCGTACCTTAAAATCTTGTTTATTAGGAAGATTTTTTGTTTCCGCGTAGCCGAGTAGTCTAAGGGACGGTTTAATTGAGATCAAAGCGGTTGCTCGCTGCCTCTGTGTGCACGGTTCGAATCCCACCCCTGTACGGATTTTTTTGCGAATTAGGAAATAACATTTCCGAAGAAAAATTATCTTGTTTTTCTGTTTCTTGCGGTTTTCTGGATTCATTTCATCATTCTTTCGCGTTCATATATATATATATATATATATATATATATATATATATATATATATCGCTAAGAAAATGAAGATACAGTAAATGGAATGTTTTTTCCTAATTGCGAAAAATCTGTGCTAGGGGTAGGATCGAACCAAGAACACATTGAGGCAGCGAATACAGCTTTAGTCTGTTAAAGCAACACCGTAGACGACTCGGCTCCACGTGAGATAAAAAAATTCTCACGAATTGACGGGCTCTTAAAACCTGCTTCGCTAGGTCTATCGGGAAAACTGAGGGATAAATTTAAAAAGACAAACGAGAAATAATTGAACGCGCGGAATAATTTTTCTTCGGAAAAATATTATTTATTAATTGCGAGTGGTCTATGGCGTTGCTCTAAGCGAGATCAAATCGATGCTCGCTGCTTCAGTGTGCTTGGTTCGATCCCATCTCTAGCACGAATTTTTCCCAATTACGAAATAACTTTTACAAAGAAAAACTATTCCCTTTGCATTGTTTCTCTGCTGTATGCCTCAATCCATTTTATCATTCTCTCGCAGTCATGATATATATATATATATATATATATATATATATATATATATATATATATATATATATATACATACATTACAACAATACTATGTAATCCCGATCTTTTTCTAAATTTTGTCACTAAAGCAATTCCTTTTCCTTGGTTCCAAATATGTTGGGGGGGGGGGTATCTTTCTTTTTTCTACATTATTTTTAGGTTAGGTTATCTTATTATGAGACAATAATATTTATAACATTTGTTTTATAGTAACTTTTAAAGATTTTCTAGTTAATCAATTTGTTTGAGGCTGCAACTTCGAAATGCAGCGCCAATTCTTCTTAAACAGGTCTGAATTTTCCTATTTTCTGCGCCATACGAATCTAAGATGGAACGGTGTTTCCCACAGCGCCGTTTTTGGTGGCTTTTTTGTTACTCTAATTTCCTGAGTGTCATGTCCTTCTTCATAATTGACTGTTTTATGCTTGAAGTTATGACCGTACCTCTTTCACACTTGACTTATTAGTGTAAATCCAGGTGAAAATGCAAGCCTGAATAGATCCTTCTAAAATGTTTGGCGATCTCGTGATGGAACAGAGTAGGAAAAAAACCCTTTCTCGGTAGGCCCCAACATATACCCACGAGTGTAAAAGAACACCATCCCTGTTATATTTTGATTATTATTAATTAACAACCTAATCACTTTAGTGTTGTGCTTAGTGTCTTTGTTTGTTTTTCGTTATATCTTGTAGTGAGTGTAATTCGTGTTTTTTTGTTTTTTCGTGGATGTCTTCATCGGTGAGGTTTTACAATTAGGTAATCTTTGTCTTGGTCGGGGTTTTTATTTGGTTTAGGGTAAAAAACATTTCTATTCTCACCACTTGTAGTTTCCTCTTTTGTGTCTTCGAGACACACGAGAGGGCGGAGGCGGGGTATAGCAGCGTCGATCTTACAAGTGCGTTGTAGATCTTTTTTTTATTGCTTTGACGAAGATTTCGGATCCTGTATAGAGTTTTGACTGCAGCAGTGGCTTCGGTGATTCTTTCTTGGACGTGCTTCTTGCACCTGGATGAAGTAATCTTCACTCCGAGTACATTGAACTCCGTGGGGTAGGGGTAACGTCTATCCCCCACCCTGACGTCGTAAAGTAATGTCCTGCCTATGGGGACTACTTTGAACTTTTCCTGGTTGGTGCGGATCTTCCACCGAGCCTCGTTTTTCAATTTCTGCTGCTCTCATACGAGCTTGCCAAGGCGCATTCCTCCATGGACAAGTGATTATCTGGGTGAAATCATCGGCAGATTGAATGTTGAGGCAAGTGGGGCTTACAGGGGCTCGGACATCCACGGTTTAAATCAAGTAGAGAGTGGGGGACAGCCCCCCTCCTCCTGCGGGAGGCCCGTAGTGAGCGGAAACTTTGGTCTGTCAGTGCACCCTAAACTGATGTACGCCACTCTCTCCATGACATAGTCACAGAGAGTTCTTTCTAAGTTTTCACTTAGCCCAGTCGTAAGATCTACTGCATTCCCCGTTGCCACACCTTATCAAACGCCTTTGATACATCCCGACCAATAATGTCCGTAACTCCTTTCCCGTTTTGCTTGGCTAGCTTTTCCGTGATGACATTAATCGCCATCTCCGTACTTCGCTTCCTCCTAAACCTGAATTGATGTGGGTTGAAGAGGGAGTTCTCCTCCAAGTGAGACACCACTTCTGTTGAAGATCTTCTCGAAGAGCTTCCCGCTAAATTCTAGAAGTGAAATTGGCCGGTAACTCTCCTTCAACGTTGGGTCCTTTCCTGCTTAGGCAAGAAAATCATCTTAGTCGTTTTATAAGCATCTGGAAAGTATCCAGTGTTGAGACTGGCGCCATATATCCTCATCCCTTCGATGACATTGGCTGGTGCCTTTTCAAAGTTTAGCTTTGTAAGCTCCGATTTTCCTGGGGCTTTTTGTCGGAATGAGCGAAGCGCGCTGAGTAGTTTTTCTTCGGTAATCTCGGCGTCTCCGTCGCGCTGTCTATCCACCTGGTGGTGAGGGTGCGTCTTGCGTATTTGTTCGTTAAGCTCGTCGATGATGTTGCTTTCAAACTCTAGGTCATAGTCTTCGTTTTCCTCCTCAGTTATACTGAAGATTTTTTTCCCAATAACTTCGGAATAGCTCTTCAATTCTTCCTTCTTCCGTTTCGATGTTTCCATCTTCCTCTTTTAGCTCGATCTTCTGCTTCTTCCTAGTCGATCCTTTGAGATTTCTGATCTTTTTCTAAAACTCTTTGGGAGTTGCTTTGTGATCGAGGCTATCGATCGCATCATCCCATCGTCTCCATGGTTGTTCGAGGATCAACTGGTTCAGTTCTTCTTTGACTTCTTTACTGCGCTGTATTGAGTGAACTGACGCATTACTGGTGTTGATTTCATGCAATTACTTCAGCTCACGTTATAAACCCTTCATGTATTCGGTCCATTTGTAGGTAGAGATGGTCCTATACTCGGATTTAGGGATACAAGCCCCTATCTGCGTTGATGAGATGGTTATTGAGGTCGTCGACTGCCTCCTCAATCTCGAGAATTGCCTCGTCCAAGTTGGGCGGATCGTAGGCCTCGAGAAGGCGCGCTCACCGTGTCCAGTCTGCTCTTTTATAGTTCTTTCTGACTACAGCTGGAACTTCTATAGGGTTCCTGTTGATAGTGAGTAGGATCCCTATATGGTCACTGCATGGTACCTGGACTTATTCATGTAGTAATTGAATGGCAGCTGACGATTCACCAGAGAGATGTCTGGTTTTGTGGCATTTCTTGCTCTGACAAAGTTGGGGAAGTCGGGGCCTATTCGCTGGGCAATATTTCTGCCCAGCAATAGGTCCAGGCTAATCCTATACCGTTGAAGGCCCTGTAACCGGATCCCCCAATAATATAGTGGAGGCTCTTCTTCCAAATAGGCCAGTGAGAGTGTAAATTGGTAACACTTCTCTCCTTGGCGGTTGATATCCGGTAGCAATGACCAACTTTCCTATGTCGAGTTCGACCTCAATCGCGAGTTAGGATTCTTCTAGATTTCTTATTTGCTTGTATTTAATCCCTTTCTTTATTGCAATACCGGCACCGTCGAACCGCTCCTGCGAATAATTCGTGATCAAGACATCGTAGTTCCAGATTTTCATTTCTGCACTACGCGTGTCGATCCCGTGTTCCGAAATTAAGATGATGTCCGCATCAATTTCCCTGAATACATTTCCGTAAAGAAGTCTCTTCGTCGTCCAGCCCTTGGTATTAATTTCCATTATCTTCAGTGCGTTCCATAACATGGTGAATTGTTTTTACCTATGCTTCTTCTTCTTCTTCTTGTGGACTGGCGGGGCGGTTCCTTTTTCGGAGGGGGACTCGGAGTTTTGAACCTGCTCTTCGTAGCTCGTGTACGGGTGCAGGGGCCCTCGTCGTTGTCAGAAGAGGAGGATCCCTCCTCACTTTTAGCCTTTTCTTGTTCTTCATCGTCTGCTTCGGATTCCGCATTTCAGGAAATGACTGAATTCTCTATCTCAGTCGAGGAGTTTAGGTCGGTAGATGAGGCCGTTGAGTTCTCCGGCAAACTCATCGCCGTTGGACTGACTACTATTCCTAGGACGTCTGGCCGTTTTGCACGCCGACCACTCCCATGGTGGTCGGCCGAGTGTGAGACGGCCCTCAAACAGAAGCGTGATGCCTACATGCGCTATAATCGTCGCTGAATTGCGTCGGGCTAGGGCTAGGTTCCGGTATATTTTGAAGCACGCCCGCCGCTCTTCTTGGTGGGCATACGTGTCTTCACTTAACGGGAAGACCACTTTAGCTGAGGTGTGGAAGCGAGTAAAAAGGATTCGGGGCAAGTTCTCGCAGGATCCCTCTCCCGTTCTCCAGGAGAATAAGACCGCAATCTCGGACCCCGCGTCCGTGGCGGAATCCTTAGCGACCGCTTTTTCCGCATTCTCTAGCCGTGATGCTGCTCCGCCAGCATTCAATGCCCGTCATGATGTCGCGGAAGGCCGCCGGCTGGACTTTACCTCCAGAGGCGGAGAACCCTTCAACGACAGGTTTACTGTGAGTGAGTTGCGTTCCGCTCTCGCTTCGTGCGCGGACACCGCCCATGGTCCAGAGGATGTCCCGTACGCCATGCTTCGGCACCTGGGTGAGCGAGGCATGGCCTTTCTGTTAGATTTGTTCAACAAGATATGGGTGGAAGGTCTTCTCCCAGACTCCTGGCGAATCGCTACTGTGCTCGCCTTTCGCAAACTGGGGAGAGATCACTCTACTCCGACCGGTTTCCGCCCAATCTCTCTAACCTCTTGCGTGTGCAAGTTGATGGAGAAATTGGTAAATGTTAGATTAGCCTATTTCCTGGACAGCGGAGGCCATCTGTCTTCTGCACAGTGCGGCTTCCGCAAGTTCCACTCCACGTCGGATGCTCTGCTCCGACTGAAAAATGCTGTGTACGAGGCTTTCCTTCGTAGACAGCACTACGCCACGGTGTTTTTCGATCTGGAGAAGGCCTATGATACCGCATGGTGATACGGTATCATGGAGACTCTCCACACGATGGAGGCGAGGGGATGCCTCCCAATGTTTATATCTGAATTTTTGCGAGATCGTCGATTCCGCGTACGGGTGGGGGGAGCCCTCTCCGGCCCAAAGGAGCAGGAAGAGAGTGTGCCGCAGGGAAGTGTCCTCAGTGTCACACTCTTTGCCCTGAGCATCAACGGCATCACCTCGGTGCTGCCGGAAGATGTTCTCGCTACGTTCTACGTGGACGACCTTTCGATCTCTTTTGGCGCGGCCCAGATGCCAACTCTGGAGCGTCGACTCCAACAGGCATTGAACCGCGTCTATCGCTATGCCGAAGCGCACAGGTTTCGGTTTTCTTTGGCCAAGACTAAGGTGGTGCACTTCTGCCGCCATCCACGGCTTCATCCCGACCCAGATTTGTTTCTTAATGGGGTGCGCCTGGATGTGGTTGAGTCGCACCGTTTCCTTGGTCTTGTATTCGACCGACGCCTCACCTGGGAGGCTCATATTCGCAGCCTTAGGGTCCCTTGCACCCGCGCCATGGACATTCTCCGTTCCGTGACGTTCAGCGCTTGGGGCGCTGATAGGACTATTGCTTTACTTTTGTATCGATCCTTTGTTCGTTCGAAGCTCGACTACGGATGCGAGTTTTATGCATCCGCAGCCGAGCGTTTATTGCAGAAGGTTGATTCAATCCACCACACCGGCCTTCGCCTGGCGACCGGTGCCTTCCGCACCTACCCCATTGAGAGCCTGTTGGTCGATGCTGGGGAGATGCCACTTGCTCTGCGCCGCGTGCAGTGTATCGCGAGCCCGGCGCCTCCCTCAGTCGCCAACAGCTTTCCCCGCACCCGCAGCTGATCTCGATGGTGCCTATGCCGCCGAGAGACGCCAGTCATACCCTAAGCCCTTTGGGTTTAGGGCCAGGAAACTCCTTCGAGAGGTAGATTTAGCTCTCGGGCCGGTGGTGCCCCTGTTTCTACCCAGGGCGCCACCCTGGAGGGTACTACATTTGGCTATTTGTCGCCACGCTTCTGCTCTCAAAGCTGGTACTGCGCCGGGAATATTGCGTTCGACCTTTTTGGGGCACATATCGTGTCACGCTGGAACCGTGCCAGTGTATACGGATGGCTCCAAGTCCCAAGAGGGGGTCGGCTTCCACGCCGTATCCCCTCTGTTTGAAGTCAGCGGGGCTCTACCAGGCGCTGCGTCTGTCTTCACGGCCGAGCTGGTGGCAATACACCACTCGGTACGGGAGATTACGCGACGTGCCCGGTTCGGAGACCGGATTGTGATCTATAGCGACACACAAAGCGCCCTTATGTCTCTCGGGGCATTGGAATCTCCGCATCCCCTGGTTCGCGATATCCGGGCAGATGTCGAGATTATTTTCTGCTGGGTTCCTGGACATGTAGGAATTGCGGGGAATGAGGGCGCCAAAGAGTCCGCGAGGACTCTGCGAGCGGACCAACGTTTCGCTCTTCCTCACACCGACTACATGGTAGGAATATGGGCAGCTCTTCGGACTGCTTGGCAAAGAAGATGGGAGACGGTCGAAGGGAACTTAAAGTTGCGTGCCATTGCGCTGCGACTGTTCCCATGGACCTATCCCCCAATGCCGCGGCGACTTCAGGTTGCTTTCTGTCGTCTCCGAATCGGTCAAACTCGTCTGAAGCATCGCTATTTGATGGAGCCCTCGCCTGCGCCCTATTGCAACGACTGCGTCGTCCCCCAGACATTTTGGCACATTCTTGTCGAATGTCCCAGTCTGGGTGATCTTCGCGCACGTTACCTGTCCCGGTACCGGGATGGGCGGGGTCGCTACCGTCTGTCCTTTGTACTCGGAACGAGTGCGTGCACATTGACTGGTGGACTTGTTGACTATTTGGGGGAGGCCGGCCTTCTCCCTTTCATTTAACTAGGTTTAGTTGTTGTTTTTGTTATTGTTTTTATTTCATTTTATTTTTTGTTTCCTGTTCGAATTTTTTAAAGTAGCCTAGAACTAGGCTGTTTGTTTACGGCGACTTATGCCTAAGTGGGCAGTCGCCAGATAGCCCCTTAAATAAAAATGCTTCGGATTTCTCCGATGAAGGAGCTTCGACAATCTCCTCCAGTCCAGACTTGACAGTGTTGTTCCTTATGACTGATTCCTTGAATGCCTTGGAGCATTCAGGGTCTAGAGGCATAATTACTGAAGAGAGATTGTTTGCTTTCAAGAGAGCATTGAGTACCTGGTTGTAGCAGTCAGGTTTCACTGCATTAGCCACATTTGCGTGGGTAATGCAGATCAGTATCTTTGCACTTAGATCTGTCATATCCATATGTGCAAGTGCAGTTTTATTTCCGCATTCTTCTTGGCTGCGTTCGCGTAGGTCGTTTCCTTAGCTTTCTTCTCTTCTTTTCTTTTGATGATCTCACGGCGCTTGGGGCATTTCAGGGCCATGGTCCTATGTTCCCCTTTACAGTCAAGGCGTTTCTTCTTAGTGCTCTCGCACTTATCAAATAGATCTCCTTCTGTGGCGCATTCACTACACCACAGTTTGTTTTTGTCCGGGCATGTCGTTGTATGGTCATAGAGTTTGTAGCATACAAAGCACATTTGTATGCTATTAAATTTCTCTTGTTGAATGTTATCGCCTAGTATTATCATGTTAAATACCAGTATTCAATTCTGCGTTTATTTCTTGGCCATTTCAGTGGTACCGAAAGTTACCTTAAACACGTGGGTGTGTTCGCGAAATTTGATTATTTCACGAACTTGGGCTCAGGGATTGCTTTTGATAATCTCCTCTTTGAGCTCCTCGGGTGTATGCTCACCCACCCAGCTCTCCACTTTGCGGCAGATCACGCTTCGGTTTGCTGCCACTTGTGGAGGGGTTTTGCTTCCAGTCCAGTGTTCCTAAAGACCCTCGCTCCCTCTTCCTATAGGATTTGGTCCACGTCCTTAGTCTCGGCATATAAGGCGATGAATCCAGATGAAACTTCAATAAGTTTCACCAGTGCTACTTTTAATTCGAGGTAGAAGGTTTCACAGAGGTGCCTTTTTTCAGGGATTGTCCTTAGGGGGACCCTCTTAGTGAGGGTCTCCATAGTCTTCCGTGTCCTTACCAAGTCCTCTTGTGACGTCTTCTTTTCTGAAACCAAAGTGTAATTATGGTGTTTGGAGTGAAAAAGGAAGTAATGAAGTGGTAATGGAGGTAACGGGTTAGTGCAGGTATAATGGGGTACGAGTCCAAAAAATGGTGAAAAGTCGCCCCCGTCCATTTTCCTGTTTTCCCCCCGCTCGTTTGCTGCCAGAATGATGGGTGATGGATGGATCTCGAGTGGGAACATCAAGAGGGAGGAATTATGGTGGACTTGATGCAGCAGCGGCCGAATCAACGACCGCTAAAGTTCCCCCCCCCCTCCATCGGGTACTTACGCCATAACTGTATCCAACTACATAGAGACGGGTGTACTTCCGTCTATGATTCTGGCCGGGTCCCCCGGGCGATGAGGATCTCTCCTCCGTCCGGGACTCGCAGTTATGCCCAAGTTTCGAGATAATTTCTGACTTATGCTTCCGCTGTGGGTTAGTCCTCAAACCAGTTTTCACATAAGCCCATAGTTATGTAAGTCCAAGTGGCCGGCATAGTTAAGACGAAATCAATGAATGGCAGACATCGGAGCAGGTTCACAGGCAGGGAGATGGACGGGAGCAGTGAGGTGCTTAATCTCTCATTGAGTTATCAGTCGTCGTCGATGAAAAAAGTATCATCTCTTTTTGAAGGGTGAAGCGTAATTCACTGAAAGACTTCCAGAATAGGCGCTCTTCTATGTAGGCGGTGCTCAAGGTCCGTTACTAAGCAAGTAACAAGTGTTTTATCCTAAGGTTGTCAGCAGAGCGTAGTAGTCCAATATTCGGCCGTCACATCCTGACAATAATGAGGATTTCATGCGTATATACGCCATGCTCAGTGTGTTTAACATGGGTAATAACCCTTTTCTGGCTTTCAGAGATGTCAAAACCACCCGTTTATCCAACTGCCCCTGCATTTTGGCACATCTCTGCCGTGCACAAAAATGATAACAGCGCCTGCATACGTTATTTTTCATTCTCAGACCAACATCTAAATCATTAGCATAGGTAGCAAAATAATAGCGGCCCAGAAACAGCCCACTGCGAAACGAGAACTAACTTTTTCTTCTTTTTTTTCTAATTCAAATTTGGGTTGTTCAAATGTGACGGTAGGAAACTGATAAAATCGAGATGTGACCACGTGGAACTAAATGGGATTCATTTAATGCTGCTGCCGAAAAGCCCGCGTGAACAAAACCCACTTAAACTTTATGGGGGCCGCATTTACGCCAAAGGAATGAAACAGTGGAAAGAGAGTGTGTGGTAGTAAAAAGTTTAAAAATTCGAAGTATTTATTGAATCGGGCATTCCACGTTGTAGCTGTGTGAAACTTTAATCCCTGGCTTAGTGGGTGGTTGGTGCAATGAGCTGAAAATCTAGCGATGATCTTTTTTCCTATTCCGTCGTGTTCTAATATCCACAACAAATGGTGTATCAGTGTTTTTTCGTTTGTGTGTGTCTGTATATAGATAGTAATGACTAGGTCATCGCTTACTCATAGCTTCCTAGTGGCAACACTATTAACACTTCAGTCCCATTAACGATGCTACGTGCTCCAGCGTTATTCATTTTCATGCTTTTAAAGCGGAAAAAAAGTAGATTTCACGGTGCATAACTACGGGCTGTTAATTCTATTTAAGCCTGCCGTTTGCTGTCTAGACTAGGGGTTTGAGTCTTTTTAACGTAACATTTTTCCTTTTCGATTATTCTTTCTTCTAATGGGTGAACTTTTGTCCTTTTCCATTGTATCATTCTTAGATTTCATTTTATTTTTGGCCAATTTTATCTCCTCAGGTAGGAGGAAGATTCGCTGGTCTGCGGAAAGGATAATGCTATTTAGGACTACAATTGACCGACCATATCAAGTTTGGGATTTATCTATGGCTTATAATATGGAAAATGGGGAGTGGGGGTATACGTTTAAGGGGACTACCATATAATTCAGGAATCTTCCCCCCCCCTCTCCCGTACCTTGCGGTCTCAGGGGGTGTCGGACTTTACCACCCGTTCTTTATCTCGATGGGGGGGAATTATATTTTAACTCGGATTCCGAAATGTGGATGACCGCACGACAGCTCCTATAAAGTCGCCTCGAATCGGAAATCCCATCTGATAACTACCCATACCTTGTGTCGCTTATCTTTTAAAGTGTATGAAAATGAGTGGTAATCTATTTTACCATTTATAATTTTCTTAGTTACTTTAAACTAAAAAGCGAAAACCCACGAGGGCATCCCTGCAAGTACGTCACTGAGATGGCAAAAAAAATGATGTATGGAAGAAGCTTCACCCGAGTAGTATAACGAAGATACTACTTGGAGCGCCATCACCTCTAGAACATCCACAACTAGAGCAAGCTCACCGCTGGTGTTGGGCTCTGGAAGGCAAGCGATGCTTCGGGTGTCAGCAACAACGGTCCATCGCTCGAGTTTGCCATTTACCGAATTTCACCTTCCCACCTTATGCGAGGTCCTCTTCTGGGTCGCTTTATGTATAAAAGTGTCTATTTTAGATTTTCTGTATTACGTCTTCTATTGTTTATTCTATCACTGTCCTTCACTTTCAGGTCTTTATTCTCTTTGCTATATCTGCTGCTCGTGTTTGTGTTCTAATTCAAGAGTTTTCTTTTAATACCTGCGAGTTTTTTCGTAATCTGCAGCGTTCCATCGTCCTGATTTGTCTTCAGTTTCGGGCGTCCTCTTTTATGGCATTGCCACTTCAGATCATGTATATATATATATATATATATATATATATATATATATATATATATATATTCCCATGTTCTCAAATGGGAATAAGCCATCGCACTGGAAAAATATTGTCTAATAAGGAAGCTTCTGTAATAAGAAATCATAGTATACAATGCAAGACAGAATGTTCCATAGATAACTTCAAAATAATTGGTCATAATAACAATGAATATAGTCTAAGAATTTTGGAATCCCTACTAATACGTACAAAATCTCCTACACTCAACATAGATAATACCGCTGTTCCTCTTCTTATTTCTTAATTTTAATTACCTCTCAACAACCAACCAACCTTCTCTTATTTAACAACCAACCAATCAAAATCCTGTTTCTTTAAGCCACATTTTTTATAATTTCTTCACTTTGTGATTTCTCCTGAACTTCATCGGTAAGCAATATTATAATGTAATTTTTTACTTTTGTGTTTTTGCTGAGTTTTTTTGTTCGTCTCAATAGTGGTTAGATTAGATTAATAATTTGATTCTCTTGCCTTTTAAATTCCTGAGTTATTTTTTCATTTTTGATTTACCTACATAGTCTTAACCTGATTATTTTTAATATTCTTTAACTGTATTAGATTAATTTATGATTTTAGAACCTGAAGATGGGTGATACGCCCGAAACGTTGTTTCCTAAATAGATCACATGTACCTAAGACTCCTATGTGTCCTTACCTTCACCGTGAAATTGAAGATTAGACTGGTCAGCAGCAACTCATGTGACTATATATATATATATATATATATATATATATATATATATATATATATATATATATATTAAATAATATCTCTTAGGAGATAGAAATGGTGTCCGAGTGGTCAGTGTGCTCATGTGAAAAGCAATTGCGCAAAGGTTCGACACCCCAACTATTCTTTTCCCTTTCTTTAAAGGGGAAAAGAGAGTATATTATTTTATTCCATCTGATCTCTCTCTCTCTCTCTCTCTCTCTCTCTCTCTCTCTCTCTCTCTCTCTCTCTCTCTCTCTTATTCTTTGTTTGTTTTTATAAACAGACGATATCATTTGTGTATCATCTTCCCTTATTTCGTATGGATTATTGAGTATCGCGTTTTATTATCATTTCCTTATATATATATATATATATATATATATATATATATATATATATATATATATGTATATATATATATATATATATATATATATATATATATATATATATATATATATATATATATATATATATGTATATATATATATATATATATATATATATATGTATATATATGTATATATATATATATATATATATATATATATATATATATATATATATATATATATATATATATATATATATATATATATATATATATATATATATATATATATATATATATAACGCTTATTTTATGCGTTATGCTCTCGTGAATGTGAGAAGAGCTCCTTCCGAGGGCTTTGATGAAGAGCTAGTAAGCCCAAAATAGCCTTCTTAACCGCATAATTATGATTGCGTTATTGCAAATAATTTCTATATATAGAATATATCACTTGAGTGAAATGAAAAGAAAATCAGGAAAAATGAAAATTCTGATTCCGAGTACTTTCTTTTTTATTTTATTGTGGAATGAGTACAGAGGCATCGGGAATGGTTTATAAGTGGGAGAGGGCAGAGAGGTCTTATCAGACTTGAAGCCGACTGGATTGAGAAAAGAAACGTTAATTAAATATTGTATATATTTTTTTTGCTCTGGACATGGATTATATGCATTCAGCCTTTGCCAAAACTGCCAAGCCTGGCATTGGTTGGTTATTCCATAATATGTAGGGATTGTCCAAAAGTATGTCAGTTGGGTAAAGAGTTATAAGTAGGCATTAAACACAAAGTTAATGTAGGCAATTATAACGCACAGAGCCCCAGTTTGTACACGTGTCCACTTTTAATCTTGTAGTCAGTGGATAGCACTCGTTCCATTTCAAAATGTATTCTTAATGGTGTTTCAAGGAATATTTTAGTGTTTGCCCCTAATATCACCGACAGCTTTATATAAACCCCCGCTCTTCTTTCTATCTAATCTTTAGCCATAAAATCCACGTTCCCTCCATAAAAACCTATTTGCTTAATGTTCCTTTTGCCTGCCCACAGGGCAAATCTGATAAGACTTCTGCCCTGGAATCGGATTTTTCCTGCTTTGTTGTCATATATATATATATATATATATATATATATATATATATATATATATATATATATATATATATATATATATAATTTCATCAGAAATGACAGTACATAGAATGCGGAGAAATTCATTTTCATTTATTGGGTATAAACAACGTTTCGAGCTGTCCGCTCATCTTCGGGTTCTATGATATAAAGGATTACATAATTTACAATGAATTATAATATAAAAAAATTTGTCTAGAAATTAGAATATTAAAAGTGTTGACAAATATCTACAAAAAGAGACATTTTTCCTAAATGCAAATCCTAAGAAAATACATAATTTATAATGAGTTAAGATATTACAAATCCTAGAGGAATACGAGGGAGAACCATCAAAACACTCCCCATTGTTGGTCTGACTCCAGAGAGAAGTGGGGAGGGGGGGATTGAAGTGGACATGGGTAAGATTGTATTGGTAGTAGAGTTATGTCATAAGTAGGGGAGCAGCGGACGAGTCACAATTAAGACGGGGCACGGAATTTAATATTTAAGGGATTCTAGTATTCTTAAGCTTTGCTCATTGTTATCTTAATATATATATATATATATATATATATATATATATATATATATATATATACATACATACAAAGGAAGCAACTACAGGATCTGCGGGTGATTATACAACCACCACAGGGCTATGCCATTTTTATTTTCTGTCTTTCAAATAAAATTTGAAGACAGAAAGAAAGATGCAGAAACCTGGTGTAGCTGACTATAAATACAGATAGTACAAGAGGAAGAAGAATTGGACGCTATTTCTGTCTTCTCGGTAAAGGATCGCCTTCACTGTGCCGTCCTCTGCTCCCTTTGATTCTGGATTCTTCTAATGTCCCTCTCTCTTGCTTTAAAAAAAAACAAACTCCCCTTTCTTGTCTCATTTGCTCATTCGCGTCCAATTCTTATTACTCTTGTACTATATATATATATGAGGAATTAAACCACATTCTCCGAAGACAATTTAATTCAGAACAGTTTCGGTGTATCTCACATCCTTTTTCAACTGACACTGGATAGAAAATATAAGAAAAAAATGCATACAAGTATAACAGGTCGTGAAATATCCCCTCTTTTATCCCCAATCCCCTACTTGTGGCTAATCTGGGGGGGGGGGGGGTTAGGCCTAAACATATTGAAGGGCTGACATTTTACTATTTTATTTATTTGCTTTCTTATTACAGGATTAAAAGAAAGTTTACCCTCAGATAGATTTAAATTAGGAACTGGCGATATCAAGCTTGATTCTACGATTCTTCTCTTAACATAGTTATGTTATATATATATATATATATATATATATATATATATATATATATATATATATATATATATATATATATATATGCGGTTAAAAGGTTATTTTTGGCGTACACATTTTTCCTCAAAGCCCTCGGAAGGAGCTCTTCTCACATACACGAGAAGGTAACACTTAAAATAGGCGTTCTCTCAGATAGCCAAAAACACTATCTTTCGATTGGCCTCTCGTGTATGTGAGAAGAGCTCCTTCCGAGGGCTTTGAGGAAGACTGTGTACGCCAAAAATAGCCTTTTAGCCGCACAATTGTGTTACTGCAATATTTTTTATTATATATATATATATATATATATATATATATATATATATATATATATATATATATATATATATATATATATATTAGTAACGTACACTAACCATAACATGACAAATACAATACGCAAATTATTGTAGATCATAATTGGCATTGACATTTATTTCCTTTAAATTTGGCCGGCTGTGTTAACACAAATTTTCGCATGCAAAATAAAGTGAAAACAAAAGTTAAATTATTATTTGTGGTCGTTAAACTGACCTGCGTTTGAAAAAAATGTTAATCCAGATTTTTCAACTGATTCTATATAAATTGACCTCCTAAACACGAAAATGATCAAGTTTTCATCTTGATTCATTTTTTTTCCTTCTATGGAAGATATGGATAATACCCATTATTATCCTCTCCTTAGACCAGAAGCTACAAAACCAACCTGAAATTAAGTAAAACACGTTGAAATTTCAGTAGAACCTTTTAATGAAAATGCCTACATTGTATTATGAATTTAAAAAAAAAAGACGAATTGAGTGTTTTTTTCTGTGTGGCTGCAGGTTCATCTCCTTTCACACCTACAGTAATCGGCCAACGTGCTGATGTCCCAGTGACCTTGATACTATCTTCCATCACCCGGAGATCCAGATGCAACCTTTCTCCTTGTTCATTCCGATAATTCTCACCATTTTGTGGAAAATAATTCAAGTGAAAAAAAAAGAAGCAATTTTATGGACATAATAGCCAGGTCCCAGTTTCTTTAAGCTATCCAAGAAACTATTACACTGGTCAACACCTTTTTGCTGACTTATGTTTTTTCGTTGTTTTGAACTAATTTTGACGTGCTGATTTCAAATAAGGCATCCATTTTTTGTAACACCAGGTTTGCATTCTACAGCATATTCCTTTTTTACGACGTACTGCTGGTATTTACTCGGTAAGGATAGTTTCCTAACCATAACTTAAAATGTCAACAAAGTTTGAAAGGATAAATGCATTGTAACATAACATCACCTATTACTAAATACATACAAGTTATTTTTCTAATATAATGGAGAAAACACAAGCAATCGTACACATAACCTTACATTCATGCATGAAATTTTCGCTTGCGAGAGTGTCTGGAATGTTTGATGTGTACACTCGTTGAATATTCCAACAGTAGTCTGTCATCATGTTTGTGTTCCATCGGCCTTGATATCTCTCCTCCATAATCTTGATGAAAACGCTCTCCGTGTTCATCACTCACGTTGCCAAGATTAGCAGGAAATTCATAAAGATAGCTCTTGAGGAAATGAACCTTTATGCTCATGTTGCAGCCTAAACGATGAAAGCTATCAAGGAATGTCTCTCCCAAATCGTTGTAGTTAACAGCCTTTTTGTTTCCATAAATCCTTTCACAACGGCCACAAATGAATCCCATGCTCCTTTTTCTATGTCAGTCATCGAACTCGAGAAGTTTTGGTTTTCCATTAATTTTCTGATTTGTGGCCCATCAAAAACTCCAGCCTTTATTTTATCATTACTTAAGCCAGGAAATATTGTACATATGAATTTGAAACAGTCACCCTCGCTCAACAAATAGTTGGTGTATAATATTCTTCTCCCCAACAGTCAAACTTTCTCTAACTGACCAGAGTTTCTGTTCCCAATGTTTGCCCTTGGCTCGGTTGTCCCATAAACACATGAAACACGGATATTTTGTATAGCCTCATAACATAACATAATTTCACGGATGACAAAAGCCGCAAGGGCCTATCAAAGGTCATCCACATCCGTCAAAACCCACCCACAAAAAGCACCATCCCCAGGGGAAGACAAAATCAAAGTCCCCCACAATATAATATAACGGATGACAAAGGCCACAAGGGCCCATCATAGGTCATCCGAGTCAAACGGCCTCTTTTTTTTAAGGCACCCAAACTCCCAAGAAAACTACATCCAGAGGATTGCGTCCAGAAACAAGGGTATCACCAATCAAGGCTTGTCAAGAACTAAATCATGCAGCTATAGATATATACAAACAATATTAATATATACAAAACTTAGGAACCATCACAACCTTCCCTCCCCATAAACTCATCCAACCTACTCTTAAATACATTTAAATTTGGACTTTGTACTACCCTCCGCGGCAACTTGTTCCACAAGTCTACCACTCTATTGGTGAAAAAATATTTTCTTAAATCCAACCTACACCCTTGCTTTTTAATTTTCAAGTGGTGACCTCTAGTCCGATTTCCATCATCTAACTCAAAAAACTTGCTAACATCCAATTTATCTATCCCAGAAATTTTTTTAAAGAGCTCAATCATATCCCCTCTCACACACCTCCTTTCGAACGAGAACATATTTAATACCCTCAGTCTATCTATATATTCAAGGTGCCTCAGGGAAGGAATAATCTTTGTTGCCCTGCGTTGCACTGACTCGAGAAGGTTAATATCGTGTCTAAAATGTGGGGACCATGCCTGTATACAGTACTCTAGATGTGGCCTAACATAAGAGTTATAGAGTTTAAGAATAACCTCCTTACTTTTGTAACTGACATTTCTCTTAATGAAACCCAGCACTCTATTTGCCCTATTTCTTGCTTCAATACACTGCTTAGAAAACCTTAATGACTTATCTATTACTACTCCTAGATCTTTCTCATCCTCTACTGAGCTCAGCCAATGCCCATCCATTTCATAGTTAAATTCTTTATTATCTTTTCCCATGTTAATAACTTTGCACTTATCAAGGTTGAAAAGTCATTTGCCACTTATGTGCCCAGGATAACAATTTATTTAAATCCCCCTGCACTTTAAAATTATCATCAATATCTTCAACTACAGCTGCTAATTTGGTATAATCCGCACAAATTGACACTTTATTATTAACTGCCTCCCAAGATCGTTTATATAGATGACAAATAATAATGGACCGAGAACTGATCCCTGAGGAACCCCACTGATAACATCCCTCCACTCTGACTTTACACCATTTAGCACTATCCTTTGCTTCCTGTCTTTCAGCCACTCAGCTATCCAATTTGAAACACCCCCACATATCCCAATCATTTTTAATTTATGAACTAGTCTCCTATGTGGTACCTTATCAAATGCTTTACTAAAATCCAAGTAAATTACATCTACATTCTCTCCCTTATCTACTTGATTTGTTACGAACTCCAGAAAGTCTAGTAAATTATTCAAACATGATCTACCTGATCTAAACCCATGCTGAGCATCGCTGATTAACCCCTCCCTCTCTAGATGTTGGCAAATCCCTTTTTTAACTGTTTTCTCAAGAATTTTACAGACTACAGGAGTTAGGCTAACTGGTCTAAAGTTATTTGGATCCTCTTTACTACCCTTCTTGAAAATGGGGACTACATTCGCTCTCTTCCAATCATCTGGTATTTCTCCATATTCCAGTGACCTATTATACAACTTCTCCAGAGCTATTGAGATACTTTCTACCCCTTCTTTAAGTATCCTAGAATGAATATTATCAGGGCCGGAGGCCTTAGTAGCATCTTACTCACCTATTAGTCCTTTTATCGTCCTCCAATCCACACTAATGGTAGTAAAGACCTCTTTCCCTGACCCATGAGTACTATACATAAGACTATTTAGTTTCTCCTTTGTAAATACTGATGCAAAATGACCATTTAGTACCTCAACTATTTCCTCATCAGTTTCTCTCACAACCCCTTCATATTTGAGTGGTCCTATTTTAACTCTGCAAGACTTTTTATTAATTTTATAGTAACTAAAGAACTTTCTAGGATCTTTGTTGCTATCCAGAGCTAATTTAATTTCTGACACCCTTTTGTTCTTCTTTATAATCTTATTTAACTCATTCCTAGCCATTCTATAATCACTTAAATTTTGAATATTATTTTGTACCTGTAATTTTTTTATATGCCCGTTTCTTCTCTGAAATTTTTCTAGCTATCTCCTGATTCCACCATAATGGTTTCCTACTTTTGTTCCTAATAGCCTTCATGTGGATACATTGCTCTTGGACTACATTTATTATCTGCTTGAAAGTATCCCACATTCCATAAGCATTTTTACCTCTGAATTCTACATCCCAGTCTACCAAATTTAGCAAGCTTCGAAGTTTTACATAATCTCCCTTATGAAAATTTGGAACTTTTATAGCATTCTCAGTTATTTTACCCTTCTTAATTCCCAAGTTAAAACGAACTATCTGATGGTCACTATTTCCCAATGCTTCCCCAACAGTCAATTCTTGAACTAAATGATCACTGTTAGAAAGTACTAAATCTAATATATTGTCACCCCTCGTTGGCTCATTAACAAATTGATTAAACAATTATCCTCAAAGCATTCTATGAACCTGCCACTTGTTCTATCCCTACCTATCATATTTTCCCAGTCCACAGAGTTTAAGTTCAAGTCCCCAATAATAACTGCATCTGTTTCACATCCCTTACTTATTTCCCTTATCATTAGTTCATCCATATCATCAGTCTGCCCAGGTGGCCTGTAAAAAGCTCCCACATGCACCATTCTAGTTTTACTGAACCTAATATCTATCCAAAGTGACTCAACTCCATCCTGCTTTATTGAAGTATTTAAACTTGAAACAATGTTGTTTTTTATATAGATAATTATTCCTCCACCAATCCTACCTGTCCTTTGACTAATGTACATATTATAGCCCTGTAAATCAAATTCACTTATAGTGTCACTAAATTCTATTTCATTAACCCATGGTTCAGTAACACATAATATATCTATATCCTCATCGCTAATATAACTAAATAGCTCATCCTTCTTGTTTCTAAGACTACGAGCATTTGTATAGAAACAATTTAACCCCCCTATCCCTGAAGCACCTCTTGAAACCTGAATGACCTCACCTCTATCACCTTGGAACCTATTTCTGTTATCTGCCAAGTCCATTCTACTTTCAGTACTATAATGTCCTCTCATAATTCCCTGACCACTATTAGTATCTAGTTTCCCGCCCGCAAAGACCTAATAACACGATCATACTCCTCCCACAACACATCTACCCTCCTCCTACTCAAATGCAGTCCATCCATTGCATACATTTCTTTCATTCCAACAAACCTATCCCACACATCTACAAACATGACACCTTCCATCTCACATCCTCCTCACATAATCATTCAGCCCAATCGCACGAGACATCCATTCTACCCAAACATCCATTCTTGGAAGCACACCTGTCACAACACCTTTCATTCTACTTTCTTTCACCTTTTCAATCAACCCTCAAACCATTCAATCTACTTGCATTCAACTTCCTATCTAAATATCTAACTCGTGAATCACCCATCACAAGCACTTCAGTCAGACTCCTATTCCTAACCCCCACAGACCTAACTCCATCCCAACTCCTATTCTCATTCAAACTACCAGTGACTCTACCTCCACCCCCAACCCCATCAGTCATATCACTTCCAGTTACTTTCTCTCTTAGGGCACTGAATCTATTAGTCAAGCTAATAGGTTCTGTGTCCCTCTGACTCACACACCTATTCTCCCCCTGGCTAAAAACCTCAACAGAGGCAACCCTATTCTCACAAAGAACAGGAGAAGCCTCCCTAGCTTCACGTTTCCTAACCACTCTCCACTGTCCATCATCCTCACTAGGCCTATTTCTAACTAATCTAAGGGGGCTAACTTCACTATCCCTAGAACTATCATATCCTACCTCCTCCACCGGCCCTCGACCTTCACCTGAAACATTTTACTGGCCTACCTCACCACCTAACCTATTCCCAGCCCTTGTTGGCCAAGTACAAAAATTACCATTTTCAGATCCACACATATGATCCATTTGTGTTCATCATATTTGACTAAATCTAATACAGATCTTATGTGTTCATTCATGCTTCTGTTTTAAATGCACATAGTGACCAATAGGAATCACACAAAACAAGTTTCCATTATAGAGTAACACACATTTTAGACTCTTCTTTGAACTATCCATAGAAAAAACTAACAAGAGAAAGTCGCGATTCACTTGGATCATAATCTGAAAAACAGATCGCCTTTAACGGTCCCGCCACGTCACAACAGTAAACAAAATCTTCTTCAGTTTTTAAGAATGCCACGAGATCTCTCTCCCTGTTCCGATTAAAAGTTGTTTTTTCCTGCAACAAATTCTTCACTTTAAAGTCTAGAAGCTAACACTTCTGCTAACTCTTTTGACAGGTCTAGGTCTCTAACTGAATCATTCAGTTCTAATTGACTGAAGTTTCCCTTTTATTGAGTTGATGTATGTACAAAGTCTGGATCACTGTCAAGTTCATTGCTTACATCAGGTTCACATATATCACTTACATCGTCCAGTGAAGGAAGTTCCTTGAATACAGGTACTGGAATTTCATCTGAATGAGGCGCTGGGCGAATTGCTCAATCAAGATTTGGGTAACTTATTTTGTGTCGTGTTTTCTTCCTATAACCACAAGTATTTGTGAGACAAAAGTAGCAATCGTTTACATGTTTTTTTTGGTTCCCGCCACACCAATATGAATACCAAATCCTTACTGTTTCCTTGTGCACTTTGTCCATTGGCTTAGATTTTCGGCACATGGTTTACAAACATTGTGCGGGGCCCACGGTTTATCCTGATCACCTAATTTAATCTTAAAGAAAGTAAGTCAAGTATGCTCTTTTCACATAGATACTAATGTTCATTCTTTGAGTGGATGCAGTAAAACAACTACATATGTAGCAAAACGAGTCAGGGGAATTCAAAGTTACTTCATAAAACAAATCTAAAAAACACAAAATTATATTATACACAATCGCTTTATATATCTAAATGTGCATAAAGAGAAGTCTAAATACATAGATAAAATAAAATAAGAAGAATACCAAACGCCTCTACTTCCGTTCACCCGGTTGTAAGATAGCCTGCTACTATGAGTGGGACCAATATGGGCAGGTCCTATTAATAAAAAAAAATTGACGTGATAGAAGAAAACTTTTGCCATTTTTAAACTCGGTGACCCCGAATTTCCCCAGAACGGGTCTCGAACTTAAGTCAGCGGAAAAAGAAGTTAAAATTTGTTGAAGTGCTAACGATGGCTTCATTCTTGGGACTTGATTGCTTTCAAGAGAAACTTATTAACAATTAATTTGAATTCAATCCAAGATTTCTTTTCTATTCTTCCATAGTCTTCTTAAACTCGGGATTCTTCATTAAGATTCTAATTTGAGGACCATCAAAAATAGTGTGTGGTTGTATAGACCCTCTAATGATAGAAGTGAAGCTGATGACGAGAAGTTCTGGATGAATAGGTGATGATGAAATGAGAAATTGAATAACTGCGGGCTTTTGCTACACGCCGGAGAGAATGAAAGTGAGAAGGGGTTGGTGGGGTTTGGTGCTGAAAGAAACGTATGTAACAAACGCGTTCTTTCAGCACACGAATGTGCATGAAGAGACAAAGAGCATTGTAAGAGTGTGATCAATCTGTTCCTAATAAGAAAGATTATGCACTTTGCTGGATGTATTTGATGTGAAAGATATAATTATGTGACTATCAAACCACATGGAGTAGTTAGAGTGTGTGAATCAATTCTTTGCATTCAGCTGGAAAACAAAGAATGAGATGTTATGTTTATGCTGGGTTCATGGATATGGAGAAAACGCACACGTGATCGTGTAGGTAGAGCAGCATTGTGGCAGGTGCTAAGAAAGTATGGAATGCGGGGTAGACTGTTAGATTGTGTGAGGAGTATTTAGGTTTGAAGTAAGGCGTGCGTTGGGGTGAAAGATAACTGGAATGTGTGGCTTGATATACGTGAGAAAGAAGGCGTGGGTGTATGATGTCGCTATGGTTGTTTAACATATTTATGGATGGAGTACTGAGAAATAATAATGGGAATGAGGAAATGTACTGTGAGATTGTCGTTTTTGCTCGGTGTCGATGAGGAGCACTTTTGTTCGTTTTGGATGAGCGCTTTCGGTCGGTGTGGATGAGGAGTGCTCTCGCTCGGTGTGGATGAGGGGCGTCCTCGCTCGGTGTGGATGAGGGGCGTCCTCGCTCGGTGTGGATGAGGGGCGTCCTCGCTCGGTGTGGATGAGGGGCGTCCTCGCTCGGTGTGGATGAGGGGCGTCCTCGCTCGGTGTGGATGAGGGGCGTCCTCGCTCGG
Source organism: Ceratothoa steindachneri (assembly GCA_963969495.1). Taxonomy (NCBI): domain Eukaryota; kingdom Metazoa; phylum Arthropoda; class Malacostraca; order Isopoda; family Cymothoidae; genus Ceratothoa; species Ceratothoa steindachneri. The sequence goes on from OZ018334.1 coordinate 23,562,423, forward strand.
TGTGGATGAGGGGCGTCCTCGCTCGGTGTGGATGAGGGGCGTCCTCGCTCGGTGTGGATGAGGGGCGTCCTCGCACGGTGTGGATGAGGGGCGTCCTCGCTCGGTGTGGATGAGGGGCCTTCTCGCTCGGTGTGGATGAGGGGATGTTTTGGGTATCTAAGGTGATTGCATCGTCACTGATGGTCCAACAGATTGCCACTACAGGGCTGTGAATGGTGAGGAAATCTGAAAGTTACTGAGTGTTTGGAGTGGGCCCAAGAGGTGGCCCTGAGAGTTTATGCTGGTGCAGACGTCCGCATATCATGACAGCGAAGAGTATGAAATGGAAGGAGAATGGAGTCTCTTAAAGTAGTGTTTCCTAACCTCCCCCCCCCTCTATTCCCCTACTGTAACTACAGAAAAAAAAGTATGCCCCACCTGTGTTTGAAAAATAAATAAAAACACACTAATATTGTAATCTTAATTGAGTATAAAAAATAGCTAATTTATTTATTGATTCACCTAAGCATAAGTTAATTACTTTTGTTCAGTGAGAATCTTGTGCCTTGCGTTTACGGCAGATCTGCTTAATTCAAGGAGGCAACTTTTGTTCGCTTCCGCCGTGAATCACGCATTTTGTAACTCCAAGTCGGTTTCTCTCGACTCAGGAGCAAATAGGCCACAAACTGAAGCCACATTCAACCAAATATGACTAGGGAAAATAAATCCAAACTTCCCTCGCTAATGTAGGGTATTCTCGGCCGTATTGAGCAAATGAGGCATTTGCGTTGGTTACTTTTCCTGGCTCATATATTTTTTTTTAAATCATCTCTTAAACTTACAATTTTTGTCCCATGTACTATGTTATGTACTGTGTGTAGGGGGGGGGGGGGGTTAATTAAAAACTGCATGGCATAATTTCGTTTTCTTTTTTGCCCAGCCTAGTGTAATTGAGGGCATGACTCCACCTACATTTAGCTACATACCTAAGCCTTAGGCCTATTTCCCACTTAATTGCCTCGCTTAAAATGTCACTCTAGCTACCGTCTAGGTATTTCTTTTCAACCTCGTCACATAGCCATCTAATGGTACCTCTTATTTTGAACAAAGTATTCATTGGTTCATCATGCGGCAACGGCAAACAACTTCAAGAAACTGAGATAAATCAGCTTATTGATCAATCTTTATCGTACTTCATATACAGGAATTGGACAAAATAATGGAACCATTAATTAAATTACTGATTTGAGTCCCCTCCCCTTTAGCAGTATAAATAGATTCATACACCTTTGTGCTGTATCTATACGAATGGAACTGTTTTCGAGTGAAACCTGCTCTAGCTCCTTCGTAGACGCTTTTTAGAGGGAATATATACCCTAGTTTTTACTACAATTTACCCCCCCAAAATTGTTGAATGTCCTAATCTGGGCGATCTTCGCGCACGTTACCTGCCCCGGTACCAGGATGGGCGGGGTCGCTACCGCCTGTCCCTTGTACTCGGAACGAGTGCATGCACATTGACTGGTAGACTTGTTGACTTTTGGGGGGAGGCCGGCCTTCTCCCTATTATTTAACCAGGTTTTTTTTTCTCCTTGTAGGTCGCACGCTCCTGCGCCGGGGGAACCTCCCCCCGACGCAGGAGCTTGCTTACTGCTTGCTTCCTTTTCCCTTTTTTTTAATTCTTGGTGTTGGGTTTGGGTTGTTTTTTTTTGTGTCTTTTTGAATTTGATTTTAAAGTAGCCTAGTACTAGGCAGGTTTTTAATACGGCGACTAATGCCAACTAGGCAGTCGCCAGATGAGCTCTTAAAAAAAAACAACTTGATTATGGCAAGATCTGTGAATTTTGGAGATCAATATGTGTTCAACGTCATTTTTAGGCATTTTAAATAAGTTTTTAAAACTTTTTTGGGGGTGTGAATGTGTGCATTAGTTAATGTTTTCATTATTTTGTCCAACCCCTGTACGTACTCGTTGTCAAGTTGCTTTTTAGTTAAATTATAAACTTAAAATAGATAGATGTTTATTGTCAAAATATTCTTGGATCCCACGTTCACGCCCCACCCCATAAAATTCCAGACCCTACCGGTGAGGGCACTACGCCTCACGCTAGGAAATCATTGCTCTAGACTCTAAGAATGAGGTGGCCGTCCAAATAGATAAATTGAGATGGGTGTTTGGTTGTGCGAAACATAGCTAGAGTGAAGGAGTCGGTAAGACGTGTGTTGTAAACGAGTTTGTGACTGAGTACGCTGAGGTGGTCCGGACATTAAAAGAAGAACGGAAGGAAGTACAATTACTAAGCAGGGAGAAGTTGAGTCACTGTGGATAGATATTAAGCTCAGTAAAAATAGGATACTACACTTGGCAGCCTTTAACAGACCGCCTGAGCAGACGGATGATATAGATGCAGATATAGTTATTCAAGGTGACTTTAATTTAAGCCCTTTGGATTGATAAAATATGATAAGAAAGGATAAAGAAAGGTTGTAAGTTTATAGAATGTTTTGAAGATAACTTTTTTTTAAGTCATCTTGTTGATATACCAACAAGAAGTACCAATATATTAGATCGGTTGACTAAAAATGACACTAATGCAAATAGCCAAGCTTTCACGGTTGGGAGATGTAACGCATCTCGGTATTTTAGATGCTTCATTCCAGCAACTACCAGGTTATGGAATGAGCTCCCTAGTCCTGTCGTTGAATCCCATGAACTTCAAAAGTTTAAAGCTGGTGTTCATTCCTTCCTGCTGAGGCGTTAAGTTGTGTGTGTGTTTCTCCTGTCTCCTCTTTTCCTCTTATTTTTTTTATGGGACTGTCTTCTCTGCTGGTGTCTTAGGGTTTATAGCATTCTGCTCTACCGACAAGGGTTTGGAGTCCGTCAGTCAGATAATAATAATAATAATCTAGTACTTTCAAATGATGATAATTTAGTTCAGCAATTGACTGTCGGGGAAGCATTGGGAAATAGTGATCATCAAATAGTTCTTTCTAATTTAGGAACAGGGAAAGTTAGAACATCAACAAAACTACTAAAACTCCAAATGTTCATAGGGAGGCGGGGAAGTGTGAAAAACTTAAAAACTTGCTGTATCAGGTTAACTGTGATGTAGAACTCCATGTTAAAAATACTTGCGAGATGTGGAATACTTTAAAAAGATTATATTAAATATAGTCCAAGAGCAGTGCATGGCAACGGAGGGAATTAGGAAGAAATGTAGGAAGCCATTATGGTGGAATCAGGAGATAGCTAGGAAAATTTCTGAGAAGAAAAGGGCATAGGAGAGATTATAGGGGGAAAGGTAGTGCTGTAAATCTGAATCATTATTGGTTCACTAGGAATGAGTTAAATAAGATAATTAAGAAAAGTAAAGGGATAGCAGAAATTAATTTAGCTCAAAACGATTTTTCTTGCATCGGCGTCTTCAACGGATTCTGGCGTTTTTCGGTGCTGAATCCCAATATGTCAATTACTTTTTTTTTCTATCACATCTTTTTGAACTATGTTGCATTCGAAAATTGATGTACGCAAAGATGCTCACAATGAAAAGTACCTATTTAATTACAATATTTAATCCTACATTAACATTTAATCAATAGTAAATTCCCTCTTTGCGGATAATCTTTTATGTACAGCATCTGCCCCGTAAGGGGCGCGGCGATTTGCCATCCTGGCCGCCGTGCTGATGGGACTCAGCACCCCGTGCGACCCCAGCTTAGCCTCTTCTCCTTACTTCAAAACACTTGTTTCCTCGCTTTTCATACAACCTCTCTCACAACTTTCAATGGTCAGCCTCTAATTTCACAGGGTAGATGCTGACATTCTTCTTAAGTCAACCGTCCCGGATCGGGGCTGAGGGGGGAGGGGACAATGTTCCCTAACCCCTGAGCTCCGGTCTGGGGTGGTTGGTTTTTAACAACCTGCTTTATCCCCCCCCATACCTTCCTCGCATCCCTTTTCCTCTCCTCTTCACAATCTATATATTTTTTACGCCGTGTTCAAGGTGGAGCCGCCATGCCGATGGACTGCCAGGCCACCAGGCGGGAGGGGTGGTCTTAAATGGCGGCGCCTGGCTCTGCCAGGCTTGTAAGCACCTCTCGCAGTGCGGGCTACTGCGAGAGATGATGCGCGATTGCATCTCGTGTCAAAAAGAGGGTCACTATGCCCAATGATGAGTTTAAGAAAAAACAACCCCCAACTTCCCCTATAACATCGACGGAGCCGCCCTTGGGCAGCTCCAGCAAAAAAATGGAGGCTCCCCTTCGTGTGCTTGCTCAGGGGACCCTCCATATATCTCTAACCGGAGAGGAGGCTTACTCCTCTCCTTCGCTTACGGGTGTAGGGGACTCCCCCTCACCCCCTTCTCTGGAGGTGCTTTCGGGCGCCTCCCTTTTACCAGCGGCAGTCCCCTCTGTTCTTTCCAAGGGGACTGCCAAGAAAGCCAGCAGGCAGCCCTTAGCCAGCCGCTCCACATCGAAGTGGCTCGGTAGGGAAAACCCCTTTAAGGGGGAGAGGGAAGCCAGGCCCCTTCGGTCGCTTTCCTCAAAAGACCTGCTGGCAAGAATCCTGAACCTTGCCGGGGTCAAGGCCCATGCCTCCCCAAGGAAGACTAGTGACGATACTGCCAACGGAAGCTGCTATGTCTGGGGGGGGTGATGGCCAACTGGAGGCCCCCCCCTGAGATAGACATGGTCCTTGAGGAAACCCAGCCTCAGACGGTAGGGCCTTCCATGGGGGGGAATCCTGGCTCGGCGCCAAGCACCGAACCCGAATCCGCCCGATGCAAGGTCCTCCTCAAACGGCCGGGGATTCTCAGGCAGTACAAGGAGGGAAGGGATCTCCTCCGGATGATGACCCTGCGACCACCAAGACCTTCTCCATTTCGGAGAAGGACCTGGCTGAGGCCGGTCCATCTGGCCTAGGGGCTTCTGTCGGCGGAGGAGAGAAGCGGGTTCATTCCCCGCCCTCCTCTCCAAAAAAGAAAAGGACGAAAAAGGCCAAAAAGATGAAGAAGACTCGGGGTTCCTCTCCATCCGCGGGGGCTACGGGGACGGATGGGCCTGCTGCCACTTTGGCAAGCGACCAAGCCAAGATCGGTACATCCGGCCCCTCTGCCCATCCCCCCCCGGGTACGGAGCTCCTGACCATGACAAAGACCAAAGGGCACAGTCCGGAGCCTCGATGACATCGGGTCCCCTCATTCAGAGGTTACCTGGCGTTTTCGAGCCCGCTGGCTTCAAACGCTTCCTCGTTATTCGCTCCACTGATGGCAGCATGTTGTCCAAGGGCATCATGATCCATCAGAGGAGAGGATTAGCTAGTGCAATTGGTAGAGAGCCGAAGGTAACCCGTTTCTCAGAAGGGAGCCTTGTGGCGAATGCGGCGAATCCCGCCGAGGCGGCCAAGATAAGTGCTCTTCGGACACTTCATGGCACCCCGGTGAGTGTGAGGCCGCACTCTACCATGAACTTTGTGAAAGGAGTAGTTTATGCGAGGGAAGTCGTTGACTTCTCCATTGAGGACATCACCCTCTAGCTGGCCGACCATGGGGTGGTCAATGTCTAACGTGTGATGAGAAAACAGGGAGGGGCCCGAGACTCACCCCTACACTCTTCGTCACGTTCGACTGTGACAAGCTCCCTGAGTCGGTGCGTGCCGGTTGGTACCGCTACCGCGTGAAGGCATTCGTGCCACTGCCGCGGCGGGGCTATTACTGTCACCGCTTTGGCCATACGAATCGCTCATGTGGACGTGCAAAAGTCGCGGTCACCCGAAGTCTGTGTAAATTGCTCCAAGGTCGCACACGATAAGACAAATCGTGTGTGTCCAATTGTGTCAATTGCGGAGAGCCGCACCCTGCTTCTTCGATGCAATGTGGTGCATATCTTCTTGAGAAAGAAATCCTGGCTGTTCAGGCCCAGGATTGACTCTCATTCCGAGAGGCAAAGGACTTGCTCCTGGCGCGCCCGGCTCTGCCTGGGACGTCATATGCCTCAATAGTTAGAAAGGCACCCTCTGCTCCTGGCCCATCCAGGCCAACGAGCACGGTTGTTTCCGCGCCCATTCGGAGCCCTTCTGCGGGCTCTACCCAACCCGGGCGCTCCCCTGGTAATCTGGCGGCAAAAAGGGTTCATACCCTGCCCCGGCTAAAACCAGGGCTCCCCCCTCTTCCCCCAGCGTGACCGTTTCCCGTAAGGCCAAACGGCCACGCGCCTCCACCGAGTCGTTAAACTCACAGGAGGCAACACCCCTGATGATGGTCGCTAGGCCATCTTCCGGGGTTCCTAAAGCTGTTCCCCGAAAGGAGGATAGCAACAAAGGAGCTTCGGCCCCTTGGCCCACACCCCGAGGTGGAGCGAGTGGCTCAGAGACGGTGGTTCCTCGAAAAGAGGCCCCCCCGCCTCCGAAGCCGCAACGCCCGCCTAAGGTTTCGAGGCGGAGGGAGGAAAAGACTCGCATGGCGAGCCCAACCTCCCCCAATAAGTCCTCGAAGGCGACAGCGCCTTCAGCGCTTTGTCCGGCCAACAGCGCCCGAAGTTCTGCCCCCGGGAAGCGTACGGCCATTCCCGTGAGGGTCTTCAGTTCGAGGAGGGCCCCCGCGTCTCCTCCGAGCTAGGCCTGGAGGGCATATTCCTTCAATGGAATATCCGTGGACTCCGGGCCAACTGGGAGGAGCTGCGGAGGCTCGTCTTATCCCGTTCACCGTTAGCTATCGTTTTGCAGGAGACCATGCTAGGCGCGTGCCCCCGTCCCGCCCTTCCGGGGTATAAGGGTCCTGCGACCCCACCACCGCGGGATGACTGGGCTGGGTGATGCGCGGTTTACACCCGGCATGATGTCTCCATTCTTCCTTTCTTTTTAGATACCTCCTTTCAGGCAGTGGCTGTGCAGCTGCACCTGGATAGGAGGTATACTCTGATTTCTGCGTACATTCCACCGTCAGCTGACTTGCACGCGGGGGACTTCCGCCACGTCGTGGCACGGTTGCCGAGGCCCTATCTCTTGCTTGGAAATCTGAACGGCAGGCACCCTCTCTGGGAAGATTACTCCATAAATCCCAGGGGACAAGTCCTTGCCGATCTGATCGAAGAGCTTGAGATGGGTGTCCTAAACGTGGATGAGTTTACGCATCACTGTCCGAGAACCGCTTCATTTTCTTGCCTCGACCTTTCTTTGTGCTCTTCGGATGCACAGCCTGATTTTGATTGGGAGGTGGTCGATGACCTCCATGGTAGTGATCACTTTCCCATTCAAATATCATTTTCAGGGCAACTGCCGCCTGAGAGACCATCTCGGTGGTGCTTGGCGCGGGCGCGGTGGCCTGCATTTCAGGAAATGACTGAATTCTCTATCTCAGTCGAGGAGTTTAGGTCGGTAGATGAGGCCGTTGAGTTCTTCTCCGGCAACCTCATCGCCGTGGGCCTGACTACTATTCCTATTACGTCTGGCCGTTTTGCAGCGGAGGCCATCTGTCTTCTGCACAGTGCGGCTTCCGTAAGTTCCACTCCACGTCGGATGCTCTGCTCCGACTGGAAAATGCCGTCTGCGAGGCTTTCCTTCGTAGACAGCACTACCCCACGGTGTTTTTTGATCTGGAGAAGGCCTATGATACCGCATGGCGATACTGTATCATGGAGACTCTCCACACGATGGGGGCGAGGGGACGCCTCTCAATGTTTATATCTGAATTTTTGCGAGATCGTCGATTCCGCGTACGGGTGGGGGGAGCCCTCTCCGGCCCAAAGGAGCAGGAAGAGGGTGTCCCGCAGTGAAGTGTCCTATTTTCACACTCTTTGCCCTGTGCATCAACGGCATCACCTCAGTGCTGCCGGAAGATGTTCTCGCTACGCTCTACGTGGACGACCTTTCGATCTCTTTTGGCGCAGCCCAGATGCCAACTCTGGAGCGTCGACTCCAATAGGCATTGAACCGCGTCTCTCGCTATGCCGAAGCGCACAGGTTTCGGTTTTCTTTGGCCAAGACTAAAGTGGTGCACTTCTGCCGCCATCCATGGCTTCACCCCGACCCAGATTTTTTTCTTAATGGGGTGCGCCTGGATGTGGTTGAGTCGCACCGTTTCCTTATTCTTGTATTCGACCGACGCCTCACCTGGGAGGCTCATATTCGCAGCCTTATGGTCTCTTGTATCCGCGCCATGGATATTCTCCGTTCCGTGACGTTCAGCGCTTGGGGCGCTGATAGGGCTACTGCCCTACTTTTTTATCGATCCTTTATTCGTTCGAAGCTTGACTATGGATGCGAGTTTTATGCATCCGCAGCCGAGCGTTTATTGCGGAAGGTGGATTCGATCCACCACACCGGCCTTCGCCTTGCGACCGGTTTCTTCCGCACTTCCCCCATTGAGAGCCTGTTGGTCGATGCTGGGGAGATGCCACTCGCTCTGCGCCGCGTGCAGTGCATCACTCGCCTGTACGCGCGAGCCCGGCGCCTCCCTCAGTCGCCAACAGCTCTCACTGCATCCGCAGCTGATCTCGATGGTGCCTATGCCGCTGAGAGACGCCAGTCATTCCCTAAGCCCTTTGGGTTTAGGGCCAGGAAACTCCTTCGAGAGGTAGATATAGCTCTCGGGCCGGTGGCGCCCCTGGTTCTGCCCAGGACGCCACCCTGGAGGGTACCACATTTGGCTATTTGTCGCCACGCCTCTGCTCCCAAAGCTTGTACCACGCCGGGAGTATTGCGTTCGACCTTTTTGGAGCACACATCGTGTCACGCTGGTACCGTGCCAGTGTATACGGATGGCTCCAAGTCCCAAGAGGGGGTCGGCTTCCACGCCGTATCCCCTCTGTTTGAAGTCAGCGGGGCTCTACCAGGCGCTGCGTCTGTCTTCACGGCCGAGCTGGTGGCAATACACCACTGGGTACGGGAGATTACGCGACGTGCCCGGTTCGGAGACCGGATTGTGATCTATAGCGACTCACAAAGCGCCCTGAGTGCTCTCGGGGCATTTAAATCTCCGCATCCCCTGGTTCGCGATATCCGTGACGCCACGGTTTTGACGAGCCGGGCAGATGTCGAGATTATCTTCTGCTGGGTTCCTGGACATGTAGGAATTGCGGGGAATGAGCGCGCCAAAGAGTCCCCGAGGACTCTGCGAGCGGACCAGCTTTTCGCTCTTCCTCACACTGACTACATGGCAGGAATACGGGCAGCTCTTCGGACTGCTTGGCAAAGAAGATGGGAGACGGTCGAAGGGAACTTAAAGTTGCGTGCCATTGCGCCGCGACAGTTCCCATGGACCTATCCCCCAATGCCGCGGCGGCTTCAGGTTGCTTTTTGTCGTCTCCGAATCGGGCACAGTCGTGTGACGCATCGCTATTTGATGGAGCGCTCGCCTGCGCCCTATTGCGACGACTGCGTCGTCCCCCAGACTGTTCGGCACATTCTTGTCGAATGTCCCAGTCTAGGTGATCTTCGCGCACAACACCTGTCCCGGTACCGGGATGGGCGGGCTCGCTACCGCCTGTCCCTTGTACTCGGGACGAGTGCGTGCACTTTGACTGGTGGACTTGTTGACTTTTTGGGGAAGGCCGGCCTTCTCCCTTTCATTTAACCAGGTTCAATTGTTGTTGTTTTTGTTATTGCTTTGTTATTGTTATTTCTTTTTATTGTTGTTTCCTGTTCAATTTTTTAAAGTAGCCTAGAACTAGGCTGTTTGTTTACGGCGACTTATGCCTAAGGCGGCATTCGCCAGATAGCCCCTTAATTTAAAAAAAAGAAAAAGTACAGCATCTGGAACATCCTTCACCAAACACCAGCAGTATGTAATCTGCCATCGTATTTGAGTCCCAACGACCTTGATAACGTTCTTACATCACTTTAATGTCCTGATTGAAGCGTTCACCTCTTCCTCGCTTATATCTCCAAGGTTATCTCGAAACTCGCTCAGGTGACTGTGCAAGTAATGCACCTTTTATGGTCTTTCTGCACCCCAATGCTCGCAGACTAGGAAGAAGCTCCTTCACAATCTCTCGGTAGTTCTCATCTTTCTTGTTCCGTAGAAAATTGTGCACCACAGTGAATGCCTTCCACGCTCGAGCATCGTCGTGCCAAAGTGTATGTCTCTAAGTAAGGTTTTGATCTGAGGTCCTTTGAATATCCCTGCGTTTTTCTTCTCGCCGCTAAGACTGGGAAATTTGGAACATATGTAGCCGAAGCAGTTTCCATTATGAGCAATAGCTTTAACAAACTGCTTCGTGAGACCGAATATGATGTGCAATTGATCAAGTATGACCTTTTTCTTATCAACCAGTGGTTCATTAATTGGTACATTCGTGTTACCAAGAATCATACTGTGTCTTGGTACTCATTCCTTCCTAACCCAGTTCTTATCATTAGCCCTACTGTCCCAGCAGCATAGGAAACGAGGGTATTTGGTATAACCTCCAAAGGGAAGTACATCATTTTTAAATCAACACAGTCAACCATTCATAGTCGCGGTACTTCACTCGTTCAAGTACAATCATCATGTTTGTATAGGCCGCCTTTAGGATTATTCAGTGTCCAATAGGGATAGATCCATATACGCTTCCATTGGGAAGTAAAGCGCATTTGAAACTTCTTTTTGGAACTATCACTAAAGAGTTTCCACTCACTTGATTGATACTCAGGAAATACCATAGCGAGTTCTTCGACTTTATGGCAGCATACAAGTTGACCATCAGAATGGAAGTGCTTCCTCAGTGCTGCCTCTCTGTTGCCAGGTTTTAGACGTTTTCTCTCTTGCAGTCAGGAAGACTTATCAGATTGTTTTAGCAAATTAAAATCTCTGTACATATAATGTTATCATTTGAAAAAAAAAGTACGTGAGAGTGGATATGAAAAAGCTTTTTAGAATTTGTTCTGGGATGGATTAGTTGGATTTCAGCAAATTACTTAAGTTGTAAGGTAGTATAATAGGACTAGGACCACCATTTAAAAATTAACAAAAAAAAGGTGTAGTTTGGATATGAAGTATTTTTCACCAACGGAGTTGAAGTTACTGGAATGGTTTACCACAGGAGACAATAAGCAATCCAAATTCAAATATATTCAAGCTCAGGTTATACGAGTATATGGGAAGGGTAGGTTATGATGGTTGGGAAAATTACATATTATATAATCAATTTGTGCATATATTATTATTATGTGCATTGCATGATTTTTTTTTTTTTACAAACCACGATGATGATGCCTTTTGATGCAGTGTTTTGGACCAGGCGCGTATCCATGGTTGGAGCTAGGAGACTGACCCCCCCCCCCAAAAAAAAAAAAAAAAATTACAGATCCGTTTATTTTTTTTTTCTTTAAACCATTCTTGTATTCTGCTATTCAGAAAGAGTAATGCAATAATATAGAATCTATATAAAAAAAACAGTTCTTTATACCGTTGCGATCGAATGTACCTTATAAGATACGTATAAAAAAAGAGTAAATCTCAAAAAATAATGATAAAATTCAGTATTATTTATATCTTAGCTGACGTCCAAAAACTACAATTCCTAATTTTCTGCTGTGTGGAAAAAATTCGGAGCTAATAGAGTAAGTGCTCACTGCTTTATGAGATGCTGTCATTTACTATTATCAATGGTGTGTAAGATAACCATTATTAATCAATGCCCTTTTCTCAGACTACTCGGGGAGGGGGGGGGGGGATTTAGTCTCCTCCCCCTTGCCCCCTTTTTATCCTGGATCTGCCCGCCACTGTTTTGAACGCAATCTTGTGGATGCAGTTTATGAGGGTGAGTGTTGACTCGGATGACCTCAGATAGGCTCTTGTGGCTTTTCTCATCCGTTGATTTATGTTGTTTTCTTATTGAGTGTCGGGTTGAAAGACCGTGTAAAAGCTGAGTTTGATTGGGTGAATGTGTGTGAGAGAGAGAGAGAGAGGGTTGACTGATAAGGCAGTGGACGATAATATGACATAAATGTGCATGCATGGGTTTGTGTGTGGGGGGAGGGGGGGTGATTCTGCTTAGGGATGAGCCTTCGTTGTACGAGGTGCCTCCAGCACATGACACTCCACCGCTAAGAAGGGCCGATTGTGGGGGAGGGGGTACTCGGTAGGGATAAAGTTGCGGGGGGGGATATTTTTTGGCGCCGTCGATGCACGACCAGCCCTTGTGGAAAACTATCTGATGATATCAACGTGTGTATATATATATATATATATATATATATATATATATATATATATATATATATATATATATATATATATATATATATGTGTGTGTGTGTGTGTGTGTGTGTGTCCGCGCGCGAGAGTGTGCCCAAGTCATCTTGGTTTAAGCGGACGTGGATCGGTTATACCGACTGTAAGCGTGTGGGTGATACCTCATTGGATTACATGAAGAGGTGTTTGTGTACGAGAAATAAGGGGGGGGGGGGTGACACGCATTGTTCGTGTTCTTGGTACTCCAATTTGAGGATCGTCTAACGTCAGGTTTTGAGGGGATAGCAGTCCTGAGTCATCAGACCCAGAAGAAACATGTCGCGCATGGTTCGCCATGGCAAGGCTCCGGTGCGGTCGCTACCCCCAAATTAAGCACGAATACTGCATTGGCTCTATTTGTAGAGACAGCGAAAAGGATATATGTAATGTCAGTAAATGGGTGGAGTGAACATGAAAAAAAGTAGAATCGGGTTTGGAGATAATTTGTACGGCTGCGTGGTTGGACCCTTAGGATTAAACGTACGAAAACATGATCCAAGACCTATTCTCTGGTTACCATGACAAGGAAGCCTTCTAGTAAAGGTATTAGAGAGCTACGTCCTTGCTGCCATGGCAACAAAACCTTGCCATAACAAACCCAATTACTACAAAGTCTTTGAGTAAAAATGTTACGACAGCTAGGTTTTAGTTGCTATGGTAACGAAGCCTTCGCGTGAAGATCACTAACCGTTGCTGTGGCGACAGCTCCGCCCGCATGACTGATGCAGTACTAGGCTGACTATGACTAACCGTCGCTATGGCAACGCTTCCGTGCAAACCCTGATGACTTTTGGCATCCGTAAAATTACGTTAAGGCGATTTGGGGAACGACCTTAAATGTGGGTTTATTAAAATCTGAACTCTTCTCGATGTTGGAGTAGATAGAAGTGTGGGGGGGGGGAGGATATATATATATATATATATATATATATATATATATATATATATATATATATATATATATATATATATATATAATGTGTGTGTGTGTGTGTGGTTTTATGGCGGGAACAAGCTTAGCCGAAAGGATATTAAGGGCAAGGTTGTTGGAGATTCAAAGGTCATCGGCACATGACCCCTTGACCCAAATGTTACGCGCGTGCATGCATACATACACACACATACACACAAACGCATTTCACCTTTCCTTTTCTCTCCTCTCTGACGGTCGTGGTCCCCCAGACTGTCCGCAGGTTGCCTGCCCCAGTTGCGGGATGAGCCGGGTCGCCTACTGCTTCTCCCTTGGTACTCGGGATGGATTTGTGCAGACTTGTGGATTGAAGGAGTTTCTGGGGGAGGGGGTTCTTCCTCAGCTTCACGTGCATGTTTTTTTTTCTGTATCCACTTTATTCTTGTTTTTTTTTTTTGTTTAAGGCAGCCTAATAAATATGCTCAAAGTAATTTCGGCAGTTTGTGCTCCTTATGATAATCTGCATCGTTCTCTCTTTTCCCGCTTTCCTTCTCTCTCTCTCTCTCACACACACACACACATACACACACACACACACACACACACACACACACATCAAACACCCAACACAGGTTCTATGATACATACTGAGCGAGTACGATTGAAGTTGGGCACGCGCATATACTGTACTTGAACTTCCCAAAGGTACCCCGCCGTAGGTTAATGGCCAAGGTGCGAGCGCTGGAAAAGTAGGCCATTGAATCGACAAGTGGCCGTCTGGAAGGCGGCAGTGCCAAGACCACCTTTCATAGCGGTGGTCTCGGCAGTGTGCTGTAATCAGTGGCCAGGCCTCTCGCTAGTCGCCGGTGACGAGCTCAGTCCCTCAGGGCTCCGTAGTAGGTCCTCTTGTTATTTAGCGTCTATTTAAACGGTATAGGGGTTAAATTATGGAGCAAAATACACAAATTTGCAGGCACACAACATTGCGTTGGGGTATAGCCATCAATTTAGCCCCCATGTCGGACTACACTCTATAAAGGCATAGTCTAGGGGCTACCGACATGGAGGAATACTTAGCAGTGACTTGAGAGTTCTCCAGCCTGTGTGTTGCGACAGAGAAAAAGGCTCAGCGACTGTTACGTTACATAAAGTGGCAGTTCTGTTATCGGAAGATTGTGTCCTCCTTGTATAATTCGTCGATGAGACCACACTAAGAATACGCCGTTCAATTTTGGTCTCCAGACCTTCAAAACTGCATCGAACGACTGGAAAGGGTAGAAGCCAAGACCACGAAACTGATCCTCGGTATGGATATAAATGCCTTTAGGGTACTCATACTCCTTGTGACATATCTTGTTCTTAGCTCTCCATTTTTTGCCTTTTCTCTCTATTTTTATTTTCTCTCCTTCTTTTTCCTTTATTTTTCTCTTTTATCTCTTCTATCGCTTTATTTTCTTTATCTCGTCTTTCTTTCTCTCTCTCTTCTTTCAATTCTTCCCCTTTTCTCTCTCATCTTGCTTTCTCCTCGCACACACATCACATTGAAACCACAGCGAACTACTTCCCTCCACCACAGTGCCCCTAGTAGTCTATCTTCCATACATTTTCACTCCCCTAACTTCACTACTTTCTTTACCAACTGTTCCTCAGCATATTTTGGAAGATTTCCTCGTTGGTTTTCACTTAGCATGAGGGTACACTAGCGGGACGCCCCGCCATTTGATGGAGCGTTCCCATGTACCTTACTGCATTGTTCTTCCAGACCACCACCTTCTTGTTGAATGCCCCGCAGTGGTGTAACCTGTTACGCTTGGTACCCGGAGGAGCTGCAGGTCCTTCCAGCCCCAGTGTAAGTTAGGGAAGCCCCGTCACTGGGCTGAGAGGAACTCTGATGGGAACTGAGAAAGTTGTTGGTCGTGATGTCGTCTTCCGTGGTTTCTAAAGCTACCTCCCGAAAGGAGGACAGAAAAAAAGGAGCTTGAGCCCTACGCCCCCACCAAGGACTGATCTGGGTGGCTCGGAGACGGTGGATTCTCCAATGGAGGGGGTGTCCACTTCCGAATCCGCCGCGCCTGCCGAAGGTTTCGAGGCAGTGGGAGGAAAAGACTCGCCTGTAGAGCCCAACCTTCCTCGATATAGTCCTCGAGGGTGAGAGCGTCTTGTTCGGCCAACAGTGGCCGGAGTTCTACCTCCGGAAAGCGTACGACCATATTGGTGAGGGTCTTCTCTTCGAAGAGGACACCGCATCTCCTCAAAACTAGGCTTGAATGGCATATTATTTCAATGGAATTGCCAACTGGGAACTGCTGTGGGGGCTCGTATTCTCCCGTTCCCCGTTAGCTATCTTTTTGCAGGAGGCCATGCTGAGCGCGTGCCCTCTGTCCACACTACTTGTCGATGCTGGTGAGATGCCAATTGCTCAGAGACGTATACAATGCATTATGCGTCTTTACGCGCCAACCCAGCGCATCATCTAGTCGCCGACTGCTCTCACTGCGTCCGCAGCAAAACTCGACAGTGCCTATTGGCCGAGAGACGCAAACCATACTCTAAGCCCTTAGGCAATTCTTATGAGAGTTCTGTATAACTCGGGCGGGTGGTGCCCCTAGTTCTCTGCCCAGGACGCCACCCTGGATGGTACCACATTTGACTATTTGTGGCCACGCCTCTGCTCCCAAAGCTTCTACAGCGCCGGGAGTATTGCGTTCGTCCTTTTTGGAGCACACTTCGTGTCACGCTAGATCCGTGTCAGTGTGTACGGATGACTGGTTCGTGGTATCCGTGACGCCACGGTTACTGCAAGACGGGTGGATGTCGAGATGAGCATCTGCTAGGTTCCTGGACATATGGGAAATGAGGGCGCCAGAGAAGATTCCACGAGGACTGGCAGGGTGATCTTTGGGCATATTACCTACCGGGACAAGTGGGGTCACCTCCATTTGTCACTTGTACTCGGGATGGGTTTTTGTACCCTTGATTAAGGCATAATATAATGGTGGGAGGAGGTTGGCGTCCTTTACTATATATAGTTGGTGGTTGCATACTCGGCTGTCGAAGGGAGGCGAGCATGTTTCCGAGGCCGTGTCTTTTCTTTTGGTATTGTTTATGTTTCTGGTTTGTTCTATTTGACTCGTTTGTTGTTCTTTTTATTAGCCTAATACTTATTTTTTTCTGCGACCATACTCTCGATGGCGGTTACCAGTATAACGCTCATGATTAAAAAAAATCGCCTGTTTACTTTGTTTGTCCACTGTCCGTCCTCGGGCCTGCTTGCTGGATCTGTATATGTTAAAAATTAGCAGGGTTCTACGGGACTTGATTGGGGGTTCAAGTGGGTAAAAGGTTATAATAGGAGAGACATAAGTGAGGTTCTTATTTTTAGTGAAGAGGATAGGACACGTAGCAACGGGTTTAAGCTGGATAAGTTTAGATTTAGGAAAGTGATTGGTAGAAATTGGTTTACAAATCGTATAGCCTTTTGCAGACTCCTTTTCCTCTGTTATCATGTACACAAATTTATTTGCTTCGTTTTGAATGACGTGGCAGCACTTTAAGTTTGGACACCGCAGTGACACCATGCATTCATTCCATCAAAGTTGAAGCAAGGACAAACATCATATTTCTAGTCGAGCTTAGTTGGCGAAATTATTGATCCATTAATAAAGTTTGTGGGGAAAGTGACCCGAAAGCCTACTGTTTATAAATGGATAAATCGCTTTACGGATGGATGACAGGTTGTTGAAGACGTCTTTCGCAATGACAGTCAACATCAATAAGGATAGAAAACATCGATCATGTGCGGGCATTAATTGAAGAGGACCGTCAATTAAAGGTGGAAACGATAGCAGGCACATTGAAAATATCGGCAGGTTCAGGTTATTCCATCTTGACCCACGTACTGAAGTTCGGTAAACTTTCTGGTCGATGAGTGCCAAAACTTTTGCGCGATCAGCTGAAGAAGATACTACTCTTTCACTGCAAATTTTGAACTTGTGGGATGAAGATCCACAGGATTTTTGCAAAGAACTGTAACCGAGGATAAGACTTGGATTTACCAATATGATCAGGAAGATTAAGAGCATTCAAAACAATGATTACCAAGAGGTGAAAGAGAACTCAAAAAACTGTAAATGGCCGCTGTTTTTTTTGTGATGCCGAAGCTGTGATACTTTCTCAAAGGGCGAAGAAAAACCATCGACGCTACCTATTACGAAAGTGTTTTGAGAAAACTTCGCAAAGGTATGGTGAAGAAGCTCTCCTTTTGCTTTAAATACCAAATAGCCCTCTTTCATCACGACACGACCCTGCTCATTCCGAATCTTTGGCAAAGTCAACTTTGCACCATTTCGTTGAAAGTTGATCTCGCAGCCTTCGTACAGTCCTGACTTAACCCCATCCGAACTTTTTTTTTTTTGTTTGTTTCTAAACCTCATAAAAAGTATGAACTCTTTTTTTTTGGTTAATGTTAAAAGTTGTTGCAACTTGGTTTAATTCTCAGTCCTCAGTTTTATAGAAATGGGTTTAAATGGATGGTACCATCGCTTGCAAAAGTGTTTTGTTTCCAATGGAACTTATGTTGAAAAGTAAATTAAAAAAGATTCCATTTTTCTACGAACTTTTGAAGACGGTACATTGCCTTATTCAAGATTCAGGTTTCTCCTTTCACGCGATGGGGCACGTGGGGTGCGTATATGAGAACACACTACGGTTCTTTCCTGGCTGTGGACATATTACAGTTCTTTCGTGGCGGGATCACTCAGACGCCTATGACTTGAAAGTGCCAAAGGAGAGGGAAAAGGCTAAACTACCATGTTTGCCTTGACGCTTTCCAGGAGGGAGAGAGAGAGAAAGCAGTCAAGTAGCTTCCTTCAAGTCTCACGTGGCAGGATTTTTTTGTTTTAGCAGACTTTTGACTCCCTATTTCCCAGCTCCGGATCGCCGCTGGGCGTGAGGGAGGATGTGTTTATCGTCTTTTGTATGTCTACCTCCACCCCCCTCCCGTCTCTGGAGTTCGCCGTTGGATAACATTTGCGGTATTTTGAAAATCCTGCAAATGTAATCCAACGAGTGGAGATGGTTTTATTGCTGTGCTTTTTTAAACCCGTCTCTAATGACAACAATCACTTTTTGAGCGTCTCTTTTTATGAAGGCTCCTTCGCCTATTTCAGCGATTAAGGCCTTCACTAGGAGGGGGGGGGGGGTAAAGTGGAGAAAGGAGGTGTACATGATCCAATGATCCAGTACCAACCGGAATTCGTTCGGATAAGGTTTGCTTGATGTCAGCAGAGGACATTCCTAATATTTTTTTAAAAGGCAAATTTTGGATGCTTGCGTTAATGCAAGACGAACCTGAATAATAATTACGAAATGAAGTCGATAGGTGCCTGCGTCATGTGAGCGAACATGATTAATTTTAATGAAATATTTGAGAATCGTATTTGTAGAAACATCAAGCAGTATACTCAATGTGCCCCCCCTCCCCCCCGCATACAAGGAGGGCGGGCAAATTGGAGTCGATAGGAGTGAATTAAAATAAATGAGTAAAAAGGGGATAACGTCCCGAATGAAAATGTATTATTTACTATTATACAAGGAATTGAAAACCAACGTAGGCATTTTGCCAGAGGGGTTGCGGGGAGGGGGAATTCACCAAGAAAGGTGTGAAATATTATTATTTGATGAGAGATGGAGTGTTTTGGGTAAATTCATTTATATAAATATGCTATATAGGATATTTACAAATAAATTTAGTGAGCTCTCTTTCGTCACCTTGGTATTTCAAGCATTACGATCGAAACATTTTGACAGGCTTTTGTTTCAAAGCAACGTGCCAAATTTTCATTTTCCGAGCTTAACTTTTTTTTATTTATTTAATTCTTAATAATCGATATCGCGTAAAAATATTCACAGTAACATTAGGATTTAAAAAAAACCCCTATAATTAATCATTATCTTTAACTTGTCCGAAACATTTTGGAAAATGTGACCTGAATAATTATACAGCGGAAGGTATTCGTAACTCTCTGCTCTCTCCGTTCGTTCTTAATTTGTTCATTGCCTTTACATTTTTCAGAATGTTTCGGACAATACTAAGTTTACTATGATATAATTATTTAGATTTTGTAAACCTTCGAATAGTTTGGGATGACCTCCGCTAGACTAGGCAGTCGCCAGATGGGCTCCTAAAATTAAAAAAAAAGGCCGCTAGGCCTCTCTGGTGTGTTGACAAGTAATATTTTTCATAACGCAGGTTGGAAAATTAATGATAAAAATAAACAAATATTGATGAGAATATTTTTAATATCTACGATTAAAAAAATAAATATATAAAATTAAACTGAAAAATTGGGGGAGATTTGGCAATCCAGTTGTGAAGCAAAACCTTGTCGACCAAAATGCCGAAAATATGACTAAACTGGATACCATTTCAGTAAATTTAACTTGTTTTTAGTCGCGTGCACGGCCGGTCGGTAACATTTTACTTTTGGGGGGTGGGGGCAATAACGTAACTATTCGGCTGATTCTAACGAAATTTGAAACCCTTATGTAGTTTTATATTCTCTCTCGAATGATATAATTGCCAAGGTCTTCCAAAGGTTAGTCCTGGAATTATTTGGCAGAAACATCGTAACTGTTCGGCCGATTCTAACGAAATTTGAAACCCTTATGTTGTTTTACATTCTCTTTCGAATTATATAATTGCCAAAGTCCTCCAAAGGTTAGCCGGGGAATTATTTTGTTTTGGCATTAACATCATAACTATTCGGCCGATTCTAGCGAAATTTGAAACCCTTATGTTGTTTTACATTCTCTTTCGAATTATATAATTGCAAAAGTCCTACCAAGGTTAGTCATGGAATTATTAAAAAAAAACTAACTATGGCTCGGTATGCCCCACTCGTTGAAAATTTTGAAGGTCGTAAAGGCTGATGATTTGTTTGTTAATTACATTTTCTTTTTAAAATTATTGCAATAATTCAGAGCACTCGACTTAGATCTGTTGACGTTCTTATATACTTCTAATACTCCTATCATCAAATAATAATAATATTAAATTGTCATTTTAATCGAAATTCAGCGTAAAAGGTGACATGATTAATTGTGGGAAATGTGCATAAGCCGATTATGGGAGGGTGTCTCGCGCAACTCTCTCTCGAGAGAACCTGCCCAACCTCCGAAATTAATAGATTTTTCCTGTGGGTGTAATACCGATGGGACACGCCCATGATGACCCCTTTCGGGGGGAATGGGAATAAAGGCGAATAAATTAATGAAAAGGAGTGTAAATGAATAAATATGGAAGTGAATGAATTCAGAGCATTGGAAGTGGAAAATAAGCAAGTTCCACTCAGTGCGCCCCCCCCCCTTCATCACGTGTGGGGGAGGTTGATCCTGGAGGTACTTCCTTCCGGCCCCAGCATCCAGGATTGAGAGTTGCTGCCACGGTCCTGGTCGTCCTCGATCTCTTTTTGTAGTCAATTTCCTCCGCGCCTTTCTAGACTCGACTATGGGTGATATATGGTGTTACGTCAGTCCGATCCCTCGGTTCTATGAAAACCTGCTTCACCATGGCCTTAGACACTCAACCAACATCTCCTCCTCTCCCTTTCTCTCGCACGCGCGCGCACATACACACACTACAACTACCCTTTTTTTCACACACCACCTCCATCGCCCTCCTTTTCACACTATCTCCATCGCCCTCTTTTTCACACACCACCGCCATCGCTCTCCTTCTCACACCACCGCCATCGCTCTCCTTCTCACACCACCGCCATCGCTCTCCTTCTCACATCACCGCCATCGGCCTCCTCACACACCACCGCCATCGCTCTCCTTCTCACATCACCGCCATCGCCCTCCTCACACATCACCGCCATCGCCCTCCTCACACACCACCACCATCGCCCTCCGTCTCGCACACCACCACCATCGCCCTCCGTCTCGCACACCACCTCATCGCCTTCTTTCACGTTGTGCCACTCTTTCAATGTCATTTTGTCCCACACGCCGTACATCGTACCCCCCCCCCCCAGCTCCCCCCGCACCGCAAGTGTATCGTCGCTCCGCAGTGCTCCCAATCTCACCCCGTCTCTTCTCCGCGCAACAAGCCTCGCTGACTCCCATTTATGCTCGCACACAGCCACATCATCGTCCTCATTGACACCTTTCTGCTTCTCTTCAGGGGGAATAATTCTCATTCATCTCACTCGGTGCATTTCACTTCTCTTCACGCTATTCATATTTCCCCCCAAATGGATGACGTTATGAATACGATGTTGGATTTGCAACGCCTGGGCGCCAAATCAGACTTGCAGCGAGAGCCGACTCTACATGTTGGTGCTCGAAGGGGCAAGTCGACGATCAGGGGGGAGGGGGCGTAGAATTCTGAAGCCCACGCACGCAAAAGACCTGTCACACACGATAATATACACACTCAATCATAACACCGCTCTCTTCCTCATTTCACGCACAATGCATTACTCTCCCATCGATGGACTACAGTTTGTACCCCTTTTCCGTCAATACGCCCTTAACGTTGAACAGGTAGCTCTCCCCTGGGCCAAGGAGAAACTGAAAGTCGCGTAGCATTGTGCCGCGACTCTTCCCAAGGACATCCACCCCACCCAGTGACGCGACGCCTTCAGGTCGCTTTCTGTAGTCTCCGAATCGGACACATTCGCGGGACGCTTGTTCGGACCTTATTGCGACGACTGCGTTGTCCCCCAGACTGTTCTGTACCTTCTTGGCGAATGCCCCAGGCTGGGTGATCTACGCGCACGTTACGTGCCCGGTAGAATGACGGATGGGTCGCTATAGTTTGTCTCTTGTATCGGGAGGGATTCGTGCACACTGACTTGTGGATTATACGACTTTTTGCCATTTTATTTGACTGGAGTTGGGCGCATAACCGCCCGACGGTGGAGCACACTTCCTTCTTGGTTTTTTGCTTTTTTAATGTTGCCTAGCATTAGGCTTTAAGATAATTACGACGACTTGTGCCCTTGTAGTCAGTCGCCAGGCATTAAAAAAAAATACCTAATATGCACCCCCCCCAAAAAAAAAATATCTATTCCCATATATTTTGCCTCTATTTCACAAGGCTTCATTCGGATAGCGACCGACGAGGCAAACTGTTCAAAGTTCGTGACGGAGTCAACGAAAACGAATCTTAGAATGTCTCTGGAGATGTAATTACTCGAATGCCTAAGTAGTTAACCCATGGCCCCATCATTAAAGAGGGACTCACAAATGAATAAAGCGCGATTCGCTACATCCGCCTACACTAGGATTGGTGTTGCTTTATTCGGA
Source organism: Ceratothoa steindachneri (assembly GCA_963969495.1). Classification (NCBI taxonomy): domain Eukaryota; kingdom Metazoa; phylum Arthropoda; class Malacostraca; order Isopoda; family Cymothoidae; genus Ceratothoa; species Ceratothoa steindachneri. The sequence continues at coordinate 23,584,836 of OZ018334.1, forward strand.
CACTTGGTTTGATTCTGTATGTCCCGATCGCTCTCATATCAATCTATATCTATCTCAACTCAAGTCATACCACTCCACTAAACTCCACTGGACACACTACCTTACACCAACAATACAAACACACACTAAACCTTGCCCCGATACCAACATGCGCCTGATGCAAACAACGCCCTGACAACACCGACGCCCCTTATAGACTGCCCAAACATCGCACAAGCATGCACTACACCTGATCGCTCTTAGGGACCTGTGGACCCACACGGAGAGCGTGGTGCCCTTGCTAGTGGCCGCCCAACTCGAAGAAGACTGGGGGGGCCGGCAAGTACAGTAAGTGCCTACTTTAGATTTTAAAAATAATCTACGGGAACATTCTTTACGAGTAGCCGGGGCTGAGTGGTATATAGATCCAACTTTGTCTTTAAGAAATCTCTAAAGTTGTCTCGCAAATGACCGATTTAAGGGTAAAATAAGTTGTTTTTTCTTATTTTTCTGGTCAATCAGAGAATACTTTTTGGTATCATTTACCCTATAAGGGAATGTCGTATATAATAGGGCGAAAACAAAGTTCTTGCACAACTTTTATTGACAAAGATTTACAACGAAACAGTCAACAATATAATCACCGTTATTTTCGAGCACCTACTTCTAACGACGGGATAGATCATGGATGCCTTTGAGGGAAAAAATCAACTAGTTTGCTATCAACCGAAGTTTCCAGTTCATCATTTTGAAAGTTTTGCCATTCAAGAAGTTTGCAGTGGCCGGAAGAGATGGTAGTCTGTTGGAGCCAAGTCTGGCTAGTCCCCTCGTTGAGGGAGAACTTCCCACTCCAGCTCAAGGATTTTTTTATGATTTGAAGAAACATGAAATCAGTCAATTCTGGTCGTTTCTGTTCAATTGCATCTGCCACCTGCCACTTTAGATATCATATAGGATGTTCGACTAATTACCGAGTAGTGGCATAGGCTTTCTTGGGCCTCGCTTGAAAGTTCATAGTGACCTAGTTTACCTAGGATCTAAGTCATTGTGCACGTTCAAGCTAGGACTAGGAAAGCTCGGCCACTGCACATTAACGTCTTAAATCATCTATAAATAAGTAAACATTTAAATGAATATATAAATAAACGAACTTTTAAGCAAAGGTTATGCGGGAACTTTGTTTCCAACTGAATATTAATCGAGTATTTTAAGAAAATGTAGATTTTGGTATTATGCTATCTAGTTAACCGTGCTCTACAGGGTGGTCCGAAAGTTTTGTCACCCCCTGTAAATATTTTAATTTTCTATTTCAGATGACTGACACAAGCTCCTACAGTTTGGAAGAGAGGCCGACTGCAAATATGTGGGTTCATCATTATCGTGTGCGTTCTGGCAATAGCATGTAGGATGTGCGACATGACTTCAGCGTCAATGAAAGTAAATACACTAAAAGCAGTGCATGTGTTTATTATTATTATATTGTTCCTCTATCGTTCATGTTACTTTTCGGTAGGGGGTTACGAGACTTTCGGACCACCCTGTAGATTTAACTTCCCTACTCGCTCTGGTGTTAGCCAATGCTTTCGTTGCTTGTGGGATCGATTTAGACTCAATAAATTAGTTACTAAGAAGAAATCAGAGGTCAAGCGATTCCCCTCTCTCCTCGGGTGCTCCGAGGGACGGACGGGTCTGCTGCCGCTTAGGCAAGCGACCAAGACAAGACCGGTACATCCGTCCGGAAAGCACCCTCGCGCGAGGAATCGCAGACCAAGCCACAGGTCGTAAGTGCGCTGAGCGGATCCTCGATTACGTCTGAGACCCTTCGATGAGATATTACGCGGTGTTCCGCTCCACTGATGGCAGTATGTTGGCAAAGGGCAACATGTTCCATCAGAGTAGAGCACTAGCTAACCTGATTGGTGACCCGTTTCTCTGACGGGAACCTTGTAGCGAATTCGCCAGACCCCTCCGAGGCGGCCATAATTAGTGCCCTCCGGACACTCGATGGCTCGCCGGCGAATGTGACGCCGCACTCTACCATAAACTTGGTGAAAGGAATGGTTTATTCAAGGGAACTCGTGGACTACTCCATAGAAAACATCACCTTAGAGCTGGCGACCATTGGATGGTCAAGATCGAATGTTTAACGAGAAAACAGGGAGAAGCCTCGAGACCCACCCATACGAGCCTACACTCTTCGCCACGTTCGACTGTGACAGGTTCCCTGACTTGGTGTGTGCCGGTTGGTATCGCTACCATATGAAGGCATTCGTGTCACTGCCACTGCATCGGCCATACGAATGGTTCCTGTAGACGTGCAAAGTAGGGGTTACCTGAAGTCTGTTTAAGTTGCTGCAAGGCCGCACACAATAAGTCCAAATTGGGTGTGGCTAAGGTGTCACTTGCGGAGAGCCGCACACACATTGCCTCTGCTAAAACCAGCCCCACCCTCTCCCGCGTGACCATTTCCCTTAAGGCGAATTACCCGCGCGCTTCCACCGAGTCATTAGACTCCCAGGAGTCGAATCTCCCGAAGGTGGAGATTAATAAAGCTGTCGCCCAAAATGACAGCATTAAAGGAGCTTCGGTTCCTATGCCCCCACCCAAGCCTCGAAAAGAGCCCCTCCCCCGCTAAAGGTTTCGAGGCGGAGGGAGGAAAAGACTGGAAGCGAGCCCAACCTTACCCAATAAGTCCTCAAAAGCAACACCGCTCGGTGCTCTGCCTCCGGGAAGCGCGCGGCCATTTGCGTGAGAGTCTTCATTTCGAAAAGGGCCCCCTCATCTCCTCCGTACTAGGCCTGGAGGGTATATTCCTTTAATGGAATTACCGCGGCTTCCGAGGCAACTAGGAGAAGAAGCAGAGACTGGTCTCTTCCCGTTCCCTTCCCCGGTAGCACTTTTTGTTTTACAGGAGACCATGCTGCGTGCATGCCCCCTGCCCTTGTTCCCAGGATTTGATGATTTTAGAACCCCACCCCCAGGGAATGGGGGACGCACAGGAGAATGAGTGATTTACACCCGGCATGATGTTTCCGTTCTTCTACTTGTTATAAATACCTCATTTCGGTCAATGCTATTACTGCTTCACCTCGACAGAAGTTATACTATTATTTCTGCGTACATTCCACCGTCAACAGACTTCGACGCGAGGGACTTGCGCCGCGTCGTGGCACAGTTGATGAGGCCCTTTCTCTTGCTCGGAGATTTGAACAGTAGGCACCCCCTCTGGGGAGACTACTCGAGGAATCCCAGGGTGCCGACCTGATCAAAGAGCCGGAGATGCAGTTCTTAAATGTGGAGGAGTTTACGCTTAACTGCCCGAGAACCGCTTCATTTTCTTGCCTCACTCTGTCTCGTAACTCTCCGGATGCATTTACTGATTTGGGGTGGAGGTGGTCGATGACCTTAATGGTACTGACCACCTTCCCATTCAACTAGCATTTTATGGGCTGCCGCCGAAATAAAAGACCACCGCTGTTGTGCTTGGAATTAGTGTGGTGGTCCGAATTTCAAGAAATGACTGCTTTCTCTCTCCCAGTCCGCCCCCGTAATGGGCGTGGTGATTTGTCTCTTCTTTCTGACAGCCTGCGCTTTTACCCTACTTTCTTACTCTCCCTACAATCTCTCCCACTTCCTTTTCTGGTCAGCCTCTAATTTCACAGGGTAGACACCGACCAGCTTCCTCTCACCCAATTATCCCGGATCGGGTCTGAGGGGGGAGGGGACAACGTTCCCTCACCCCTGAGCTCTGGTCTGGGGTGGTGGGATTTTAACAACTTTTTTTCATCCCCACCGACACATTCCTCACATCCCATTTCTTTCTCCTTTCACTCTATCCATTTTACGCCGAGCCTAAGGTGGAGCCGCCAGGTCACTAGGCGGAAGAGTGGCCTCAAATGGCGGCAGCGGGTCCTGCCGGCCCCGTATTCACCCCTCGCAAAGCGGGCTACTGAGTTGGGTAATTAGTGTTTGCTTCCCGTATCAATAATAGGGTCACCATGGCCAATGATGAATATTATAAAACAAATTTTCCCTTTCCTCTTTGGGCAGCTCCACCGAAAAAATGGAGCCCCCCGCCTCTGTGCTTTCGCAGGGGACCCTCAAAAACTCTTCAACCGGCGAGGAGGCTTACTTTTCTCCTTTGCCTACAGGTGTAGGGGACTCCCCCTCACCCCCTTCACTGGAGCCACCCTTAGGCGACTCCATTTCTCCAGCGGCAGTCCCCCCTTACTTCCTAAGGTGACTGCCTAGAAAGTAGGCGACCCATAACATTAGCCAACAAATTTTAACTTTGTCTCTGCTACTTGAGTAAATGTTGTAATTAACTAATTTGGGTGCGCTGATTCCAAATCTGTGCTCAGATTTGTCCTAGCACGTAAGGTTCCTGAGTTATGCAACTAGGCTATATGGCTCACTTTGTCGCTTGGATCAATTAATGATATAATTATTACGAGTTTGAGAAGAATGAGACGTTTCTGGGCAAAGGTTTGGAATCGGGGCACCCTATTTGGCATTATGTACGTCCTTTTGCAGACCCAGACAAGATATATATTACATATAAAAGAGGTAGTACTCACCTAACTATAATTTCTTCAAAAATGTTTGAAACTCTTGCTCTTGCGCTTGTACGTGGATATAGGATCCTACCATTGTAGGAACCAGCAGTAGTCACCCATCATGTTTTGATTGAAGCGGCCTTGATACCTGCTTTCCATCATTGCGATATCTCGGTGGAACCTTTTCCCATGTTCGTCACTATTATCACCCATATTAGATGGAAAGAAATCTAGATGCGAATGCAAGAAATGCATCTTAAGAGACATCCGACACCCCATTCGTTGATAGCCTTTAGCATGTTGTCCACTAGTTCTTCATAGTTTTCAGCCCTATGATTACCAAGGAAGTTCTGCATTACATGGACAAATGAATCCCATGCTGCCAACTCAAGTGGAGTTAGTTTATTTCTGAACTCCCTGTCACATATCAATTTTCTGATCTCCAGCCCTACAAAAATGCCAGTTTTAAGTTTAGCATCGTTTTTCTTTGCACCAAATTTCTCTTTGAGATACTGGAATCCATCAGAGTCATGGGCCATTGCTTTAACAAAATTCGTGATAAGGCCAAGTTTGATATGAAGTGGTGGAAGGTAGATCTTCTGTGGATGTACCAAAGGCATGTGCTTCACATTGTATCGCCTAACTATGTGTTCTTCTCTTTCGGGCCACTTTTTGACAATATAATGATTCCTGTCGTCGCGGCTGTTCCATAGGCATAAGAAGCACATATTATTTGTATATCCTAGCTGCAGTCCAAGAAGTAAAGAAATTACCTTTAGATCACCACAGATATTCCACTTATGATGCGAGTAATGAACACCTTCCAAAATAAATTTCATTGAGTCATATGTCTCTATCATCCCCACAATAAGTGCGACGGGAATTGAAGGTTCTTTGTTACCATTGTGTAGCAACACAGCTTTGAGGCTAGCAGTGCTTGCATCGATGAATAGTCTCAATTCATCAGGTAAATGCTCGTTTCCTAGCTGATTCATGAGGCCATTAACATCAGTACAGAAACAAGCACCATCTTATTTATAGAAGGCAGCTAAGGCCTCATGGCGTTTACGGAAAGTATATATTCTTGCACCGTCCTCTAGAACCTCTAGAAGACTCCATTGCTGTAGTCTGGAGCCCAACAGTTCTGCGTGTTTCTTTGACAATAACAAATCCCTCGCCAAATCATTCGTTGGACGCACCGCCATTTTATGGAGCCTCCCCTCCACTAATTTAGCCTAGTATTAGACTTAATTGAAATACGCGTTATAGGAAAAAGTCGGGACGTATGGTTGGCCTATTCATAATTGATCCTTTGAATCGCTTTCCTTGATTTAGATGAGTATTTTCGAGAGATTCCAAACTCTATTTTACGAGGTTGGTTGTGTGTCTGATACAATCTTACAGGTGCAAACTTCCCCTGTAATAAAGAGATCTAAAGTGCGCTATTATTTTTAAATTTTCCTGCTTGTACGTTCGCATACTAATATGATGTTCATTAGTGGTGGCCCAGGAGTGAGAGTAGCGTTGTCTCTGAATTGGCTGTAGGACTGTATCAAGTGCCCCGCACCATCTCTGCTGGCACTTATAAACTCTAAAATAATATTCTCTGAGTGGGATGCACTTAGAGCTCCCCTCCCTCGCCCCCTGCTTCAGTAAAACAACAACAAAACTTGAAGGTTCCAAATGCGAGATTTCCTATATTCATTTATTCCCATTTTTAAATGCATAAAGAATAGTGTAAATAGTTTAACTGTATAAAAAGAAAAAAAACTTTACGGTTGCTATAGCAATAAGTAGCAGCCACCTTCATACTGCTTTTCATCCGCGCCAAGCAAGAACTGTACCAATTTGGGTATTTTCATGGATGAGAAAGCCACAAGGGCCTAATCAAAGGTCATCTGTACCTTCGCTTATGTACATCGCAGTACATGAGATTGTTTTCACTTACCTCTGGGGGCACACGTTATCTGACAATAGTAATAAAAACTGCACTGTGATGGTACGCAGTTATTATAGCAACGAGTCTATTGGATACAGACTTACTTGGCGCGTATTAAGAGCCTATCCCAGGTCTGTCCGATGCAGCGGCTACTTGTTGCTTAATCTACTTCTTTACCCCCTACCTCTCTGGGATCTTTTCTTCAGGGGTTGTTTCCAGAGAGGCGCTGGCCTTCTCGTGGCGAGGGGGGGGGTCAGCCCTGGGCCCCTTAGGGGTCCCATGGTGCTGCCAACAAGACTTTTAACATGCCCCTCTTAGGTTTCTAAAGATGGTGTGGTGGACCGTATCCATTCTCCAAGAGGACATACCGGACGTAGCTGATTGTAGAGTTGCAGTAGTACGGGGCCCTTGTAGGCCTCCATGGTGGGGAGTCCCGAGGGAGAATGTGAAGTTTTTTTTCTTTTTGCAATGGCTAGCCATAAACCAAAAACCTCCCCTTCCCGTAAGGGTTCTTGTGCCAAACGTTATTTAGCTCCTTTTCAGCCTTTCCTCGCTCGTTGGACCCCTATTCCAACGAAATAGACCCAGATCTAGATTATCCTCGCTTTCTTGTCATGAGTTCATCATCCGATACCCCACTTGCAAAAGTCGATGTGTTTGACGTCAATGAATCTTTAGAGGCCCGCTGTGGTGAACCCCACCGGATGTCGTCAAGAGCTAGTGCTGATGTCGTAGTCGAGGTGTCATTCCACTCTCAACACAACCTTGTGCGAAATCTATCTTCGATAGCTGAAATTCCAGTAACTGTCTCGCCCCATCCGCGTCTGACTTGGGTCAAAGGTGTCCGTTCGAAAGGGACTACGACCTCGCCCGACTTCAGAGCAAGATTAGTACCCAACGTGTCACACACGTACACAGGGTGACTAAAACATTAGGCTCCACTAGAGTCCTAACCGCCACGCTGATTTTAATATTCGAACGACAAGAACTGCCGCAGTATATTAAAGCTAAGTACCTTCGTGTCACGGTAAGTCCCTACTTTGGACTACCCAGACGCTGCTTCAATTGCAATCAATTTGGACATGTTGGCCGTGCCTGTCGGGACCCGCGCTCCTGCGTGAATTGTTGCTCTGACTACCATGGCCCCGAATGCCCGAAAACACCTCGCTGTGCCAACTGTGGAGGTACCCACAGTGCTGCGTCAAAACTATGCTCTATATTTTTATGGGAAAAGGAGGTGCTCGCTTTGCGCGACTCTCTACGTCTAGATATAAGAGAGGCCCGCCAGCGTGCTCGAACACAAACCTCACTACTCAGTCCTCTCTTATCTGACGTTTTACGTGACGCTGGACGAAACCGACCATCATGCTCGAGTTCCGACCAGCCTGAAGCACTTCATCCTACATATACTCGCAGCGTCGGAAACATTCAAGATATGCAGTTGAAGCATCGCTCTCACACTGAGATAACCAATGTAGCTTTCCTCTTTCCAGCAGCTCTAGCTGGGAGAGACACTCAGGGTGAGACACTCGAAGACATCAGACGCTATCTGAAAGAATCCTCAACATCGACCAGTAAAAGTTCATCCACCCGGCCCCGAGACCCAGAGCCCAGTGGTAAGAGGAAGGATTCCTCACCTGGGTCATCGACGACCAATAAGAGGGCAGCCTCTGGAGCTGACTCGGCCGAAACCCCCCCCGAGAATCTTCAATGGACTCTTCTCCTATGGCTGAACATTCTATGCCCTTAAGTCCGTCTCACCCTTCACAGGACTTAGGCCCCATCCTGATCCAAACGATGGCAGATATACACCCAGCTCAACTCACCTCGCTCAGATCGCCTGTTCGTCCCACTCACCCTTCTACCCATGATCCGATGGAACCAGTTGATACTACAACATCACCAATCGCGGCGGTTGGACCAACTCCCCAGACACCGAAAATACCCTCGACCATGAATCCGGATCTACCGGCCGACAATCCCTTCTCGATCTTCCTTTTCCGACAGGTTGTGAGCCCGAATTACAATCAAGGGCCACGGTCGGTTCTCCAAAACCCTCGAAAAAAGCCTCAGTTACTGCTCCCGCTAGGATATCTCCCTTGCAAAAGCAAGGTCCTCAAAATGTGATCTCCGTCTCCCAAGCTCTTTGGGAAGAACCTCAAATACAATATCGGCCACAAAAGAGAAAAAGATATCCACAGTTGTATATAATCGTCCCACATAATATCTTCCATTTTACAATGGAATTGCAATGGTATTGTAATGCATAACAAACCAGGACATTCAATCCCTCTTTATCACTAGTTCCCTTCTTCCTATGGTGCACTTTCGAAACAGGAAATTTTACAACATATGCAATGCTTTATTGTCCATCCACTTTACATAAAAAATGCCATTTGATTCAAAACAAGAGATATCTCCTCTTTTCATTTCTTTATCAGAAGGTACCTGTAATCTTGGAATTTTTTTTCTGTTCATTCGTACGTTTCATGCACTATTTATATTATTCTTGGATAACTTGAACTGGGGCGCCAGTGATTTGAAAAAGTTATCTATAAAAATGTTACAACCAATATTTTTAATTTTTTCTCTAAGTTTTAGAACAACAACTTCGCCCAATCCGCAGGTGTGATTTAGAATCACACCTGCACCACATTTTTAAACCCCATTTGATTGGTTTACCTTTTACATAGTGCCTTGGTATATTATGGCCCTTTAATATAATCATGTGCTCGTCAATTGATTGGCATTTATTTGGATTCATGGCAGACACGAATGCTCGGTTGAAATAATCTAATACAGTTCTGACTTTGTAAGCTCAATCGTGTAATGGATCATCTCGCGCTTTCATTTGCTCATTGTTGTTAAAATGTAATAAAAATCTAATTTCTTCGAACCTCTTCAAAGGCATTACATTTGATATAAATGGAACGGCAAGATCTGTTTCACTTGACCAATAATCTCTTATCCAAGGCAAAACATGGTATCCCATTACTATGTTCATTCCAAAAAACGATCTCAATTCTTCCAAATTAGTTGTAAATACGTGTCCTTTTTGCTGACTATACATTGTAGTTTGAGGAATTAAAATTCGATTTATAAAATTATCAAACCGAGCTACGTTGTTAAATTTCTCATAAGGATTTGGATCATCGCTCAAATTGATAAGCGCTTTACCATAATCATAGGCTTCCAGGTTGTTAGAGTTCTCAACAGATGTTATTGTTTCTTCATTTGCTACTCTCTTCAATCTAAAAGTTGCAATCTCACTTGATGTTTGATGTAAAGTAGAGTCAAGTAGGCTACTACTGGATTCAGGGCTTTGTTGTGAACTCAAGACGGGAATGTTAGGTTCTATTATTACATTTATGCCTTCAGTCAGCTCTTCCTTTTGAGCAACTTCTAAATCTTGTTCTATAAAATCCATATCTTCCTCATCAAATACGGCTACATCTTCACTGATATCACGGTGGTCACATGATAATAATTGATGGACTTCATTTCCTCGAAGAACGATGTGTCTACTTCGCCGTGACATCCTGTATCTGTAATAGAGGCCTATTGAGAATTGTGTCATAAAATAATGTAAATTTGTAATATCTTCGGAATAATTATATTTGTATATTATTTGAAAATAATAAAGTACCGATGTCTTTTAGTAATAAGTATTGGCAAACAAATATAATAATAATATTAATAGAAATAAAATTAATAATAATAATGTTTAATAATATTAATAAGAATAAAAATAATAATATAAAAAGAAGAATAACATTTATAATAATCAAAATAGTAATAATAATGATATTAGTAACTAAAAATTATGATATAGAAAATTACCCCTTAGGGACAATGGCACGTATTTGTGCCGTATACATATTAATAAAATTTTTGGACTAAATATTTACTTCATTTCTTTAAAAATCATTTTCAATCAAAGTATAGATGCTATACTATTATATATCAAAATTGTAGGCCCAAAAACACTTTCTAACACTTACCGAAATATATAAAAACAGAACCACTCTCAACTAGGTTCAAGACCCAACACTGATCGTTCTTCAAAATATGGTCTGTCGTGGTATTGTAGTTGTTGTGTTCCCTCCTATTTTTTTTTTTGTCAATGACTTCAGCGCGCCCATCTGGCACTAATAATAGGGAGGGAAATAATACCTAGGCTAGCTGAGTGGATTTTTTAATTACCTTATTATTGAAAGTGCCACTGCGTTTAATCCGTTTTAAGAAAAGAGCCAGTTAAACACGTAAGGATCTATTGAAACACCCAGAAATATCCAAAAATAAAAATATATTTTAAAGTTACCAATAAACTCAAAATATTTACACTAGATTCAAAAGGATTAATATAGTTATCTAGCTTTGAACTAGGGCTTATTTCTTATGTGATTCGTTCTCAACGCAAAGAAGGTAGGCTCAATTGCTAGTTAGTTAATTTAGGTAGACCTTTTTGTACAGCATTTATCGACAATAATAGGTTCCCCTATTCTTAACTAACAATATGAATGGAATTACTATGTATTAATCTCCTTTAGTTAGCGTGGGTACAGTATTAAAAATTCTATTTAATCGAAACGAATGTAACTAGTTATTCTGACTTACTTGAAATGATCAGGGGTTGACGGATGTTGCTATATTGGCTTTATTCCGCTTCGATGAATGGCAGAGGCCGATAGCAGTTTTTCCACGAGATTGGGGGGGGGGGGGGGTACACGGTGTCAAATTCTTCGGTTCTACGTTAAAAAGCGGAGGGAACAGTTGTACTCTCTGGCTCAAGGAGTGCTCTTCTCGGTAGCTCTTGAAGCCTTGTTGTATCCTAGTCTTCGAGGGGTTGCCCAACTGGATTTGGGGGTATAAGAGGTGATTTTGAATGTACTTGAAAAATGTAACTTCCTCGGATATTGATTCTTCTTCTTCTCTCTCTCCGTTATTGAGAGTCACCTTAGGGTGACCGGGTCTTCTTTTCTCTTACGAAATTCTTGTTTCGCACTAGGAATGGTGGTCCAGCCAGGCTTCTTACTAAGCCTGTGAAGGATACTTCGGTATGACACCGATATGAAAACGTGACGTTTCCTAAGTTGTAAAAAAATGATTTCGAAACTGGGTTAAGGACCGATCTCCTCGATCTGGTCCTCTACCGTCCCTCACCGAATAATCCCTTTTCTTGCTTCTGCTTGCTTTTGTGTATAGAAAGGACAGAGAGGGATCACTGTGTAACACAGGCGAACAGGCAGTCATAGAGGAAAGGTTTCGGAAATAACTTGCAAAAAGATAGCAAGAGTTGATAGGTCGGTGGCTAGACACCGATGTGCGGTGTTGGTGTGGATACGTTGGTCTCGAGGTTTTGTGACTGGACGACGGTTGGAGGTTGGTCAGGAAGGAGAGACTGTCTGCACAGTCAGAAACGCGTTATTCATGATGCCTTTTGTTTATGCGAAGAACGGTATGGGTTGCGGATGGTCATGGGCCGCGGGGTATCGCGGTGCTATCGCACATCTTCTTACATGTAGTGCTGTGTATAATGAGTCTCTGGCGAGTTTCCCCGAGTTGTTTTGTGAGTCTGGTGTGAACATATGTGTTGAGGGGTACTAATTTGTTGTTGTCATGTAGTGCGGCCATTCTCGAGTACAAAGGAGAGCGGCAAGCGCTTCAGAGCAAAGTTCTGAATGCGCTGAGCCTTCCGCTTCCACGTGTCACTCGCGGCTACGAGTGACAGTGGGGCGTACGTGAGAATATGTCGCACGAGAACTTTGTAAAGGTGTAACTTTAGTTTTTTGCCCTCAGGGTAGAACCTGCTCAGCAATGTGTTTGTTCGTGAGGCTCTTGCTTGTGTTATGTTCTGGTGTATATTAAACCTGAGGGTCTTGTCGAAAGTTACCCTAAGGATTTTTGTACATTGTGTGTATTTGAGCCTTGTTGGGTTTAGGTGGTTCATGTCTGGTGTGTGTGAGAAGATTTGGAGGTTGTGCATGAAGTGATCTCCTGCGCCGTAGAGTGTCATCTGTGTCTTCTGAGGATTCGTGGCAATAAGCCATTTATCCTCGTAATCTGTCTTATTTGTGAACATAATGTATAGTGTGGTTACCAGTACGCTTACTTGAGGAACGCCTGAGCGTGGTGTAAAAGGTCGTGAGAGGGTATTATTGTATTTTATGTGGCATCTCCGTTCAGTGAGGTAGTGCGAGAGGAGCCTTCTGGTGCAGAGAGGTAACTCCGTATTGTTGGCGAGTTTCCAACGGAGTTCCTCGTGCCACACTTTATCGAAGGCCTTCTCCACGTCCTTGCTGGTGGAGAGAGTCTTTTGATGTACCTGGCGTTTTTTCTGTATTCTGTCGTGAACGATAGTCACGGCCACCTGAGTCTACCGGCCTCTCCTAAACCCATATTGGTTGGGGGGAGAACCAGTCCCTCTATTCTAGGTACTCCCGTAGGCAGCAGTTGATCATTCGTTATAGTATTTTGCCTACGTGCTCTAATAGAGCAATAGGCCTGTAGTTGTTTGGTTTGTGTAGAAGTTTGGGAGAGACTTTGAATATTTTAGGTAAGTGGCCTGAGGCTAGTGAGGCGTTGAATAGGTGTGTAAGTGTGAGGTATATGTTTGCGGGGAGGTTGTGTACTAGTGTAGCTGGTAGCCCGGAGGGGGCGGGGGCACGTTTTGGTGTCGTTTTTATGTAGTTTTGTTTCCGCGACGGTGATAGGAGTGGTCAGTGTGGATACGTAGTCGAGCAGCTCCATTCGTATCAGGGGGGCGGGCCTTAGCTCGTGAGCGTGTGCCCGACACCACTCCTGGACTTCCTGGAAGTGCTCCCGCGCGTGTGGTTCGGGTGGGTTTTGTGTGTGTGCGTGCGTGTGTGTACTGTGTCCCAGTGGGACCTCAATGAGTCGAGGATGACGTTAGTGTGTGTGTGTGTTTGGTTGTTTACTTGGAGGGTGATGGGTTTGCATGGATCAGTGCCTAACATCCATTTTACATGCCGCCAGAGGAAGGAAGGGTCCGTGCAACGGACCCTCCTATCTAGCTGCACGCACTGTAGGATGTGGGCACGTGAGTGATTTATGTTGTGTTGTCGTGGGCCTCTAGGGTAGTGATTATTGTACTGTGTGATGATTCTCTGAGTGTGTATAAAAAATGTTTAATGTTTTATGCAAGTGTAATTTTTTTGTGGTGAGTGTAGGTTGCGTGCAATGGTTATAGTGTTTAAGATTGAGCACCAGTGGTCGTCTAACAGGTCTGGATTGGTGTACTCCAGGTAGAAGTTTTGTGGCGTGTTTTCTGTTGTCTCCCGAACTCTTCCCAGTTTGTGTTTTTGTAATCGTAGAAAGGTGGTGTAGGTATGAGTATGGGAGATGTGGATATGATGAGGCATATCGGTATGTGGTCAGAGAGTACGTGGGGACCTGGTGATATGTGTGTGTAGAAGCGTGTAGCGTGGTCGTTGCGGAAGACCACGTCCGGGGACGTGGTACCTCCTTTAGGACCGAAGAATGTGGGGAAGGCAGGGCCTATGTGCTCGCAGCGATAACGCCGCAAGGCACCGGCCAGGTACCTTCCTGCGGCATTCGTTCTGTTGGAATGGAGTGTCGGATGAAAGGCATTGAGGTCCCCTGCGAAGAAGATAGAGAGGTTATGGTTAGATAAGGCCCGAAATGGGACTTCTATGTTTAACTGTAGGCGTGGTGGTCTGTTGTCGGTGGCCACTAGAATGGGGCTAGAGCTTGTCTCTATCTTGTAGGCTAGAAAGGAGTAGTCTTGTGTTGGGATGAAGGAGTGGTGTATGGAGCGCTTTACTAGGATGGCCGATCCTAAGTGCCGCGCCTGTGGAGATGGGTAAGTGTGGTATCCTGCGATGCGGAGTCTGTTGTTGGGAGGATGTAGGTTGGTTGAGTTCAGGAGTACTATGTCCGGTCTTTGTGTGTTTAGCACCCAGTTGGCAACCGTATGGCGAATACCGTGCCAACTGCGTACGTTTAGCTGTGTCACGTTGTGGCGACCTATTGTCGGGGGCGGAGTGCGCGAGAGGCTGATTTTCCCCGGTACCGTTCTACTCTCCTTGGATATTGGCCAGGAGGCGTGAGGAGCCAGTATCTTTACCCGTGTCGGCTGTTGTTTGTGGGGGTTGTCAGTGGTGTTGTTGGGTGGGCAGGCCTTGGTGGAGGGAGGAGTGTGTTCTGTGGAAGGAGGTATCGAGGTAGCAGGGTTGGAGAGGGGGGAGTTAGTAGTAGAGGTGGAGGGAGTAGAGCTAGGAGATGAAGGGCTAGAGATAGTAGGAGAAGAGAGGTGGGGTGTCGGGGGAGAGAGGAGGTTGGGTCGAAGGAGGGGTGGAAGGGGGAGGAGTAGGAACAGAAGGAGAGGGGGTGGTCGGCTTTACCCGTTGTTGTGTGTGTGTGTGGGGGGGGGGGGTCGTGGTAGTTTTTTTTTTTTGTTTGGTACGGGGTGTTGTGGGTGGGGGGTGGAGGTTGTGGTGTCAGTGGGAGTGGGGTTGGTGGCAGTTGGGGGAGGAGTGGAGGTAGGAGGGAGTTTTGATTAAGAGGTGGAAGGAGTGGGAGCAGTAGGCAAAGGGGTTAGGTAAGGAAGATGCAGGAACAGAAGGGCGGGAGCGTGGTGAAGGTGGTAGCCGGTGGGTCCTGGTGGAGAGGTGTGCGTGCCCACCGGAGTGGGGAGGAGTGCAGGTCTTCTATTTGTGTGCTCGTCGATTAAGGCGAACACCTTCTCGGGAAAGGTGATCTGCTTTAGTCCGTGCGAGGCAAATAGTGTATTAAGTATGTTTGCGTATAGTTGAGGGTCACTCCTCGGCATGTCTTTTGCCACCGTTGAGAGCGAGGCGGTTAGGTGTAGTCTAGGGTATGTGGTCTCGTTAGATATGTTGTGTGGAGTAGGGATGGGTGTATAGAGTGGTGGTCTTTTGGTGTGAGGTGCTTCGGCTCCTTCGCCAACCCCTAGTGGTGAGCTAAGTGGCTCGGAGACAGTGGTTCCTCGAGAGGAGGGCACCCGGTCTTTGAAGCCACAACGCCCGCCTAAGGTTTCGAGGCGGAGGGAGGAAAAGACTCGCATGGCAATCCCAACCTCCCGCAATAAGTCCTCGAAGGCGACAGCGCTTTGTCCGGCCAACCGCGACTGGGGTTCTGCCTCCGGGAATCGTACGGCCATTCCGTGAGAGTCTTCTGTTCGAAGAGGGCCCCCGCGTCTCCTCCGAGCTAGGCCTGGAGGACATATGTCCTCAATGGTATTGCCGTGCACTTGGAGGAGCTGCGGAGGCTCGTCTCGCCCCATTCCCCGTTAGCTATCTTTTTGCAGGAGACCATGCTAGGCGCGTGCCCCTGGGCCACCCTCCCAGGGTATGAGGGTCTTGCGACCCCACCACCACGTGATCGCCGGGCTGGGAGATGCGCGGTTTACACCCGGCAGGATGTCTCCGATCTTCCTTTCACTTTAGATATCTCCTCTCAGGCAGTGGATGTGCAGCTTCACCTGGATAAGAGGTATACTATCATTTCTACGTACATTCCACTTCGACGCGGGGGACATCCGCCGCGTCGTGGCACGGTTGCCGAGGCCCTATCTCTTGATTGGAGATCTGAACGACAGGCATCCTCTCTGGGAAGATTACTCCATAAATCCCAGGGAACAAGTCCTTGCCGCTCTGATTGAAGAGCTTGAGATAGGTGTCTTAAATGTGGATGAGTTTACGCATCACTGCCTGTGAACCGTTTCATTTTCTTGCCTTGATCTATCTTTGTGCTCTTAGGATGCACAGCCTGATTTTGATTGGGGGGTGGTCGATGACCTCCATGGTAGTGATCACTTTCCCATTCAAATATCAATTTCAGGGCAACTGCCGCCTGAGAGACCACCTCGGTGGTGCTTGGCGCGGGCGCGGTGGCCTGCATTTCAGGAAATGACTGAATTCTCTATCTCAGTTGAGGAGTTTAGGTCGGTAGATGAGGCCGTTGAGTTCTTCTCCGCTAACCTCATTGCCACGGGCCTGACTACTATTCCTAGGACGTCTGACCGTTTTGCACTCCGACCACTCCCATGGTGGTCGGCCGAGTGTAAGACGGCCCTCAAAAAGAAGCGGTATGCCTAAATCCGCTATAAGCGCCGCCCGAACGATATCACTCTCGGTTAATTTCGTTTGGCTAGGGCTAGGTTCCTGTATATTTCGAAGCACGCCCGCCGCTCTTCTTGGCGGGCATACGTGTCTTCACTCAACGGGAAGACCCATCTGGCAGAGGTGTGGAGGCGAGTCAAAAAGATTCGGGGCAAATTCTCGCAGGACCCTCCTCCGGTTCTCCAAGAGAATGGGACCGCAATCTCGGACCCCTCGTTCGTGGCGGAATCCTTTGCGACCGCTTTCTCCTTATTCTCTAGCCGGGATGCTGCTCCGCTAACATTCAATGCACGTCGTGATGTCGCGGAAGGGCGCTGGCTGGACTTTACCGCCAGAGGCGGAAAACCCTTCAACGGCAGGTTTACTGTGAGCAGGTTAGGTTCCCCTCTTGCTTTGTGCGCGGACACCGCCCATGGTCCGGACGATGTCCCATACGCCATGCTTCGACACCTGGGTGAGCGAGGCATGGCCTTTCTTTTAGATTTGTTCAACATGATCTGAGTGGGGGGTCTCCTCCAAGATTCCTGGCGAATCGCTACTGTGCTCGCTTTTCGCAAACTGGGAAGAGATCACTCTACTCCGGCCAGTTTCCGCCCAATCTCTCTAACCTCTTGCGTGTGTAAGTTGATGGAGAAATTGGTAAATGTTAGATTAGCCCTTTTCCTGGACAGCGGAGGCCATCTGTCTTCTGCACAGTGCGGCTTCCGCAAGTTCCACTCCACGTCGGATGATCTGCTCCGATTGGAAAATGCCGTCTGCGAGGCCTTCCTTCGTAGATAGCACTACGCCACTGTGTTTTTCGATCTGGAGAAGGCCTATGATACCGCATGGCGATACGGTATCATGGAGAAACTCCGCATGATGGGGGCGAAGGGACGCCTCCCAATGTTTATATCTGAATTTTTGCGAGATCGTTGATTCCATGTACCTTTGGAGGGAGCCCTCTCCGGCCCAATAGAGCAGGAAGAGGATGTCCCGCAGTGAAGTGTCCTCAGTGTCACACTCTTTGCCTGAGCATCAACGGCATCACCTCGGTGCTGTTGGAAGATGTTCTCGCTACGCTCTACGTGGACGACCTTTCGATTTCTTTTGGCGTGGCCCAGATGCCAACTCTGGAGCGTCGACTCCAACAGGCATTGAACCGCGTCTCTCGCTATGCCGAAGCGCACAGGTTTGGTTTTCTTTGACCAAGACTAAGGTGGTGCACTTCTGCCGCCATCCACGGCTCCAGCCCGACCCAGATTTGTTTCTTAATGGGGTGCGCCTGGAAATGGTTGAATCGCACCGTTTTCTTGGTCTTGTATTTGACCGACGCCTCATATTCGCAGCCTTCGGGTCTCTTGTACCCGCGCCATGGATATTCTCCGTTCCGTGACGTTCAGCGCTTAGGGCGCTGATAGAGCTACTGCCTACTTTTTTATCGATCCTTTGTTCGTTCGAAGCTCGACTACGGATGCGAGTTTTATGCATCCACAGCCTAGCGTTTATTGCGGAAGGAGGACTCGATCCACCACACCGTCCTTCGCCTTGCGACCGGTGCCTTCCGCACTTCCCCCATTGAGAGCCTACTAGTCGATGCTGGGGAGATGCCACTCGCTCTACGCCGTGTACAGTGCATTATTCGCCTGTACGCGCGAGCCCGGCGCCTTCCCCAATCGCCAACAGCTCTCACAGCATCCGCAGTTGATTTCGATGGTGCCTATGCCGCCGAGAGACGCCATCCATACCTTAAGCCCTTTGGGTTCAAGGCCAGGAAACTCCTATAAGAGAGCTAGGTATAGCTCTCTTGCCGGTGGCGCCACTGCATCTGCCCATGACGCCGCCCTGGAGCGTACCACATTTGTCTATTTGTCGCTACACATCTGCTCCCAAAGCTTTTACAGCGCCGAGAGTATTGCGTTCGACCTTTTTGGAGCACACCTCGTGTCACGCTGGAACCGTGCCAGTGTATACTGATGGCTCCAAGTCCCAAGACGGTGTCGGCTTCCACGCCGTATTCCCTGTGTTTGAAGTCAGCAGGGCTCTGCTACGCGCTACGTCTGTCTTCACGGCCGAGCTGGTGGCAATACACCACTCGGTATGGGAGATTACGCGACTTGCCAGTTCGGAGACCGGATTGTGATCTATAGCGACTCTCAAAGCGTCCTGATTGCTCTCGGGGCATTTGAATCTCTGCATCCCCTGGTTCGCGATATCCGTGACGCCCCGGTATTGGCAAGCCGGGCAGATATCGAGATTATCTTCTGCTGGGTTCCTGGAATTGCGGAGAATGAGGGCGCGACGACTCTGCTACCGGACCAACGTTGCGCTCTTATTCACACCGACTACATGGCAGGAATACGGGCATCTCTTCGGGCTGCTTGGCAAAGAAAATGGGAGACGGTCGAAGGGAACGTCAAGTTGCGTGCTATTGCGCCGTGACCTACCCTCCAATGCCGCGAAGGCTTCAGGTTTCTTTCTGTCGTCTCTGAATTGGACACACTCGCGGGACGCACTGCCATTTGATGGAGCGCTTGCCTGCGCCCTACTGTGAAGAATGCGTCGTCCCCCAGACTGTTCGGCACATTCTTGTTCACTTTCCCACTCCGCGCGCGTTACCTGTCCCGGTATCGGGATGGGTGGGGTCGCTACCGCCTGTTCCTTGTACTCGGGACTGATTCGTGCACACCAACCTATGGACTTTGAGACTTTTTGGAGGAGGCCGGCCTTCTTCTCTTTATTTAATATTTGGAGGGGTTTGTTGTTTTTTCTTATTTTAGTAGGTCGCATATTCCTGCGCCGGACCTCCCCCCGACGCCGGAGCTTGCTTCCTGCTTATTACCTTTTTCTTTGTTGTATTTTATTGGTGTTTTTTGTTTTTTTTTAGCATCCTCTTTTAAAGTTGCCTAATTTTAGGCAATGTTGAAAGCGGCGAATTATGCCCAAGTAGGCTGTCGCTAGACGAGCTCTAAATAAAAAAAAAAAAATCCTGCGTGTAATGCGTTGACCGCCTCTCTGTCGCCGTTCTCGGCTGCGTAAGCCTGTACTACCTATCGTAGCACCATGTCCAGCGGGCAAGGCTCTGTTTTTAGTCATCGCGGGCGACTCTACATCTCACTATGTTGGTCGGTGCCCGTTGTGCTTCTTTTTTTTGTAATAACATTGTAACTTCGGCCTATTCTAACGAAATTTGAAACCCTTATGTTCTTTTGCATTCTCTTTCGAATTATATAATTGCCAAAGTTCTCCCAAAGTTAGCCAGGAAATTATTTTGTTTTGGCAATAACATCATAACTATTCGGCCGATTCTAACGAAATTTGAAATCGGCCGAATAGTTATAATGTTATTGCCAAAACAAAAATAATTCCCGGGCTAAACTTGAAACTACTTTGGCCATTATATCATTCGAACGAGAATGTAAAACAACGTAAGAGTTTCAAATTTCGTTAGAATCGGCCGATAAGTTAGGATGTTATTGCCAAAAGAAAAGAAAAGCAAAACGGGGCCAGTTCGACATAGTGATGTCGAGTCGCCCGCGACCTAAAATGCAGTCTTAGCGGATCTTATCACAATATCGGAATGTCCACGAATATATAAAAGTTGATCTTGTTAAGAAACCCGTACCATATTTAACCTAAATACCGCTTTTTACTACATTGTTTATGAAAAAGTTATTAAAGCTTTCCCCCAGCCTTAATAACTATGGTGCAAATCTGAGTTGTTTGGCGAAGTGGGAGCCAGTAGTAGTGGAGTCAATATTGGGTGTGGGTCATATTAACTCTAACCAACCCTTTTATTATCAACCAAGTTGAAAAAAAAATGGGGGTTGGGCTCTTTAACCTATTGGTATCACTCGTACTGATGGCGAGTCACCCGCAGGGAGAGGTATCCTCCTGTTGCCTGTTATACTTGGTACCTGGAGGAGCTGCACGTCCCCCCGGCCTGAGTGCAACTGACACAACTCTCTGATGGAGACTGGGAACGTTGTCGATTCGCTCGCCACTCCCTCCCTCTAAGCGCAACTTTACCTTATTATTTTTATCATTCTTCTTACTATTATAATTTATTATTATTTATCATGTATTATTAGTAGTATTTATTATTATTGTGGCCAAACCCTCAAGCATTTCTACCCGCACTTTGTATAAAGAGAACTGTTTTCACCTGGATAGAATTCGGTCCGGTAGCTATGGTGACTTGGTGGACTTCATGCCATCCTGAGATAACCTTGCACCAGGGTATGATAATAAAAGGTGATAATTATCTACTCTAGTGTTAGTGGACCCGCCTATCTCTACTTCTCTTTATTTCATACCCTCCTACCCTTTTCCAAACCCTCTCTTCTATCCACAGAGGTCGTGGCTGCCCGGCGCTCTTTCGTCCTCTTATGAACCTTAGTCGAGTGGCTGGGTATACCTCACAGTATACCCTGCCGTTTCGGCCTTGTGACGGCCGAAAGCCCCCTGGCTAGGGCAAATATTAAGTATAGGGTGTGTTGGTCCTTCGATTCTGCTTACCTTCCTCTGGTACATGTGTAAGGTGGCAACGCCAGCCCCATCTTTATGATTAAAGCTCGATGACAATTGGCGGGGATGGGTTGGCAAAGCCCATCGACACTCGACCCGTGGACCGAGTGTACGTAAATGATAACATTATGCAATTTTCTGATCCCATGGAGATTTTTTATCTTAATCTCGCAAGTCATTGGGGGGGGGGGTGGTATAGAATATACATTCAATGTGTCTTTTTTTTCATTTTCTCCAAAGGCAATAATAGGAATGTGCATAAGGATCCACCTCCAAACGGGATTTCATCCTCCGTAGGTGTCGGGAACGACGCGGTAAAAAGAGACACCACTTCGATAGGTAGAGGGGATCGCCTTTCGCAATCCGCATGTATCCCCTTTGCCATCTTTGTAGCCGCTCTCGGGCAGCTCCACCCCTGAAAAAGAAGTCCTTCCCTCCACCGGGCTTGCTCAGTGGCCTCACCAACCCTCTTCTATCGGAGATGTATACTCCTCTCCTAGGCCGACGGGTGCGGGGATTTTGCCATCAACCCCTTCTTTGGAATTGCCCAAGAACGACTCCCTCTTTCGACCAATGGCAGTACATTTTCTACCATAGTGGACTGCCAAGAGGGCAGCAGTCGGCCCAAAATCTGCCGCTATATGTGGGAACTACTCGATAGATCCAACCCCCAGGGGAAAAGGAAAAGCTTGCATTCCTGCAGTTAAGTATTTTGATATTGCTGGGGTTCGGCGTACCTACTCCTCTTTCCCCCCCAATGGAGGTCGACTCGCCGGCCAGAGATACGACAAACGGTGCCTTGAATGGGATCCGTGGTGTCCTTTTGGGGGGGAGTGGTGCCACATGGAGGCCCCCCCCCTGAGATAGGCATAGTCCCGGATGTAACCCTGCCCCAAACGGTAGGATCTTCCATAGGGTCGAACCCGGGCTTGGCTCAAAACACCGAACCTGAGTTTGCCCTTGTGCAAGCTTCTCAGGCAGCTGGGGTCCCCTAGGACTGACAGGGATAGTAGTGATCTACTCCCCCGGCTGCTATCCCTTCGACAGTCAAGACCTCCATCTCGGAGAAGGATCTTGCTGAGGAGAGTCCGTCCCGGTTAGGGGCTCCTTTCGGCGGTGGAGAGAAGCGGGCTCATTCACCATCCTCCTCTTCCCAAAACAAAAACAACAGGAAGACAAAGAGGACTAAAAGTTCATCATCATCCGCGCAGGCTCCGTGGACGGACGGGTTAGCTGCCGTTTCGGCAATAGACCAAGCCAAGATAGGCATGTCCGGCCAATACTAAGACCAAAATTTTCAAGTAGAGCCTCGATTACGTCGGGGCTCCTCCTTGAGACTCTAGTCTACGTTTTCGAGTCCGGTGGCTTCAAATACTTTCTGGTCATTCGCTTCACTGATCAATCAGAGGAGAACATTAGCTAGCTTAATTGGTAGAGTCGATGGTGAGCCGTTCTTCGGACTAGAGTCTTCTGCCGAATGCTTTGGACCCCTCCGAGGCGGCCATGATTAATGCTCTTCGGACACCTAAAGGTTCCTCAGTGATGGTGACGCCGCACGCTACGATGAATTTCGTGAAAGGAATGCTTTATGCGAGGGGACTCAGGGACTACTCCATATAAGCCATCAATTTAGTCCTTGGAGACCATGGAGCGGTCAAGGTCGAATGTGTGATGAAAAAAGAGGGAGGGGCTTCGAGACCCATCACTATACTATTAGTCACCTTCGATCGTGACAGGCTTCCTAAGTCGGTGCGTGAAGGCATTCGCGCGGAGGTGCTACTACTGCCACAACTTCGGCGAAACGAATCACTCGTGGAGACGTGCAAAGTCTGGTTTACCCGGTCTGTGTAACTTGTTCCAAGGCCGAATACGATAAGTTCCTATCGTTTATAGCCAAGTTTATCGCGATTTCGGAAAGCCACTGGAAGCAACACCCCTAAAGGTGGTCGTGAGGTGGTCTTAAGGATTCCCAAAGTTGTGTCCCATCCCCCCCCAAAAAAAAATGGACAACACCAAAGGAGCTTGGGTTCCTACGCTCCCACCTAAGACTGAATTGGGTGGCTCGGAGACTGTGGATCCTGCAAAGAAGAGGTTCCCCGTCTCTGAAGGTCCCCAGCCGAGGTGGAGGGAGCCCAACTTCCCCCGATAAGCCCTCGAAGGTGAAATCACCTTCAACGTCTTGTTCGGTCAACAGCGCCCGGAGTTCTGGCTCCGAGAAACGTATGGCCATTCCCGTGAGGGTCCCCTCTTCGAATAGGGCCCCGCATCACTTCCGAGCTACCACCAAGTGATGGGGGAGGGGGCAAGAAGATGCGCAATTTGCACCTGGTATGGCCCCGTAAGGGGCGCGGGATTTGCCAACCTGGCCGCCGTGCTGACGGGACTCAGCACCCCGTCCGACACCAGCTTTGCCTATTCTCCTTCTTTCAGACAGCCTGTATTTCACCCCTACTTCGTCGTTTTTTATACAACCTCTCCCACAACTTTCTTTGGTCAGCCTTTAATTTCACAGGGTAGATGCTGACCTTCTCAGCCAACCGTCCCGTATCGGGGCTGAGGGGCGAGGGGACAACGTTACCTAAGCCCTAGGCTCCGGTTCGGGATGGTGGGTTTTTAACAACCTGCTTAATCCCCACCCATACCTTCTTCACATCCCATTTCCTTCTCACTTCACAATATATTTGTTTTTACGCCGTGTCCAAGATGGAGCCGCCATGCCGAGGGTCTTTCAGGCCACCAGGCGTGAGGGGTGGTCCTGAATGGCGGCACCTGGCTCTGCCAGGCCTGTACGCACCCCTTGCAGAGCGGGATACTGCGAGGGATGATGAGCGTATGCATCCCGTATAAAATACAGGGTCACCCCATGCCCAATGATGTCTATCAAAAAAATCCCATTCATTTCCCCGCAACCACCGTTGGAGCCGCCCTCGGGCAGCTCCACAAAAAAACAATGGAGGTCCTCCCCCTGTGCTTGTGCACGGGACCTTGCAAATTTCTCTAACCGGAGAGGAGGTTTACTCCTCTCCTTTGCCTACGGGTGTAGGGGACTCCCCCCTCACCCCCTTCTCTGGAGGTGCTTTCGGGCACCTCCCTGTTTCCAGCCGCAGTGCCCCATTTTCTTCCCAAGGGGACTGCCAAAAAAGCCAGCAGGCAGCCCATAGCTGACCGCTCCCCAGTAGGGCAAACCACCTTAGGGGGGAGAGGGAAGCCAGGCCCCTTCGGTCGCTTCCCTCAAAAGATCTGCTGGCAAGAATATTGAACCTTACCGGGGTCAAGGCCTGTGCCTCCCCACACGTGACTTGTGACAACGCTGCCAACGGGACCTGCGATGTCCTGGGGGTGGAGGGATGGCGAAATGGAGGCACCCCCCTAAGATGGACATGGTCCTTGTAGCAACCCAGTCTCAGACGGTAGGGCCTTCCGTGGTGGCGAATCCGGGCTCGGCGCCAGCACCGAACTCGAGTCCACCCCTATGCAAGCTCCTCCTCAAACGGCTTGGGTTTCCAAGGCAGTACGAGGGGAGGGATCTCCTCCTCCGACTGGTGGCCCTGCGACTGTCAGGACCTTCTCCATCTCAGAGAAGGACTTTGCTGAGGCCGGTCCACCCGGCTTGGGGACTCCTGCTGGTGGAGGGAAGAAGCGGGTTCATTTCCCGCCCTCCTAAAAAGAAAAAGAACAGGAAAAAGACTAAAAAGACTCGGCGCTCCTTTCCATCTGCGGGGGCTGCGGGGATGGATGGGTCTGCTGCCAATTTGGTAAGCGACCAAGCCAATTTCGGCACATCCGGCCCCTCTGCCCCCCCCCCCCGGGTGCGGAGCCCCCGACTATGACAAAGACGAAAAGTGCGCAGGGCGGAGCCTCGATAACATCGGGGCCCCTGATTCAGAGGTTACCTGGCGTTTTCGAGCCCGCTGGCTTCAAACGCTTCCTCTTCATTCGCTCCACTGATGGCAGCATGTTGGCCAAGGGAAACATGATCCATCAGAGGAGAGGATTAGCTAGTGTAATTGGTAGAGAGCCGAAGGTGATCCGCTTCTCGGACGGGAGCCTTCTGGCGAATGCGGCGAATCCCGCCGAGGTGGTCAAGATAAGTGCTCTTCGGACTCTACCTTGAACTTTGTGAAAGGAGTAGTTTATGCGAGGGAACTCGTTGACTAATCCATAGAGGACATCACCTTTGAGCTGGCCGACCATGTGGCGGTCATGGTCGAACGTATGATGAGAAAACAGGGAGACCCACCCCCTACACTCTTCGTCACGTTCGACTGTGACAAGCTCCCTGAGTCGGTGCATGCCGATTGGTACCGCTACCGCGTGAAGGCATTCGTGCCACTGTCACATATGTGCTATTACTGCCACCGCTTTGGCCATACTAATCGCTCCTGTCGACTTGCAAAGTCAGGGTTATTCGAAACCTGTTTAAGTTGCTCTAAGGCCACACACGATAGGTCCAAATCGTATGTGGCTAAGTGTGTCAATTGCGGAGAGCCGCACCCCGCTTCTTCGAAATAATGTGCGTATCTCCTTGAGAAGGAAATCCTGGCCGTTCAGGCTCAGGATCGTCTTTCATTTCGCGAGGCTAAGGACTTGGTCTTGGCGTGCCCAGCGCTACCCCGGACGTCCTATACCTCAACTTACGGTCGTTCCCGCTCCCATTCAGAACCATTCGGCGGGTTCTACCCACCTCGGGCGATCCCTGGTAAAGCTCGTGGCACAAAGGGTCCACACGCAGCCCCAGCCAAAACCTGGGCTCCTCCCCCTCCCCCCAGCGTGACCGTTTCCCGTAAGGCGAAACGGCCAATTACCTCCACCGAGTCGTTAGACTCACAGGAGGCAACATCCCTGAACTTGCCCACCAGGCCATCTTCCGGGGTTCCTAAAACTGCGGTTCGAAAGAAGGACAACAAAAAAAAGGAGCTTCGGCTCCTTCGCCTACGCCCAGCGGTGGGCAGGGGCGCTCTGACACGGTGAATCCTTGAAAAGGCTCCCCGCCTCTGAAGCTGCAACGCGCACCTAAGGTTTCGAGGCAGAGGTTGAAAAATACTCGCATGGCGAGCCCACCCTACCCTAATAAGACCCTGCTCCTTCAGTGCATTGTCCGGCCAACAGCGCCGGGGGTTCTACCTCCGGGAAGCGTACGGCTATTCCAGTGACGGTCTTGTCTTCGAAGAGGGCCCCCGCGTCTCCTCCGAGCTAGGCCTGAAGGGCATATTCCTTCAATGGAATTGTCCTGTTCCCCGTTAGCTATCTTTTTACAGGACACCATGCCGAGTGCATGCCCCCTGCCCACCCTCGCGGGGTTTAAGGGTTTTACGACCCCACCACAACGGGATGGGGGCCAGGCAGGAGGATGTGCGATTTACACCCGGCATGATGTCTCCGTTCTTCCTTTCACTTTACATACCTCCTTTCAGGCAGTGGCTGTGCAGCTTCACCTGGATAAGAGGTATACTATCATTTATGCATACATTCCACCGTCAGCTGACTTCGATGTGGGGGACTTCCGCTACGACGTGGCACGGTTGCCGAGGCCCTTTCTCTTGCTCGGAGATCTAAACGGTAGACGCCCCCTCTGTGCAGACTGCTGTATCAATCCCTGGGATCAAGTCTTGCCGACCCGCGTACGGGTGGGGGAACCATCTCCCGCCCTTTAAGCAGGAAGAGGGTGTCCCGCAGGGAAGTGTCCTCGGTGTCACACTCTTTGCCCTGAGCATCAACAGCATCACCTCGGTGCTGCCGAAAGTTGTTCTCGCTACGCTCTACGTGGACGACCTTTCGATTTCTTTTTGCGCGGCCCAGATGCCAACTCTGGAGCGTCGACTCCAACAGGCATTGAACCCCGTCTCTCGCTATGCCGAAGCGCACAGGTTTCGGTTTTCCTTGGCCAAAACTAAGGTGGTGCACTTTTGCCGCCATCCGCGTCTCCACCCAGACCCAGACTTATTTCTTAATTGGGTACACCTGGAAGTGGTTGAATCGCACCGTTTCATTGGTCTTGTATTTGACCTACGCCTTACCTTGGAGGCTCGTATTCGCAGCCTTAGCGTCTCTTATACCCCCGTTTATGGATATTCTCTGTTCCGTCACGTTCAGCGCATTGGGGCCCTGATAGGCCTACTGCCTTACATTTTTATCGTTCCTTTGTTCGTTCGAAGCTCGACTACGGAGGCGAGTTTTATGCATCCGCAGCCAAGCGTATATTGCGGAAGGTTGACTCGATCCACCACACCGGGCTGCGCCTAGCGACCGGTGCCTTCCGCACTTCTCCCATTGAGAGCCTACTAGTCGATGCTGGGTAGATGCCACACGCTCTACGTCGTGCAATGTTCATTATTCGATTGTACAAGCGAGCCAAGCGCCTCCCTCAGTCGCCAACAGCTCTTACTGCATCTGCAACTGATTTCGACGGTTCCTATGCCGCCAAGAGACGCGAGTCATACCCTAAGCCCCTTTTGGTTTAGGGTTAGGAAACTCCTTCGAGAGCTATGTATAGCTCTCGGGCCGGTGGCGCCCTTGGTTCAGCCCAGGACGCCACCCTGGAGGGTACCACATTTGGCTATTTTTCGCCACGCCTCTGCTCCCAAAGATTGTACAGCGCCGGGAGTATTGCATTCGACCTTTTTGGAGTACACCTCCTGTCATCCTGGAACCGTGTCAGTGTATACGGATGGCTCCAAGTCCCAAGAGGGAGTCGGCTTCCACGCCGTATCCCCTCTGTTTAAAGTCAGTGGGATTCTGCCAGGTGCTGTGTCTGTCTTCACGGCCGAGTTGGTGGCAATACACCACTCGGTACGGGAGATTACGCGACGTGCCCGGTTCGGAGACCGGATTGTGATCTATAGCGACTCACAAAGCCCCCGGAGTGCTCTCGGGGCATTGGAATCTCCGCATCCCCTGGTTCGCGATATCCGTGACGCCATGGTTGCCGTGAGTCGGGTGCATGTCGAGATTATCTTCTGCTGGTTTCCTGGGCTTGTATGAATTTTGGTGGATGATGGCGCTAAAGAGTCCGCGATGTATCTGCGTCCGGACCAGCGTTTCGCTCTTCCTCACACCCACTACATTGGAGGAATACTGGCAGCTTTTCGGGCTGCTTGGCAAAGAAGATGGGAGACGGTTGAAGGCAACTTAAAGTTTTGTGTCATTGTGCTGAGACTGTTCCAATGAACCTACCCCTTTCCCCCCCATCCATACCGCAAAGGCTTTAGGTTGTTCTCTCTCGTCTCCCAATTGGACAGACTCGCGGGACGCACTGCCATTTGATGGAGCGCTCGCCAGTCCCTTACTGTGAAGACTTCGTCGTCCCCCAGACTGTTCGGCACATTCTTGTTTAATGTCCCAGTCTGGGCAATCTCTGCGCACGTTACCTGTCCCGGTACCGGGATGGGTGGGGTCGCTTCTGCCTGTCCCTTGTACTCGGGACGAGTTCGTGCACATTGACTGGTGGACTTAGACTTTAGTAGGTAGCTCTTTCCTGCGCCGGGGGGGAGGCGGACATCCCCCCGACGCTGGAGCTTGCTTCCTGCTCGTTGCCTTTCTTTATTTTTAGTGTTGGGGTTTTTGTTTTTGTTTTTTTGTCTTTTTTTAAAGTAGCCTAGTATTAAGCAGTTTTTAATGGTTACCTATTCGCTTCCTTACCCACTATAAAATTCTTCTCATCATTTACAAGGCCCCTATACCTCGAGGCTCCACCTTATCTCTCGTCTGCCCTCTCCCGTCGTCAAACTTCTCGGGCACTCCGGTCTAACCTCGCTCCCATCCTGAACACTCCTCGTTCTCTCCTCTTCTCGATGGGTGACCGTTCCTTCTCAGTTTGTGCTCCGAGACTCTGGAATGCTCTTCCTGCCGAAGTCCGATCCTCTCCCTTCCTTGATACTTTTTTACGTCTCTTGAAGACTTATCTCTTCAGAATTATCTTCTCTCCCCTGTAAACTTTCTCTACACTCGCCACACAACCTGCGCTCTGGGAGGGCTAACAGCCCTGAAGGGCGCATTATAAATGCCTATTATTATTATTATTATTATTATTATTATTATTATTATTATTATCTTGTTGAATGGTTATACAGGCATTTCCTATGGTGGCATACATCCAGAAGATGACTTTCCCCTTCATGTCCAAATAAACATGTTGATTGATTTTTATCCCCTCTTAAGTGAAGATGTTTTGGTCCTTTGAAGTTGCACCCGGCCCACACTATCAACGAATCTGGCTTCTGTATTTTGAAAGATGTCCGCTGTTGAACAGGAATCGCGTTTTTATTTTTGTGCTTAACACGATCCTTCTGTCTGTTGTGTGTGTTGGGGGGATGGGGCTGGACAGTGAATTCATCTGTCCACAGAACTGGAGGTTGCGGGTCTTCAAAGAGCCCCTGAAGGAGCAGCTTTGCTCTTCGACTCTTCTTTTGGAAAGCAAATGTCCTTCAAACTATATTAAGTGGACGACGTTTCAGATCATCTTTCAGCAATTTTTGCATGGTCACATAGCCCACTTTGGCCTATAAAGCAAATTGTCTGTCAATCCTTCTTAGATTCCGCCTTATTTATTGTTCTTGAGGGTTGGGATTCACCCTGATCGGGGCAAGGTTGTCCGCACTCTTTAAGTTGTTTGGTAGCTTAAAAACAAGGTATGCTGACCAAAGTTGCGTGCTCTCACTTATTCTAATTTATGACCTTGCGACCTTCAAAACCTTCAATAATTCTCGGACTAACCTTGGAAAGACATTAGCAATTATATCATTCGAAAGAGAATGTAAAACAGGAGGGTTTCAAATTTCGTTATAATCGTCCGAATAGTTACAATGTTATTACCAAAACAAAAAGCAAAACAAGGACCGACGGACCTAGAGTCGCCCGTGATTAAAATAATCTGCTCATACTGGGTTCAATATTTTGAAAACATCACCCGCTTTCTACGGGTAGTCGATTGCTACTCGTTTTCCACTTATTTATAAACAGATGTTTCTTTCGGTGAATTTAAGTCGAAAAAAAAAAATCAACAAATCCTGAAAGAACCTGCAAGAAATTGATTAATTAATGGTATGTAAACATATTTAAAATGATTTGTAAATATCAGTCTCACATCGTATTTTCACCCTATATTTATCAGTTTCACCTCACAAAATACGCTCTTGATCTTTCGAGCTTCGTTAACTCATCCAAAATGGTTGGGGTACGGAACGATGACAGTGGTAATAACTAGTTTAGGACTAGTCGCAAAATCTATTAATTCATCTTGTCAACTCGAAAAAAACTCCACGCGAGATCTTTTTTCTCGAAATTTAAGGCGCAAAGCCAACCAGGACCTAATCTGCAATGAAATTAGATCCTTTGAAGGTACTAGGGACCACAGGGGGCGCAATACTGGAGCCTGTAGAAGGTGCCTGTCCTCCAGGTTTCTGTTGTAGCAGGTTAATTTTACCCCAGCTACACCATCCGCCCCCTTAGGTGGTAGAGTAGTTCGCCAACTTGCCTTTATCCAGGAAGATCCTCGGCCGGCTAATGAAATAGACATAAAGGTCAGTATGACCAATCGCTGGTGAGACCGAGGACACCAGGGGTCGGTCCTCTTTGGGTAGAGATGTAAGGAAGTATTGTTTTTGACACCAAACGGCGTTCGGGTGGAACCTCCTTTCCCCCATGGCAGGGGGACAAGTTCCGCGTCAGAGGTATGTGGATATAGATACCCATAGGCAGGATTCATTGGAACAGAGTGTGTGTTGTGCTACGAAGACGGGAGAGGAAAGAAAGCAGTGTTTGTGTGTGATGAGAAGTGTAAGATCTACACACCCAAATACAGGGATGACCACAGCGCCTCCACCGATTGGTCGCCAGATCTCTTTACGTGCGCTGACGTTTGTGTCCGCTCTTGGCGGGATCGAACCCGGTACCGCGAAGTTGGGAGACCAAGCTGTATCCACTCGGCAAGCAAGAGCTCTCCCCCCTTTGGGGGAGGGGTAAGGAGTACATGTAGAAAGAATGAAAACCAGAGATTTACAATAGGTGCAAAGGACGACTTGAGTGACCGCACCAGTTTCTTTGGGATGAAATGGGGTCGGTGGGTGGAAAAATGTGGTGGGGGACGTGTGGCGGTAGAAGAGTGGAATGACATGTCGGCGGATTATAAATATTGTTGTTATTATTCGAATATTTTGAATTTTTGTTTACGATTTGAACTCCCTTAGTAACACGTTTGCTCGTTTCGGGGATTTTGTTTTCGTCTCGTCAATTCTCTCGTTTAAAGCAGAAAGAAAAATAATTCTCGAAATATTTCTAAATACTTCGCTGTATCTGCGACTTCTTGAGACAGATGGTTGTAACCAATATTTTATATAATAGTCGCCTAATATTTAGAACACTTTTTGTCATATATTTTTTTGTTTAATTCCCTACATTAGGTAGCCCCTCAAAGCTTGCTCTTGAGCACTATGGCATCTTGTTCTTTCCTAAGAGATTCGTCTGTTATTATTTTCTTCCTCCTCGGCACCATTCACTTGAACACGTGTAATTTGTATGACTTATTAAATGTTCTTAATGCGGAGACTTTTGGATCAGTCTATAAGATCTCCCATATTTTGCAATTATACAGTGGTTGAACAAAATAATGGAAACTAGTGATCTTTCCGACCCAATATTTTCGCCAACGTTTGGACATAAGAACCCAATGGTACATAAATCTTATCTACATCCACTGCAGACATCTTGTACTTGTAAAGAAATGAACCCTCTTGATTATTACAAGTCTGGGCATTAGTATATGTCAAAATGTGTGACCTTACTGACTTTCAAAGAGGGCAAATTGTTGGAGCGCGAATAAAAAAGCCCTTTTTTAACGTATTGTGAAGAACTAAATGAAGTCATTCTGACTACCAAAAAACGAGAGCTCTGGGAAGCGAAACTCGTGACAGAGACCGCGGAACATTAAAACGCATTGTGTTGATAAATCATGGGACCACAGCTAGTAAAGCTAAACCAACATCTTGCCATCCCACTATCAACCAAAATAGTTCTTCAAGAGCTCATTGCACTGGATACCCTGGACGGCTTTCATTGCCAAACATTTTCTTTCCATCATCAATCTTAAAAATATTTATAATGGAGCAATGACCACAATAAGGGGGCAATGCACCAGTGGAAGAATGTTATCCTCTGATGAATGATTCTTCACGCTGTTTCCGTCTTTACGAAGAACTGATGTATAAAGAACGCCTCTGCTCTCGATTGCCTGATCTCAATCGTGAATTCTATAGGCAGTTTTGTGATGGTATGGGCGGCGATACGATAATAATACTCTGTTTCAAACTGGCATGAAGAGCTAAATTGTGATGTAGAATACTTGGATTACCCCCCCCCCCTCATCCCCGCAATCACCAGATTTTAACATAATCTAACATCTCTAGTATGTTTTGGAGCATCAACTAAGGGACCGTTTTTCCTGGATGTCATCTCTGGAAGAGCTGGAGCAGTTTCTGCTTCAGAGATGGATTAAAAGTCCCATAGCCACTGTCCAATACTCGTATCTCTATTTCCAAACCGTATCCCCTATGTTTGAATTAAGCGGTGTTCTACCAGGCGCTGCGCCTGTCTTCACGGCCGAGCTGGTTGAAATACACCGCTTGGTACGGGAGATAACTCGTCGCGCCCGGCTCGGAGAACGGATTGTGATCTTTAGCGACTCACAAAGCGCCCTGAGTGCTCTTGGGGCATTGGAATATTCACACTTTATGGCTCGCGATATCCGTGACACCACGGTTGCCGCGAGTCGGGTGTATGTCGAGATTATTTTCTGCTGGGTTCCTGGACAAGTGGGAATTGCGGGTAATGGGGGCGGCAAATAGTCCGCGAGGACTTGGCGACCAGACCCTCGTTTGGCTCCTCCTCAGACCGACTGCATGGCAGGAATAAGCGTACCACTCCCGGTCTGCTTAGCAAAGAAGATGGGAGACGGCCGAGAGGAACTTAAGGTTACGTGCCATTGAGCTGCCACTGTTCCCATGGACCTACCCCCCAATACCGCGAGAGACATCAGTGGAAGGTATACATTCTAAAAGAGGTACTTCAGGGGTAGGAGGGCTGAATTGTCTTTATACCAATGCTCAGTCTTAGAAATAAGAAAGATGAGTTATTTAGTTATATTATTGATGAAGATATTTGGTATAAAAGATCCGGCAGGCGCACCTTTTGTACCAAATTTTCACCAACTATGCAATTTTGAGTGCTGAATACGAATATAACATTTCTTTTGGGGAGAAATGAAAGTAAGTATCTAAAAAAAAGAAATTTCAAATTGTAAATTTTGGTTTGTCCGATAGATTAAAAAAAAACTAAATGGAAATGAAACGCAATTAAACTGCCATATGATTTCCCAATATTATTGTTCACTCCCTTTATTATTTCTTCAAACATTCATTTGTATTTAGATATAAGTATCCCATAATATTTTTTTAAACAAATTTTCATTTCTATCGCGTTTTCGCCACATAAATTCACATAAGTAGGAATCGAGCATCTCACGGTGGGTACCGCCGTGTTCCGATATGTTTCACCTTTTTGAAGAAAATTCTAAGGGATTGCTCGTGGGGGGACCCCACCCCTACGATGATCCTGAGTTTCAATCAATTTAGGGGGGTCTTGGGGACACAGCCCCCCAGTATATAATCATAATTGTTTATAGAATAATGTTCTAAACTAGTGCGCATCAAACTTTGTTTTTTTAATATATTCTTTCATTTCTCCAAAAAATAAATGTTATATTCGTATTCAGCACTCAAAACTGCATAGTTGGTGAAAATTTGGTAAAAAAAAAGATCCGCCTGCCGCCAAACTGAAAAGATCCGAATCATGGGTTAATGAAAATAAATTTAATGACAACGTGAGTGAATTTAAACTACAAAGGAGAGATAGGACTGGCGGTGGGTCGATTAATTTATACCAGAAATAGCATTTCTTCAAATCTAAATAATTCTATAAAGCAAGGAGAACTTGAGTCACTGTGGATATATATTAGGGTCAGTAAAAATAGGATAATACACTCGGGAGCCTTTTACAGACCACCAGGACAGACAGACTGTATTGATGAGCTAATGATCAAGGAAAGGATGTGAAGTAGATAGTTATTCTTGGTGACTAATTTAAATTCTATGGACTGGGAAAATATGATAGGAAGGGATGGAGCAAGTTGTAAGTTTATAGAATGCGTTGAAGATAATTATTTGACTCAATTTGTTAATAAGCCAA
Source organism: Ceratothoa steindachneri (assembly GCA_963969495.1). NCBI lineage: Eukaryota > Metazoa > Arthropoda > Malacostraca > Isopoda > Cymothoidae > Ceratothoa > Ceratothoa steindachneri. Next base: position 23,619,176 of record OZ018334.1, read on the forward strand.
CAAGGGGTGCCAATATCTTAGATCTGGTTCTTTCAAATGATGATCACTTGGTTCAGGAATTGACTGTCGGGGAAGCATTGGGAAATAGTGATCATCAGATGGTTGGTTAATTTTAACTGGGAATAGTGAAAGGTAGGACATCAACAAACTTCAAAAAACTTAAAAATTTTTATAGGGGAGATTACGATAAGTTACGAAACTTGATAAATCAGAATAGGTGAGGTTAGAATTCAGGGGGGCAAGAACACTTATGAGATGCGGGGCACTTTAAGACTATATTAAACATAGTCCAGGAGCAGTGTATTCCAATGAAGGCTATTAGGTAGAAATGTAGGAAGCCGTTGTGGTGGAATCATGAGATAGCTAGGAAAATTTCCGAGAAGAAAAGGGCATACCAGAGATTACAGAGAGAAAGTACTTTTGAGAATTTAAATCATTATAAATCGACCAGAAATCACCTAAATAAGATTATTAAGAAGAGCAAAATGGTGGCAGAAATTAATTTAGCCCCAAGTAATAATAAAGATCCAAGAAAATTCTTTAGCTATTATAGAATTAATAACAAATCTAACGGTGATAAAATAGGGCCTATTAGATATGAAGGGGTTTTGAAAGAATCTGATGACCAAATAGTAGAGGTTCTTAATGATAATTTTTCTTCAGTATTTACACAAGAGAATCGAGATGGATTAATTGATGATAATTCTAGGTCAAGGGAAGTAGTGTTTAATATCATTAATGTGAACAGGGAAATAATTAAAGGGCTTATATTGGAGTTAAATACTAGTAAGTCATCTTGCCCAGACAACATTCATTCTAGGTTACTCAAAGAAGGTGTAGATACTATTGCAGTAGGTCTTGAGAAGTTATATACTAGATCACTAGAGTTTAGAGAAATACCTAATGATTGGAAATTAGTGAATGTAGTGCCAATTTTTAAAAAGGGAAGTAAAGAGGACTGGAATAACTTTAGGCCAGTAAGCTTAACTTCTATCGTTTGTAAAATTCTTGACACGATAGTTAAACCGGGTTTAGAAGTGGTAGATCGTGTTTAACAAATTTACAGGATTTTATGGATTATGTTACTAAACAATTAGATAAAGGAGAGAATGTTGATGTAATTTACTTAGATTTTAGCAAAGCTTTTGATAAGGTTCCACATCGGAGACTAGTTCAGAAATTAAAAATGCATGGGATATGTGGTAAAGTTTTGAATTGGATAACTGAATGGTTGAAAGACAGGAAACAGTTGTGCTGAATGGCGTGAGGTCACAGTGGAGGGACGTTATCAGTGGCGTACCTCAGGGATCCGTTTTAGGCCCTTTATTATTCCTAGTTTATATAAATGATTTTGGGGTGGCTGTAAATAGCAAAGTGTCCATTTTTGCTGATGACACTAAATTGGTAGCTGTAGTCAAAGAAGTTGAGGGTAGCTTTAAAGTGCAGAGTAACTTAAATAAGTTATTAGCTTGGGCTCAGGAGTGGCAAATGACTTATACTTTTAACCTTATAAAATGCAAAGTTCTTAACATGGGAAGGGATAGATAATAGGGGATTTAGCTATGAGATAGATGGGTATTGGCTTAATTCAGTTGAAGATAAGAAGGACTTAGGCGTAATAGTAGATAAGTCACTGAAGTTTTCAAAGCAGTGTATTGAGGCAAAAAATAGAGCAAATAGGGTGCTAGGATACATTAAGAGGAATGTTACCTACAAGAGTATAGAGGTTATCCTTAAACTCTACAACTCGTTTCTAAGGCCACATTTAGAGTACTGTATACAAGCATGGTCACCATATTTTAGACATGACATCAACCTGCTAGTGCCAGTACAAAGGAGGACAACAAAAATAATACCTTCCTTAAGCACCTTGAATATGAAGATAGACTGAGGGTACTAAATATCTTCTCATTTGAGAGAAGATATGATTGTGCTTTTTGAATTTTTTTCTGGGATGGATAAGTTGGATTTTAGCAAGTTATTTGAGTTGGAAGGTAGTAATAGGACTACGGGTCACCACTTAAAAAAATAAAAAAAACAGAGGTGCAGGTTGGATGTTAGAAAATATTTTTTCACCAATAAAGTGGTAGATTACGTAATAGTTTGTCATCTGAGACGGTAGACAGTCCAAACTTAAATGTTTTCAAACGCAGATTAGATGATTATATGGGAAGGGAGGCTTAACTTTGGGGGATATTTTAGACTCATTCCTGTGGATGCAGTTTTTTATTGTATATTACGATTAATTTGGATTTTGACGAGTCTTGATCATGATGATTTATTTTTTTACACATTCCTGTTGATGGTTCGAATTGTATATTGTAGATGCATGATCTGACACAACCCTATGGATGCATTTTCTGGGTGGGTTTGACAGATGCGGATGAACTTTGATAGGCCCTTGTGGCTTTTGTCATCCATTAAATTATGTTATGTTACTGGGATGACTGCGTTGTTCTCCCAGACTTTTTCGGCACATTCTTGTTGAATGTCCCAGTCTGGGTGATCATCGTCGCGCATTTTACCTCTCCCGGGATTGTGACGAGCGGCTTCGCACAGACTTTTGGTTCATCTGACTTTTTGAAGGAGGGTGGCCTCCTCAGTTTAATTCGACTCTCTTTGTAGTAGGTCGCATCATCTTGTGCCGTGGGAGGCTGGTCTTTTACCAATGCCGGAGCATGCCGTCTTCTTTATTTTTGCTTTTTTTTTGTTTTGTTTTTTTAATTTAAATTAGGCCTTTGGGTTATTTTATATTTTAACCCTTTAGTGACTGGTCTTAGTTCCCATGGTCATAATTGATTGAAATTTGACTTAGAAAGTCTTTCTGTGTCCACAATTAATATGGTATTATCAATACCATGAAAAAGATTATTTACAGTAGGTTTTGAACCTTTTCAGGGGTACTCTTTAGGGGAAGAAGGTTTTTAAAAAAAGAATAATTGTTTTTTATATATATTTAATTCCATTCAAAAACTATTTTCACATTTTTATAATATATATGCGGCTATCATATATATATATATATATATATATATATATATATATATATAATATGATCTGTACTAATAAAAAAATACCTTTGTGAACTAGTTTTCCTGACGAAATAGATATAGTGAAATTATAAAATCAATATAGAGTAGATATATGTAACTAATAAACAAAAAGAATCTTTTTATTTTATAATAATGCTCATTAATCAGTTTTTCATGCTATTTATATATATATATATATATATAATATAATATAAAGGGTGTTCCAATAAATTGGACCGATTTTAAATGTTCACCTCTATTCGTCATCGCGCGCAGGAATTGAACCTCTTCACAACAATATTACATCGAATTTTGACAACAGATTTGTCTCAACACGCTTACAAAATTCAATTGACACAGAACTGAAGACTGCTGACCATTTGAAGCGCCGTACATTCGTCAATTGGGTGCACGAGCACAGACAAGCCGATGATGAATTTTCGCCAAAAATCATCTTTAGTGATGAAGCCCATTTTCATCTTGGTGGATTCGTTAATAAGCAGAATTGTGGCATTTGGGCTGATCAAATTCCCAGGAAGATTGTTGAAAAGCCACTGCATCCACATAAGTCACTGTTTGGTGTGCATTTTTTGCTAGCGGGATCATTGGGCCGTATTTCTTCGAAAATGATGCCGGGAATTCTGTTACGGTGACAGGCGAGCGATACCGTGCTATGATAACCAACTTTTTATGGCCTGAATTGAATTCTATGGATGTCGAAGATTTGTGGTTTCAACAGGACGGCGCTACATGCCACACAGCCAATGCAACAATGGCTTTATTGAATGAGAAGTTCCCAGGTCACATCATCTCTCGAAACAGCGAGGTCAATTGGCCACCACGATCGTGTGACCTGACGCCTTTAGATTTCTTTCTTTGGGGTCATCTCAAAAGTAAGGTCTATGCCAACAAGCCAACAACAATTCAACAGCTGATGGATGAGATAATAAGGCATATTGGTGAGATCGAGGAGCAACTATGCAGAGACGTCATCAAATATTTTGACCATCGAGTGGAGGTGTGCCGCCGAAGCCTTGGCAGATATTTAGGCGATATTATTTTTCACACATAATTGCCATGACTCAAATAACATGATGCAATAGTGAAAGCAATAAATTTTCACCAATAACACTTTTATTTACTGCTAACTTCGATCAGTCTTAATGGAACACCCGTTATGTATATATATATAAGCAAAATATATCGTGCAACTTTGGTGAAGACGAAATCAATTTTTTTATGTATAATTTATGCTTATGCTGTAAATATACATCTGAATTTATAACCATTAATAAACGAAAACACGACTTTTCCTTTTAAACTAAAGTTATAATGATGAATTTAGTTGCAGCTCCGCCATAAAAATAAATGAGCTGTGCATATTAAATCTAATCTGAGATTTATTTACTACTTATGGTAAATGTCACTGCATCCCATCTTATGCATTCTTTTGTCGCACTTTTGGCACTGCACCCTGGTGTTCTTTGAACATACTATACATTTACCTTGCAAAGCTGGTACCAAAATGTGAGTGATTCCATCAAATCTTGAGCATATGCATGACGGAGCATTTGGCCCACCGCGCCGTTCTCGTTCTTTTTTTTCCATTTTTAGGAGCGTTCTCACTATTCCTTGTCTGAACTGTAGGTGAGTCATATTGGTGGAAGGGTTTACATGCTGGTAAAATCGATATTCTGCTATTACAGACATATTCAAAATGTGTGAAAACAAATTCCACCACCATTTTCTAGATCGTAAGCGTGGTCGGTAAGAAGATAATAAACAAAGACATTTACCCGACCCATTCCTTTATTGTACATGCTAATTAAGTGGGGTTGCGTAACAGCTTTTTTCTTTTCCTGTTTCACTCTTCTATCTACTTTTTGGATAGGACTTATGAGGTAGTGGTTTCTTACGCAACATTAACAACTGAACTATCATTCCATTTGACCCCGTAAGGGGCGCAAGAATTTGCCATCCTGGCCGCCGTGCTGACGGGACTCAGCACCCGGTCCGGCCCCAGCTTAGCCTCTCTTCCTTCCTTCAAAACACTTGTTTCCTCTTTTCATACAACCTCTCCCACAACTTTCTCTGCTCAGCCTCTAATTTCACAGGGTAGATGCTGACCTTATTCTCAAGCCAACCGTCCCGGATCGGGGCTGAGGGGGAAGGGGACAAAGTTTCCTAACCCCTGAGCTCCGGTTCGGGATGGGGTTTTTTTTAACAACCTGCTTCATCCCCACCCATACATTCCTCACATCCCTTTTCCTCTCCTCTTCACATTCTATCAATTTTACGCCGTGTCTAAGGTGGAGCCGCTATGCCGATGGACTGCCAGGCCACCAGGCGGGAGGGGTGGTCCCAAATGGCGGCGCCTGGCTCTGCCGAGCCTGCAAGCACCTCTTGCAGTGCGGGCAACTGTGAGAGGTGATGAGCTATTGCGTCCCGTGTAAAAAAGAGGGTCACCATGCCCAATGATGAGTATAAAAATAAACCCTTTAAGTCCCCCTGTACCATCGACAGAGCCGCCCTCGGGCAGCTCCACCGAAAAAATGGAGGTCCGCCCCCTTATGCTTGCGCAGAGACGCCCTTATTCAGAGGTTACCTGGCGTTTTCGAGCCCGCTGGCTTCAAACGCTTCCTCTTTATTCGCTCCAATGATGGCACCATGTTGTCCAAGGGCAACATGATCCATCAGAGGAGAGGATTAGCTAGTGCAATTGGTAGAGAGCCGAAGGTGACCCGTTTCTTGGACGGGAGCCTTCAGGCGAATCCCTCCGAGGCGGCCAAGATAAGTGCTCTTCGGACACTTGAGGGCAGCCCGGTGAGTGTGACGCCGCACTCTACCATGAACTTTGTGAAAGGAGTAGTTTATGCGAGGGAACTCGTTGACTACTCCATTGAGGACATCACCCTAGACCTGGCCGACCATGGTGCGGTCAAGGTCGAACGTGTGATGAGAAAACAGGGAGGGGCCTCGAGACCCACCCCTACACTCTTCGTCACTTTCGACTGTGACAAGCTTCCTGAGTCGGTGCGTGCCGGTTGGTACCGCTACCGCGTGAAGGCATTCGTGCCACTGCCGCTGCGGTGCTATTACTGTCACCGCTTCGGCCATACGAATCGTTCATGTAGACGTGCAAAGTCGGGGTCTGCCTAAGTTTGTGTAAATTGCTCCAAGGCCGCACACGATAAGTCCAAATCGTGTGTGGCTAAGTGTGTCAATTGCGGAGAGCCGCACCCCGCTTCTTCGAAGCATTGTGGTGCATATCTCGTTGAGAAAGAAATCCTGGCCGTTCAGGCCCAGGATCGACTTTCATTCTGAGAGGCTAAGGACTTGGTCCTGGCGCGCCAGGCTCTGCCTGGGACGTCATATACCTAAATAGTTAGAAAGGCACCCTCTGCTCCTGGCCCATCCAGGCCAACGAGCACGGTTGTTTCCGCGCCCATTCGGAGCCCTTCTGCGGGCTCTACTCAACCCGGGTGCTCTTCTGGTAAAGCTGACGGCAAAAAGGGTTCACACCCAGCCCCGGCTAAAACCAGGGCTTCCCCCTCTTCCCCCAGCGTGACCGTTTCCCGTAAGGCGAAACTGCCCCGCGCCTGCACCGAATCGTTAGACTCACAGGAGGCAACACCCCTGAAGATGGTCACTAGGCCATCTTCCGGGGTTCCTAAAGCTGTTCCCCGAAAGGTGGACAGCAACAAAGGAGCTTCGGCGCCTTCGCCCACGCCCCGAGGTGGAGCGAGTGGCTCGGAGACGGTGTTTCCTCGAAAAGAGGGCCCCACGCCTCCGAAGCCGCAACGCCCGCCTAGGGATTCGAGGCGGAGGGAGGAAAAGACTAGCATGGCGAGCCCAACCTCCCCCAATAAGTCCTCGAAGGCGACAGCGCCTTCAGCGCTTTGTCCGGCCAACAGCGCCCGGGGTTCTTCCCCCGGGAAGTGTACGGCCATTCCCGTGAGGGTCTTCAGTTCGAGGAGGGCCCCCGCGTCTCCTCCGAGCTAGGCCTGGAGGGCATTTCCTTCAATGGAATTGCCGTGGACTCCGGGCCAACTGGGAGGAGATGCAGAGGCTCGTCTCATCCCGTTCCCCGTTAGCTATCGTTTTGCAGGAGACCATGCTAGGCGCGTGCCCCCTGCCCGCCCTTCCGGGGTATAAGGATCTTTCGATCCCACCACCACGAGATGGCCAGGCTCGGGGATGCGCGGTTTACACCCGGCATGATGTCTCCGTTCTTCCTTTCTCTTTAGATACCTCCTTTCAGGCAGTGGCTGTGCAGCTGCACCTGGATAGGAGGTATACTCTGATTTCTGCGTACATTCCACCGTCAGCTGACTTCCGCCGCGTCGTGGCACGGTTGCCGAGGCCCTATCTCTTGCTTGGAGATCTGAACGGCAGGCATCCTCTCTGGGGAGATTACTCAATAAATCCCAGGGGACAAGTCCTTGCCGATCTGATCGAAGAGCTTGAGATGGGTGTCCTAAACGTGGATGAGGTACGCATCACTGTCCGAGAACCGCTTCATTTTCTTGCCTTGACCTATCTTTGTGCTCTTCGGATGCACAGCTTGATTTTGATTGGGGGATGGTCGATGACCTCCATGGTAGTGATCACTTTCCCATTCAAATATCATTTTCAGGGCAACTGCCGCCTGAGAGACCACTTCGTTGGTGCTTGCGCGGGCGCGGTGGCCTGCATTTCAGGAAATGACTGAATTCTCTATCTCAGTCGAGGAGTTTAGGTCGGTAGATGAGGCCGTTGAGTTCTTCTCCGGCAACCTCATCGCCGTGGGCCTGACTACTATTCCTAGGACGTCTGGCCGTTTTGCACGCCGACCACGTCCATGGTGGTCGGCCGAGTGTGAGACGGCCCTCAAACAGAAGCGTTATTGCTACATGCGCTATAAGCGCCGCCCGAACGATTTCACTGTCGCTGAATTTCTTCGGGCTAGGGCTAGGTTCCGGTATATTTCGAAGCACGCCCGCCGCTCTTCTTGGTGGGTCTATCTTCACTTAACGGGAAGACCCCTTTAGCTGAGGTGTGGAAGCGAGCCAGAAGGATTTGGGGCAAGTTCTTGCAGGACCCCCCTCCTCCCCTTCTGCAGGAGAATGGGACCGCAATCTCGGACCCCGCGTCCGTGATGCTGCTCCGCCAGCATTCAATGCACATCGTGATGTCGCGGAAGGCCGCCGGCTGGACTTTACCTCCAGAGGCGGAGAACCCTTCACGACAAGTTTAATATGAGTGAGTTGCGTTTCGCTCTCGCTTCGTGCGCGGACACCGCCCATGGTCCGGACGATGTCCCGTACGCCATGCTTCGACACCTGGGTGAGCGAGGCATGGCCTTTCTGTTAGATTTGTTCAACAGGATCTGGGTGGAAGGTCTTCTCCCAGACGCCTGGCGAATCGCTACTGTGCTCGCCTTCGCAAGCCGGGGAGAGATCACTCTACTCCGACCGGTTTCCACCCAATCTCTCTAACCTCTTGCGTGTGCAAGTTGATGAAGAAATTGATAAATGTTAGATTAGCCTATTTCCTGGGCAGCGGAGGCCATCTGTCTTCTGCACAGTGCGGCTTCTGTAAGTTCCACTCCATGTCGGATGCCTTGCTCCGACTGGGAAATGCCGTCTGCGAGGCTTTCCTTCGTAGACAGCACTATGCCACTGTGTTTTTTGATCTGGAGAAGGCCTATGATACCGCATGGCGATACGTTATCATGGAGACTCTCCACACGATGGGGGCGAGGGGACGCCTCCCAATGTTTATATCTGAATTTTTGCGAGATCGTCGATTCCGCGTACGGGTGGGGGGAGCCCTCTCCGGCCCAAAGGAGCAGGAAGAGGGTGTCCCGCAGGAAAGTGTCCTCAGTGTCACGCTCTTTGCCCTGAGCATCAACGGCATCACCTCGGTGCTGCCGGAAGATGTTCTCGCTACGCTCTACGTGGAAGACCTTCCGATCTCTTTTGGCGCGGCCCAGATGCCAACTCTGGAGCGTCGACTCCAACAGGCATTGAACCGCGTCTCTCGCTATGCCGAAGCGCTCGGTTTTCTTTGGCCAAGACTAAGGTAGTGCACTTCTGCCGCCATCCACGGCTTCTCCCCGACCCAGATTTGTTTCTTAATGGGGTGCGCCTGGATGTGGTTGAGTCGCACCGTTTCCTTGGTCTTGTATTCGACCGACGCCTCACCTGGGAGGCTCATATTCGCAGCCTTAGGGTCTCTTGTACCCCCGCTATGGGCATTCTCCGTTCCGTGACGTTCAGCGCTTGGGGCGCTCATAGGGCTACTGCCTTACTTTTTTATCGATCCTTTGTTCGCTCGAAGCTCGACTACAGATGCGAGTTTTATGCATCCGCAGCCGAGCGTTTATTGCGGAAGGTAAATTCGATCCGCCACACCGGCCTTCGCCTGCCGACCGGTGGCTTCCGCACTTCCCCCATTGAGAGTCTGTTGGTCGATGCTGGGGAGATGCCACTCGCTCTTCGCCGCGTGCAGTGCATCACTCGCCTGTACGCGTGAGCCCGGCGCCTCCCTCAGTCGCCAACAGTTCTTACTGCATCCGCAGCTGATCTCGATGGTGCCTATGCCGCCGAGAGACGCCAGTCATACCCTAAGCCCTTTGGGTTTAGGGCCAGGAAACTCCTTCGAGAGGTAGATATAGCTCTCGGGCCGGTGGCGCCCCTGGTTCTGTCCAGGACGCCACCCTGGAGGGTACCACATTTGGCTATTTGTCGCCACGCCTCTGCTCCCAAAGCTTGTACTGCGCTGGGAGTATTGCGTTCGACCTTTTTGGAGCACACATCGTGTCACGCTGGTACCGTGCCAGTGTATACGGATGGCTCCAAGTCCCAAGAGGGGGTCGGCTTCCACGCCGTATCCCCTCTGTTTGAAGTCAGCGGGGCTCTACCAGGTGCTGCGTCTCTCTTCACGGCTGAGCTGGTGGCAATACACTACTTTGTTCGGGAGATTACGCGACGTGCCCGGTTCGGAGACCGGATTGTGATCTATAGCGACTCACAAAGCGCCCTGAGTGCTCTCGGGGCATTGGAATCTCCGCATCCCCTGGTTCACGAAATCCGTGACGCCACGGTTTTGGCGAGCCCGGCAGATGTCGAAATTATCTTCTGCTGGGTTCCTGGACATGTAGGAATTGCGGGGAATGAGGGCGCCAAAGAGTCCGCGAGGACTCTGCGACCGGACCAGTGTTTCGCTCTTCCTCACACTGACTACATGGCAGGAATACGGGCAGCTCTTCGGACTGCTTGGCAAATAAGATGGGAGACGGTCGAAGGGGACTTAAAGTTGCGTGCCATTGCGCCGCGACTGTCCTTATGGACCTATCCCCCAATGCCGCGGTGGCTTCAGGTTGCTTTCTGCCGTCTCCGAATCGGGCACACTCGTGTGACGCATCGCTATTTGATGGAGCGCTCGCCTGCACCCTATTGCAACGACTGCGTCGTCCTCCAGACTGTTCGGCACATTCTTGTCGAATGTCCCAGTCTGGGTGATCTTCGCGCACGATACCTGTCCCTGTACCGGGATGGGCGGGGTTGCTACCGCCTGTCCCTTGTACTCGGGACGAGTGCGTGCACTTTGAATGGTGGACTTATTGACTTTTGGGGGGAGGCCGGCCTTCTCCCTTACATTTAACCAGGTTTAATTGTTGTTGTTGTTTTTGTTTTTGCTTTGTTATTGTTGTTGTTATTTCTTTTTATTGTTGTTTCCTGTTCATTTTTTTAAAGTAGCCTAGAACTAGGCTGTTTGTTTAGGGGGACTTATGCCTAAGTCGGCAGTCGCCAGATAGCCCCTTAAATAATAAATAAAAAAAAATCTCGTTCTGCCCAGGACAGCCACCCTGGATGGTACTACATTTGGCTATTTGTCAAGCCTCTGCTCCCAAAGCTTCTACAGCGCCCAGAGTATTGCGCTCGACTTTTTTGTAGCACTCCTCGTGTCACCCTGGAACCGTGCCAGTGTATACGGATGGCTCCAAGTCTGAAGAGGGGGTCGGCTTCCACGCCGTATCCCCTCTGTTTGAAGTCAGCAGGGCTCTGCCAGGCCCTGCGTCTGTCTTCACGGCCGAACTGGTGGTAATACACCACTCGTTGGGTTGATCACGTGACGTGCCCAGTTTGGAGACCGGATTGTGATCTATAGCGACTCACAAAGCGCCCTGAGTACTCTCTGGGCATTGGAATCTCCGCATCCCCTGGTTCGCGGTATCCCTGAGGCCACGGTTTTGGCGAGCCGGGCAGATGTCGAGATTATCTTCTGCTGGGTTCCTGGACATGTAGGAATTGCGGGGAATGAGGGCGCCAAAGAGTCCGCGAGGACTCTGCGACCGGACCAGTGTTTCGCTCTTCCTCACACTGACTACCTGGCAGGAATACGGGCAGCTCTTCGGACTGCTTGGCAAAGAAGATGGGAGACGGTCGAAGGGAACTTAAAGTTGCGTGCCATTGCGCCGCGACTGTTTCCATGACCGTCCCCCCAATGCCGCGACGGCTTCAGGACGCTTTCTGTCGTCTTCGAATCGGGCACACTTGTGTGACGCATCGCTATCTGATGGAGCGCTCGCCAGCGCCCTAGTGTGACGACTGCGTTGTCCCCCAGACTGTTCGTTACATTCTTGTTTAATGTCCCACTCTGGGTGATCTTCGCGCACGATACCTGTCCCGGTACCGGGATGGGCGTGGTCGCTACCGCCTGCCCCTTGTACTCGGGACGAGTTCGTGCACATTGACTTGTGGATTTGTTGACTTTTGGGGGGAGTCCCGGCCCCTCCCTTTTAAGTATGCTTTATTTTTTGTTATTGTTTTCTTCGTAGCTTGCACGCTCCTCCGCCGGGTTGAGAGGGACCTCTCCCCGACCCCGGAGATTGCCTCCTAATTGTTAAGTTTTTCCCATTTTTATCATTATATTTTCATATTCTTATTTTAAAGTAGCCTAGTGCTAGGCTGTCGTGATTCCGGCGATCTATGCCCAAGTGGCCATTCGCCAGATAGGCTCCTAAAATTAAAAGAAAAATATATCCCCCAATGCCGCGAAGGCTTCAGGTCGTCTTTTGTCGTCTCCTAATCGGACACACTCGTGTGAGGCATCGTTATTTGATGGAGCGCTCTCGTGCGCCCTATTGTGACGTCTTCCCCCAGCCTTTTCGGCACATTCTTGTCGAATGTCCCAGTGTGGGTGATCTTCGCGCACGTTACCTGTCCCGGTACCGGGATGGGCGGGGGCGCTACCGCCTGTCCCTTTTACTCGGGACGATTGCGTGCACCTTGACTGGTGGACTGATAGACGTTTAGGGGTAGTCCGGCCTTCTCCCTTTTATTTAACTAGTTTTTTTTTGTTATTGTTGTTTTCTTTGTAGGTCGCACGCTCCTGAGCCAGGGGGAGGGGGACCTTCCCCGACGCCGGAGCTTGCTTCCTAATTGTCATCTTCTTTTTTTATCGTTTTGTTTTCAAATTTTTACTTTAAAGTTGCCTAGAACTAGGCTGTTTGCGGCGACTTATGCCCAAGTGGGCAGTCGCCACATAGCCCCCCCCCCAAAAAAAAAAATCCCTGCTCATTGTTTTTGAATATATTGGAGCTTCCATATCTTCACTAGTAGACGAATATGAATTTTCAGAGGGTAAAGAATGATAACCACTCAAAAGAACCAAACCTAGGAAATTCCTAATTTCTACTTCACTGACGTTGAAAGCTGGAACATTCTTATCTTGTCTTGCAAATAAATTTGTCTGTTTAGTAATGAAACTTAAAGAAAAGATGGAAAACACATCTTTTCCGAGATAGTTTTCGCCAACCTTTTGAGGTGCACTATGTTGATTTAGAGCAACCTTATCACTTCTTCTCCACCTAATTGCAGCGGCCGGCGACCCACCTTCCTCATCTCAATCTTTATCACTACACACATGAACTTCCAACTACTTCTTCATGAAAATTTTGCTGATTCAGATCATCGTCGTCATCTTCTTCATCGCTGCCAATTGCCCCATTGCCAGATTCAGGTGGAATAATCACAATATCAGCGTTGCCTCCTTTCCTCAGCATCTTCTCTTGCATTCTCCAGAGATCGAAATCGTGGAGTCCCTCTCCTCATTCTGTACAAAACACAAACTGTATAAATATACGAGTCCAGAGCTCGGGGGGGGGGGGGGGGGGGTAAGCATTTTATTGCTGCATTAACAGAAATTGAAGTTTGAGATAATTATGTACTTTAGTGAATATTGACATGTTGGGCACGGGCATAGGTGGGCGTTATCGCGATAACGATATCTATCGGGTTATCGGATATTTTTTTCCGCGTTATCGATTAATCGGTATCGCCGATACTTTTGGTTCCAAACTAGCGATGATCGATCATTTCAGTTCAGTTTTTGGTTCCAATTTAGCACAGGGGCGAGCCACGCGTGCCTTGGAGGCAAAAATATGTAAGTCCGAGCTGGGAGCAGGATCCTCAAAATCTATGAAGAGATGAAGGAGAGACTCACCAGTTAAGAAACTAAGAAACAGTATTCAAATATTTTTACTATTGTATTATAAAATAACGCTATATATAGTCAATAATCAATATTGTATTATAATTTTGGAATTATCGGTTATCGCGCCCACCTATGGGCACGAGATCGTCACTTTTAGATATGCACATACACGCGTGTGTGTGTAGACATATGTGCATTCACACAAGCATGCATCCGGACAGGCATTAATATATGAGGGTTGGTCAATAAGTTTTGCAATTCGGATATAAGGAAACGAGATATGAGGAAAAGTGTTTTCTTATTTTTCAATATAACTACCCTCGACTTCAATGCACTTGCGCCACTTGTCCCTGAGGCTTCAAATTGCCGACAACCAGAAATCTCCCGACTGCTGTTCAATCCGCTCCTGGACGGCAAGCTGGACATCTTCATCGTCCTCAAACCTTGAGCTGGCGGAATAAAAAGTAGTCGCTAGGGGCCAGATCTGGACTGTAGGGGGGTGGGGGGGGGGGGGTTGAGCTCCTCGAATCCGCACTCGCGCAGGGCAGCTTGTGCAACTCTGGCCTTGTGGACTTTGACGATGTTGAAGTCGATCATGGGGCGTGAGGTTTCTAGGGACCCAACGGGCAGAGACCTTCGTCATGGCCAAATTGTCGTGGATGATGTTGATAACACTTCGATGTGACATTCCAAGTTCTCGCTCAATTTCTTAAACCTTTTCCCGTCGATTTTCGAGGATCATCCTCTTCACACGGGGCACATTGTCCTCGTTGGTCACGTCTGACGGGGCTCATCTTCAAGGGACTCACGACCATGGCGGATCTCCCTATTCCAGCGAACAATGGTTGCATAGGAAGGGGCGGTGTCAGTGTACACTGCAACCATGAGTTCATGGATCTCTTTTGCATTCCTGCCTTCCTTGGTCAAATATTTGATCACTGCGCGGTGCTCAACCTTCTCCAGTGTTGAAAAATTTGTGACTGACGTTCTGCGATCAACTATGCTTCTTAAATAGACGAGGCAGGAGCGTACGGCTGCAGGTCCTAACTTGTCATAACTTGGCCTACCTCCCCACAAACAGCCATCCCCCTTCCTCTGTTTTGCCCTACCGATTCGCAAAACTTATTGACCGCCCCTCGTTTTAGTAGTAAAACTAACGAAATGAAACAAGTTACTTACCCATAAAACGATGTAGAATCCATGAAGAGAAGGCGCACTAAACGTGTTTACTCAATGTATTCCGAGTTGCAAATGACAAATATCACATCAAACCTGTGGATTGCGCCAAGATCCATATTTGAACGTGTTATAATCTATGCGGCGTGATCGAAATATAGGGGGGGAAAGGTTCCAGTAGTGTCCAACGTTCCCATTTTGGGAACATTATATTCAGACCTATTTTTTTCTATACAAGATTACCCGTGGGTCTTAGTATTTTTAATAATTATTTGTAAAATCATATTCTAAATTATAATATCAAATATTCGAAAGGTATTAAAAATTTTAAGCTTTTTTATTATATTTATAAGTGATACTTGTAATTTTTTCATATATTTGATAACCCATAATATGGTTACTAAAATTTTATTTTATGCAAATATATAATTTCTTTAAGAATAAAACATATTTTTACATTTTGGGGATCTCAATTACTGAATTAAGCTGAACATTGCACTTAAAAGTGATTTAGAAGTTATGTTCCGAAAATAGGAACGTTGGACACTAAAGGCTAAATATAGCCAGGTATTAGGTTTGTAATAATTAATTACTCCCTGTTATGCCCTATGTATTTACCAAATGGCTGCTAAAAATCATTGCTTTTTTTTGTTTCTTGCTTTTGCCTTTGACTGTTTTTTTTGGAGGGGGGGGGGTAAACATGTAGATTGGCGGCTCGGCCGAAAAGTGGATTTTGTTTGTTTATATTTCGTTCACTTCTGCCTGAATATTCCCGCGCGTTGGAGTCTTATTTGAAATATACCCAGCGCCATTTTTTTTTTTTTAGAAAAATGCCCGAAACCAACCAAACGAAAAACCGCTATACCCCCCCCATACCCCCAGACCCCCAATTGATTAAAATTTAGGATCATCGTAGGGTGGTCTCCCTATTGTGTTTACCCTAACACGAGCCGTCCCCTTAAATTTACTCCCAAAATGTGAAAAATTTTGGAACACGGACGAAATAGTTTACGTCTCATCCTTCGAGCCGCCAATCTACATATTTACCGTATTTTTGTGTATGTTTCTTATTTTTTTATAATATAACCTAGTATTAGGCTTGTAATTAATTACAGCGACTTATGCTTTTGTAGGCAGTCGCCAGATGGCTGCTACAAAAAAAAACAACAACCACACCCACACCTACCCGGGGTGCCCAGCCAACAATGCTTATTTTCTAGGCCAAAAGACAAGAAAAAAAACTTTTCTCGGAATTCTTTTAAAATACGTAAAAAGAATCCGCAACCTTTTATTCCCCGATCTAAATTTGCTCTAATAATTTTACTTTCGTTTACCTGGTTTTACTAGTAATGTCCTTGTGCTAAATATTAAAATGGAAAATATATTTTAGAAATAACTTACAAACAACGACATACCTTAATATTAATAAATGGGGATTTTTTTTCTCTTAACTTCACCATTTCCTATCCCTTTTAAAAAAATCGGAAATATTCCATGATCATATTTCTTTTCAAAAAGTTTTATCATCATCATCACTAACCCTATAATTATATAACTGGATTTTTAAAGATGGGTTAAAAATTAATGGTTTTTTATTCCTTAGTGGACAAAAGATTTGTTATGTTTATCAAAGTTATTTCTAATAATTCTTTTATAATATCAATAAAAACAAAATGGTGAAGTTCAGAAATAAAATTATATAACTGGATTTTTAAAGATGGGTTAAAAATTAATGGTTTTTTATTCCTTAGTGGACAAAAGATTTGTTATGTTTATCAAAGTTATTTCTAATAATTCTTTTATAATATCAATAAAAACAAAATGGTGAAGTTCAGAAATAAATATAAGTATCGAAATTTTGTGAATGTTTTAAAACCCATAGAATTACAAATGATGAAGTTCAGAAAATTTATTTTTATATATCTTTTTCTATAACTATATTTTAGCAACGTGATATTTTGAAAGGGGGGGGAAATTTAGTTTAGATTTCGTTTTTAAAATATAATTTGGCGAAGTTCAGAAAATTTCTAAAAATTTTACCATGGCTGCTTTTTTTTTTAGATTTTAAATTTTAATCTTAGCAGCGAAGCTCAAGCTCTCCTCGTAGGAGGAGGGGCGAAGCCATTGCTTGGTTAAAATGTACAGTATTATGGATAATAATAGGTCTATATCAGATTTGATATTATTCGTGTCTGTTAGAATGAGGGCGCCAAAGAGTCCGCAAGACTTGGGCGACCGAACTAGCGTTTCGCTCTTCCTCACACCGAATAGATGGCAGGAATACAGGCTGCTTGGCAAAGGAGATGGGAGACGGTTGAAGGGAACTTAAAGTTGCGTGTCATTGCGCCGCGAATGTTCCCATGGACCTACCTCCTAGTGCCGCGAAGGCTTCAAATTGCTTTCTGTCGTCTGCGAATTGGATACACTCGCGGGAGGCACCGCCATTTGATGGAGCGGTCGCCAGTGCCATACTGTGAAGACTGCGTTGTCCCCGAGACTGTTCGGCACATTCTTGTCGAAATGTCCCAGTCTGGGCGATCTCCGAGCACGTTACCTGTCCCGGGGGACCTTCCCCCGACGCTGGAGCTTGCTTCCTGCTTCTTGCTTCTTGCCTTCTTCCTTTTATTTTATCGTCGTTGTTTTTTTTTCATGTTATTTTAAAGTAGCCTAGTACTAGGCATTAGTGAATACGGCGACTTTTGCCCAAATAGGCAGTCGCCAGACGAGCTCTTAAAATATATATATATTATATATATATATATATATATTATATATATATATATATATATATATATATATATATATATATATATATATATATATATATATATATATTCGTGTTTGTTAAAGTTCTAGGTTTTGTTTTAAATTTCTGAGGTTTTAATATGAAACGAGCAGAAGTCTTTAATTTTGTACTTCGTTAAATCTAAGCTTTCGCCATACACTTATGGCATCTTCAGAGAATTTGATTTTATAAAGTTCTAAAAGCGAGTCTAATTAATAGCCAATTAAAAGAGGGCGCTGCGATGGGTAGGATGAGGGAATTCATCCTTGATCGGTCTTCACATTAAGCCAATTACTATACAGAAATGTTTGGAAACGACTCATCGAGAACGGCTACCCCGGGTAAGGAAAAGCCGAGAAAAAGAAGGTCTTGACATTAAACTTTAAGTTGTGGTCATCCACGATTTGTGAACTACCTAATCTATGAATCCGCATAGGGTTCTCAAAGACACATAAAAAATGATAGTTAGTTAGTGAGCGCCAATCCTCCCAGGATACTCGGAGGATCCCTGACCGGATAATGAAATTTATATAAGGTCATTATGACAATCGCTGGTCGTCCCGAGGGCCCCAGGAGCCGGTCCTCTTTTGGGGAGAGGTGCCAGGAGGTATTATGTTTTGACACCAAACACCCCCGTAAGCGGCGCGGCTATTTGGCATCCTAGCAGCCGTGCTGATGAGACTCAGCACCCCGTCCGACCCCAGCTTAGCCTCTTCTCGTTCTTTCAGACAGCCTGTATTTCTCCCCTACTTCGTCGCTTTTCATACAACCTCTCCCAAAACTTTCTCCGGTCAGCCTCTAATTTCACAGGGTAGATGCTGACCTTCTTCTCGGCCAACTATCCCTGATCGGGGCTGAGGGGAGAGGGGACAATGTTCCCTAGCCCCTGAGCTCCGGTTTGGCATGGTGGGTTTTTAACAACCTGCTTTATCTCCACCCATACCTTCCTCACATCCCCTTTTCTTCTCACTTCACCACCTATCTTTGTTTTTACGCCGTGTCGAAGGCGGAGCCGCCATGCCGATGGACTGCCAGGCCACCAGGCGGGAGGGGTGGTCCTGAATGGCGGCAGCTGGCTCTGCCAGGCCTGTACGCTCGCCTTGCAGGGTGAGCTACCGCGAGGGGTGATGAGCGATTGCTTCCCGTGGAAAAAATAGGGTCACCATGTCCATGAATGCAAACCAAAAAAACAAACAAAATCTCTTCCCATTTTCCCTTGTTCATCGACGGAGCCGCCCACGGGCAGCTCCCCCCCCCAAAAAATAGAGGTTCCCCCCCCTCCCTGTGCTTGCGCAGGAGACCCTTCAAACTTCTCTAACTGGAGAGGAGGCTTGCTCCTCTCGTCCGCCTAAGGGTGTAGGGGACTCCCCCTCACCCACTTCCCTGGAGGTGCTTTCGGGCACCTCGCTCTTCCCAGCCGCAGTCCCCTATGTTCTTTGCAACGGGACAGCCATTAAAGCCAGCAGGCAGCCGATAGCCGACCGCTCCCCATTGAAGCGGCTCGATAGGGCAAGCCCCCTTTGGGGGGAGAGGGAAGCCAGGCCCCTTCGGTCGCTTCCCTCAAAAGACCTGCTGGCAAGAATATTGAACCTTGCCGGGGTCAAGGCCTGTGCCTCCCCATACATGACTTGTGACAACGCCGCCATGGGACCTGCGATGTCCTGGGGGAGATGGCTAACTGGAGCCCCCCCCCCTGAGATAGACATGGTACTTGAGGCAACCCAGCCTCAGATAGGAGGGAATCCGGGCTCGGCACCAAGCACTGAACCCAAATCCGCCCCTATACAAGGTCCTCCTCAAACGGCTAGGATTTCCGAGACAGTACAAGGGGAAGAGGGGTCTCCTCCGACCGGTGCCCCTACGACCACACTGCCAGGACCTTCTCCATTTCGGAGAAGGACCTGTCTGAGGCCGGTCCATCTGGCCTGGGGGCTCCTCTCCATCCACGGTGGCTGCGGGGACGGATGAGTCTGCTGCCACATTGGTAAGCGACCAAGCCAAGATCCGTACCTCCGGCCCCTCTGCCCCCCACGTCGGTGCGGAGCCCCTGACTATGACTAAGACGAAAAGTACACAGGGCGGAGCCTCGATGACATCGGGGCCCCTCATTCAGAGGTTACCTGCCGTTTTCGAGCACGCTGGCTTCAAACGCTTCCTCTTTATTCGCTCCACTGATGGCAGCATGATGGCCAAGGGCAACATGATCCATCAGAGGAGAGCATTAGCTAAAGAGCCGAAGGTGACCCGTTTCTCGGACGGGAGCCTTCTGGTGAATACGGCGGATCCCTTCGAGGCAGCGAAGATAAGTGCTGTTCGGAGTGCTGGGGAGTGTTTCGCCGCACTCTACCATGAACTTTGTGAAAGGAGTAGTTTATGCGAGGCAACTCGGTGACTACTCCATAGAGGACATCACCTTAGAGCTGGCTGACCATGGAGTGGTCAAGGTCGAACGTGTGATGAGAAAAGAGGGAGGGGCCTCGAGGCCCACCTCTACACTCTTCATCACGTTCGACTGTGACAAGCTCCCTGAGTCGGTGCGTGCCGGTTGGTACCGATACCGCATTCGTGCCACTTCCGCGGCGGTGCTATTACTGTCACCGCTTCGCCATACGAATCGTTCATGTAGACGTGCAAAGTCGGGGTCAGCCGAAGTTTGTGTAAATTGCTCCAAGGACGCACACGATAAGTCCAAACGTGTGTGGCCCAGTGTGACAATTGCGGAGGCCGCACCCCTCTTCTTTGAAGCAATGTGGTGCATATCTCCTTGAGAAAGAAATCCTGGCCGTTCAGGCCCAGGATCGACACTCATTCCGCGAGGCTAAGGACTTGGTCTTGGCGCGCCAGGCTCTGCCTGGGATGTCTTATGCCTAAATAGTTAGAAAGACACCTTCTGCTCCAGGCCACGAGCAAGGTTGTTTCCGCGCCCATTCGGAGACCTTCCGCGGGTTCTACTCAACCTGGGCGCCTCCCTGGTAAAGCTGGCGGCACAAAGGGTTCACACCCAGCCCCGGCTAAAACCAGCCCTCCCCCCTTGCCCCCAGCGTGACCGTTTCCCGTAAAGCTAAACGGCCACGCGCCTCCACTGAGTCATTAGACTCACAGGAGGCAACACCCCTGTAGTTGGTCTCAGCCATCTTCCGGGGTTTCTAAAGCTGCCACCCGAAAGGAGAACAGCAAGAAAGGAGCTCCGGCTCTTTTCCCACGCCTAGTGGTGGGCTGAGTGACTCGGATACAGTGTTTCCCCTAAAAGAGGGGATGGAGGAAAAGACTCGCATGGGGACCCCAACCTCCACCAAATAAGTCCTCGAAGGCGACAGCGTCTTCCACACTTTTTCCGGCCAACAGCGCCTGGGTTCTGCTTACGGTCATTCCCGTGAGGGTCTTCTGTTCGAAGAGGGCCCCCGTGTCTCCTCCGAGCTAGGCCTGGAGGGCATATTCATTCAATGGAATTGCCGTGGACTCCGGGCCAACTGGGAGGAGCTGCGGAGGCTCGTCTCCTCCCGTTTCCCGTTTACTATTTTTCTGCAGGAGACCATGCTAGGCGCGTGCCCCCTGCCCACCCTCTCGTGGTATAAGGATCTTTCGACCCCACCACCGCGGGATGGCCAGGCTCGGGGATGCGCGGTTTACACCCGGCCTGATGTCTCTGTTCTCCTCTTCGCTTTAGTTATCTCCTTTCAGGCAGTGGCGGTGCAGCTTCACCTGGATAGGAGGTATACTATCATTTCTGCGTACATTCTACCGTCAGCTGACTTCGTCGCGGGGGACTTCCGCCGCGTCGTGTCAGGGTGGCCGAGGCTCTTTCTCTTGCTTGGAGATCTGAACGGCAGGCATCCTCTCTGGGGAGATTACTCCATAAATCCCAGGGGACAAGTCCTTGCCGATCTGATTGAAGAGCTTGAGATGGGTGTCCTAAACGTGGATGAGTTTACGCATCACTGTCCGAGAACCGCTTTTTTATATTGCCTTGATCTATTTTTGTGCTCTTCGGATGCACAGCCTGATTTTGATTGGGGGCTTATCGATGACCTCCATGGTAGTGATCACTTTCCCATTCAAATATCATTTTCAGGGCTACTGCCGCCTGAGAGCCCACCTCGGTGGTGCTTGGCTCGGGCGCGGTGGCCGGCATTTCAGGGAATGACTGAATTCTCTATCTCGGTCGAGGAGTTTAGGTCGGTAGATGAGGCCGTTGAGTTCTTCTCCGGCAAACTAATAGCCGTGGGCCTGACTACTATTCCCAGAATGTCTGGCCGTTTTGCACGCCGACCACTCCCATGGTGGTCGGCCGAGTGTGAGACGGCCGTCAAACAGAAGCGTTATGCCTACATGCGCTATAAGCGCCGCCCGAAGAATTTCACTGTCGCTGAATTTCGTCGGGCTAGGGCTAGGTTCCGGTATATTTCGAAGCACGCCCGCCGCTCTTCTTGGCGGGCATACGTGTCTTCACTTAACGGGAAGACCCCTCTAGCAGAGGTGTGGAAGCCAGTCAAAGGGATTTAGGGCAAGTTTTCCCAGGACCTCCCTCCCGTTCTCCAGGAGAATGGGACCGCAATCTCCGACCCCGCGTCCGTGGCGGAATCCTTCGCGACCACTTTCTCTGCATTCTCTAGCGGGGATGCTGCTCCGCCAGCATTCAATTGACGTCGTAATGTCACGGAAGGCCGCCGACTGGACTTTACCTCCAAAAGGCGAAGAAACCTTCAACGATAGGTTTACTGTGAGTGAGTTGTGGACGATGTCCCGTACGCCATGCTTCGACACCTGGGTGATCGAGGCATGGCCTTTCTTTTAGCTTTGTTTAACAGGATCTGGGTGAAGGGTCTCCTCCCAGATTCCGGGCGAATCGCTACTGTGCTCGCCATTCGCAAACCGGGAAGAGATCACTCTACTCCGGCCGGTTTCCGCCCAATCTCTCTAACCTCTTGCGTGTGCAAGTTATTGGAGAAATTGGTAAATGTTAGATTAGCTTTTTCCTGGACAGGACAACGGAGTCCATTTGTCCTCTGCACAGTGCGGCTCCCCTAAGTTCCACTCCACGTCGAATGCTCTGCTCCGACTGGAAAATGCCGTCTGCGAGGCCTTCCTTCGTAGACAGCACTACGCCACGGAGCTCTTCGATCTGGAGGATGCCTATTATACCGCATGGCGATACGCTATCATGGAGACTCCACAAGATGGAGGGGAGGGGACGCCTCCCAATGTTTTTTCCCGAATTTTTGCGAGTTTCTTCATTCCGCTTACGGGTGGGAGGAGCCCTCTCCGGCCCAAAGGAGCAGTAAGAGGGTGTCCCGCAGGGAAGTGTCCTCATTCTCACACTTTTTGCCCTGAGCATCAACGGCATCACCTCGGTGCTGCCGGTAAAATGTTCTCGCTACGATCTACGTGGACGACCTTTCGATCTCTTTTGGCGCGGCCCAGATGCCAACTCTGGATCGTCGACTCCAACAGGCATTGAACCGCGTCTCTCGCTATGCCGAAGTGCATAGGTTTCGGTTTTCCTTGGCCAAGACTAAGGTGGTGCATTTCTGCCGCCATCCACGGCTCCACCAAGAACCATACTTGTTTCTTAATGGAATGGGGTACGCCTGAAAGTGGTTCAATCGCACCGTTTCCTTGGTCTTGTATTTGACCAACGCCTCACCTGGGAGGCTCATATTCGCAGCCTTAGGGTCTCTTGTACCCGTGCCACGGATATTCTACATTCCGTGACGTTCAGCGCTTGGGGCGCTGATAGTGCTACTGCCTTACTTTTTTATCGATCCTTTGTTCGTTCGAAGCTCGACTACGGATGCAAGTTTTATGCATCCGCAGCCGAGCGTTTATTGCGGAAGCTGGACTCGATCCACTACACCGGCCTTCGCCTTGCGACCGGTGCCTTCCGCACTTCCCCCATTGAGAGCCTGTTGGTCGATGCTGGGAGATGCCACTCGCTTTACGCCGCGTACAGTGCAGCACTCGCCTGTACGCGCGAGCCCGGCGCCTCCCTCAGTCGCCAACAGCTCTCACTGCATCCGCAGCTGATTTCGACGGTGCCTATGCCGCCGAGAGACGCCAGTCATACCCTAAGCCCTTTGGGGGTAAGGCCAGGAAACTCCTTCGAGAGCTAGGAATAACTCTGGGACCGGTGGCGCTCCTGGTTCTGCCCAGGATTCCACCCTAGAGGGTACCACATTTTGCTATTTGTCGCCACGCCTCTGCTCCCAAAGCATTCGACCTTTTTGGAGAACACCTCTTGTCACGCTGGAACCGTGCCAGTGTATACTGATGGCTCCAAGTCCCAAGATTGGGTCGGCTTCCACGCCGTATCCCCTGTTTTTGAAGTCAGCTGGGCTCTGCTTCGCGCTACGTCTGTCTTCACTGCCGAGCTGGTGCCAATACACCACTCGGTACGGGAGATTACGAGACGTGCCCGGTTCGGAGGCCGGATTGTGATCTATAGCGACTCACACAGCGCCTTGAGTGCTCTCGGGGCATTGGAAACTCCGCATCCCTTGGTTCGCGATATGCGTGACGCCACAGTTTTGGCGAGCCTGGCGAATATCGAGATTATCTTCTGCTAGGTTCCTGGACATGTAGGAATTGCGGGGAATGATCGCGCCGATGAGGGGGCCAAAGATTCCGCGAGGACTCTGCGACCGGACCAGCGTTTCGCTCTTCCTCACACCGACTACATGGCAGGAATACGGGCAGCTCTTTGGGCTGCTTGGCAAAGAAGATGGGAGACGGTCGAAGGGAACTTAAAGTTGCGTGCCATTGCGCTACGAACGTTTTTATGGACCTACCCCCAATGCCCCGAAGGCTTCAGGTTGCTTTCTGTCGTCTCCGAAATGGGCACACTCGCGGGACGCATTTGATGGAGCGCTTGCCAGCGCCCTACTGTGAAGATTGCGTTATCCCCCAGACTGTTCGGCACATTCTTTTTGAATGTTCCAGTCTGGGCGATCTTCGCGCACGTTACCTGTCCCGGTACCGGGATGGGCGGGGTCGCTACCGCCTGTCCCTTGTGCACATTGACTGGTGGACTTGTAGACCTTTGGGGAGAGGCCGGCCTTCTGCCTTTTATTTAACCAGTTTTTTGTTTCATTTTGTTTTGGGTTTTTTTCCCCTATAGGTTGCACGTTCCTGCGCCCCTGGTACCCCTCCACCCACCCCCGACGCAGGAGCTTGCTTCCTGCTCGTTTCCTTTTCCCCTTTTTTTAACTTTTAGTGTTGGGTTTGTTTTGTTTTTTTGTGTTTTTCTATCTGATTTTAAAGTAGCCTAGTACTAGGCAAGTTTTAATACGGCGACTAATGCCCAAGTCGGCAGTCGCCAGATGAGCTCTTTAAAAAAAAAAAAAACACCTGACACCAAACAGCCTTCAGGTTGAAGCCTTTATCACCTCGGGTGAGAGGGATCTGTTCCGCGTCATAGGTACGTGGTTATAGATTCTCATCGGCTGGATTTCTTAGAACTGAGAGACAGTGTGTCTGTTGTGCTGCGAAGACGGGAGAGGAAACAAAGCAGTGTTGTGAGATGATAGGTGTAAGATCTACGCACCCGAAAACGGGGTGAGCACAGCGCGTCCACCAATCGGCATTGGTGAAGCCATTGCCTGGTCTCCTAATAATTCACTCTTTTTCTGTATTTTCACATCTACGCTTATTTTCTATGCCTTAAGGCAATGAAAAAATGATTGGAATTCTTTTGATATACAGAAAAAAACTCCTAAGAGGATTTTTTTTTCATCTAAATTTTCTCTTTTATATACACCAGGCAATCAATGGCTTCGCTACTAAGATTAAAATTTAAAATCTAAAAAAAAAGCAGCCATGGTAAAATTTTTAGAAATTTTCTGAACTTCGCCAATTATAATATTTTAAAAAGCAACTCTAAACTAAATTTCCCGTCTTTCAAAATATCACGTTGCTAAAAAAATATAGTTATAGAAGAAGATATATAAAAATAAATTTTCTGAACTTAACCATTTGTAATTCTTTGGGTTTTAAAAAATTCACAAAATTTCGATACTTATATTTATTTTTGAACTTCACCATTTTGATAAAAAAAAACAAGTCATAACCAAACTAAGATGAAATTATTATTCAAATACTCATCCCCTTCTTAAATTATAGAGTTAGTGATGATGAAACACAGCCAGGCATTGCTGAACTTTACGATTTGTAATTATTTTTTTCTAAAACATTCGACATTCATTCGAAAGAACTTTAAATAAAGCTTCAAATATACGAAAAATCAGCTTTGCAGGCGGTTTTTCGAACTGTAAACATTTTTTAGAAAGAACTTTGATAAAAGCTTCAAATTGGTGACTCACAAAGTTAAATTCAAACTTTAAAAAATGTGCATTCCTAAAATATATTTAGGGATAATAATGATATACGCCTTGTCTGTTTGATGCATGATGACCCCATTTATTTTAGGACAGAAGGATGATACTAGTACCACTACTACTACTTCTACGATTTTTTTTTGCAGTTTGACTTATGACGTCAACACGACGATGAAACTAGTGTGTCTTCCGTCGCCCTCGATCGCGCTGACGAGTCTCCACTTGAGCAATAACTCAAAACCCTCTACTCGAAGAAGGGGGAATTTTCTTCACCCTATTATCTTATCACCTGATATCAATCATAGTTATTATTATCAGCAGTATAAATTTTATTTTAGATTATTATTTAGTATTATTACTAACTTATGTTCCCCCCCCTCCCCCCGTTTCCTCGCTTTTCATACAACCTCTCCCACAACAACCCCTTTTGTCAGCCTCTAATTTCACAGGGTAGATGCTGACCTTCTCAGCCAACCGTCCCGGATCGGGGCTGAGGCGATAAGGGGACAATGATCCCTCACCCCTGAGCTCCATTTTAGGATGGTGGGTTTTTAATAATCTGCTCTATCCCCACCCACATCTTCCTCACCTCCTCTTCCTTTCTATTTTCAAACACTATCCATTTTACGCTGTGTCCAAGGTGGAGCCGCCATGCTGAGGGACTGCCAGGCCACCAGGCGGGAGGGGTGATCCGAAATGGCGGCACCTGGCTCTGCCAGGCCTGTACTCACCCTTCGCAGAGCGGGCCACTGCGAGGGGTGATTAGCGTTTGCATCCCGTAATAAAAAAAAGGGTCACCATGCCCATGGATGAAAACTTTCACACAAAATCTCTCCCCATTTTCCCTTGTTCATCGACGGAGCCGCCCTCAGGCAGCTCCATAGAAAAAAAATGGAGGTCTCCTCCCCCCCCACTGTGGTTTCCCAAGGGACCCTCCATAACTATTCAACCGGAGAGGAGGCTTACTCCTCTCTAGTGCCTACGGGTGCAGTGGGCTCCCACTCACCCCCTTGGTGACTCCATCTCAAATCTGGCAGTCCCTCCTTTCCTTTCACAGGGAACTGCCAGGAAAGCCAGCAGGCAACCCATAACCAGCCGCTTCCCGTGGAAGCGGCTCGGTAGGGCAAACCCCCTTAGGAAAGAGTGGGAAAAAAGGCCCCATCGGCCGCTTCCCTCTAAAGACCTGCTGGCCCAAATATTAAATCTAGCGAGGGTGAAGACCTATGCCCCCCATCCAAAGAACAAGGACGAAACTGACATGACCTGTGATTTCATGGGGGAAATGGCCAAATGGAGGCCCCCATGAGATAGACATGCTCCCTGACGCAGCCCAGCCTCAGAAGTTGGGGTCTTCCATGGGGGCAGATTCAGGCTGGGCATCAACACCGAGCCCAATTCTGCTCCTGTGTGGGGCCCTCGCCAGAAGGTTCGGGCTGCTAAGACATCAAAAGGAGTGGAGGGATCTCTTCATCCGGCTGTTGCCCCCACGACTGGTGGGACCTTCACCATCTCGGCGAAGGACTTTGCAGAGGCCGACCCATCTGGCCTGGCAGCTCATGCTGGGAGAGGGGAGAAGAGGGTCCATTCCCTTCCTTCCGCTCATAAAAAGAAAAAGAATTTTAAAAAAAAGATAAAAAAGACTCGAGGTTCTTCTCCCTCCACGGGGACCGCGGGGAAGGACAAGGCCGCTAACATCCTTCAACGCAACCAAGCCAAGATCGGCACGTCCGGTCCCGGTGCTCGCCTGGGCGGGGAATCCAAAAATAAGACTAAAAGTGCGCATAGCGGAGCCTTGATTACGTCGGGGCCCCTCATTCAGAGGTTACCTGGCGTTTTCGATCCCGCTGGCTTCAAACTCTTCTTAGTTATTCTCTCCACTGATGGCAGCATGTTGGCCAAGGGCAACATGATCAATCAGAGGAGAGCTTTAGCTAGTGTAATTGGTAGAGAGCCGAAGGTGATGCGTTTCTCGGACGGGAGCCTTCTGGCGAATGCGGCGGATCCCTCCGATGCAGTCAAGATAAGTGCTCTTCGGACACGATGGCACCCCGGTGAGTGTGACGCCGCACTCTACCATAAACTTTGTGAAAGGAGTAGTTTATGCGAGGGAACTCGTGGACTACTCCATAGAAGATATCATTCTAGAGCTAGCCGACCACGGGGTGGTCAAGGTCGAGCGTGTGATGAGAAACCAGGGAGGGGCCTCGAGACCCACCCTTACACTCTTCGTCTTGTCGACTGTTACAAGCTCCCAGAGTCGGTGCGTGCCGGTTGGTACAGCTACCGCGTTAAGGCATTCGTGCCACTGCTGCGGAGGTGCTATTACTGTCACCGCTTCGGCCATACGAATCGCTCATGTAGACGTGCAAAGTCGGGGTCACCCGAAGTCTGTGTAAATTGCTCCAAGGCCGCACACGATAAGTCCAAATCGTGTGTGGACAAGTGTGGCAATTGCTGAGAGCCGCACCCGGCCTCTTCGAAGGCATGTACTGCATATCTCGTTGAGAAAGAAATCCTGGCCGTTCAGGCCCAGGATCGTCTCTCATTCCGCGAGGGTAAAGACCTGGTCCTGGCGCGCCCGGCTCTGCCTGGGACGTCGTACACCTCAATGTTTAGAAAGACGCCCTCTGCTCCTGGCCCATCCAGGCCAACGAGCACGGTTGTTTGCGCGCCCATTTGGAGCCCTTCTGCTAAAGCTGGCGGCACAAATGGTTCACACCCAGCCTCGGCTAATCCCCCCCGCCTTTCCCCCAGCGTAACAGTTTCCCGTAAGGCGAAACGGCCACGCGCCTCCACAGAGTCGTTAGACTCACAGGAGGCAACACCCATGAAGTTGATCGCCAGGCCATCTTTCCGAGGTTCCTAACGCTGCCCCCCAAAAGGAGGATAGCAACAAAGGAGCTTCAGCTCCTTTGCCCACGCCTAGTAGTCGGCTGGGTGGCTAGGAGACGGTGGATCTTCGAAAAGAGGGCCCCTCGCCTCCGAAAACACAATGCTCGCCTAAGGTTTCGAGGCGGAGGAAAATAAAGACTCGCATGGTGATCCCAACCTCCCCAAATAAGTCCTCGAAGGCGACAGTGCATTGTCCGGCCAACAGCGCCTGGGGTTCTGCCTCCGGAAAGCGTACGTCCATTCCCGTGACGGTCTTCTCTTCGAAGAGGCCCCTCGCGTCTCCTCTGAGCTAGGGCTGGAGGGCATATTTCTTCAATGGAATTGCCGTGGACTCTGTGCCAACTGGGAGGAGCTAGGGAGGCTCGTCTCGTCTCGTCCCGTTCCCCGTTAGCTATTTTTCTGCAGGAGACCATGTAAGTGCGTGCCCCCTGCCCACCCTCCCGGGGTATAAGGGTTTTGCGACCCCACAACCACGGGATGAGGGCCGGATGGGAGATGCGTGGTTTACACTCGGCATGATGTGTCCGTTCTTTTCACTTTAGATACCTCATTTCAGGCAGTGGCTGTGCCGCTTCACGTGGATAGGAGGTATACTCTTAATTCTGCATACATTCCACGGGCATCTAATTTCGACGCTGGGGCATTCCGCCTCGTCGTGGCACGGTTATTAAGGCCCTTTCTCTTTCTTGGGGATCTAAATGGCAGACATCCTCTCTGGGGAGACTACTCTATAAATCCCAGGGGACAAGTCCTAGCCGATCTGATCGAAGAGCTTGAGATAGGTGTCCTAAATGTGGATGAATTTGCGCATCACTGCCCGATAACCGCTTCATTTTCTTGTCTTGATCTATCTCTGTGCTCTCCGGATGCACAGCCCGATTTTGATTGGAGAGTAGTCGATGACCTCCATAGTACTGATCACTTTCCCGTTCAAATATTTTCTGGGCCGCTGTCGCAGATTGCCCACCCCGGTGGTTCTTGGCGCGGTGGCCCACATTTCAGGAAATGACTGAATTCTCTCTCTCAGTCGAGGAGTTTAGGTCGGTAGATGAGGCCGTTGAGTTCTTCTCCAGAAACCTCATCGCCCCGGGCCTGACTACTATTACCAGAACGTCTGGCCGTTTTGCACGCCGACCACTCCCGTGGTAGTCGGCCGGGTGTGAGACAGCCCTCAAACAGAAGCGTTATTGCTACATGCGCTATAAGCGCCGCCCGAACGATTTCACTGTCGCTGAATTTCGTCGGGCTAGGGCTATGTTCCGGTACGCTCTACCAGGCGCTGCGTCTGTCTTCACGGCCGAGCTGGTGGCAATACACCACTCAGTACGGGAGATTACGCGACGTGCCCGATTCGGAGACCGGATTGTGATCTATAGCAACTCACAAAGCGCCCCGAGTGCTCTCGGGGCATTGGAATCTCCGCATCCCCTGGTTCGTGATATCCCTGACGCCACGGTTTTGGCGAGCCGGGCAGATGTCGAGATTATCTTCTGCTGGGTTCCTGGACATGTAGGAATTGCGGGGAATGAAGGCGCCAAAGAGTCCGCGAGGACTCTGCGACCGGACCATCGTTTCGCTCTTCCTCACACCGACTACATGTCAGGAATACGGGCAGCTCTTCGGGCTGCTTGGCAAAGAAGATGGGGGACGGTCGAAGGGAACTTAAAGTTGCGTGCCATTGTGCCGCGACTGTTTCCATGGACCTACCCCCTAATGCCCCGAAGGATTCAGGTTGCTTTCTGTCGTCTCCGAATCGGACACACGCGTGTGACGCATCGCTATCTGATGGAGCGCTTGCCTGTGCCTCATTGCGACGACTGCGTCGTCCCCCAGACTGTTCGCCACATTCTTGTTGAATGTCCCAGTCTGGGCGATCTCCGCTCGTTACCTGCCCCGGTACCGGAATTGGCGGGGTCGCAACCACCTGTTCCTTGTACTTGGGAGTGGTTCGTGCACAGAGACATGTGGACTATATGTCTTTTGGGAGGAGGCAGGCCTCCTCCACTTTATTTTACCCTGTTATTTTTGTAGGCCGCTTTTTCATGCCCCAAGGGGAGGCGGGCCTAATTCCGACCCCGCGGCGCCCTTCCTTCTTGTTGCCCTTTCTTGTTTTTATTATGTTTATTTGTTGCTGTTGTTCCTCTTTTTTAGCTTGTCATAGCGTTGTTCCTTTTTTCTTTATTTATATATTGTTAGTTTTTTAATCTAGCCTAATATTAGATGGTGATAGTACAGCGACTTTTGCCTTACTAGGCAGTCGCAAGATGGCCTCTTAAAATAAAAATATAAAATAAAGACAACTAATGTTGGGTTAACCTCTACTCCATTCCTAACTATTTCTAGCTGCCTCTTCGACGGAGCAAACGACGGAACGTTAAAACACATTCGTGAGAGTTGTTAGAACCAGCGATTTTTTCTAGTTGGAGAATAATGGGTAAGTGTTTTGCATTAAGCATTTTTAATTTTTTATTTTATTATTATTTTGATTATTCTTCTCTTTTATACAAATGTCATCAGTCTGATAATAAATTCTTACAAAAATATAAAGCTTTTTAAAATATCCAATAAAATGTATTAATTAAAAGAGAATCGAACCATTTATTTTCTCCAACTGGACTAATGATGATAATGATTACAACAGCACACGTGATTAAGGTAATAAATTGTTCTAAGCTTCATTTAAAAATATCCATCATAACATCTTAATATGGGGTGGTGATTGATATGCATCACTATCATACTGGGGGAGGAGAAAAGTCGGAGGGAAGGGGGAGGGTGCGATGGTTACCTTAACCCATTAAAGCCTAAGTTTTTTCTATTTTTTAAATTTTTAATCTTTACTATGAGTAAAAATAGCAAAGGGGAATAATAATAATTCTTATCAAAGATTAATATTTAATGAGAAATCTTGGAATAAAAAAGCAAAAACATGTTACATATATGCAACGCTAGGCTGATCGGCTAACAAATTAGGCATTATGAAACTCTTCAAAGCAATTTATGCACAAACCCACGGAACACTTTGGACATTCGGTTCTCGTTATTGATGAGCAATTGAGACCTGCACATCTCCTTCTTGTTATTGGGATGTATCTGACAAGATGGCAACCTGGATCCAGCCTGATGGAATCACATACTCTAGTGTTTATGCTACTCTCCTATGAAATCTTGGGGCGACCACCTACTCCTGGTTGAGAACCATATTTTTTCAAAAATGTTTGCACAATGGAGCGTCTGAATTCTAGCTCTTTCATCGATTTATTACAGTTTTTGTATAAAATCCAAGCATTTTGGACAGCTGCATCAACAATCCATGTTAAGATTGGCCGCCACCATTTCTTCCCTCTTATACCAATGCGATAAGCATTGATATTTTGGTCCATGAGATCAGTCCCGCCCATGTACTCATTGTACTTAGAAATGATGTTAGGTTGTGTGACATCCATCACTTTGCCGGCAACACGTGAGTAACAGCGGGCCTTCGCAACAGGGGTAATGCCGTGAACATTTGAAGCAACTGTCACAAC
Source organism: Ceratothoa steindachneri (assembly GCA_963969495.1). NCBI lineage: Eukaryota > Metazoa > Arthropoda > Malacostraca > Isopoda > Cymothoidae > Ceratothoa > Ceratothoa steindachneri. The sequence goes on from OZ018334.1 coordinate 23,651,400, forward strand.
ATTGTTATCCAACCAACGTACTAAAATGATGTTATTCCCAGCATTTCTGGCATATTCAAATTTTCCACGACCCTTTTTCTTAAAATCTTTTGAGTTTGAAAGAGGGCAGTATTTATTAATTCTGTATTCTCGAATGGTCCCCATTCCGCAATAATTTCGTTCTTTTAGGTGGCATAATAAATTTGTGCTTGTAAACAAATTATCAAAGTAAAAATGATACTGCAACTCCTCCTTGATTTCAGGAAGACTGCCAATCATTGTTGCCAATGGTGCAGCACACTTTCCCAAGTTACCTTCATAGTTTGAATTTACTTTTGTGTTTTTGCCTTGGTATACATTAAAATTAATAAGATAGCCTTGAACGGTATTCATACACCAAGTTTTGAAACCAAAACGAATTGGTTTTGGACCTAGAAACTGCTTGCATCCATGCTTTCCATAATATTCAATCATCGCTTCATTATACGATATATTCATTTCCGGTTGGAAATTTTTGGCAAAGTTTTCTTGTAAGATGTTCATGAAAGGATGAAGTTTCCACATTTTGTCTTGAGAGGAAAAATTCCTACTATCGCAAAAATGCAAAAATCTCTTGATTTGCAAGAAACTATCCCTTCTCATAGCATTACATACTAATTCATTGCGAGCATCTTCCTCTGAGTCCCAATAAACACCCTGAATTCATTAGCAGAAATCTTGGGATCGAGAAGATTTAAAAATAAAGCCTACCGGGAACTTTCCTCTACGAGCAATTTCCAGAATTTCTCAAAAAGAGATGTTGGCGATTGGTCACTATAACGAGTAATCTGAAGCAGGAAAAAATCATACCTACATTGCTGATATCATTATTGTCCCAGTATATTTTCTTTTTTTTCTTCTTTGGGTGAGTTTCTGTTGGAATAAAGTCTTCCTCACCAATACGCCTGCCACTGCGAAAACAAGCTATGCTTCCAGAACGAAGCTGATTGCTAGAGAGATTATCAATTAAGCCACCATTTTCATCACCAGAGTCTTCATCGGATTCAATTCTTGCTTTAGGAGGTTCTATGTAGATCCGATCTAAATCATCTTCATTGTCATCTCCTTCATCAAGAATATTCAACATTTCTTCCAGTGGGAGAAAAATATAAGTAATTGTTGCAAAATTATCTAAAAATCGAGAATTGTCAAAGTAATGATAATTAAATCATAAAAATGATAAAAAGAAATCATATTAGTTATGCATTTAATGAGAAATAAAGGAAAATTAATATTGAAGAATAACATTTTTAGATAGCCTAATGACCTGGTGTTGCATATGTGTAACACGAGATTTCATTTTTAAAAGGACAAGGAAAAAATGAAGGAAATGAAAAAGAATCAGGCTTTGAGTGATTGATACATAAAAAAATGCAATTCGAAAATAGGTACTTACTTGCTGGTAGACGCCATGTGAGTTGCCAGATGCTTTCTCAAACTTATTTATATAGCTGAATTTATTTAACAATCGTTTATCTATCATTTTGGAATAAAAATCCTATCAATTTAAATGTAATTTTTTTTATTTCGAATTTGGAAACTTAAAGAAAACGTTGGGTATATGCAACGCTAGGCTTTAATGCGTTAAGACAATATTTCTAGAATCATCTTAACTAGTGGATGATAGTAATATTATGGAGGATCATAATGCAAAACTAATGGGTAAGCAGAAAGTTATGATTGAGGGATAGAAAAGCCTGAAGCCAGACTAAAAAACTATAAAAAAGTGAAGATATTGATAAAATATAAATTAGGCCAATGTAAAGAAGAAAACTGTAGGCCCTACAGCAAGGGCAGGACCCCCAAACTGCTTATAAAGTTAAAAAAAAAAACGACATCCCAAGCGAAAGGAATGATCGGCTAAAATACAGCCTAATCGCTCATCATCTCTGATGCGTGATAGGAGAGCAAAACATTCACAACGAAATGCCTCCAAAGTGGGGTGTTTTGAGGAACCTCGGCACTCACTAGATGTCCTTGAGTTAGGCGCGAGGGGCCAATCTTGAGGTAGCAAAATGTGGCTACAAACCGAGAAAAGTGGTTGCTACTAGCCCAAGGTCAAGCTGATGGTTTTATACCGTGAAGCTTATTCCCCAAACATTCATCCCACTGCAACTGCCATAGACGCCAAATATAGTCCCCAATCTAGGGTTAGAACTACCTCCTAACATGGACCTAACAACATTATATACGGTAACCGGTATAACTCCTTTCCAGATAAACTGAAGTTCTTAAACAAGGGGATAGTCGGCTAACACTAAATAGACTGTAGGACGCTCCTTGACTCCCTAAAAATTGTAAAACGGGAAAAAAAGCAGACTAGTTAAAAGACGGGAACTAGTAAAATACCAAAAGGTTCTGAGGGAAAAATCGATGTTGCCCACTGAACGACTCGGAAGGAATAAAGTCATGGGAGGCAGCTGCCGCTCCCACACTGATATCACGTTCTCAGATGGCATTGGAATGGGTGAGCTTAAGTGTTGTCAACAAGCGCCACATGTTACGCAACATAGGGCTTTTCTAAGTCCCAGAGCAGTGTAGATAACTGGAAGACGAGACTCGCATCGCCGGATCTAAACATGGGGAACGGCAAACAAAGTTGGGTAGATTCATGCCCGCGCGCAATCAACCATTCTAAGAGTCAAAGGCCCGAGCATATTCGTAGACATATCAAAATCGACCACTGACCCGATTCTAAAGGCACTGGCAAACTTGCGAGGTAGGAAATTGCTGATCCCCTGAACGTACCAGACACATCTGAAGACAGTGAAAAGGGTGGGGAAGTAAACTACTATATATAAAAAAAAACAGTAGGGAAGATGCAAAAACCACCGCCGATAACCAAACACTAAGATTAGACTAACACGCGTAGGGAGGAAAATGAGGCCTAAGAGTATGTACGCTCCGCAACCATAGTCGAGTTTAAACTGAACTTTAATATTATTTCTAAAGGGTCAGACTGTCACTACCCCAAATAGGTGGGTTTTTTTTTAAACGATCCATGACCCGTAAACAAGTCATTAGAGTCCCGATTCTTTGTCCTTACCTCTATATGGCCCAAAAATGGGCCTCTCACGCATAGTCTATTCACACGTTCAGTAAGAGTAAAGGGGCGGGGGGGGGGGGGGTGAGCACCTCGCACTTTGCAAAAGTGCATAGTCTTGGTGTTAATGATGAGAAATTATAATCACTTTAGCAGCGCCTGGCTGTGTACACCGTCAATCCAATCGCCATTTGAAGGCGATGAGCAGAGAAGAGTCGAAGTCGCTCACACCCTCGGGGATTGAAGTAATAACTATTTATGGCAGTGGCAAAGCAAGTCAAACTTAAGACGATACCCTGAGGCACTTTCCTCATGGACGTGAAGTCGAGGAGCAAACGCTTAAAAAAAATTTGACTGAAGATAAATAAAACTTTGGATAAAATCATCGTTGGCCCTATCATATAGTTGACGTAGAATGTCATAACACCATATAGTATCGTAGGCCAAAATATCGGAAAATACGGCTAAGACATACCTAATTAAAGACTTCACGCACCTTGTTTCCTGCGAAAATGTGACTGGAGAGATGTAAATAGGGTTTGGGATTACCAATACCACAACAACCGAGCGTTAACTAATCTCTATAAGTTTGCCGACGCAACTCCTGAGGCCGATGGGCTGAAAATAGAGAAACCTTCCCAGTCTTCCAGTCCGAGCCATACGATCCCGCCCCCAAATCCAGCTGAAGACCCCCAAAATAACTATGGGTGATCTCGGAGGATATCATAAGGTACATCAGCAGGCCCGGGGAAAGTTAAAGTTCATTGAGAGGGCTTAACGTAGCTCCCTCTTAGCCTAGAGGCGATTAAAGAAGCAGTCCGAAAGGTCAGAAATTCGGAGGAATCATATCCTCTTGAAGCCTGATGCAGCGGAACTCCCTTGGATACTGAAACACTTCACTCACGGCCATAAAGAAGGCAGCAAGAATATCTGCTACGCGTAGAGGATAGCAAACTATGGAGCCACGAACCTCCAAACCAGGGCCGGTCGGGCGGTACGACTAGCATACTTAACCCTGATCTTATTTATTCTTTTACGGACTGGCGCGGGTGAAGAAGAGGAAGAGTTCGGGAAAACGGATTTTCTCCAAGAGTAGAGCGAGCCTAACGTAAAGTATGCGCGCACGACTCATGCCTATGCGATTAAAAGCAGTTGGTGAACGACGATACCGCGCATAAGCCGTCTGATATGCGGTTTTCGCGGTCGCACATTCCTTCACCAAAGGACCGCGTTCTTCCTGGGCCGTAAACCTGATCTGGGAACCGAAGACCGCTGCCGCAACCCTCGAGAGACTTGAAATAACAAACCGCAGGCAGTGTCTAGGAAGTTGTCAATATAGGCATTCGTAAAAGTCTCATTAAAAACTGCCCAATTGGCTCTAGCGATATTACTCCTCGTAAAAGGGTGGAGTGTGGGATTGAGGGGAGGACAAGGCTCGGGTACCACATATAGAAGATGCGGTCTACCATGTAAATCCTATCAGAAGAGCTAAGTGATAGATCTACACAACTAAAAGAGTATATGAACTTGATACTAGACCGTGTTCCGTGCTAAAAATGTACACGGAAAGCAATATTTAAATTTATTCAATAAAGCACCCCTCCCAAAGCGGGCTTTTGGCCTTAAAATCCTCTAAAATTAACACAGCCGGCGGTAGTTTGAGATATAGGGGTTCAATAGAATACTGACGACAGATTAACCATTTGGTAATCAAAAAGGTGTGGCACCATCCTTTGCCTTTAGTACAGTTGCAATCCTTCGTTGAATAGAAGCAATCATACAATCCCTGTATGGTTACTAACGAATTGTTGTAACCTTCTTCTATTCAAACGACTTCCAATTGCTTCAGTGATGAGGGAGGTGGAAATCTGATTCGTACTCTGCTCCAAAAACTATTCATAATGGCTCGATGTTTTTAAGATCAAGGCCGATTATTCGGCAAATCAGAGGAATGGGTGGAACCATAAACGTCATTCCAATAGAAACTGAGGGGGCACGTACACCCTCGGATTTTTTTTTAATATATATTTCTTTATTTCAAAACTATAATTTTTAATACTATACAATGTAGTTATGATCATTTTATATTATGAGTCAAATGTGTTCTTCAGATTTGTAATTCATCATACCACAAAAAGTCACCACCTTTTCTCTATGGTATCGGTTTCTTCCAAAGCAAAGTCAGTTTATTGGTGATTGAAGTTGCTCAGAGACAAAGCGGTTGCTGTCAAAGTGGTTAGTAGAGCAAATGTCCCCTTACAGACGTGTGAAAATGAAACTCATTTAATTTGAGAAATAAAGACATTTAGTGTTTAGAGTTGTTGATGTTTGTGATAGAATTGCCCAAGGTGGCCGCGCCTCGCATCTATCACATATTGAAACTCATGCTCCCCCACGTGCATCCTGCGAGAGAGACTAGAATGGCGTTCTTATCACCCAGCATTCCCGAGTATTATCTTCCCCCGCTTCAAGTTTAATCAAGGAGGTTCAATCCCCCGTTTGCCTCCAGACGTCGATCTGGCCAGATTGAATTAGGCTTATGGGAAGATAAGATTTTTCCAAGCGCTACCGGGACATTTCCTGGGAGTCTCCATTGCCCCCTACCCCGAGGGGCTGGCTCCGGCTATTTATGCGATATAATTTCGCGTTTGAAGAATATCCCGATTATCTTCGTGAGGCATCACGCCGATCCGGTCTCCCTTGTGCACCTAGGAACTCTACCCCGAGAACCCCCTTATTTTCCAGAAGAGGACAATATCCTTGAGTGCCAAGGTTCGTGCCCCTCGAGACGCTAAGTCAACAGAGCCCCCCTGTTGTTCAGAAAGAGAACAAATTTAGAACAGTCATTGTTCTTCGAGCCCGTTCAACAAGAAACAGTACTCGCTTCCCTGATATCACGTCAGTGATAATTTACAAGTGTTCAGAAGAGAACAACTTTAGAACAGTCTTTGCTCTTCCAGCCCCTTCGGCAAGAAATGGTTCTCGTTCCCCTGATATCACGTCAGTTATAATTTAATTGCCCCCTTTTAACGTTCTTCAAGAGAACGCTTGGTTACACCAATAACCTCAATTGTTCATCCAGAACATCTCCGGTATCCTGTCTCCAGGATCGCTCTTACTTCCGAGCCCCACTTCGCTCTCACTCCTCGAATCAGTACTTCCCCCTTCGTTAAGGACAACACCCCTAAAAAACCCTCCTCCTGGGAAAGAAATCGCCAGTCGGACCGAAGCCATTCCTTCAAATCGCCTTCCTCTGCACGACGACCTTATAAATACGTAAGCTACGAATTGCATTTAACTATTTAACTTTGCGCCAACGTAACTCTGTGCTTTAACACGGATTTAGCCACCCCTTTCCCTTCTTGTTTTTTTTCATTTTAAATCCCTCCAAATCTTAATCCTCCGCTTAGTCAAATTTATCCCATGACTTTTTTCATTTCATGTGTATCTCCCATTTTAATCCCCGGTCATGTAAATATTTTCCATGTGTTGTTTTGATTAGATTAATTAATAAAATTATATTTTATTAATGCTTGCAATATTATTTATCCTTGGGCTCAGTTCCACTTCTTAAGTACATTGAAGATAAATAAGCCCTCTCCAGGCCTATTTATTAACGTAGAGTCATTCTCGGCCATCTGATTAAACCCTGCACTCGAATATAGAATAATCCCTACAACGAATAGATATATAGTATATCGTCGGGAGCCTTTTCTACGACACTTGTTAACTATCTAGTAATGGTGGGATAGCGATCAGCTACCAGAGCCATGGCTGTATCATTCCAGATATTCAGTGTAATGCAATCTTACAGTATGGTTCAGAGTTTAGCAGACGGATGGCCTGAGGGAATAAACTCCTCTTCATCCTTTCAATCATTATATCCAATCATTTGTCGATTTATTATGTTTTATTATTAATTCTATTCTCTGAATGGATTAGCATTAAATCTGTGAATTTAAACCTCTTAGATTTTTTTTTGGGGGGGGGATTTTTTTAATTGTGCCCCTGCAGAATTTTGGCATTCATGACGCCCGTGGGTGGAAGGAACCACGCCCTACCGGATATTGATGAAAATTGGTGTATGGGTAGATTTTTTGCTAAAGCTACTGAGTATGAAATCAGTTTCTTCAATATCTTAATTAAAACAAAAGTTATGGACATCCCACTTTGTTTGTGTGTGTGTGGGGGGGGGGGGAGGTAGCTCCACCCTACAAAATTATTACGAATCTTATATCAGCCCCTAATTTACCTAGAAGGTTAAACAAAAAGCCACTCAAAAAGAATTTTTAGCTTTTTAAAATGGATTAGCAAATATTTTACATAGAAACAATATTAAAAATGTTGGCTCATCTAAATTTTTTAATGGACCCCCAAATGTGTAAGTTTTTTGAATATCTTACTTGGTCTGCTCAATATCAATGCCCAGAGCCGTAGCAATGTCTAGTGCCCCCTCCCCCCAAATCGAAAGTGTGTGGCCCCCATAACAATATTCCTGTGAAACAAATATTATGGTCTATCATTAATGATACAGTTGAAAGGGAATAGATAAATCAGATAATTACAGAAAATGTGTAATTCGAAAATTTTATATTTTCATTAATAATATAAAGATTTTGGCCACAGTGCCCCTTCCCCCCCGGCCGAGGGGCTCGGGGGGGGGGGGGTTGCTACGGCTCTGTCAATACTCAACATGTATCCACAGTGGACCACAATTTGTTTTGCGCAACTTCATGCACCAGGTCTGGTACATGAAGTTAATTTTACAGTCTTGATGTTCATCTGAGATTTCTTCAATAAACATTTTTCCATAAAAGCATTATCTATCTATTTTTTGAAGATGCATCATTCATTTGGTATATTTTATATTATCTATAAGATATAGAGGTTTAAATGCACTCAATATTTTTGTTTCTAACTTATGCCCAACATTAATGATTTGCAGTTTATTAATACAGATAGATCAACAGATAATTTGATAGATAGCCACTCTATCATCCAAAATTATTTCCCTAACACACCACCATTATATTTCCCAGTCACAATCGGCATTTTGAAATATCTTAAAGAAAACTTATACAAAAAAGAGGTCATTATTCTATGTGACTTTTCTGAAAATTATTCCTTTGTTGTACAAAACGCAAGCCAACGCTTTCACTGGCCAAACTAGCTACTATAAACCCTTTCGTAGTTTATAATAAAAATGAAAATACAAATTGTCTTAACCTTAAGTTTTTGTTTCATCAGTGACTTATTGACCCATTCAGTAGTTGCAGTACATGCATTTCTTAAAAAAAAACCTTTGCCTGCCATAAATGATATTCTTCCCAAATGCACCAAAGTTCACTATATCTCAGATGGTTTTGCTGCTCGGTGCACAAAAAAGTACAACTTCATAAATCTGAGCTATCATTTGTATAGACTTTGGGGTAAACATGTAGACGAGCGGCCCGGCCGGAAAAAAAATATTTTGTGTAAATATTATCGTTCACCCGTGTCATTTCTGACGTCATACCCCACCCCCAACCCCTATTATAATTCGCAAAACTATTAAAGGTGCTGACATGATGTAGTTAAAGCATTCACCTCTGTAAACGTCAGGACATTATAAAAATTAGGATTATATACTGGGGGGGCTGTGCCCCCCAGACCCCCCCCCCCCAATTTCATGAAACAGGATCATCGTAGTGCGGCCCACGCATCGTGTTTACACCCCCCCCCCACGAGCCGTCCCCTATAAATGTACTCCAAAAATGTGAAACATTTTGGAACACGGACGAAATAGTACATCTTATCGGCCGGGCCGCTCGTCATGGCAAGAATGCTTGTGATGGCATTGGAGGCGTGGTTTGACGGGATGCAACTAAGGAGAGTTTCAGAAGGTTTATAAATCACCAATTATAACACCATTAGAATTTTAAAATTTTATGTAATTATTTTACTGAAATTCAAATCTTTTACAATCCATCTAATTACATATCACCAATTGAAGAGCAATTGTAATCTAGATTAGAGACTGCTCGACCCTAAACATGTACACAAGGACTCCATAAAATTATTCTCAACAGTGTAATGACTGTCAAAGCATTCAAAACTTCACAATCAACAGAATATATTGTCCATCAAATTTCAGCTGATTATCAATTATTTTGATGAACTACACTGACTACAATACTGGCCGATATGTTCATTTTACCTATGTAAATATTCCTTACATAGGGTTTATTGAACAAATTTCAGATGAACATTAAGAATTTAAAATTAAATTCATGCACCAGGTTGCGCAAAACAAATTCTCTTTTTCTCCGCTGGGAATACATGTAGGGTATTGAGGATTTTTTGGGGGAGTGCGTTGAGTCCTCCCAGATTGAATGCAGGAGTCGCAATCAGATATTCATTTCACTCAAAGAAGCAGCGAAATTTCCTGCTAACATAATGTGATTCTACAGTATAGTACAGCATAGACTACCTATAGTCTATTATGTTGTCTATATATGATGTTACTGTCTATGCTAATTATTTGCATATAGGCAGGGGGGTTTTTTAGTGCTAAAAGTTTAATATATTTAACCTGTAGCAGCTGACATCTTTACAAGCTCCTTCAAAGTTCGTAAAGAGGCAGTTGAAAATTTCCCGTCTGAGAAAATTATGCATCTCGCCCCAAATCCATTTTTGTAGGACCTTTGATACCAATACGGTTACCTCAAAATCAAAGTACGACTCCTCCCAACCACCAACCAATCAAAACCTTTGTACAACCCAAATCGAAATTAACCAATCAGAATAGACTTTCCCGTTTCCCGAGTCCCGAGCGCATTTTAACGAACACTTTTATTTAATCAGCGCTCAGACAAGTTCCCATGATTTTATAACTTCAAAAACGTCGTGGCAGTACTGTACTATATTGTATATAATTCCCCCGTCTCTCTCTATATATATAGCTTAGGTTGTGGCTTAGCTTAGTTCGTGACTATATTTTATTTAAACCATATTTTATATCGTATTCACTATAATATCCACCTTATATGGCTTAGTCCTCATAACATTATAATCATCGGCCATTTCCCTATATTCAATATATATATATATATATATATATATATATATATATATATATATATATATATATATGATAAATAACATCCACAAGGAAAATGGAAAAACGATTCCGAGCGCTTTCGTCTTTATTCTAAAAGACCTCTTCATGGAATAACGTAGGTCAGGACAGACAATGTGTTAAATAGTAAGGAGTGGGGGGTTAAAACGGCTACCTGCATCAAAACCCTAACTAGGGGGTACAAATTTGTTAAACACTTTAATTTGTGATTTAATATAATTAGATATGATAGGATCTAGGCTAAACAATCCAGAGCTAATATTAAAATTTGGGAAAGTATTTTATAGAGATACACTCCAAAATATTTCTTGAAATGTAGTTTGTACATTTAATGATAGTTTTAGCACGATTCTAATTAATAGAATGATCCTGACTATAGATATGTAAAAATAATGCTTTTTGACTCTCCTAACGGATTGGGCCCCTGACCACATTAGGCGCCTCATCATGATTGGTGAGCACAAGAGCGTGGATGAAATCGCCAAAGCAGCAGAGATAATATTTCTCAATCTGTACGTAAACTGGGGGACTGTCCCACAATTTCCCATTCCTCCCTCTAATCCATCTATTTCGCAGGTTCGGTTACCAACGACGCCTTCTGGCAATAGGCCGGACCCGTGTAACGCCTCATTTTCACATTCTCCACCGGACTTGGCTGCCGCTTTGGAGAGGATAAAGGGAAAGCTGCAAAAACTAAAACTCCAATGTAGGACCGAGCGACTGAACGGTTACAAGGGTGGACGGAGCGAGATGCGCTGTTCGTCCTCTCGAATACGAAACCAACGACGGCATTCCAGCCCAAGAGGTGAAGCGCAGTATTCCCCTGCTCATTCTTTCGCCTATCCCTCTACTCCTAAATTCTCTCACTCTCAAACTAGGAGTCTATGCTAGTACCATGAGAAATATGGTAGCGAAGCTGTACACTGTACACAGCCTTTCCAATACTTCATATCATCCTATTCTCATTCTCAATCAAATGCTCGCTCTTCACAAATTCGTCCTAATCATAATGCTACTTTCATCCAACCAATTAATTGGTACTGGAACCACAACAAATATGATGTACAAGCCGTAAAATGCATACAGCCCTGCACATATTTACAACCAGTACCTCCTCAATCTAACGCTATTCCACCAATTTCACCTCAACAATCTATTCACTCTCCTCAAACTAATGCTCCAACTCACTCTTCTCCTTCTAATTCAAATTCTTCGACTAATTTAAACTGAGAACGCAAGTGATCAATGGGTCCATCACATCTGCCGTTCCTTCATCTCAGGTTGATCCACCACTTTGCATTTATGACCCACTCTCTGGCTTCTCATATTTAGTTGACACTGGTGCTCACTGTAGTGTTATTCCAGCGTCTCTGGACGATAAAGCCTGTTCCTCCTCTGATCTTGTCCTTAAAGCCGCTAATTCCTCGGATATAAGGACTTATGGAAAGCGCATCCTTCAGTTGGCTCTCGACCTCCGTAGCCCCGTAAGGAGCGCGGCGATTTGCCATCCTGGCCGCCGTGCTGACGGGATCCAGCGCTCCATCCGGCCCTAGCTTAGCCACTCATCCTTCCTTCAGATAGCCTGTATTTCTCCCCTACTTCGTTGCTTTTCATACAACCTCTCCCACAACTTTCTCTGATCAGCCTCTAATTTCACAGGGTAGATGCTGACCTTATTCTCAAGCCAACCGTCCCGGATCGGGGCTGAGTGGGGAGGGGACAACGTTCCCTAACCCCTGAGCTCCAGTTCCGGATGTTTTTTTTTAACAATCTGCTTCATCCCCACCCACACCTTCCTCACATTCCTTTTCCTCACGTCTTCACAATCTATCTTTTTACGCCACGTCTAAGGTGGGGCCGCCATGCCGATAGACTGCCAGGCCACCAGGCGGGAGGGGTGGTCCCAAATGGCAGCGCCTCTGTCTGCCAGGCCTGTAAGCCCCTCTTGCAGTGCGGGCAACTGCAAGAGGTGATGAGCAATTGCATCGCGTGAAACAAATAGGGTCACCATGCCCAATGATGAGAAACACAAAAATCTCCCCTTAATTCTTCCAGTGTCACCAACGGAGCCGCCCTCGGGAAGCTCCACTGGAAAAATGGAGGTCCCCCCCCCACTGTGCTTGCGCAGGGGACCCTCCATATCTCTCTAACCGGAGAGCAGGCTTACTCCTCTCCTTCGCTTATGGGTGTAGGGGACTCCCCCTCACCCCCTTCTCTAGGGGTGCTTTCGGGCACCTCCCTTTTTCCAGCGGCAGTCCCCTCTGTTATTTCCAAGGGGACTGCCAAGAAAGCCAGCAGGCAGCCCAAGGCCAGCCGATCCACATCGAAGCGGCTCTGTAGGGCAAACCCCCTTAGGGGGGAGAGGGAAGCCAGGCCCCTTCGGTCACTTCCCTCAGAAAACATGCTGGCAAGAATATTGAACCTTGCCGGGGTCAAGGCCTGTGCCTCCCCACACAAGACTAGTGAGAATACTGCCAAGTGGAACCTGCGATGTCTTGGGGAGGATTGCCAACTGGAGGCCTCCCCTGAGATAGACATGATCCTTGAGGAAACCCATCCTCAGATGGTAGGGCCTTCCATGGGGGGGAATCCGGGATTGATTCCAAGCACCAAACCCGAATCCGCCCCTATGCAAGGTCCTCCTCAAACGGCTAGGGTTTCCGAAGCAGTACAAGGAGGGGAGGGATCTCCTCCGACCGGTGCCCCCACGACTACCAGGACCTTCTCCATTTCGGAGAAGGACCTGGCTGAGGCCGGTTTATCTGGCCTGGGGGCTTCTTCCGGCGGAGGTGAGAAGCGGGTTCATTCCCCGCCCTCCTCTCCAAAAAAGAAAAAGAGTAAAAAGACAAAAAAGACTCGGAGCTCCTCTCCATCTGCGTGGGCTACGGGGACGGATGGGTCTGCTGCCACTTTGGCAAGCGACCAAGCCAAGATCGGAATATCCGGCCCCTTTGCACCCCCCGGGTGCGGAGTTCCTGACTATGACAAAGACGAAAAGTGCACAGGGCAGAACCTGCATGACATCGGGGCCCCTCATTCAGAGGTTACCTGGCGTTTTCGAGCCCACTGGCTTCAAACGCTTCTTCGTTATTCGATCCACTGATGGCACCATGTTGGCCAAGGGCAACATGATCCATTAGAGGAGAGGATTAACTAGTGCAATTGGTAGAGCGCCGAAGGTGACCCGTTTCTCGGAGAGGAGCCTTCTGGCGAATGCGGCGAATCCCTCTGAGGTGGCCAAGATAAGTGCCCTTCGGATACTTCATGGCACCCCGGTGAGTGTGGAGCCACACTCTACCATGAACTTTGTGAAGAGAGTAGTTTATGCGAGGGAACTCGTTGACTACTCCATTGAGGACATCACCTTAGAGCTGGCCGACCATGGGGCGGTCAAGGTCGAACCTGTGATGAGAAAACAGGGAGGGGCCTCAAGACCCACCCCTACACTCTTCGTCACGTTCGACTGTGACAAGCTCCCTGAGTGGGTGCGTGCTGGTTGGTACCGCTACCACGTGAAGGCATTCGTGCCACTGCTGCGGTGATGCTATTACTGTCACCGCTTCGGCCATACGAATCGTTCTTGTAGACGTGCAAAGTCGGGGTCACCCGAAGTTTGTGTAAATTGCTTTAAGGCCGCACACGATAAGTCTAAATTATGTAGGGCCTAGTGTGTCAATTGCGGAGAGCCGCACCCCGCTTCTTCGAAGCAATGTGGTGCATATCTCCTTGAGAAAGAAATCCTGGCTGTTCAGGCCCAGAATTGAATCTCATTCCGCGAGGCTAAGAACTTGGTCCTGGCGCGCCCGGCTCTGCCTGGGACGTCATATGCCTCCATAGTTAGAAAGGCACTCTCTGCTCGTGGCCCATCAAGGCCAACGAGCACGGTTGTTTCTGCGCCCATTCGGACTGCTTCTGCTGGCTCTACTCAACCCAGGCCCTTCCCTGGTAAAGCTGGCGGCAAAAAGGGTTTACACCCAGCCCCGGCTAAAACCAGGGCTTCCCCCCCACTTTCCCCCCAGCGTGACCGCTTCCCATAAGGCGAAACAACCACGCACCTCCACTGAGTCGTTAGACTCACAGGAGGCAACACCCCTGAAGATGGTGGCTAGGCCATCTTCGGGGGTTCCTAAAGCTGTCCCCCGAAAGGAGGACAGCAACAAAGGAGCTTCGGCTCCTTCGCCCACGCCCCGAGGTGGAGCGAGTGGCTCGGAGACGGTGGTTCCTCGAAAAGAGGGCTCCCCCGCCTCCGAAGCCGCAACGCCTGCCTAAGGTCTCAAGGCGGAGGGAGGAAAAGACTCGCATGGTGAGGCCAACCTCCTCCAATAAGTCCTCGAAGGCGACAGCGCCTTCAGCGCTTTGTCCGGCCAACAGCGCCCGGGGTTCTGCCCTCGGAAGCGTACGGCCATTCCCGTGAGGGTCTTCTGTTCGAGGAGGGCCCCCGCGTCTCCTCCGAGCTAGGCCTGGAGGGCGTATTTCTTCAATGGAATTCCGTGCACTCCGGCCCAACTAGGAGGAGCTGCGGAGGCTCGTCTCGTCCCGTTCCCCGTTAGCTATCTTTTCGCAGGAGAACATGCTAGGCGCGTGCCCCCCGCCTGCCCTCCCGGAGTATAAGGGTCTTGCGACCCCACCACCGCGGTATGGCCCGGCTGGGGGATGCGCGGTTTACACCCGGCATGATATCTCCGTTCTTCCTTTCTCTTTAGATACCTCCTTTCAGGCAGTGGCTGTGCAGCTGCACCTGGATAGGAGGTATACTATCATTTCTGCGTACATTCCACCGTCAGCTGACTTCGACGCGGGGGACTTGCGCCGCGGCGTGGCACGGTTGCCGAGGCCCTATCTCTTGCTCGGAGATCTGAACGGCAGGCATTCTCTCTGGGGCGATTACTCAATAAATCGCAGGGGACAAGTCCTTGCCGATCTGATCGAAGAGCTTGAGATGGGTGTCCTAAACGTGGATGAGTTTACGCATCACTGTCCGAGAACCGCTTCATTTTCTTGCCTTGACCTATCTTTGTGCTTTTCGGATGCACATCCTAATTTTGATTTGGGGGTGATCGATGACCTGCATGGTAGTGATCACTTTCCCATTCAAATATTTTCAGGGCAACTGCCGCCTGAGAGCCCACCTCGGTGGTGCTTGGCACGGGCGCGGTGGCCTGCATTTTAGGAAATGACTGAATTTTCTATCTCAGTCGAGAAGTTTAGGTCAAGGGATGAGGCCGTTGAGTTTTTCTCTGGCAACCTCATCGCTGCGGGCCTGACTACTAATTCCTAGGACGTCTGGCCGTTTTTCTATGGTGGTCGGCCGAGTGCGAGAGGGCCCTCAAACAGAAGCGTTATGCCTACATGCGCTATAAGCGCCACCCGAACGATTTCACTGTCGCGGAATTTCGTCGGGCTAGGGCTAGGTTCCGGTATATTTCGAAGCATGCCCGCTGCTCTTCTTGGCGGGTATAGGTGTCTTCACTTAACGGGAAGACCCCTTTAGCAGAGGTGTGGAGGCGAGTCAAAAGGATTAGGGGCAAGTTCTCGCAGGACCCCCCTCCCGTACCCCAGGAGAATGGGACCGCAATCTCGGACCCCGCGTCCGTGGCGGAATCCTTAGCGACCGCTTTTTCCGCATTCTCTAGCCGTGATGCTGCCTTGCCCGCATTCAATGCACGTCGAGATTTCGCGGAAGGCTGCCGGCTGGATTTTACCTCCATAGGCGGAGAACCCTTCAACGACAAGTTTACTGTGAGTGAGTTGCGCTCCGCTCTCTCTTCGTGCGCGGACACCGCCCATGGTCCGGACGATTTCCCGTACGCTATGCTTTGACACCTGGGTGAGCGAGGCATGGCCTTTCTGTTAGATTTGTTCGACAGGATCTGGGTGGAGGGTCTCCTCCCAGACTCCTGGCGAATCGCTACTGTTCTCGTCGCCTTTCGCAAACCGGGGAGAGATCACTCTACTCCGGCCGGTTTCCGCCCTATCTCTCTAACCTCTTTCGTGTGCAAGTTGATAGAGAAATTGGTAAATGTTAGACTAGCCTTTTTCCTGGACAGCGGAGGCCATCTGTCTTGTGCACACTGCGGCTTCCGCAAGCTGCACTCCACGTCGGATGCTCAGCTCCGACTGGAAAATGCCGTCTGCGAGGCTTTCCTTCGTACACAACACTACACCACGGTGTTTTTTGATCTGAAGAAGGCCTATGATACCGCAATGCGATGCGGTATCATGGAGACTCTCTACACGATGGGGGAGGGGGGACGCCTCCCAATGTTTATATCTGAATTTTTGCGAGATCTTCGATTCCGCGTGTGGGTGGGTGGGGAAGCCCTCTCCGGCCCAATGGAGCAGAAAGAGGGTGTCCCGCAGGGAAGTGTCCTCAATGTAACACTTTTTGCCCTGAGCATCAACGGCATCACCTCGGTGCTTTCGAAAGATGTTCTCACTACGCTCTACGTGGACGACCTTTCGATCTCTTTTGGCACGGCCCAGATGCCAGCTCTGGAGCGTCGACTCCAACAGGCATTGAGCCGCGTCTCTCGCCATGCTTATGCACACAGGTTTCGGTATTTTTGGCCAAGACTCAAGTGGTGCACTTCCGCCGCCATCCACTGCTTCACCCCGACCCAAATTGATTTCTTAATGGGGTGCGCCTGGATGTGGTGGAATCGCACCGTTTCCTCGGTCTTGTATACGACCGATGCCTCACCTGGGAGGCTCATATTCGCAGCCTTATGGTCTCTTGTACCCGCGCCTTGGACATTCTCCGTTCCGTGACGTTCAGCGCTTGCGGAGCTGATAGCGCTACTGCCCTACCTTTTTATCGATCCTTCTTTCGTTTGAAGCTCGACTACGGATTCGAGTTTTTTGCATCCGCAGCCGAGCGTTTATTGCGGAAGGTGGATTCGATCCACCACACCGGCCTTCGCCTTGCGACCGGTGCCTCCCGCACTTTCCCCATTGAGAGCCTGTTGGTCGATGCTGGGGAGATGCCACTCGCTCTGCGCCGCGTGCAGTGCATCACTCGCCTGTACTCACGAGTCCGGCGCCTCCCTTAGTCGCCAACAGCTTTCACTGCATCCGCAGCTGATCTCAATGGTGCATGTGCCACCGAGAGACGCCAGTCATACCCTAAGCCCTTTGGGTTTAGGGCCAGGAAACTCCTTCGAGCGCTAGATATAGCTCTCGGGCCAGTGGCGCCTATCGTTCGGCCCAGGTCGCCACCCTGGAGGGTACCACATTTGGCTATTTGTCGCCACGCCTCTGCTCCCAAAGCTTGTACGGCGCCGGGAGTATTGCGTTCGACCTTTTTGGAGCACACCTCGTGTCACGCTGGAACCGTGCCAGTGTATACGGATGGCTCCAAGTCCCGAGAGGGTGTCGGCTTCCACGCATTATCCCCTCTGTTTAAAGTCGGCGGGGCTCTACCAGGCGCTGCGTCTGTCTTCACGGCCGAGCTGGTGGCAATACACCACTCGGTACGGGAGATTACGCGACGTGCCCGGTTCGGAGACCGGATTGTGATCTATAGCGACTCACAAAGCGCCCTGAGTGCTCTCGGGGCATTGGAATCTCCGCATCCTCTAGTTCGCGATATCCATGACGCTACGGTTGCCGTGAGTCGGGTGCATGTGGAGATTATATTCTGCTGGGTTCCTGGGCATGTAGGAATTGCGGGGAATGAGCCCGCCGATGAGGACGCTAAAGAGTCCACGAGGACTCTGCGACCGGACCAGCGTTTCGCTCTTCCTCACACCGACTACATGGCAGGAATACGGGCAGCTCTTCGGACTGCTTGGCAAAGAAGATGGGAGACGGTCGAAGGGAACTTAAAGTTGCATGCGATTGCGCCGCGACAGTTCCCATGGACCTATCCCCCAATGCCACGACGGCTTCATGTCGCTTTCTGTCGTCTCCCAATCGGGCACACTCGTGTGACGCATCGCTATCTGATGGAGCGCTCGCCTGCGCCCCATTGATACGACTGCGTCATCCCCCAGACTGTTCGGCACATTCTTGTCGAATGTCCCAGTGTGGGTGATCTTCGCGCACGTTACCTGTCCCGGTACCGGGATGGGCGGGTTCGCTACCACCTGTTCCTTGTACTTGGGACGAGTTCGTGCACATTGACTTGTGGACTTGTTGACAGATGGCATTCCAAAGTTGGCTATCACCACGCCATTTGGTTGCTTCGTCATGAACAGGATGCCTTATGGTCTTCGTAACAGTGGTCAGACCTTCCATCGTTTTATGGATCAGGTTCTGAGAGGTCTGCCTTTCGTCTTATGCTTTATAGACGACCTCCTGATAGCATCTTTTTCTTTAGAGGAGCATCTGTCTCACCTTCGTCAGGTTTTCGCTCGACATTAATAGTACGGTATCGTACTCAACACTTCCAAGTGTCTTTTTGGTGTCCCCCAGCTCTCCTTCTTGACTCACTATGTCACGAGTACAGGAATTAGCCCACTCGAAGATAAAGTTACCGTGGTGTGCAACTTTTCTCGGCTCACATCATGCAAGCAACCTACGCGTTTCTGTGGCATGGTTAATTTATACCACTGATTCATACCTAATTGTGCCAAGGTCATGCAACCTATTAACTCTCTGCTCGGCAAGACCAGAATGAACTTTCCTCTTGAATGGTCTGCTGAAGCGTACGATTCGTTCTCTCGCACCAAAGAGGCTAATGCCTCAGTTGCAGAATTGGCTCATCCTTCTCCAGGAGCCCCCATCAGCGTTGCCTCCGACGCATCCTCAACCCACGTAGGTGCAACATTGCAGCAGAAAGTTGGTGACCAATGGGAACCTCTTGCTTTCTTCTCTCGTTCTCTTTCAGACTCTCAAAAGATGTATAGTACCTTCTCTCGAGAGCTCCTCGAAATATACCTAGAAATACGTCACTTCCGACAATACTTGGAAGGACGTGACTTTACCATTTTTACGGACCATAAGCCTTTGGTCGGTGCTTGCTCTTCTCGTAGTACTTCGTCAGTACACACTGCAGTTGTCACTCGTCATCTTGACTTCATCCTGCAGTTGACGGGCGATATTCGCTATGTTTCTGGTTCTTCAAACGTCGTACCAGACGCCCTCTCTCTCATTTCAGCGATTTCGGGCACGCAACTCTCCTGCATTGCGCTCATCGATCATGAAGCAATAGCGCTTTCCAAGGAACAAGATGAAGACACGCAAATGCTGCGCTACTCTTCTCAACTCGTCGTTTGTGAGATCAATTTGCCGGACAGTAATTCCAGGCGCATCCTGGTTGACTACTCATTACCTGACTGACCTCGTCCTCTCATTCCTCTCGCTTACCGTCTGCACATTTTCGACCAAATTCACGGTCTCTCTCATCCTGGTGTCAATACCACACGCAAGCTCGTTGCCCAACGCTTCGTTTGGTCTGGTATGAATGCCGAGGTAGCAAAATGGACTCTTTCATGCCTGCCATGCCAGTGTGCTAAGGTCCATCACCACACAAAAGCTCCTCTGGTCTTCATTCGTCGCGTTTTGACGCCGTTCACGTCGATCTAGTAGGTCCTTTTCCTTACTCTTGCGGTTGCAATTATCTTCTCACCATGATCGACCGTTTTACTCGTTAGCCAGAGGCAGATCCTATCTAGGACATCAGAGCTTCCACAGTCACTCGAGCCTTCGTTTCAACATGGGTTGCTCGTTTTGGTGTTCCCTCAACGATCATGGCTGATCGTGGCAACCAATTTGAATCCCACAAATGGGATGCACTCATGGCAGTGTTCGGTTTCTTTCGCCTTCGTGCCACAAGCTACCACCCCCAAAGCAACTCGGCCGTCCAACGTTTTCATCGGACGCTCAAGGCAAGCTTACGTTCCCCCTCCACATTGAAAGAGGATTTGGCTTGCTCTGTAGCGGAACTAGTTTACGGTACTCAACTTCATCTTCCTGGTCAATTCTTTTCTTCTTCTGACCGACCTCTACCTCCTCACTCCAATCCTGCTTCTTATGTACCTACATGATTAGGTACGGTAAAGGCTGAGGTTAAGCCTACCGCCCCTAGAGTGCCTGCTAATCAAAGGCCTTTCGTACCGAAAGAGATGTCAACTTGGTCCTATGTCTTTGTCCGTCGCGATTCTACTTGCTCCTCATTGCAACCCGTTTATGACGGACCATTTCTCGTCATCTCTAGGAAGCCGAAATTCTATGTACTGCAATTTGGCGCAAAACAGCAGGATACTGTTTCTCTGGATCATTGAAACCTGCCTTTATTGATGCTATTCATTCTGAGCAGTCCTCATTTTCCTCTTCTACTATTTCTAATAATGGTCCAGTGATTCCCCTACCTCATCATCATCTAACCTCAAACCCAATCTCCTCTACCTCGCTCATATTTCTATTTCCTTCCCGATTGCTGCCGCCTCCTCTTTTGATGCAGTAAACCTCGTCGTCAGAGCTGTCCAGTCAGGGAGCCATCCCTCCACCTCTGGTCACACCGCAACCTGAGCCAGCTTCGAGAGGTCACCCAAACGGATCACTATAAGATAGCGCGATAACAAAAAAATGTATCACGATAACCGATAAATCAATAAGGATAACTTTATCGGCGATAACCGATAATCAATAAATGGCGATAAATTTATCGCCCGATAAGGTGATAATCGATAAATCCAAAATTATAATACAATATTGATTATTAAATATATATAGCGTTATTTTATAATACAATAGTAAGAATACTTGAATACTGTTTCTTAGTTTCTTACCTGGTGAGGCTCTCCTTCATCTCCTCATAGGTTTTGAGGATCCTCCTCACAGCTCGGACCTACCTATTTCTGCCTCCAAGGCACGCGCGGCTCGCCCCTGTGCTAAACTGGAACCCCAAACTAAAATTATCGATTATCCCTATTTTGGAACCAAAAGTATCGGCGATACTGATGAATCGATAACGCGGAGGCAAAAAATATCGCATAACCGATAACCTGATATCGTTATCGCGATAACACCCACCTATGCGGATCACTACCAATCCGTCCACTCTTCCTAGTCATCTAGTCATAGTGCCTCGCCCGCATTTTGTGCCATTCCCAGCAATCGTAGCCAGACCACCGGCGTCATCACACAGTCTGGTCGCATTATCAGAAGAGCTCGAAGATGTCTGGATTAGCGTAATATTTTTTGTAACGGGTAGGTAACTCTCTTGGGGGAAAGTATTGTAACAGCTGACATCTTTGCAAACTCCTACAAAGTTCGTAAAGAGGCAGAGGGCAATTTCCCGTCTGAGAAAATTATGCATCTCGCCCCCAAATCCATTTTTGTAGGACCTTTGATACCAATACAGTTACTTCAAAATCAAAGTACGAATCCTCACAACCACCAACCAATCAAAACCTTTGTACAGCCCAATTCGAAAATTAACCAATCAGAATAGACTTTCCCGTTTTCCGAGTCCCAAGTGCATTTTAACGAACACTTTTATTGAAACAGCGCTCCATTTAGGTCAATAAAAATTAGCTCACAAATTATCAGTGTATACAAAGGTCTAAAAATATTGAAAATGTAATCCCTTGCTTTGAATTACAGTTCCCCTGATTTTATAACTTCAAAAACGTCGTGGCTGTACTATACTATATTTTATATAATTCTCCCACATATATACTATATTTTATATAATTCCCCCATATATATATATATATATATATATATATATATATATATATATATATATATATATATATATATATATATATATATATATATATATATATATATATATATGGGTGAAAATGGATGGGGAGAAAGAAAAGTCCAGACACTACACAGAGCTCTTTATTGACGTTTCGCCTCTTGGCTTCCTCAGAGGAAGCCAAGAGGCGAAACGTCAATAAAGAGCTCTGTGTAGTGTCTGGACTTTTCTTTCTCCCCATCCATTCTCACCTATACGTCGAGTCTTTCATGCATATATATATATATATATATATATATATATATATATATATATATCTTAGGTTGTGGCTTAGCTTAGTTCGTGACTATATTTTATTTAAACCATATTTTGTATAACTCAAAACCTATTAGAGATTTTTGAGTCCTGTAAAACAAAACAAATTTACCAACTATTTATCTGGAGGCGATCAAAATTATGTTTGCGCAAGGAAGTTAAATAAGGAAACTTCGAAGTTTAAAATCAACAATTCCTCCATTTCTTTCCGAGCACAGTTGCGCCTTTGATTGCATTGATTGAACAACTTTTAGGATTAACTTGTGATTTTTCGAGTCGGGCAATAATTTTGTGTGCATATAGTACAGGGTGGTCTTAAAGTCTTGTTACCCAGTGTAAATATTGTTTTAATTTTGTACTTGTATAGCAATGCCATCTAGGGCATTCCTATAATGGCAAGACTCCCGGGTCTGGGCACCATTTTATGGTGTTGGTTTTGGTTATTGGTGGGATTGATTTTAGTCAATAAATCCATCCCACTAATAACCAATACCATAAAATGGTGCCCAGACTTGAGAGTCTTGCCATTATAGGAATGCCCTAGAGGGCATTGCTCTAACACTCTAAGAAGGTTACTGCCCCCCCTTTTTCCAAAATTGTACTACTAGTCAGTGTAACGCCGAGGTCTTCTTAGGACGTGACCGGAGCGTGTGACGACAGTGCAATTGGTTTGGTTGCGAGTGCGGGGACACAGATTCGCTGTGGGAGTGCCATTAGCGTTGAAGGAGGCACTGGCACAGGAGAAGGTTGATGGAGCGAAGGTGACCCGCTTGTTGGTTCCTTCCTAGATGGCGTCAACCGGGAGTCTTGAGTCCCGTTGTCGCTGAAGGAGTGCCCAGTCGGGGATAGATTTGCTCCTGACTGACCACTTCTGCCAACAAGGGTTCCTGCAACAAAAGAGGAAGAGGTCTTAAAACGAAGTTGGTGTTTGAGTAGCAGGGGTAGTTTAAAGGATAAGACTGGGTTTATTTGGGGGCATTACTGTACCATAGAGAGGTATAGTGGAAGAAGAAGTAGAAGGTAAAGGTGAACATTTTCTATATAGCGGTTTGATGGCGTATTCCCATAGCACTATGTGAGTGCTAGAGAATTGATGATGTGTTGTCATAGCTGTGTGTGAGGGATGTGATGGCATGTTGCAATAGTTTGTGTGAATGCTGAATTGATTAATAGCGTGTTGCCATAGCAGTGTGTGAATGCTGATGAGTCGGTGGCGTGTTGCCATAGCACTGTATGAGTGCTGAATGAAATGATGGCGTGTTGCCATAGCACTGTATGAGTGCTGAATGAAATGATGGCGTGTTGCCATAACACTGCAGATTGCCGAATGAATTGATTGCGTGTTGCCATATCACTGTATGACTGACGAATGAATTGATGGCGTGTTACCATAGAACTATGTATATGAGTGATGAATGAAATGATTGCGTGTTGTCATAGCACTATGAGTGATGAATGAAATGATGGCGTGTTGTCATAGCACTATTGGTGCTGAATAAATTGATAGCATGTTGCCATAACACTATGAGTGCTGAATGAATTGATGGCGTGTTGCCATAGCACTATATGAGTGCTGAATGAATTGATGGCGTGTTGCCATAGCACTGCATGAGTGCTGAATGAAATGATGGCGTGTTGCCATATCGCTATGAGTTTTGAATGAATTGGTACGATATGGAGTGAGGATTGAGTGTGGGTCAAAATGCAAAAGTGAGGACCAACCTGAATAAGTGAAGTGAGGTGCAGGTGGTAGATGTTGACCAGTTTATCGTTTATCCCTTGAGTTGTTGGTTTAAAGGATGTGATTGAAGAGTTGAGGCTGAATTTGAAGGATTGTGAGAATTTGGAGAAGGTGGCTGAGCTGGTTGATGTGAGAAAACTCGAGAATTTGAGGAATGAAGATTTGATTGAGGATTTGGAGAGTTTGGTGATGAAAAGTGAATATTAGAGGGGTTTTGAGATGAAGATTGATGTGCGAGGAGTGGAGAGTTGAGATTACGTCGAGTTACTGGTTGTAAATATGTGAAAGGCTGTAAACATTTTACGGCTTGTGACCATATATTCCTATAATGGCTAGACTCCTGGGTCTGGGTACCATTTTATGGTATTGGTTATTAGTGGGATTGATTTATTAACTAAAATCAATCTCACTAATAACCAATACCATACTTGAAATATTGTTTTAATTTTATATTTCAGATGACCGAAAGTCTTGCATCTCTCTGTTAATATTGTTTTCATTTTCTATCTCAGATGGCTGACACGATCCCATACAGTTTTGGAGAGAGGCTGATTGCAAGTCTATGAGCACATGATAGTGTGTAATCTATTCTGGAAATAGCATGGAAGACGTACGATATGACTTCACTGCAATGAAAGTTAATATTCTAAAACGAGTACATATGTTTAATATTATTCCTCTATTATTCTTATTGATTTTCGGTAGGTGGTAACAAGACTTCCAGACGACCCTGTACATTAACAGAGAATAAAATAATAAATCGTAATTCTTTATTTTGAATGTATCTCAAGGTGAGAGGGTCATCAAGCCAAAATATAGCCAGGAAGCCTTAGTTACCCTTAGTCAGTGGATAACAAACATTCATTCTACAAATTGTATATACCAGTCAGTTGCTTTAGTAAAGTGCATATATATTTTTTTTCAGATTTTTAGTGCGAGCCATGTCAGGTCGCACATGAAAATAAAAAAAAGGACTGCAAACTCTTTTTCAAGTAGATGTAAGAAAGCTTGTTGACATCAATTTCCTCTTTCGGACAAGGAGCTGAGCAACAATATGCTGAATTTGCTCCAGTAAGTCAAATAACTGACGATGATCAAAGGACAGAAGTGGCACTTGCTGGTACGGGTATAGCAATGCCCTCTGGCATTCCTATAAAATATTACATGTATCAATATTCCATTGCACTAATTTAAATATTACAATTACCTAATATCATTTTAACGTAATGTATCTTGTGCATAAATATTAGCATACTTTCCTTTTTAAATTAAGTGTAAAACTATCCATTTATTTTCCCATTTGATTTATATTAAATCTTATGTAAAATCTCAACTTAGTTATGAATAAATAATCAATCCAAAATCTCAAATATTTTGTACATGTATTTTCAATATATCTTTTGTAATATATAATTGCCATCCAAAAATCATCCCTAAGATACATTCTTTTCGGTAACACTTACTTTAGTCAAACACACAAACTAACACGCTTTCAGCTCAACCACATGGAACACAAATATTCCTCACTCGTCTCGTCATTCTCAGCATAAAGATCCCAATTCACAGTCCACCATAGTTACTTTACCATACCTTATCTTAGTTAGTTTACCATACCTTACCTCACTTCACCTTAAATTTGACTCTACTTTTTATTAGTTTCATACATTGCATTACGTTGTATTCATTAACAATTCTCAATTTAATTATATCATTCATTCGTATAATTGTAATAACCGCTCACTAGTTATTTCCTAATTCAATTCTCTCATTGTGAATTTGTTGATTTTATAAATATATTTATTTTGTTTATCGTCCGTTTTCTTATAATCCTAAAGCCCGAAGTTTTCTAAATTCTGTTCACGTCAGTCGTTAGGCCTAAATATTAGCAGACGACTATTCCATCCAATTTAGCAAATTTATGGTAATGGTTTTCAAATAGCTATCTAGGCTGATTTATTAACTAAAATCAATCCCACTAATAACCAAAGACCATACGGTATTAAGAAAAGGGACAAATAATGCTGCGCTTCCTGCTATAAGTACCATGTCAATTTCCCAACTTTATTTCCACGTGGCAGGAATTAGCAAGCATTCCCTGAGAGTATATATACTCAGCACGAAATCAAAATGGCGAAATTTCAAGACGAGCTTGGCTAGTATGGAGTCCATTACAACAGGCCCTCTATTGGTTTCCATGCCATCTCTTTCAAAAAGAAACCGAAAATTCAAAACGCATTCGCGTCTCACAACATCACAGGGCTACGCACAAGCGGAAAATGGAGAAAACTAGCTAACAGAATTCCTGAACACGAAAGATGCAATGCCCATAGTTAGTGTTATTTGGCCTGGCTTGATTTCGAAAGACGATTGAAACTAGACAACTTCATTGAAAATATTTTGGAAACGTCCATTGGATCTGAAGAAGCAAGATGGCACAATCTTTTGAGGCGGATCATAGACATTGTTTTTTTTTCTGTGGGAAAGAGGTGCATCATTTAGAAGATCTTCGCAAAGAATTGGAGATGAAAGAAATGGAAACTCTCTGGGCTTGGTAGAACTCTTGTCTCGGTGGGATCATGTTCTGAAAAAAAACATGTGATATATGAAGGTAAAGGAATTGCAGCAAAAAGGAGGAAGACTACAAGTACACTATCTCTCAGCAAAAACTCAAAACGAATTTGTATCTCTTTGCTCAGAACTTGTTGCCAAACAAATTTTCTTTGAAAGAAACGCCAGACTCCTCTCATGTTAAGCAAACCGCTTTTACACTACGATATCTTTTGAAAGACAATTTTGCATAAGTTATCGAGGAGTGATTTTTGAAGTTTGTTGATTGCACTAACAAAACTGGAGTCGATATTGCGAAAATGGTGCTGGAAACGTTAAAAGAGAGCAACATCCATTTCTCAGATTAGACGGGACAAAACTACGACAATGGACCCAGTATGGCGGGGAAATGCAAAGGGGTACAGGCACGTCTTCTGTTTGAAAATGTTTTGGCACTCTTTTCACCATGTAGATGCCATACTTAAATTTATGTGGAACAGACTAGGTGAATATTGTCGTGAAACCATAACCTTTTTCGGAACAATTTAGACAATATAGACCCTCTTCAGCTTCAGTTCACGACGTTGGGAGATTGTTCTGAACAAGACAGGAAATCAGTCGTTTCACAACAAGTCCGATACAAGATGGTCTTTTATAATAGATTGTGTAAAACCATTTGCAGCAAACCTTACCAGCATTCAGGCTTTACTTGAGGAACTGTTACATTGAATCTGACACCTAAAACAAGGACTGAATTATCTGGCGCTATTAAGTATGTCTCATCGTTAACTTGTGTGATTATGTCAGCAATTTGGTACAAAATTTTGGCACCAATTGACAACTGCATCAAGATTTTGCAAGCAAGACATGCTACAGTTGATGTTGAAGTCACAAATGTCAACGAGTTGATAGCAAGTTTGAAAGATCTTCGTAGGAACTGGAAGAAATTCTGGAATGAAGCAAAACATGTTTCATCAAGCATGCGGATTGAGGTAAATCTGAAGGTGAAGAGACAGAGGAAGAGAATGCGATTCCATGACGAACAAAGCCCGGATGCTGATTTCACAGAACTGAATGAGGATGATGATTCTATAGAAGAGGCAATATTCAGTAAATGCGTGTTTTACAAAATCCTCGACAACGTCAGTGGTGGCTTGACTCTTGTAGCAGCTGACATCTTTGCAAGCTCCTACAAAGTTCGTAAAAAGGCAGTTGGCAATTTCCCGTCTGAGAAAATTATGCATCTCGCCTAAAATCCATTTTTGTAGATCTTTAATAACTATACGGTTACCTCAAAACCAATGTACGACTCCTCCCAACCACCAACCAATCAAAACTTTTGTACAACCTATAGCAATGCCTCTGGGCATTCCTATAATAAAAACCTCCTGGGAAACTTATATATATATATATATATATATATATATATATATATATATATATATATATATATATATATATATATATATATATATATATATATATATATATATATATATATTATAGGAATGCCCAAAGGCATTGTCAATTAAGTCGTTAATTATTTACTTAACTTTTATAAATTAAATCATATTTTATGTACAACTTAATTATTAATTAATTCATTTATCTTACTTGTCAATTCATTTAGCGTACTACTGTTTCAAACAAAATCTCTTAAAATTTCACACACAAACAAACAAACACACGCTTTCAGCTCGACCTTCTGGAACAATATTCTTTCCCATTCGGCTCTCACCATTCTCCGTATAAAGGTCGGTAATCATTCCTTCTACAATTAGTCATTTACCTCCAAATAAATCGTACTTTGTTTAATTTCACTTTCACTCACAATTCTTTGCAAACGACCATACGAGAGTAGGTCCTAATTATATTTACTTCTCATATTGCAGCCCCAAATTCACAGTCCATCATAGTCACCATATTATTTCACCATATTATTTTATATTTATTTCACGTACTTCATTTCTCTTCACATCTCGTTACTGTAAATCATATTTTACCTTATCTTACATTGTACACCTAATCTAACTTATTTCATTGTACATTCGTTGATTCTATGAATATATTTATATTTGTTGTTTTGTTTTTCTTAAAACCCAGTTTATTATTTCAAAATTTATTTCGCTTTCGTCTTAGGCCTAAAAACTACCAGGCAACAACTTCGATCAAACAAATTTATGGTTATGGTTTCCGAAACGCTATTTAGGCTGATTTATTAACAGAAAATAAATCCCATGAATAACCATATACTATTCAACCCAATTCGAAATTAACCAAGCAGAATAGACTTTCCCGTTTCCCCGAGTCCAAAGCGCATTATAACGATCACTTTTATCTCAGCAACGCTCTATCAAGGTCAGTAAGAATTAGTTCCCTAATTAATCAACAGTGTATACAAAGGTCTAAAAATATTCAAAGTGTAATTCCTTCCTTTGAATTCCAATTCCCCTAATTTATAGCTTCAAAAACGTCGTGGCAGTACTATACTATATTTTATATAATTCCCCTATATTTTATATATTATTCACTATAATATCTAAAGGGGGATGGGGGCTGCTTGGTTGCTTTCAGTTATTGTAATGTTTCCACCCCCTGTATGTCATGGGTCTTGCCTCTGGAGTGGTAATCCTTCGTACCAATAGGGGGTTTGGTTGCCCGTTTAGAGGTAACGTCGCCATTCAAAAGGGTGAGCTTGGTAGGATAGGGATAACGCTGGCCACCGGCAATGGTAACAAGTTATTTTTGAATGCGCAACGGAAATATCCCTTTTCAGTAGCCTTGTACTTGAACCGAGAAGAGGCTGGGATAAATAAAAGAATCTGTTTATAGATATAAACGAGTCCCGTCGATTTATTTGTACCTTGCACCAAAATAGGAAATACTCCGAGTACAATTTCACGATTCAATTTTTTTAATCTCTCTGCACCCATTTATAAAGGGGGAAAACGTCCATCGAGTCAGCCTCACGCCCTGCCTACAAATTACGTTGGCGCACGTGATTGGCTGCTCACACCCTTAGCTCGCCTTCTGAATGGCTTAAATTGATCCTCTATTTAATTTTGATTGGATGGGGGCTAAACTGCCGTACTTCGTTATTGGCCAATATTTCTGGAAGGCGGACTAATATTATGAGACATATATTTTTTTAACTTCTGGCTATCTTTGTTACAGAATGGTGAAATGCTTTTATCACACGCCCTTTCATTACCTCCAGTCATTCTGTTTCCCAATATTTATTCTCTGGCGCCGGTCTGACTTAAGCCCAGATACGGAAACTACCACTTTATCACAGTGAGAAAATCGACCCTTTACCTCGACATTCTAGTCACGCTTTCTCTCCCTTTCGTCGGGTTCCGTTGTGTAGGGTATCTACATGTACACCCTTCAGGTGAATACATGTGCGCCCTACATATCCACCTTATATAGCTTATTTCTCTTAATATCATAATCATCGGCCATTTCCCTATATTCAATATATATATATATATATATATATATATATATATATATATATATATATATATATATATATATATATATATATATATATATATATATAAGCCGCTGTTCTCTTCCTTAACAGGAAGAGCTTGGTTACACAGGCACCCCTGCAGAGTGTGGCCTACGGCCTTATTTGCTAATCTTAACCGCCTTTTTTAATCCGCTTTATAGACTCTTTATTTTAACACCCTGAACACTCTTCTTCTTCTTCTTCTTCTTCTTCTTCTTCTTCTTCTTCTTCTTCTTCTTCTTCTTCTTCTTCTTCTTCTTTTTTCTTCTTCTTTTTTCTTTTTTCTTCTTCTTCTTTTTTTTTCTTTTTTTTCTCACCTGTTAGGCTTCACTATATTAATTGTAAAACTGAAGTCACAACGGACGATTTTAAAATCTTAAAAACCACCCCTGATCCCATATCATTAAGGATTCTTGAATCCTTCCTTAAATTCCGATTCTTCTTCTCACCCACTACTACTACTCTAAACAAAAATATTACCAACCACCTAACCTTCTCTTTCTTCTTACGCTCCTCGCCCTTTCTCCCCAGTTATCCTCTAACGGCTGATTGTTTAAGGTTGGTTTATCCTGATGTGTTTCCTCTGTTTCCCCAATCGTTATTTCTTAACTCGCAACATAATAATCTAAAAATATCAATTACTGGTAAATTTATCGCTATCTCTTCCCCTAATAAACATTAAATACTTTCCATAAATTCGTCATTTTGATTATCTGTTTGACTCCTAACTTAAATTGTTTTCCACGAATTGTATTTCCAGTACCCGAAGATGGGTGAAAAGTTCACCCGAAACGTTGTATCAAGAAAATAAAATGAATTTCCCTTTGGACGTCCTTTCGTACATCCTTCAAATTAAATTGAAGCTCCATAGGAGAAGCCCTAACCAATATATATATATATATATATATATATATATATATATATATATATATATATATATATATATATATATATACATTATATCCATTAACCGTATTATCAAATTCAAATTAGTCATATTCCATTATGTGTTGTTCAATAAATCTTGCTATCTAGGCAAGTTCGTCATTAAACCAATCATCTCAATAGCTATACTCGTCAAGAAACTTATCAAAAACCTTTTCGTTTCTGTGGAATTACATGATACCTTCTGAACCGGAAGGATTAGAGAGCTGGCTACAAAGAGCTTACGATTTCGTCGAGAAATACAAGAATGACATCGACAGTGAGCTCATTTATGAAGTGGAGTACCTCAAAATGGTGCACAAATGCAACTTTGGAAACATTCCATTGAAACTGTTAGATATTTTGAACAAAATTACGGAATTACATCTTGAGAACATATTGCCGAATATATGCATTGCGCTTCGTATTCTTCTGTCCATCCCTGCAACTGTCGCTTTAGCTGAGCGATCTTTGGGTAAACTGAAAAATGTCAAAAACTAGCTTCGTAGTAATATAGCAATGCCTCTGGGCATTCCTATAATAAAAACCTCCTGGGAAACTTATATATATATATATATATATATATATATATATATATATATATATATATATATATATATATACATCAATTATTATGTAAAATTCATATGCAATTATTGTACTTAACTTTTGTAAATTACATCACAATTTATGTACAACTTAATAATTAATTAATTCATTTATTTTACTTGTCAATTCATTTAACGTACTACTGTTCCAAACAACATCTCTTAAAATTTCACACAAAAACAAACAAACACACGCTTTCAGCTCGACCAAATAGCACACTATTCTTCCCCAGTCGACTCGCAACTTTCTTCGTATAAAGCCCCTAATTCACAGTCCATCATAGTCACCATATTATTCCACCATATTAATATTTATTTCACATACTTCAATTCTCTTCGCATCTTGTTACTGTTAATCATATGCTACAATATCTTACATTGTATACCTAATCTACTTATCCCATTGTACATTTGTTGATTCTATGAATATATTTATATTTGTGTAATTGTTTTTCTTAAAACCCAGTTCATTATTTCAAAATTTATTTCGCTTTCGTCTTAGGCCTAAAAACTATCAGGCGACAACTTCGATCAAACAAATTTATGGTTATGGTTTTCGAAACGCTATTTAGGCTGATTTATCAACAGAAAATAAATCCCATGAATAACCATATACTATAGTACTATTGCACAAGACCAGCTTGTGGATTTAACAAGACTTAGCATCGAATCTAAACTTGCACGAAAAATCTAATTTGATGATATCATAAAAAATTTTACTGCCAAGAAAGCTCGAAAAGTATCATTCAGTTATGGTTATTTTTTAATATATTTTATTGTCCATTGTACAGGATGGTCTAGAAGGCTCGCTTCTGTTAAAATGTATTGTTACTAATGATATTTTTCGTTCTGCACTTTATATGATTTTTTAAAGTAAAGAAATTGGTTACTAATATACAGTATGAACACCTGCAAAAAGAAATAATATTGTCCAACCTGTAAAATAAAGTATATATGTGCCTTTTGTTTTTTCAAACAAGAGGAGGGGGCCCAAATTTTCTCCTATACCGAGTAGTATTTATCATCTTGGCTTCCCTGGATGAGGTGAAACAGAGACTAGAAAGTCTGCAACCGTTGACTTTATCGGACAACATCATATTGGTTTGAGAAGTTATCTGAACCACCACGCGCCCCCATAGGACGTGGCTCACCAGGGCGAGATTCAAAAGCATCATTTAAATAAAAAAAACGTCAACCATAGATAATTGGATAGCTGGACTGAACGCGCTTAGAAAGCTTGTTATGAGAACCTTTCCTAAAATGGGTGACTAACCCAAGGGAAGAGAAGTCGGAAATGGCCATTGCACCATAACTATATTTTTTCTTCCCCTGAGCTCTATCTGGTTCATGTGACAGTGGGAGCAGATATCTTTATCGTTCAAATCGCAGCAGGATTTGCACCTGTTTAGCATACTTGCCAACAATGGATTGTGAAAAATAGGGAGATTTTTTTTTTCCATCGGTATATCGGCACAAGGAACAAGGTTCCTTCGCCAGGTTTGCGTATAAATTGTAGTCATTTCTTGGCATGTATATTCTCCATCCATCAACATAGTAAGCCTACACCAAAATAAGCTTAATTAAAAGAAATCGTTACTATTATGGAGAGATTAATGAGAAGGCAAAGAACACAGCCTTATTTCGTTGCCCACATTATTGCTTTTGTTTACATATAGTATAACTTACTGGTAGCCTATCACTAAGCAGCTAGCCCATGTTGCTGGTAGCTTGCCAGTCGGCAACAGAATATTAACAAAACTACACCAGCATCTCAAGTCAAGGAAAAACGTTTTTCCTTTGCCTTATTTCAAAAACTGCTTTGTGAAACGTACATTAAAAGAAATAGCTAATCGTGTTTCATACCTTTGCTATTCTGTGTTGTTGTTCTCTCAAAGGAGTACTTCTTGGCGATTTCTGAATCAGGAAACATGGCAGCAACACTTTTGCTGAATGCCATTGTGAAGTTATTTTTTTAAATCAGCATAACAATTTTACATTCTGCCTTGGTCACTATATCACCCTCCGTCTCTCTTCTAATGACAAATGAGTCCATTTTTGGCATTCCACTCTGTCCTTCTATAATTACTTTATGTTCAGCAAATCATTTTTCCCGCCATGCTTCACACTAAAATCAGCATTCCACGCCTTGCAATACGCATGGTAGGTACTACACAGGCTGGCTCTAACCCAGGGAAAGGTCTGAGTCCAAGCTGCATTATACTTGGTATTATCTCTTTTTTTTCTTTTTTTTCAATTTTTCTTCTCTTCGGAGGGGTGTCACAGTCAGGTGTCATTTTTTTCTTCATCCATCTCTGTCCGAAGGCTGAACTGAGAAACTAACCACGAACTTAGCCGCCAGTGAGTGACTTCTTCTTAATTTTCTGGCAGTACCAACCCAACTTGGCGTATCATTGCCTCCAGCGAGGGACTGAGTCACGTCACCGGCTTGCCTCATAGGCGCAGGCAGGCCAGGGTTATCAGATACTGTGACAAATATCTCCCCACAATCTTACTTTTTTTCTTCACTGTAAAATCGGGAGAAATTATTAAACGGGAGCATCATGGGAAAGGTTAAAAATAGGGAGAGTTGGCAATTATGGTTTAGGAGTGTTGCCGCTCTGGCGCCTTGCGAAGGCGGCCCTTATGACCTTTCCTGTGGACCGATATCTGGTAGAATAGGATTTTACACGCCCGTGTAAAATCCCATGGCTGAGTCCTGCCTATGTTGGCTGTTGGGTGCCTGAGCCGGAGTGGCGCTCTTGGGGGTCTTTGCACATTGTTAGAGTAGTTAAATAAACATTCGCCCGGTGGTGTTTACATAGACCACAAGGTCTGCAATTACGTGTTCTCTCGGCGCTCCTCTTTTGCAAGTCTATCAGGAAGAGGTTTATTCTGGCCTGAAACATAAGGGAGTGGCATTCTCCTTCTTAATGGCAACACCCGAATCTAAAATCGTAGACAAGTTCTGACCGGATAAATAAATTCACAAAGATTAGAATGGCAATCAGTGATTACCCCACTGGACAATTCTAATTTTTTAGTTTGCCTTCTCCTGGCTGCCGTGCTAACAGGACTCAGCGCCCCGTCCAGCCCCAGCTTGACATTCCTTTTCTCCTTCCGCTAACCCCTACTTCATCTTATGTACCAATTCTCTTTCACCCTGCATCGTCCTTCCATCTACGTTTGTTTCTCGATATCGGTGTATCAGAGCTGTCCGTCAGGGGGCGCGACCCCATGGCTGAGTCCTGCCTGTGTTGGTTGTTGGGTGCCTGAGCCGGAGTGGCGCTCTTGGGGGTCTTTGCTTTCCCAACCGGTAAATTTCAGAGGCTGGCCGGCCATTTTTTTAATGATGGTTGTGTCAGGGGTCGACGGGCTTACCCTCTTGGTTGGTCCGGCACTCCGAGTAGATGTCTTGACGGTAGGCAGTAACTGCGCTGCGCGAGTTCGCACCCCCTTTAATACTCTAATTTTCGAGTTCTGTTTCTCGTACTACGCATGACAATAAGTCCTCTTTTCCGCACTTGTTAGATCCCTTCGCAGAAGAGATAGCTCCTGATTTCGATTATCCTCGTTTTTTGGTGCTGAATTCCAGTTCCGGGTCTCCGCTTTCTAAATTGGACGTGTTTGATTTGAATGAGGAGTTTGAGTCCCGCTGTGGTGCGCTGCGCCATATGTGGGCCCGTGGTAGTGGCGATTTAGTGGTTGAGGTATCTTCGCGAGAGCACTGTGGTGCCGTGCGGAATTTGTCCTCCCTTTGGGAGGTCCCGGTCGAATTATTGCAATATGATGTTTCGAGACTAAAAGATAAAGTTTTGTTCTAGAGGGATACGGACGTTTATAGGGTTTCTAAGTCTGTTGGTCCCGCTAAGGTTCCTACGAGTACGCTCATCGTTACCTTTGAGCGTTAGGATCTGCCTCAGTGTGTTTGTGCTGGTTATCTTCGTGTCCCTGTGTCCAGTTATGTCGAGCTCCCCAGACGTTGTTTTAATTGACACCAGTTTGGCCATATGAGTAGCAATTGTAGGCAGGCTCGTCGCTGTGTGGCCTGTGCGTTAGCGTATCATGGCTCCTCTTGTGGGAATCATGAATGTTGCGCAAATTATGTAGGTTCCCATAGCGCGGCTTCACGTTCTTGTCCCGTATTCCTTTTGAGAAGGAGGTCATGGCTCTTCGGGACTCCCTCCGGATAGACTTCTGTGAGGCCCGTCGTAGGGTGAGGAGGCAGCTCGCATCCTCCGGCCGTCTCTTCTCTGACGTTATCCGGGAGGCGGAGTCTCGCCGTCCTCCTTTCGGTCGTCACACTCCTTCTTTGTCTTCTCGCGGTCCCTCTGTTGCTTCTTCTCCTCTGCCTTTGGTCCCTCCTCGTGGTTCCTCCGTTGCGCCCTCTCCTTTGCCATTGGTCTCTTCTCATGTTCCTCCCTCCGTCGCGCACCGTGAGACTGACCGAGCTGAGACGCTGGAGGATATCCAGCAGTTCCTCTAGGCGTCTACCCCTGCTGCTCCTCCCGTTCCTTTGCCTCAGCGCAAACGGAAGGGTTCCTCCTCACCCCGTTCGGAGTCCAAGCACGCTGCCTCTGATGATGCTAGTTAGGCCCCCCCGAGTCGGTTGTTGGGGCCTCCTCCGTTTTGATGTCTTCTCCTCCCCGGTCTTCGCTGGCCTCCCCCGTTGGCATCACCGATGTCATTGTCCGGGCGGAAGTTCATCCGGTTCCATCTTCCTTGCCTACTACCCCGGTCCCTTCTTCCTTGTCCCTTACCTATGTGCAGTCTTCTATGTCTCCTACCCCTGTTCCTTCATCTCCTTCTAACCCTGTTCCCTTCTCACCCTCTGTCCATGTTCAGCCTTCTGGTCCATCTTCTTCGCCTCTTAGTTCTCGTCCTTCTCTGCTCGATCTTCCTTTTCTCCCTCCACGTTGGTGGTTCAGTCTGTCTCTCAGCTGTCGCCTCCCACCCTTCACGCTGCCAAGCCCGTGCCAGGTGTGTCCCCGGCTCATCGCAATTTGTCCCTTGCCCCTGCTGGGCCTTCGACGGTTTCCGTCACTAGAATCCCGACGTTGGTGTCGACACGACAGTAATATCTGTCATCCTACAGTGGAATTGTCAAGAGATTCTCCCTGAGTGGGAGGAACTCCAGCTCTTGTTTTCTAGCGTTCGGCCCTTGGTGGTTTGTTTGCAAGAAAATATACTTGGGACTCGCCCCTTCCCGGTACTTCCGCACTTCCCGATGTTTAATTCCATCCCCCCGGCCGGGAGCGTTTCCCATGGTGGTGCTTTTCTTTTAATTTCCTCTTCGCTATTCTCTGCGCCACTTCTCCTCCGTACTACCTTGCAGGCTGTTGCTGCGAGGGTTTTTATTTCCAAGCTATTAATTGTTTGTTCTGTGTACATATCCCCGGATTTTTATTTGAGTCGGTCTGACCTTTTAGAGCTCGCAAGTCAGTTACGTACCCCGTTTTTACTATTTGGTGATTTTAATGCTCGCCACTCATCTTGGGGTGATACTGCCCGTAATCCCTGGGGCGAAGTGGTTGAGTCCCTCTTATTATCCGATTTCCTTTGTCTTTCAAATTTCAGGGATTTTATTTCTTACCATGTTCAAACGGATTCTTTTAGTCCTGTAGACTTGTTTTTATGTTCGCACGACTGTTTCTTCGATTTCCGGTGGTCGATTCGGGACTATCTTTCCGGGAGTGATCACTTCCCGATCGTCCTTCCTGGCCCGTGCCTTTTCCTCCCTCCTCTTTGTGATCTGCGTCGAGAAAATTGGGTTGGGTTCCGGGAGGCTTCCTTTGATACCGTAAATTTAGCGGTCTCATACTTTAGAGGCTGCTGACCGCTTTGTTCCGCGAAGGTGCCCTGTTGCTGGTCGCTCCACCGTCCCCTGGTGGTCGAAAGATTGCGCGTCGGCTATTTCCGCCTATCAGTTGGCCCATTCCCATTATAGGCGGAACTCGACCGTCTCGAATAGGCTCGATCGGAACCGGGCTCGTGCCATCCGCCAAAGGACCCTCCGTCGTGCCCGCCGTGAGTCCTGGCGTCGGTACGTATCTTCCATTTCTTCGTTCACGCCGCTCACTCGGGTTTGGAAGCGGATCAATAAGATCCGTGGTCGCTACGCTGGTCATGTCATCCCCACTCTGGAGATCGGAAGCTCGCTTGTGTCCGATGGCTGGTTGGTCAGCGAAGCTCTGACTGACCATCTTGCTTAGGTAAGTAGCGCTGGTAGCTATCCTCGACGGTGTATCGATCATAAGTTCGCCTTTTAGATTTTACCACGTGTACCATCTACTCTTTTAATGCTCTCTTTTCCGTCTATGAGCTGTGGGATGCTTTGTCTCACTGCAGCTTCACCTCTCCCGGTGATGATTGTATCCACTACGACTTTCTCTGTCATCTCCAACCCCACTCAGAGTTATTTTTGGTTGACCTCTACAACCTGCTTTGGGTCAAAGGAATCTATCCGTCTCCCTGGCGTGTGGGGGTTGTTCTACCCTTTCGCAAGACCGGTAGGGGCGGTTTGAACCTCAGTAACAATGGCCCGATTGCTCTTACGAGCTGCCTCAGTAAATTATTCGAGAAAATGGTTCAAGTTCGCCTCTCTTGGTTTTTGGAGTCCAACTCGCTCTTCTCTCCATTTCAGTGCAATTTTCGCAGCGGCTGTAGTACACTTGACCACCCCATTCGTTTCGAAGACTCCGTTTTACGGGCTTTTCCCCCCAGGCATTAGATGTTAGCGGGGTTCTTCGACATTCAGAAGGCCTACGATACCACCTGGAGATTTGGTGTTTTACGTCAGTTATATGATTGGGGTATGAGGGGCTTTTTACAGGTTTTTACTCGAATTTTTTTATCGTCCTGTAATTTTAAGGTCCGTATTGGGGATGCTTTCTCAGGCTTTCAGATTCAAGAGGAAGGTGTACCCCAAGGGTGTGTTTTAATTGTGACATGTTTCGCCGTTGCCATTAATAGTCTGGTGTCCACTCTTCCGGCTTCCATCTTCGTGGATGACTTGGCGTTGTTTTGTTCATCTCCCCGTCAATTACAGCTAGCAATTGATGCCGTGTCGGGTCGTGCTGTCAAAAGATTTCCGTTTTTCGGTCACTAACGAAGGCCGTGCGTTTTTTATCGGGGTTGTGGTGGCTTTGGTCCCCCTCCCCTCTTATTGGATGGTACAGCGATTGAATGTCCCCGTTTTTAAGTTCTTTGGCTTAACACTTAATAGCAAGCTCACCTGGGTGCCCCATTTGCGTCGCTTGAGGGCGTCCTGTTCAAAGGCTATGGATTTGCTTAGGGTTTTATCCCACACCACTTGGGGTGGTAATAGGCGCACCCTGCGGTCGCTTTATTCGGCACTGGTCCAATCACGGCTAGACTACGGTTGCCAGGTGTACTCTTCAGCGTCTCCTTTATCCTTGAAGATACTCGACTCTGTTCGTTCGCTTGGAGCCCGTCTTAGTAGTGGAGCCTATCGCACCTCGCCTATCCCTAGCCTCTTTATTGAGGGTGGCGTGCTTTCCTTGTGATATCACTGGCTGCAGGTGTGCCTACGATCACTGCTTCGTGTTCAGCACTACCCTTCATCCCCAATCCATGAGTGCCTTTTTGCTCCGTCCTCTTTTGATCTCTGGCCAACTCGCCTCCATGGGTGTTACCGGGGTGTTGGCCCTCCCATTCCCGCCGGCTCCGTGTTGGAGCGTTCGCCCTCCTGATGACTGTACAACTTTTTGTCATTTCGAGAAAGGGTCTACTGACCCTGGTTTATTAAAGTGCCTATTTCTTGAACATGCGTGTTCTTATGCTCACCAACGTCCCATCTATACTGACGGCTCAAAGTCGGACCTCAGTGCTGGGTCAGTCGCGGTGTCCTCTACTGAGTCTCTTCGGTCCGCCCTTCTTCCTGTAGCATCAGTTTTTACCGCAGAGTTGACGGCCATTCTTTTGGCTTTTAATTTGATTTTATCCCTCAATTCTTCAGATTTTAGCCTGCTTTGGAGGCAGTTCGTTCTTTTACGTCCACACGCCCTCTGATTTTACGGATTCTCTCCTGGCTGGTTAGAAATGACTCCCGTTAAAGGGTAGCGTTGTTGGGCTCCCGGGCAACCGATCGGCCGCCCTCGAGGTGCCGGATGCAGCCCCTCTGCCCTTTAGGGATTCCTATCCCGTAATCAGGGCGTATGTTTTTTGTTTGTGGCAGAGTGGGATTCTTTCCCTTCTAAACTGTCCCTTATTATACGCTCTGTCCGTTCCTGGTCCTCTAGCTCTCAGCGACTCCGGTCTTGGGAAGTTGCTATTTGCCGGTTGCGAGGCACACGCGACTCACCCATGGCTATTTAGTTTTGGGTGGAGGCCGAGTTGCCCCTGGTTGTCCCTTTTGCGGTGGCAAGCTGTCTGTGTCTCATATTTTAGTAGTTTGTCCCCGCCTTGCTTCTCTTCAAAATTCTTGCTTCACTACCCTTTCTGGCGTCGCCTTCGCTTTATTTTAACAGAGGACTCCCTTCGGTTGTCCTCCCTCCTTACATTTCTATCACGAAGTGGCGTTTTATTTTTTTTATAAATTATTTTCATTTTTGTGTTTAGGTTTATTGTTTTATCTTTTATCCTGTACCCTCTCTTGTGGCTGGCGCATGTCATTTGTTTATTGCCCCAGCCGCCCCTCTTTTTAGAATGTGCGCTGTATGCCCGTAATTTAAGTGTGCGTCTCTGTGTGGTAGTTTTCTTCTAATCTTTTGCTTTTACCCATTTTTATTGAGTCTCCCACGCCTCTTCTGACTTTTTTTTTAGGGCGACCCAGTTTTAACAGTGCTGCCATTAAGAATCCATTAGGATCGGGGGGCTGCTTCATTGTTTTCCTTTAAACTAAACTAAGTTTGCGTTCGTGTTCTATAGAGAAGTGTGGTGTTAACTGTGTGACGGCTAGACGCATTGCAAGCAATCGGTAGATTATCCTCCTCTTTTTTCTTGTCTGGTTATCCCTTTTCTGTGTAAGGCATTGGGTTGAAAATTGAGACGAGTGGACAACGCGGCCCCATTTTCGCTGACCAAGGAAGATTCTTGACAGAATTATGCCTCCCGCTCCCTACTGGGGTTAAAACACATTTAGAAGCATGATGTTAATTTCGGCTATTTATGAGAATAAAGTGCCTAGCTTCATTATTTTGTAGTGGTGGTGTAACCCTTTACTGTTAAATAATTTATTAGGAAACTTTGGTTCCCTTCCACTTATTGTTAGTCAAATTCCTTTCAGACTACATCGTTCAGCCCCTCTTCAAATTCATTTTTATCAAACTTTAACATTAATTGATCTTTCATCAGTCTCCAACTAACGAGAATTTGGGACTCAAAAGGTCTGTTGCCTACTCTAAAGCCCTTTATTAACTAGTAAAGACTAGCCGTCCTTATATTGGTGAGGTCGATACTAACGAACCTTAAAAAAACTTTAGATAGTATTAGCATTTATCTCGAACTGAACTAAGAACAAAAAAAACCTAAGGCATCACTCCCAGGTCTATACAGAAAACGTTTGTTCTCTTATAGAAGTGGAATGTGATCGCTAAGGGGGGAAGGGGTGGCTAAAAAATTGTTCTAGGATGCCCAGGGGCCCGTTACAAGACTCAGGTTGATAGGAGCTGAAAATATCTCCAGAGACGCGACAAAAATCATCAGCAACTGGCTTGTCCAGTATGCAAGCCATGCCCCTCTTTCGTTAGGAGGCAAATGCCCCTGCGGCTGGAGAGCTCTATTTTAAATACACCTTAAATTGGATCGAGTCGTGCCATTCGGGAGCCACACACACCAAACATCATTAAAATACTCGCTTCAAAATAGCGGAAAAAGAAAAGATAAACCAGATTCCATTATTTATTATATACTTACCTACAAAATTAACAAAATAGATGACTTTAAAATGAAAATTAAAAAAAAAAAATCACTTCAATAAAGAACAAGACTACCTCGATAGTGAAAAAGGTGGAGTAAATCACAATTAAAAAAATAGGTGCGCCATGGATGTTTGGTTAAAAAGTGTATTTTAAACGTTTGTATTTTGGCAAATAGCTCCGGAGAATCTGACCGCCAAAGGGAATTTGAAATTGTCCCTGGCTTGCTTCATTTTTACCAGGCGCCTGATAAAGTTGGGTCAGTTTGTTGAACCTGTATGACGGCCAACGCTCGTCTTTTGCCCTGCAGGAAAGTGCATCTTCAAACGGGCCATATCCAGCTAGAAACCCTCCTGTATTTCCCTTTAGAGTACTGCGGTCACTCATATCATTTCCTCAAGAGGACGCTGGCATCCTGCAGACGACATTTGTGCTGCTTTGATCCTGGGTTTAAACTTGTACAGACGACGACTTTATAAGGGTTTTGTGGCCATCTTGCTTTCACTTTCCTCTGTCAACGCCCTCTTGTAGCAGTTGTCTGGTAGATAATGGTCTGCAGTGGTTTCATGTTGCAGCGAATGATTTATCAATTGTTGCCATTCCAGGAGTTCAATGTATTTTTGAATACTAATAGTCTCCCCCAAGCCCTTAACTTTTTACGGGCACCTGATAAATTAACCGTATTTTTGTGTAATATACAAGAGATTAAATAAAACTAATTTTCTAATAAATGAGAGCTCACTTGTATATAAAATATATCACAGTAGTTTTAAATATACCCTACACAGTAAATATTGGCCCAATATAATTGTCTAAAATTTTTTTAAAAAAGTTTCAAACAAAGTTGGAATGAGACTTAAAAAAATAGATACAACTTTTATGGGGAATAGAAATTGGATAAATTGACTGCAAAACTCTTAAAGATATGGTTGACATGACAGCGAATTAAGTGTACATGGACATTTAAAACAGTAATTGTCTACAAATGTATTACACTACAACAGGTGTACCGACTTTTCTGATGATGACAATGTCCTCAGAGGTGTGAATTAGTAGTTACCAGAGCTCTAATTTCAATTATCTAACGAAATTACCGGAAGTAGAACATCAAACTCTAGTAACTGCTAGTTCTTTTTTTTTAAGTTTGAGAACTAGAGCATCTCACAAAGGCCATATGAAGATTGACACATCAAAATGAGCAATTTAAAGGTAAAAAAACGAATCACACGTTAAAGAGACCAAGGAAAATGGGAGATAAATCTTGCTAAAAAAATGTTTGACTTTGTGTTCTTAATGGGGCAAATAGTCGGGGTGTAGTGGTAGTTTAGGGGGTGATTAGGTACAACAACCTCCTTTAGTGTAAAACTGGCAGATGTTGAAGCCTTTAACTCTCACGGCATTCCACTACCCCTTATCCCCACCTTAAACACAAAGCTACCCTTTTTTTTTAAATTGTCCCCACGGAGCACAGGGCTGATATATGCTGCAGCATCACCCGGAGTATAACCCTTCACATTCTCACATAACACAAGCATCTTCAAATTCCCTCTATTAAAACATCCACTCTATCTCCCCTCATTAAGGTTCATGTACAGATGCCCCCAATTAGTGATGTCATACTTTATGCTGAATTTTGTTTGGACAATTTAGTATATTTGACACAAGCTGCAGTGGTTGGGGGTATATTTAGTTATATTAAACTAGATAAGCTATTTTCTGATAAAATCTACTAAATTTAGTGATTTTTTTTAACATTATTGCAGTATATCAAGTAGTACTGTCGAAATATTTTAAAAGTTGCCAAATATCCCCCAATTTTTCCTTTTTCGAACTTTATATATTTTTTAATTGTTAATCATCGATATAAAAAAATATTTGTATTAACATTTGGTTATTTTTTTTAATGTTATCCCTATAATTAATTTTCCAACCTGTGTTATGAAAAATATTACTGGGCAACACAGCACGGCAAAGCCTAGAACCAGTCATCCAAAACTATTTGATGCTTTTTAGAACATATAAATAATTATATATTAACAAACTTTTGTCCAAAATATGTGGAAAAATGTGACATGATTAATTAGAATACTGTATGTCTCACATAACCTAAGCACATCTTCACTTTCCCCCCCTCAAAAAACTACGCATCCCTTCTTTCTCTCATCAATGTTCATCTTCAGCCAGAAAGCCCCCCCCCACTACCCCATTCATACACCATCAGGCAGGTCTTCTTCCGGCCCCACGTGTGGTAACCTTGACGAGGTTTACAGAGAGGAAACAGAGGTCACCGCCCTCTGGGGGAG
Source organism: Ceratothoa steindachneri (assembly GCA_963969495.1). NCBI lineage: Eukaryota > Metazoa > Arthropoda > Malacostraca > Isopoda > Cymothoidae > Ceratothoa > Ceratothoa steindachneri. The sequence continues at coordinate 23,695,055 of OZ018334.1, forward strand.
CTATTAAAGCTACGCACATGACCTCTATAGAGGGTAAACTAAGAAACAAACCAGGGTCATCTCAGTTGCGCGTCGTAGGCAATGACTATGGGCATACCCATTAAATGGGAACAGATCCTAGGAATCCGATCTCTAGAATAATAATCCAATGAATTGGTTATATACCCTTGCATTGGGTCGGGAGAGCGACCCGACTATGACAAGTCTCTCTTATTGTCCTAATTTGAGACACCCCCCCCCCTTCACACAAATAACGCATCACTCTTCCAACTATGAAGACAGCCCAAAATGTGATCAGTCCACACTCCCTTGATATTGGGCCACATAAGGGTTTCCTGCCTGCTGGCGGTGCCAAAACACGCTACTAGCAGTAACACCCCCCCCCCTACCCAACGAAAACCAGCCGGTGGTGCATATGGGTACCATACTGATCTTTATGTTGAATTCATTATCCGCTTGAGAAACCATACCCATAATGAAAAAGTGGCATTAATAACAATAAATCCCATTAATAGGGAAGCGTGGTTCTCACCCACAGAAATAGGCATCCAATGGTGGGAATGGGTGGTAATCAGCGGCGTGTTTCCACCAACAGGTGACACTAATCAGCCCAAGAAACTCAATCACGAAGGGTTCCTAATCTTTAGTTGCTACAATTAAACCAAAATTCAATTTCCTTCAAGACTTCAACATCACCCAGTTTCTCACTTGTGTGGGGTTGGCAGTCAACACACTAAAACCTCCCCACCCCTTTTTATACCCTATTAAACAGAAAGCAACCCCTTCTTTTTTTTTTATTCCATGTCAAATTGGACAGTCACAAAAAATTGCTATATCTTAAAAGATAATTGAAAAACCTAAATGCTCCCCTCCCCCCTCCTTCAAACTTCTCTTAAGCAGATAGAAAATAAATCCCATAGCATTATTATATTAGGTGTTTTACCACCGTAGAATCCCATATAACATCCTTAGGCATTCACTAGAAAGAGAAACCAGAGGCTAGAGAATTAGAAATTAGTTCCTCATGAGAGGAGCTAGATTCAGTCAAGTATGAGGGTGAAAAGTAGATGGCTGTCCAGTATCAAAATGAGGGGATATTCAACATTTCGAAAATAAATATAGGGAAGTTACTTTCCATTGTAATGAAACCTGAGAAGTTTCAATAATTATAACATTCCCTCCCTGCTACTTTTTTCGGCATGTATCGCTTCAAAATATACTAATATTAGATACACATATTTTAATATACTTTGATAAACTCTAGGTACATATCTCAGCAACATTTGAATGTTGAGCTTACATAAGAACACTGGAATCAATTCTCCTTCGTTGACAATATGATTATAGTTGTCTATAGTCAAGAAAAAAAAAAAATTCAAATAAAATAATTAATAATAGCTTGAGGAGGAGCCATTAAAAACTTGCTACCTGAATAAAAAGGAAAAAAAAAATCCCCAAATTTCCCTTCCCGCCTGTCACTAATGCACATGTACAATATTGTGCCAATGCATTCAAAGTGCCATTAAAAGCTGCACCAATGCACTTGTTAGTTTTCCTCCCAGATCAAAACGACAGAAAAGGGCTTAATACAAAGGAAATCACAACTATAAAGACCTCCCTATCCCCCCTTCCTCCTCACTGTGCAACGAAATCTAAGCTAAAAACACCCCTGACTGAGAAGTCAGTCAACCCCTACGCCCCCCAATGCACAACAAAATCTAAACTAAAAACATCCCAGAATCGTGTTTTAAATAAAAACCAACGGAAAATTAAAGCTAAAATAAAACACAACCTGAATTAAGAACGAATCTACAACCATTCATAAAGAAAAATGCTTCACACGAGGAACATAAAGTCAACAACTGCACATTAAAGCTACACTTTCCACTTGCACATCGCAAGCGCATCGAGGGTATGTAGTTCTATTCGACCATTGAGTAAGACTACTTCAACCAGTTTCCCCACAAAATGTGGTCAGCGCACGTCAATACCAGTAAAACTAGCCACCCTCTTTATACCTTAAGGACAAAGCTACCATCATTCTGTCCACGCTGAAGGGCATCTATAGCGATGGGGTGATATGTACTACAGTATGAGCCCCTCTCCCTCAGTGAAATCTTTCTCACCCAAACACTCATGCACATCTTAAATGCCCACCATACCTCATTCACACCATAAAAACACCTCTTACCCTTCCTCACTCTCCCCACCTTTCACACACCCAAACATTGCTATCATTCGAGATCTTTCCTTCTTCCATACCATACTCCGACTCCTACATAACAACTTCTCAGCACCATCATACTCTCATGCAGCTTATTGGTGCATTCTATGCTCAAATCATTCACTAACGCTCTAATAACTCTCGAGACTTTCCTACCATTCTAAACCTTGTGGTCGCATCTGCTTCATCCGTACAAACATCAATTACAATGCATTGATACTTAAAACTTAGCACTTGTATATCACACACCACCCCAAATAAATACTCTCTTCTGCAATGACTTTTTTAGATCCCTCCTCTCACACCCTGTCAAAAGCTTCAATCAACATTTTTAAATCCCTCTCACTCTCATCCACCACCACCACCTATTAATGCCATTGCGTAGTACATCCTGTAAATTCATTTCATCCCTATTAACCGATTTCCTACAAAGTCGGGTCATCACACATCAACAACTAAAATCTATACACCCTGTCCCATCCTTTCAAACCCTATCAAGCACAAAGCAACCCAGCATTCTTCCATACCAAATTGGTACTTCATAGCTATGAGGTGCTTTGTGCTCTTAATAAATACTAAAATGCTCCTGAATAAACACCTTAGAACTAAGAAAATATGTATGAAGGGCGTCACTGCATATAATTTCACAATATTTCACAATGAGTTTTTCACAAGTCACAAAAAGACCTATGATGGAAAAGCTATGAAAGGAATTAAAGTTTTTATGATTGATATATTAGTCTACTCGATAAAAACAAGCATTACACCTGTATAAAATCATTAGGAGATTCCACAGGCTTTTGGCCAAGTGTGAGGAGATAAATAGCTTAACACCCTCTAACCTTTATAGCCTTATCTATTCATGGTGTGAAATGGAAAGATTAAAGGAACTAAACATAGTGAAAAAAAACGGAAATGGGCTACTACAGCAAAATTAATTTTAATATCTCGTCCCCCTGGCATCCAAAAGAAGCTAAAACTAAGCCACGTACAACTTTATGAATGAATAAAGTTTAGGAGTGACTAAATTAATCTAGTCATTTACCCAATTTTGAAAGCTGATGAAGTGAATGAAAGATTTCTCCACAATTTCGAAGCTTCTCCCTCAGATCACAGGCTTAGTTCAGGGTAAACATTCCCCCTCCTAACTAGGCGAATGAGAACCTGGATAAGAAATCCAAGTTTCCACACTACAAAACACCCCAAATGATAATTTAAATGCCTCTCCCCCCAGGTTAATTTTAAAATCCAATTGTAAATACTCTCTTTTGGCCGCAGAACCAACTTAATATTAAAGAAAAGCTCAAATCGTGAGAGGTAATGAGGTTAGAAAATAATGGAAAATTTACAGAAAAAATGAAGTTTAAAAAGTGGAAATGAGTGGAAAATACACAAAATGGATATTGACAATACCCATCGCATCTTATTGACTTTAGTCACTCTTAAACATACCATTGTGAAAGCAAGAGGCCAGCATTACATCTGAACTAAATCAATATTGCATATAAGCAACATTGGTCTAGATCCGAACTTTATCTTTGAACACAAATACGAAAATAACTTTCTTTTTCAATTTAATTTTATATTTTGTCTAAGATACGTATTAAGACATGCATCAAATGAACACAAAATAAAATAGTATTTTTTCTTGAATGGAGAGTAATTAACATAGTACTCAGATCATAAATAGAGAGGACAACAGAAGCGTGAATCCCAAACATTGCTTTGAGGTATACAAACATAATGATTGTGTAGCACAGTGGACTGCGTGGAAGTTAAATTGGCAATTTCCCATTGAGAAATCTCATTTAATCTAATAAGGAAACTCTTTTAAAAGTTATCTTCTGGCGGCTACCAGGAGGAAATGCTTGATGAAGAAGAGAGAGAGAATAAATACAAAAAAGGTGGAGGTTGAGGATGAAACATGCTACAATAACAAAAACCAACTTGGAACGGGTTATACTCGTATGTTGAATAATAGTTACTTCCCTTCATTCTAAGTTACTCTGGGTGACAACTGTAGATCATTGGAGACAACTGAGATTATACTCTCGTGTGAGCAGGCACACAAGAGCTGGAAAAACGCACTCTTGTATTATAAGCTTATGAATAGAGTCAATTTAGATGGAGATGTGCAGCTCTGACAGCACATAAGAAGGCCCCCATCCTATCTCTATTTCCTGACCATTAATACAATAATGCCAGGTTTCCAATGATTTTTGGTGCAAGTAAACATCCACACTCTTAATTTTTAAATGGTAAAAATGAATTTAATTTGGCTGCCACTCCATGTTTTCATTTTGCTATAACCTTTAGATATCAAATTTTGAGCTTACTCTACATTCACACTTTTCCCACACTACCTTCCCAAATTATCCTGCCTCTAAAATTTCTTAATTAAATATGACTTTAAATAATAATAAAAAAACAAATGCTGCACAAAGGCAACTTTTCATGAGTACAATCCAAAAGAGAGAAAACAAAATTTTTGATTTTGTACTGTCCAAAGAACTACACAAGTGCTATTCAACCACACAAGCACATTAGCTAAACACCACTTTTAATAATGAAAACACCCACACTTCTGAACGCAGCTCTACTACTCAATGAGATAGATAGGAATCATACTGGAGGACCCAGCAAACAACCTAGGATTGGAAACATCTTGATGTACTTATTCCATTCACCCCAACATCAACTCAATTCAATTAAAAGCCAACCCAGTGGCGCAATTGATTGAATGGTAACTGAGAGAGACTAGCGGAGATAACCAGGTAAAGATCGAGACCCTAACAGAGATCACTGGTCTAGATATCAGGAAGCTAATCAGATAGTAGAAAGCCGCCAAACCTAGCCAAGAGATATTTGAGTGAAAATTGCCATCTCGAGGGGTGGGTAGCTTCATAGGTGAGTCACAGGAACATTGGAGCGCTGGCGAAGTGGGAGTGTAGTGGATTCCTCCGAGACAGAAATGGTGGCGCCGGGTGAAGTGGCGGGGTTCTGGAAAGCAATGGACAAAGTTGAGATCTGTATCAAATGAGCTCAGAAGTGATGACTTTGCAAAAAAATCACTCTTGATAATTTTTTGTTGTCATCAACATCTATCCCAAAAAGTGGGATCAGAGGCCATCAACCACACTATTACACTAACCATTGCTTCATGTCCTTCAAACCAACCATGATTAGTATTCTACACTAAATTATCCTTTTATAACGATGGGTACTATGTACTGTTGCATCGCGTCCAGTCAGGGTTCACCCCTAGGCAGAAGCCTACTCCACACACACCTATCAACCATATTCACTTGCTCCTCAGTGAGCCCTTTCTCTCTCCAACACTCATTCACACAGTCAACTCATCGTATACACGGTTTTGCAACTCTTTGCATGCATTAACACTCAAATATTTTCTTCACAAGTTTATTCCCATTCATTCTTTTTACATGTCCATACCACCTCATTCACACCTTTCCTAACACCATAATATCCCTCATTCCTCAATATTAAACCTTTGCATAACAAGCATCCCAATTTAATGGCTCATTTACAGTGCTCTTTCCTCCTCCTTCCACACCATAGACTCCCACATACTCTCTCACAGCTCTCTGGCTACATTCCACAATCAAACCCTTCGCAATTACTAAAGCTCTTGCTGCTCCTGAAATTCTCTTACCATGTAAAACATTGCAGTGGCAATCTACTTCACCTGCACTACTATCATTCACAATATATCCTAGTTACTTATAACAATGCACATGTTCAAGGCTAGCACCATGGACTATCATCATACTCTACTCCATCATTTTACTCGCTGTTTAGTCTCTTCCTCACATACCCTGCCAAACGCTTCAATTAACATTTCCAAATCCTTTTCACTATCACCCACTAACACCAAAGTCATCAGCATAACCCGATGTAAGATAGAACCCATTCATCAGCAACCTCTCAACCTGGTCCCTCATTCCAATCCATACTTTCCTCCACTCCATCCATTATTGAACAGCCATGGTGACATCACATAATAAACAAATCACTTTGGCTATCACCTGAATGCAGACCTTACTTTTTACACAATCCACAAAATTCTTACAACCTGGCATTTATGCTTCACTATCTACACATTTCAGTCAGAGCCAAACACAGCATACATTTTAGATCCCTTATTCCTAGCTTTCTCAGTTATCTTCAGTACATATACTCGGTCTCCCACACTCGGTGCCTGATCTAATTCCACCTTATCAATCCCAATCATAATTTTGCCATAGAACACAACATACTTATTCAACTGCAGCTCTTTGATTCACCTCTCATTTCTGTCACCTATTTGTTCATTCATATTTCCTACAACCACCAACCAATACTAATTCCCAATTCCATTGACCACTTGTCCAAAATTATTCCAGAAGCTCTCTTTCACAGCTTAACTTCTATTAGTACAGGACCATTACACTACAACCATGCCCAGTTTCACCTTTGCAAATCTCAACATCACCCACATAATGCATAATGCTGGTGTCAATCAATTGCAAAAAGGAGTCATGATTTGGGCTAACTTTACAGTGTGTGCACTGTATGTCCATTAGAGCTGTTCAAGTTCATATTGTGAAAATATAAAAGTTGTGGGAGACTTCAGACCACATGTTCTTGTTCCACTTGGGGTAGTATAGGTGCATATAAAATTTGAACTCAAACAGATAAGATATAAAGTCCCCCAGAGCGACACATTCTCCTCTCCCCCCATGCAGCCGCCACCGTGTCCATTATTGAGGTAATGTTGGCAGTCAGTCAAGTGGATTGGCCTTTGGAAGTGTTTGTTTGGCGTCTAGAGGTCACCAAATTCTTCATTCTTTTGGAGGTAAATTGGTACGAACATTACTTGTTGTTTGGGGAACTGAAAATTATCATTTTCAGTTGCGATCACTAAAAAAACAGAGAACTTCAACATTCCCACTTTTCCTTTCACAGGTGCGATGGTTTCTTTTCTCAAACAGTGGTGGTTGATTGGTCCCCTCAAAGGGGCAAGTGCTCCAAAAATTCTATTTCTACCATGGTCTGGAAAAGAAAACAAAGGCGGAGCCTGCAAAGGAGACTGTGGAGGGAGTCCTGGGGATTTGGGAGAAAGCAGGTCTCTGTACCTCCACACTGCGTTACAGCAAGGCGAAGCTGCTCAAGTTAGTGGAGGCCTACAAAGGTCTTCAGAAGTACAAGAAAAGAGCTTCCAAAACGGCAAGGATGAATGAGATCTTTCAAGGGGACCTTGATGACTTGTTTGATGTGGCGCACAGAGATGCCCTTGAGAAGATCACAAACGAGGAGGATAAGGCCTTCCTCATCAGCCAGAGAGGATCGATCGACTTCGTCCATGACTGGACTGGACACTGCGGCAGCGAGGCTCCAAGAGAAAAAGCGGAAACAAGCTGCGGAGATGGAGAAAAGGATCTCCTTAACTGTCGTACCTTCAAGCCAGGTGGCCTCATCATTTTCATCCTCTCATGGGGAAACGGATGGAAGCGATGTCAAGTTCAACTGCCTAAGTCCTCCTAAGAAAAGATGTGGAAAGAAGTCTGCCATGATCCTGTCAAAGGAACTGACCACCAAACTAGGCTGTTTCAAGGTCTCAGATTCAGCTGCGATGGCAGTGGTAGGAGCCGTAGCCAAGGCAACTTGTCAGAACATCGACAGCATCACACTCTCTATGAGCTCCATCTGCCGCCATGGGAGAAAGAACTGAAAAGAAGTGGCCACTGTAGAGAAGATCGAACTCCCAGGGAGAAATTTTGTGCTACTTCACTGGGATGCCAAGCAGCTGCCTGACATCGCTCGTGGACGTGAATGCGTTGAGAGGCTCGCCATTCGCGTCACAGGTGGGGACAAGGAGTAGCTCTTGGAAGCAGCCAAGATCCCCCAAGGCACTGAGCATCACATGGCGGAGGCTGTCCTCAAGGCAGTATCTGACGCTGGACTGGAGGCACGCATTCAAGGAATCGTGTTTGACACTACTGCATCGAACACGGGTCCCAATGACGGAACCTGCATTAAGAATCTCCTATGGTTTGCGTGCAGGCACCAGATCGTGGAAGTGATCTTTGGGGACGTTTTCAAACTGTTATGGACCATCTGGCAGGCCTAATGTCTCTCTTTGTCCAGTTCTAGGACCAGTAGGACTTCCTCTACCAAAAATCTTGGACATCCTCCATGGATGAAAAAAAACTCCTTCCTCTCCTGACAGGCGAGCTGTCTGATGCAAGGGAGACAGCTTTGAGCGAGCTCAAGAGTGCCATTGAACAAGAAAGCCATCCAAGAGATGACTACAAGGAGCTCTTCGTTCTCTCCTACATCTTCCTAGCAGGCGATATTGGGATGGCTTTCAAGATGAGGGCACCAGGAGCGTTTCATCAAGGGAGATGGATGTTGAAGAGAATCTACGCTCTCAAGATTTTCCTCTTCAGGTCTCAGTTTTGACTGACTTCTCAAAAACTTCAAGCCATGGAACAGGTGTCCCTCTTCGTCGCCCTCCTTTACGCCATTCCGTGGAATGAGGCCATGGTTCCTTCCCATGCTCTCTACAATGATCTCCTCTTCATGAGAGAACTTTGCAGAAGGATCCCCAATAGGGTCATTCCATATGAAATCAACCAATTTTTTTGGAAATTTTAAGTCACCATCACCGATTTTGATGAAAATTGGTATACAGGTTGAATTCGATGAGAGAAAAACAATGAGACACTTCCCAGCCCTCAATTTTGAATAGCTCAAAAGTTATAACCTGTCAAAGTTGAGAAAAATTGTCAAATTTCTTGATACCAGCCTTTGAAAAAAAATTATTTCTCCCTTATTATAGCACATAAAACAATGAATTATGTATTTTTTGTAAAGCTTAAGGGTTGCTCTAAACATTTTTAACAGCAAAATTAATTTTTGATAAAAAAGGTTTTTTTGACCTTTAAAAAAATATATTGGTATCAATAAATTTTTGTGTAATTTTTTTTTTAAATATATATGCCTTTAGACTACAATATAAGATAAATTTCATTCTGGGTTTTTTATTATATCAGGAGTTATGATCCATTTTGTAACCATTGGTATGCCAATTTTGACCGATTTTTAATGTTATAAATTTTACCTATTAGGTGTTACTTTATAAACTATGAAAGCTAATTTAAAAATTTCTTTTTTTTCAGAAAGTTTAATATTTAGATAAAATGTAATTAATAATTTGCATTACCAATTATTTGTATTTTAACAAATTATTATGGATGAGAAGAGAAAGCATTTTTTAAATATTAAGTATTGCTGCGATCCTTACAAAGGTCACAAAAAATTAATAAAGAAAAATCTGAGACTAATTTCAGAAGACTTAATAAGAGAATATCCAAAATTAAAAAATTTTAAGGACCAAAAAATCTGTGATAACTGCAGAAAAAAGATAGCTGATGATGATAGTTCTTCATCTCAAAATATGAATCCAAGCCTTTCAGAAGAAAGAATGGAAATTGAGCTAATTACTGAGCAGGAAGAATCACAAGAAGCATTAACTGAATTAAATAAATCATTAATAGCTATTGGAGAGTCACCAGTCAAGAAATTTAAAATGGATGTAGTAAAAAAATATAGTTCAGATAAAATGAATAAAATTCAAAAATCCATTTCAATTAAACTCAGAACTGTAGGCTCTGCAACAAAATATCCATTACCCTTGGATCAAGACCCAGAGTCTTCTAGAACAGAATCAAGTAAAGATGGTGAAGAAATGATAAATCAACTGAAGGAGAAATTTCAAACTACTAGTAAAAGGTCTGAGCAGCTGCAAATCTTAACTGTTTTGCCAAAAAGCTGGAGCTTATCCAAAATTAAATCTGAATTTAATGTTACTAATTACATGGCCAGACAAGCTAAAAAACTAGCAATGGAAGAAGTAATAATGTCATTGCCAAGCAAAAGAAAAGGTACATTTCCATCAGAAACAATTAAAGTAGTAGAAGACTTTTATAAAAATGAAGAAGTAAGCAGAATTATGCCAGGGAAAAAAGATTTCAAGAGTGTTAGAAAAGATGGACAGAAAACTCATGAACAAAAATACTTAATTTGGGGAAATTGAAAAGAAATTTATCATTTATTTAAAACAAAATACCCAGACACTAAGATTGGCTTTTCAAAATTTGCTGAGCTGAGACCCAACGAGTGTGTATTAGCTGGTGGTGCAGGAACTCACAGTGTGTGTTTTTGCACACATCATCAAAATGTTAAACTGATGATTATTGGTACAAGGCTACCACAGTTGACAAAAGACAGTGACCTGCATTTAGATGATTACAAAACATGTCTATCATTCATTACATGTGACCCTCCAACTTATGAGTGCTATTTTGATGAATGCTCAGAATGTTTTTCTAAAATAGACGAACTAAAACTATATGTTACTAAAATTTTGGATGACAATATGATTGATGAGGTAAATTACAAGCAGTGGCTCTCAACTGATCGCTCAACTTTAGAGCTTGTTTCAAGAACAACTGAAGAATTTATAGACACTTTTACCCTAAGTCTTCTCAATTTAAAAAAACATGATTTCATAGCAAAAAATAACAATTTTGTTCAACTAAAAAAGAAGAACTAAAAGATGGTGAAATCTTAGTAGTATGCGATTTTGCTGAAAATTACTCACTCCTTCTTCAGGATGCAGCACAAGGGTACCACTGGAATAACTCCCAAGCTACATTACATCCCTTTCTTTCCTACTACAAAGAAGCTGGGGAAACACAACACATAAGTTTTGTTGTGATTTCAAACTGCTTGAAGCATGACACTGTTGCAGTCCATTTATTTAAAAAAAAACTTATTGAATTTTTTAAAAAAGAACTCAAATTCCCAATAACAAAAATTATATATTTTTCTGATGGAGCTGCGTCACAATATAAAATTTTTAAAAACTTTATTAATTTATGTCACCATAAATCAGATTTTGGATTGGAAGCAGAATGGCATTTCTTTGCTACATCTCATGGAAAAGGACCATGCGATGGTGTAGGGGGCACAGTAAAAAGACTAGCAGCAAAAGCTAGCCTGCAAAGAGCATATAATGATCAGATAATGACTTCTCAACAGCTCTTTGATTTTGCTGAAAGACACATTAAGGGAATCAAATTTTCATGTCCCAAATAGTGAATATATTGAAGAAAAAAATTATTTGCAAGAAAGATTTGACCAGGCCTCTGCAATATTTGGTACCCAAAAATTACACAGTTTTGAGCCAGTTAATGAAAATGAACTAAGAGTGAAAACAATATCATCTGCATCAGAATTCAAGAAAGTGAAAATATCCTATACAGAGGCAATATTATTGGAGGATGTAAAAGGATTTGTCACTGCTAAAGTATGATGACAAATGGTACTTAGGGTGTGTATTGGATACCAATGTTGAGAAAATGACTGTTAAAATAACATTCCTAGAACCAGAAGGACCATCAAATTCATTTAAATATTCCAGAAAACCAGATGTATTAGTATTGCCATTAGATGACATATTGAGCATTTTGAGCCTGTAACAGCAACAGGAAGAACTTACAAACTATCTAAAAATGAACAATTAAAATCAACAGAAATAATGCAGAAAAAAATTGATTCCTAAATTATTATAAAAAGAATAAATTCATTTTGGGAGGTTGGGTGGGACCTGTGGCTTTTTTGCTGAGCTATCAGGAGTGGCCCCTTAGGCGATGGGACTACCAGCAGTTATGCAGGTATCTTAACTGTTGGTAGTGGCTCTGCCACCATTGACCATAGCAAATTATAAATTAGATACATAGCTTTAAAAATATTTATAATTTTAAATAAAAAATTACTGAAAGTTCATTTTTTCTTGTAGGTAGGATTTAACACATATCTATAGAATTAATGATTCTAATACACGAGTATATATTAAAAACATTCAAATATAATACTTAGGCATCTAATAATTGATAACTAACTCTGTGAATATGACGTAACTCTGTTAATATTGCAAAGATGCATATAAAAAAAAATTATTTGTGAAGATAGCAAAAAATGGCCATACCAGTGGTTACAAAATTGATCATAACTCCTGATATAATGAAAAACCCAGAATGAAATTTATCTTATATTGTAGTCTAAAGGCATATATATTTAAAAAAAAAATTACATAAAAATTTATTGATACCAATATATTTTTTTTAAAGGTCAAAAGTTGACCTTTAAGGTCAAACAAATTTTTTTTACCAAAAATGTTTAGAGCAACCCTTAAGCTTTAAAAAAATACATAATTCATTGTTTTATGTGCTATAATAAGGGAGAAATAATTTTTTTATCAATGCTGGTATCAAGAAATTTGACAATTTTTCTCAACTTTGACAGGTTATAACTTTTGAGCTATTCAAAATTGAGGGCTGGGAAGTGTCTCATTGTTTTTCTCTCATCAAAATCAACCTGTATACCAATTTTCATCAAAATCGGTGATGGTGACTAAATGTCCCTTGTTGAATTCGGATGGAATGACCCAATAAGCACATTGCTGAAGTGGCCCTAAAGGCATTCAAGCACCATCTCTGGTGTGTGTCATGACTTTGTGCCTCCCTCTCTCTTCAACAAAAGGGTTACAATGGAAGAAAGGCCTCCATGGTCCAGAACATGAAGAGGGAGGGGAAGGGAAACGTCTGGACGGAAAGGCCTTCAATCCCAACCAGACTCTTTAAGGCTTCTTCAGTTCCAGGTCATGAAAGGCAGTGGATCTCCTGCTCCCAGGACAAAGAGAGGAACTGGCCACACTCTTGGCTAAGAGCCCCACCAGTTGGGAGGGGGATCCTCTCTTCTGGAAGATGAGAGAGTGAGTGACCAGGTGAAGGTGGTCAATGAGGTTGTCGAACGGGGAGAGACCTTGATGACTACCTTCAATGTGGCCATCACCGGAGAAGCTCCGAAGCAGGTGGTGACCAAGGACAGGAGGGAGTGCCCCATGACCTCCAAGGCAGCCCTACTGAAGCCCGAGCAATCAGACTCCGAATAAAGCAAAGAGGTCCTTTTTGAACTGTTTTTTGTCTTGTTTCAGTTCTCAGTGATGCCATTCTATTAGTACTACTCTGCCTGCGAAAGGAAATATATTAGAACTTCTTTTTTATATTTACTAACTTTTTGTTTCCTTTTTTGTTGATTTTTGAAAAATTGTTGCTTCATGGGGGACCCATAAGCACATAAGCAAAGTTTGATTACAATAAAATTTGGCACAAATCTTTTACTTTTTTAGTGGAACAAAAACATGTGGCCCCAAAGTGTTTGCAACATATGACATTTTGAACAGGTCTAATGTCCATAAATGCCAGATGAAAGGCATCTTAAACAAGTGCAGATTTGGATCAGTGGTAAAATACCTAGCAAAAGTGCAGATTGGACATAAATCTCCCATGACACGAGATGGATTTATATCTGTGACATGAGATTAAGATGGTTGTTTCTTCTCTAAGGGGATCTCTCCTGGCAACTGTCTACAAGGGCCTAAGTCGCCATAATCAAGCTAGACTATTGATTAAGATATTTAAAAAAACAAAACAAAGTCCCCCCCCAAAAAAAACACTCAAAAAAGCAAAAAGAAAAAGCTTGTGTTACCTCCAGTGAAGGAGGTCAGCCTCCGGCAAGAACTCAAGAATGACACAATCAGGTGTGCATAAATACATCCCAAGTACAAAAGAAAAATGGTAGCAACTGCGCTCATCCCTGTACTATGACAGATAATAGGTGCGAAGATCATCCAGGCTGGGACATTCAACTAGAATGTGCCGGATGGTCATTGCAGTAAGGTGCAGGGGAGCATGCCACCAAATGGAGGTAGGTCCCACGAGTATGCCTAATTTGAAGAAGACAGAAGATAACGTGTAGCCATCATGGCATTAAGAGGTAGGTCCAGAGTTGGGCAGTCCGCTACTCTGCGGACCCTCTAAATGGTAGCGGAGTAAGTTTTTATAAGCAAAACGTAGCAGAGTAGTGGATAGTGGACTAAAAAAATTCAATACCTCTACCTATTTGTAGTTTCTTTACAATAAAACTGCTAATTTAGGATGTAATATACAGTAGTTTTCCTTGAAATTGATTAAACACCAGTGAAAAGCTTCTTGAGGGGGAAAGGGGGGCAGCGCTTTACAATAAAAAGTAGCAATAGTGTAGTGGGTAGCAACCTGGAGGGGTGACCTGATTCCTGGCCTGTAGTCAGTGTAGCCAATGCTCGAGAGAACTCAAGACAGTTTGTGAGTCAATATAGATCACAATCTAGTCTCCCAACTGTCCAAAACACTTCTCTTCTGTACTGTGTTCTGTATTGCAAACAGCTCAGCCTGTGAAGATAGAAGTAGTGCCTGCAAGAGCCACACTGACTTCGAGGAAGGAGGGTCCAGTGTAAAAACTGACCCCTTCTTTGGATTTAGAGCAACACATATACACTGGCAGAATCCAGCATGAGACAAATTGTGCTCCAAAAAAGGCTAACTCAATACTCCCAGCACTGTTTAAGCTTCCGGAGCAGAGGTGTGGCAACAAATAGTCAAATGTAGTACCCTCCAGGGTGGTATCCTGGGATGAACCAGAGGTGCCACAGCCACGAGAGCTACACTGAGTTCTTGGAGTCTCCTAGCACCTAAACACACAGTCTCTTGGCAGCATAGGCACCATAAGATCAGCTGGGAATGTAATGAGGGCCAGGCCTATGTATACAAGCGCAAAATGCATCACAAAGTGAGCAGCATTGACAAGTAGGCTTTCAATAGGAGATGTGCAGAAGTCGCCAGTCACCAAATGGAGACTATTGTGGTGGATCAAGTCAACTTTCCAAAACTCGCACTGTACTGCATGTGTGTAAAACTTGCATCAATACTTAAGCTTTCAGTGAACAAACAAACAATAAATGGGTAGCCCTCTCAGCAACCCAAGTGCTGAATGTTACAGAATGATGAATGTCTATGGAGCGAATACGAGATCCTTAGGAGGTCAATGCCGGCCTCCCAGATAAGGCACTAGTCAAAGACATGTCCGGGTAGGGGTGAAGCTGTGGATGGCCAAAACTCCCCCCGAATTTGTGTGCTTAAGCATTGCGCGAGATGTGGTTCAATGCCTATGGGAATCAACACTCCAAAGTTGTTATCTGGGCCACACAAAAAGAGATAAAATGTTCATTTTTGCTGGGTATAGTGGGAATATCTTCCAGTACCACAGAGGCTAGTTGATGCTCAGGCCAAAGAGAGTGACAATGACGATACTTTTCTGTGGGATGCACTCATACTACCCCATTAGGTCAGAGAGAGCGCCCCCCAACCCATGCGCGGAATCGACCATCTTGAAACTCAAATGAAGATTGTGAGGCATCCCTTTGCCCTCACAGTGCGGAGGGTCTCAATGACACCAAATTACCATGTGGTCTCAGTCTTTTTCCAAATCATAAAATTGTCTAAGAAAGAACGCTTTGTAGTCAGCATTTTCCAGTTGGAGCAGAGCATCTGATGTGGAATGAAACTTACAGAAAATGAAATATGCTGGAGAATGGTGGCCCCCACTGTCCAGGAAAAGCTAATCTAACATTTAATTTCTCAGGCAACCCAACCATGGAAGTTAAGAGAAATTGGGCAGAAACCAGCAGGGGTAGAGTGATCTCCCCCTCAATTGGCAAAAAGCAACCACAGTAGCCATTTGCATGGCATCTCTAAGATACCCCTGGTTTAGATCCTGTTGAACAAATCTAAGAGAAAGGACATGCATCAAATCACCTATGTGTCGAATAATGGTATACATAACAACTAGACCAAAAATGATATCTATGTATGAAGTGAGAGTGGAACGCAACTCACTAAGGTTTCAGTGACTTCAATGAATGCTAGTGGGGCGGCATCCCAGCAAAAAGAGAATTTGGAGAAAGCAGCCATCAAGTAATCTGCCACAGATACATGGTTGCGATTATAGTCGCATTCTCCTGGAAGACAATGGGGAGGAGGAGTCTCATGAGAACTTAACCATACTCTTTTTGACTCACTTCCACACCCCTGCATGAGGAGTCTTCTTGTTAAGTAAAGAAACATATGCCCACCACAGTAGGAGCGGCATGCATGCTTCAAAGCATACCAAAACCTAGCCGTAGCTCGATGAAATTCATGGATAGTGAAATTGTTTGAGCAGTGCTTATAGTGCATCTAAGCATAATGCTTCTGTTTGAAAGATGTCTCGCACACAGATGACCACCACAGAGGGGGTCAGTGTGCAAAATGGTTCTGAAGGTGCACAGAACAAATTGTGCTTGTAGGCCTGGGAGAGCCAGGAGGAGAGGGTGCCTTTTTTAGAATTAAGTTATAAGATGTCCCAGCAGTGCAGGGCATGCCAGGACCAAGTCCTTAGCCAAAAAGGAATGAGACAGTCCACAACCTGAACAGCCATGATTGCCTTCTTCATGAGATGTGTGTGCCACATTGCTTCAGAATGCAGGGTGCATCTCTCTGCAATTAACCATATATGATAAGAAATTAAGGGTAGAGCCTTGGGGCAACTTACACAGATCAAGTAAACCCAATTTTACAAATCTACACAATGGAAACACCGCGACAGTGGCACAAATGCCTTCATGCAGTAGTCATACCAACCCGCACGGACCAATTCAGAGAGACTATCAGTCAAACATGATGAGTGTAGGGGGAGGCGCAAGGCCCTTCCCTGTTTTGTCATCACATGTTCAACCTTGACCACCCTATGGTCGGCCAGGTCTGAAGCGATGTCTTCTAAGGAGCAGTACAAGAGTTCCCTCAGATAAACCACTCTTTTTCATGAACTTTATGGTAGAGTGTGGTGTCACACTCACCGGCAAGCTTGGGAAGGATCCGACACATTTGGCAGAAGGTTACCTTTCATGAAACGGGTCATGTTGCCTTTGGCATGGTACCATCTGTGGAGTGAATAACCAGAAAACAGTTGAGGCCAGCAGACACAAAAATGCGAGGTAGTTTCTGAAGGAGGTGCCCCCGATGTAAGAAGCTCCGTTCAGCGCACCTCGACTCTGGAGTCTGGGCATTCCACTAGAGGGCACCTTGGGGTCAGACATGCTGGATATGTCGGACTTGGTCTGGTTGCCTGCTGTCAATACAGCAGTGGCCCTGCAGAGGGAGAGGAACCCTTAGCCCTCTGTCTTATTAGAAGAGGAGGCCGGGGAATAAACCCGCTCTCTCCACCCTCGGAAGGGGCCTCAAGGCCAGATGGAGTGATCTAGGCACCATATGGAGAAGGGTTTGGCTGTTGAAAGTGGAACAGTCAGGAAAGGAGGTGCCTCCTCTCCTTGTGGGTCCTCGATGAGTGAGCCGAAGCTTGCACAGGGGCAGAATCAGGTTTGCTGTTTTGCACCAAGCCTGGCTTCGCCCCATAGAAGATCCTGCCATCTGGGACAAGAGCACCTCTGGGATACCCCCATCCCCACCACAAGGTATCACAGATCCCAATCAAGGACTCTTCAGTCTTGCAGTAATCAGTCTTTTTGGCCCATTTGACCCTGCTATCCCTTGCCCCTCTAAAGGGGTTGAGCTAGAGCCACTCCCGGTTAGTGGTCAATTCTACCTACTTTTTTAGCAGTCCCCTGTGAAAGGAAATGGGGGAGGGGGAAGGGGCCACACTGGTGCTGCGATTAAGTAATCCAAGGGTAACAACAAAGGGGTGAAGGGGAAGTCACCTCACCCCTTGACATAGGGAGTAAACCTCTTCTCCGCTAGAAGGTTGGAGAGGCCAATGAAAAAGCATATAAGGGAGACACCACCTTTTCTGAAGTGGAGATGCGCGAAGGTGGCCCCTAAAAATGGTAGAATTCTTTTCCGCACCAATCTGGTGACTGCCTACTAGGCCACAAGTCTAAGTAATCATCCCACAGCCTAATGTTAGGCTAGATGAAAAAAAAAAGGTGTCGAAAGACATCAAAACATAAATCCCCCCCCCCCAAACAAAGGACAAATAAAGAAAACAAGCACAAAAGCAAGAAGGAAGCATGTTCTTGCATAGGATCATGTAACTAATACCAAAGAGTTGAAATAAAATGGGAGGCCAGCCTCCTCCAAAAAGTCAGATAGTCTACAAGTCTGTGTGCATAAATGCATCCCAAGTACAAGGGACAAATGGTAGCAATCCCCGCTGTGACAATATACAGGAAGATCGCCCAGACTAGGACATTCAATAAGAATGTGCCAAACAGTCCAAGGGACAATGCAGTCATCACAGGGGAGCCAGTCCATCAAATGGTGGTGTGTCCTGCGAGTGTGCCCAATTCAAAGATGACAGAAAGCAACCTGAATCCATTGCAATGTTGGTTGGTAGGTCCATGGAAATAGTCATAGCACAATGGCACACAAATTTAAGTTCCACTAGGCTAACTCCAATCTTCTTTGCCAGGTAGTCGGTGGGAGGATGAGCAAAACACTGGCCTGATCACCCAGTCCTCACTGGCTCTTTGGTGCCAGAATTCCTTGCAATTACCACATGTTCAGGAACCCAGCAGAAGATAATCTTGAAATCTGCATGACTCGTGGCAAGTGTGGCATTACAGATAATGCTAACCAGGGAATGTGGAGATTTCAATGCCCAGAAAGCACTCAGGATGCTTTGTGAGTCAGTAAAATTCATAATCCAGTCTCTGAACTGGGCATAGCAGTTATATTTTGTCTGAAGCAGTGTATTGCGACCAGCTCAGTCATAAAAACAGATATAGCACCTAGTAGAGCCTCATTGACTTCAAACAGAGATACAGCATAGAAGTGAGCTCCAAAAAGGTTGAATTCAACACTCCCGGCAGTGCAGAAGCTTTAGGAGGTGAGGCATGGTGACAAAGAAACAAAGGTGGTATCCTCCAGGATTGCATCCTGAGCAGAACCACTGGCCTGAGAGCTGCACCGAACTCTCAAAGGAGTTTCCTAGCCCTATACCCAAAGGGCTCAGGGTATTTCTTGGCAGCATAGACACTGTCAGGATAGGCTGTGGATACAGTGAGAGCTTTTGGTGACAGCGAGGAACAAGGTTCACTCATTACAAGCATATAATGTACTGTGTATGCCATAGAATGAGTGGCATCTCCCCAACATAACAAATAGGCTCTCAATGGGGAAAGTGTGAAAGGCATCAGTCACCAGGTGGAGACCAGTATGATGGATCAAGTCTATCTTCCACAATACACACTCAGCTGTGGAGTGTGCAAAACTGGCATCCAGAAGCAAGCTTCGAAGAGCAAAGAATCGGAAGAAAGTAAGGCAGTAGCCCTATTAGCACACTAGGTGCACCAATTTAGTCTTGGCAAAGTAAACTTTTAAACTGTGTGGAGCAGCAAAGCAAGTAATGCAGTTCAATGCACATTGTAGTTGATGCTCCAGAGTTGGCATCTGGATTGCACCATAAGAAAGAGATTCAAAGGCCAGAAGCCCTCGCGACATTAGGGGAGAGGCCCTGAGAACATTCAAGGCGCAATGGCACGCAACTTTAAGTTCCCTTCGACTGTCTCCCATCTTCTTTGCCAAACAGCCTGAAGAGCTGCCCGTATTCCAGCCATGTAGTTGGTGTGGGGAAGAGCGAAATGCTGGTCTGGTCAAAGAGTCCTCTTGAGTTAAAGTCCAGGCGGCGGCCTTCCGCGACATCACGACGTGCATTGAATACTGGCGGAGCAGCATCCTGGATAGAGAATGCGGAAATAGCGGTCGCGAAGGATTCCGCCACGGATGCGGCGTCCGAGATTGCGGTCCCATTCTCCTGGAGAACGGGAGAGGGGTCCTGAGAGAACTTGCCCCGAATCCTTTTGACTCGCTTCCACACCTCTGCTAAAGGGGTCTTCCAAATATACTGGAACCTAGCCCTAGCCCGACGAAATTCAGCGACAGTGAAATCGTTCGTGCGGCGCTTATAGTGGATGTAGGCATAACGCTTCTGTTTCAGGGCCGTCTCACACTCGGCCGACCACCATGGGAGTGGTCAGCGTGCAAAACCGCCAGACGTTCTGGAAATAGTATTCAGGCCTGCTGCGATAAGGTTGCGGGAGAACTCAACGGCCTCATCTACCAACCTAAACTCGACTGAAATAGAGAATTCAGTCATTTCCTATAATGCAGGCCACCGCGCCCGCGCCAAGCACCACCGAGGTGGGCTCTCAGGCGGCAGTTGCCCTGAAAATGATAATTGAATGGGATTGTGATCACTACCATGGAGGTCATCGACCACCCCCCAATAAAAATTAGGCTGTGCATCCGAAGAGCACAAAGATAGGTCAAGGCAAGAAAATGAAGCGGTTCTTTGACAGTGATGCGTAAACTCATCCACGTTTCAGATACCCATCTCAAGCTCTTCGATCAGATCGGCAAGGACTTGTCCCCTGGGATTTATTGAGTAATCTACCCAGAGAGGATGCCTGCCGTTCAGATCTCCAAGAAGAGAGAGGGCCTCAGCAGCCGTGCCACGACGCGGCGGAAGTCCCCCGCGTCGAAGTCAGCTGATGGTGGAATGTACGCAGAAATGATAGTATACCTCCTATCCAGGTGCAGCTGCACATCCACTGCCTGAAAGGAGGTATCTAATGAGAAAGGAAGAAAGGAGACATCATGCCGGGTGTAAACCGCGCATCCCCCAGTCTGGCCATCTCGCGGTGGTGGGGTCGCAAGACCCTTATTCCCCGGGAGGGCGGGCAGGGGGCACGCGCCTAGCATGGTCTCCTGCAGAAAGATAGCTAACGGGGAACAGGACGAGACGAGCCTCCGCAGCTCCTCCCAGTTGGACCAGAGTGCATGGCAATTCCATTGAAGGAATATGCCTTCCAGGCCTAGCTCGGAGGAGACGTGGGGGACCTCTTCGAACAGAAGACCCTTACGGGAATGGCTGTACGCATTCCGGAGGCAGAACCCCGGGGGCTGTTGGCTGGACAAAGCGCTGAAGGCGGTGTCACCTTGGAGGACTTATTGAGGGAGGTTGGGCTCACCATGTGGGTCTTTTCTTCCCACCGCCTCGAAACCTTAGGCGGGCATTGCGGCTTCGGAGGCAAAGAGCCCTCTTTTTGAGGATCCACCGTCTCCGAGCCACTCAGCCCGCCACTAGGCGTAGGCGAAGGAGCCGAAGCTTCTTTCTTGCTGTCCTCCTTTCGGGGGACAGCTTTAGGAACTCCAGAAGATGACCTGGCGACCAACTTCAGGGGTCGCCAGGCCGACCACCATGGGAGTGGTCGGCGTGCAAAATGGCCCCAAGGCTGCATCGTGTGCGACCTTGGAGCAATTTACACATACTTTGGGTGACCCCAACTTTGCACATCTACATGAGCGATTCGTATGGCCGAAGCAGTGACGGTAATAGCCCCTCCTTGTTTTCTCATCACAATTTCGACCTTGACCGCCCCATCATTGGCCAGCTCTAAGGTGATGTCCTCAATGGAGTAGTCAACGAGTTCCCTCGCATAAACTACTCCTTTCACAAAGTTCATGGTAGAGTGCGGCGTCACACTCACCGGGGTGCCATCAAGTGTCCGAAGAGCACTTATCTTGGCCGCCTTGGAGGGATCCACCACAAGGCTCCCATCAGAGAAATGGGTCACCTTCGGCTCTTTATCAATTACACTAGCTAATGCTCTCCTCTGATGGATCATGTTGCCCTTGGCCAACATGGTTCCATCAGTGGAGCGAATAATGAGAAAGTGTTTAAAGCCAGCGGGCTCGAAAATGCCAGGTAACCTCTGAATGAGGGCCCCCGATGTTATCGAGGCTCCACCCTGTGCACTTTTGGTCTTAGTCATAGTCAGGGCTCCACACCCGGGAAGGCAGAGAGGCCAGATGTGCCGATCTTGGCTTGGTCGCTTACCGAAGTGGCAGCAGACCCATCCATCCCCGCAGCCCCGAGTCTTTTTACTGTTCTTTTTTTTTAGGAGAGGAGGGCAGGGAATGAACCCGCTTCTCCCCTCTGCTGGCAGGAGCCCCCTTCTCCAAAATAGAAAAGGTTCTGGCAGTCGTATGGCCACCGGTTGAAGGAGATCACCCCCCTCCTTGTACTGCATCGGAAACCCTAGCTATTTGAGGAGGACCTTGCATAGGGGCGGATTCGGGTTCAGTGCTTGGCACCGAGCCCAGATTCTCTCCCATAGAAGGCCCTACCATCTGAGGTTGGGTTGCCTCAAGGACCATGTCTATCTCAGGGTAGGCCTCCAGTTGGCCATCCCCCCCCCCAGGACATCTCAGGTCCCGTTGGCAGCGTTGACACAAGTCATGTATGGGAAGACACAGGCCTTGACCCTGGCAAGGTTCAATATTCTTGCCAGCAGGTCTTTTGAGGGAAGTGACTGAAGGGGCTTGGCTTCCCTCTCCCCACTAAGGGGGTTTGCCCTACCGAGCTGCTTCAATGGGGAGCGGTCAGCTATGGGCTGCCTGCTGGCTTTCTTGGCAGTCCCCTTGGAAAGAAAAGGGGGGACTGCGGCTGGGAAGAGCGAGGTGCCTGGAAGCACCTCCAGAGGGGGAAGGCCCCTACACCCGTAGGCTTCGGAGAGGAGTAAACCTCCTCTCCGGTTAGAGAAATTTGAATGGTCCCCTGCACAAGCACAGGGAAGGGGGGGGGAGACCTCCATTTTTTCTGTGGAGTTGCCCCAGGGCGGCCCCGTTGATGAACAAGGTGAAATGGGGAGAGATTTGGGATTTGTTCCATTTTCATTCATGGACATGGTGACCCTATTTTTTCCATGGGAAGCAATCGCTCATCACCCCTCGCAGTAGCCCGCTCTGCAAGGGGTGCATACAGGACCTGGCAGAGCCAGGTGCCACCACTTCAGACTACCCCTACCACCTGGTGGCCTGGCAGTCCCTCAGCATGGCGGCTCCATCTTGGACACAGCATAAAAAAAATAATAGTGTGTGAAGTGAGAAGGAAAAGGGATGTGAGGAATGTATGGGTGGGGATGAAGCAGGTTGTTAAAAACCCACCATCCCAAACCGGAGCTCAGGGGTTAGGGAACATTGTCCCCTCCCCCCCGATCCAGGACGGTTGGCTGAGATGAAGGTCAGCATCTACCCTGTAAAATTAGAGGCTGACCAGAGAAAGTTGTGGGAGAGGTTATATGAAAAGCGACGAAGTAAGGGAGAAATACAGGCTGTCTGAAAGAAGGAGAAGTCTAAGCTGGGGCCCGGACAGGGTGCTGAGTTCCGTCAGTACAGTGACCAGGATGGCATATCACTGCGCCCCTTACAGGAATGCACACCAACAACTTTCCCACCCCTTCGGAGAGTTTACGTGAACCCAGTGACAGGGCTTGCCTAATTTGCACTCATGCTGCTAGGACATGCAGCTCCTCTGAGTTAGCAAGTGTAACACAGACGACACAGGGCAACTAACCCTCAGCAGGAAAGCTTTGAAAGATACGACCTCAGCATTTTGTCACTCGCTAGGTAACTAACATTTGCTGATCTATAACTTGGGTAATAATGGTCATATTTATCATGGGTGCAACAATATCAGCTACAAGTACAGGATCACAAATGATGGAACTACAAACCTCCAAACCAGGGTTGGTATAACCAGTGTACTTACCCCTTATCTCATTGATTCTTTCCTGTCCCAACAAGTGATGGGCCAAAAATTATTTCCTCCAAGATGTGCACGGTACCAGTGTACTTTACACCAGGCTCGCACTGCACTCGCTCTCCACTCCACCAAGAGACTGGAATTGGCAGGCTGTCATGTGTGAGCAGGAGAGGCCTCCTGAAGATGCCGGAGAAACAAACACCATTTGACAAGTGTCACTCGGACACTACTAGAGACCTCACAAATGGGACCATTGTGTGTATTGCAGAGTGATAGTATTTCTTTTTCAAAGGAGAAGATGACACAAGATGATGAGGCGGTGTGTGCTTCTCCACAGTTGGTCCACATTTTTGGGTGGTTAGAGGATGCCATGATAAGAGTTCACAATCAACACACATTTAGGCAATAATTCTGGCCGACATGGCCAAACATGTGGCAGTTGAAGCATGGTCAGAGATTATTAATGCATTAACTTATGGGGATGTAGAGGTATCCTACCCTTATGTGAGTAGGCAACTACTACTACTGGCCAAAGGTTGGGAATGTGTACCTGTATTAATTTGGACACCAATGATGGTTTGGACTTTCCTCTGGACATCAATGACATGCTAATCTGCAAGATTTGAGTGCAGGCTCAAGGTCTTAATCTCAGCGTATTCACCCTTAACCAAATTAAAGGGAGGGAAGTGAGGGAGAATGAGATGGGAGATTCAAGAATCTATCTTATCAAATTGGTGTGGTAGGATACAATCATTAAAGGACCATATATGTGGTTAGCCACAATCTCTAAAAAATTTCACTAATTTCAAAACACCCCCTTTCGAAAGGGTAAAGTTGGAATCTGAGAGGACTAGGAACCAGGCGGTAATCCAGATCTGCATCCACATTCGAGAATAGATCAGTGTGTGCAGCAGAATCAGGATAGGAACGAGATCCAGTAACTCTAGGACCAGAAACTGCATGTTTCAGTGAATGAGTGCTAAAGTTATACACCTGGACCACCAC
This sequence comes from Ceratothoa steindachneri, assembly GCA_963969495.1. Classification (NCBI taxonomy): domain Eukaryota; kingdom Metazoa; phylum Arthropoda; class Malacostraca; order Isopoda; family Cymothoidae; genus Ceratothoa; species Ceratothoa steindachneri. The sequence goes on from OZ018334.1 coordinate 23,719,827, forward strand.
CCTACCCTAGCCCTACATGAGGAGACACTGCTGGTGAGGAAAGGACTCATCTCCCAGCGGCCCCAGTGATAACACACCTGGTATATTCTGGTAACCATGTGGCCCAAATGCCAGCAATGGCCAAATGGTATGCCAGGACCCCAGGTACCAAATGACCTCTTAAGCCCACATGGGGCAAATTTCCCGATGGACTGACTGTGACTAGGGAGAGCCAACCCGGCCTCTCATTTGCCACCAAACCACCCTGCCAAAGAAGTGTGTTGCCACCACAAGGTTGCAACTAGTCAGGAGGGAGTTTAAATTTCCAGACAGGGGACACAGGGTGTTACAGGGCTTCCACACAGTCAACATGCAGGAAGGTACAAAACCCCAGGTGAGATAGCGGAAAGAAAGAACAGGGTGAAGACACCGAGAGGACCTTCTCATATGAGTAGGCAAAGTAATAAATACAAATAAAGTATAATAAATGGAGGGGGATGAGTAGGGTGGGTAAAAGTTGTTTGCAGCTAACACAAGAGTGGGGACTGATTTTCCTCTCCGATAAAAAGGCAGGGGCCAGTCCAGGAGCCCCAAAAGTCTTGGGTGGTGAGATGGGTGGCCACCAGAACATCAAACAATTCAAGCCGTTAATCTACATCTAAGAAGGTAAGCCCACAATTAAAAATTCATCACCTATAATAGCATAAATAGAGGTAAGTTAAATGGTCATATAAAAGGGGCTGAAGTAGTATTGGTAGGTTATAAACACTGATGTGGTCTACAGGCCTGCAAAGAGGAATGTGTGTTGAATGTAGTCTACAAAATGGGTTATAAGACAGATGTTAATCAGTGGCAAAAAGGAGCCATCGTGTTTGGCTGTGCCCAGACACAATATCTGAAGTTGCCAAATTTGTTGTGTCCAGTGGATCTACAAAGACTGGTGTAGTTCAAAGTCAAGTGAAAATCAATGATATAAGTGTTGCTAGAAAATGATTCTGACCAATATTGACTGTCGCCATATTTCTTACCTAGTAACTGCAGCTTCAAACTGGGCAATAATTGCTTCACAATCAATGAGGGTCCCCAGCAACCAATTTACAAATGAACATTGTGATGAGAATGGCATGCAATGAACATCAGGAGCAGGCACCTCAGAAGAGGCCGCATTTAACAGCAAGGCACAATGTCAAACATTATCAATGTGCTGTGAGACACAAAAACTTTACTAAGGCAGATTGAAAATGTGTGATTTGGTAGGATGACTCTCATTTTTATTTGTTTTCCAATGATGGGAGATGTTGAGCACATTGCAGGTCTAATTAAGCCTTTAATCCTGAATGTGTTAAAAGTGTTGTTTAGACTGGAGGAGATTCATAATGTTGTGGGTTTTGGGGGGTTTTTTTCATACCATAAAATGGACTCTCACATTCAAGTGACAACAAATTTGAACCAGCAAGTGTACAGTTGCATTTTGGATGATTAAGTGTTTTCCTTTGCCCTACATCTCTAGAAGACAGGGTTGGCAAATAAAAAAAATCCAGCCCTAAAAAACAAGTTTTTTGGGGGGGCTTTTTTAAATGAAATTTAAAAAAACCGGGGTTTGGGTTTTTTTCCCCTCAAAATTTCACTTTTTTTCAAGAAATGAATGCTACTTATTATTTTATTAAAATTCATATTTATGTTTATAATTTCAACAAATATATATCAAATTACGATTATTTCTGTGATACTGACTCATAATTCATCTCTCCTTCTACAGGTTATGTCTATCATGGGTACCCACAATTGTCTATCAGTGACCTGTTACTGTGATATTTTCTTACTATAATATAATTATTAAACTAATTAATTATTAATATTATATAAAAATAGAGATAGCTATTCTTTTTCTATGTTATTCTAATGTTTGTAGCATTTGTCTTTTGAAAAACCCAGAATAAAACCCAGGCTTTAGGTTTTTGTCAAAATTATACTTTTTTTTTCAAGAAATGAATGCTACTTATTATTTTATTCAAAATTCATATTTATGTTTATAATTTCAACAAATATGTATCAAATTAAAGTTATTTCTCTGATACTGACTCATAATTCATCTCTCCTTCTATAGGTTATGGCTATCATGGGTACCCACAATTCTCGATCAGTGATCTTTTCTTAATATATAATTATTAAACTGATTAATTATTAATATTATATAAAAATAGAGATAGCTATTGTTTTTCTGTTATTCTAATGCTTGTAGCATTTGTTTTTTTTAAAAAACCCAAGATTTGAAAAAATCCAGAATAAAACCTGGGTTTTATCGGGCTTTTTCAAAATTTTGGGTTTTTTGCCAACCCTGCCAGAAGCAGCATCACATATGCTGACTATAGTTTGTTTTGCTGTCTATGCAGTCACATAGTATATGCTGTTGGATTGTCTATGCTAAAAAAAGTTGCATAGAGGCAATTTTTTATTGAACAGACCAAATTAAAGATACAAAAGAAATATGAGAGAGTGCTTTTGGGGCAAAAATAATTTTTATTTCCATGTACTTTGGTGGTCTTCCAATAATATAAAAATTTAGATTGGTGTAACTTTTTTAATATTGTTTCCATTTAAAATATTGACAATCAATTTTAAAGAGCTAACCTTCTAAGTAAAGTAGTGGTTGAGATAAAGTCTATAATTTGAGGGTGCTGCCAAAACCACTAAAATTGAGATGTGCGTAACTTTGCTTCTAATTAAGATATTGAAAAATGGATTTCAGCCAAAAATCAATCCAGAAACCAATTTTCATCAAAATCCGAGAGGGTGTGGTTTCACTCCTTGCCTGATTTGTTAGAGAATCGGCCTATTAAGAAATGCTGAAGGATGAGAGGTAGAGCCGATAGGGTACTGTTCAGTGTGGCATGAAGGTAGCTCAGAGTGTAGGGAAGTGTGTGGGGGGAGATAGGGGGGTAATCATGGATGTAGCAGTAGGCCATCCCAGATGGGCTCCTATATAAAAAAAAAAATCATGGATGTAGCTTAGTTGCAGCAGTGAAAGACATAGAAGAGGGAAGAGTTAATGGAAAGAGCTGTAGAGGGCTAAATCCAGTACATTTTACCTTCCCACTTTTGCTCTAAGTCTGGGGTTTCCATGTACCATGGCCAGTGATGAGGCCAACTTTGTACCTGGGTTTGATGAATTAAAACTTATATAATTAACTATTTGGCTTAAAAATGTGCAGAAACTAATAGTCCTAGGGGCATCTCAACTATTGGTATGACTTACTTTGGTTAAAAGGGGTAATTAAAAGGGTTCCACGATTGAAACCAATAGGTTGAAAAAATTAAGGAGAAAAATATGGAGTCATAATATTGATTAAAGGTAAATTTGTTCCCATGCCCAGAAGATGGCTAGAAATCAGCTACCCAAGTCTAAAGATGGAAGAATCCCCCGTCCAGAGAAACAAACAATATACTACAGTAATGCCTTGATTAGTACAGTTCTGATAAATGCAGTTTTGAATAATGTGGCATCATATTTGGATAATGCAGTGAAAAAATGGTGGGCAAATGACTTAACTAGGTAAAATTATTTCCCACCCCTGCTTCAGTTTATCAACAGACACACATGGACACAGATGTCTTACACACTTATTCACAAATTATCACACACTTTTCAAATTAAAAAAGTTACTCCTATATAACTATGCATCCAAAATAAAGTGCTACAACTAAAAATAGTGAGTACCAGGAACAAGGTAATGTGGCAGCTTGCATCTTTCAGCATAAAGTGCATTAGGAAGAGAAGGGCAATAATGATCGAGATCAAGGATTTACTATTTCTTTGGCTGGAAGATTGCAACCAGATGTGCATTCTTATCAACAGCAATAATATGCTCAAAGCTGAACCTATCTTCTATGCAAAGAAAACAAAGATCAAGGAGTGTGACATTTTCTGCAAGCAAAGGCTGGTTGAAAAACTTAAAAGGTTTAACTGGCATGAAAAAATGCAAAAATAACAGAAGCGGTGAATGCTAATGCTGCAGCTAAATATCCTGCCAAATTCAAGAAAATAATTGAAGAAACTGATTATGATAATCAGCAAATATTCAATGCAGATGAAATGCCTTTTTGGTGAAAAAAATTCCATCAGAAACAATTTAGACCAGACAAGAAGCAACCACACTTGGCTATAAAGAATCAAAGGTTCGATTAACTCTTTACCTTGAGGCAATGTGAAGAAGCCTTCAAATTAAACCTGATGCTTGTTAAGTGAACAATAAACCCAAGGGCTTTTAGAGGCTGCTACAAACAATCTCTTCCAGCATTTTGGTGATCAAATAGAAAAGGATGGGTCACTAAAACATTGTTTGGAGAATGGTTCACTTTGCATTTTTGTCCAGAATTTGAAAAATATTGCAAGAAAAACAATTTACTTTTCAAAGTTCTTTTGAATTTAGATAATGCCCCTGGACATACTACCTCACTTAATGATTTAAATAGTAATGTGCAGGTTATATTTTAACTGCTTAATATGACATTGTTAATACAGCCCATGAAACAAGGAATAATTGCTACATTCCAAGCATATTATATTAGAAGACCTTTTACCTAAGTACTTAAAGTTGCAATCAGTCTACGTGAATTTTGGAAACAATTTAATATTAAATAAGCACTTGTAAACATTCATGAGTTATGGGAAGAGGTGATAGCGAACTGCATGAGAGTTGTCTGGCAGAATCTTTTGCCTGAATATACAAATGATTTTTGGTGGGTTTATTAATCCAGTCAATGAAGTCATTAATGATATTGCTACAATTGGAAAGGATGTTGTTAGAAAAGAAAATGCTAACTATTCAATTGATTTTAGTTTTTCTGTCAAAATAAATATTCAATCAACTTTAGTTTTTCTTTATAAAATAAATGCTTTAAAGTTTAAATATATGTTCAATCATCTATAGATACATTTATCTGGAAAAAATTTAACAGCACTAATCAAGGGATAACTGTATACTAAAAATGGGGTGTGTCTATAATAAACAATGTTTGGCAAGTCTGAGGTAAGACATACAATGAAAAACAAGTTTAAAAGCAGATTCCATAAAATGAGATCAATTGATGAAACAGAATAGTGAACGTTTAAATGAACAGGTACATGGTTTGGAAAAAGTTCCATAAGTACCTTATACCTAAATTATTTCTAGGCCCATCATTCTAAAAAAGGAGTCATTTTGATGGGGGTTGAGCAAAAATAGGGCAGTATTTTTCTGAGAATCATTCTGAAATCAAATTTAAATATTTATTTTTCCTGCTTTCTTCCCCCCCCCTTTCTTTTCCCCTCTTCCTACCATTCCTTATTTTCACTGATCTCTAGCCTTTATTCTATATTATCAACAAATTATTTTATTCACATTTTAATCTACACTATACTTAGTTAATTTTGGGGGAGGGCAGCAAAAGTAGGATTCAAGCCTTTAATTTTTTTTACAAGCTGCTATTTACTCAATTTTTGATATGTGCCAGAATAATCAACAGTATAAAATATATTTATAACATTAAATAAGATATAATGATTCAAATCTTATTAATCTTAAGTAAACAGTTAATTAGTAGCTAACCTAACCATTTGTGAGTGAATCCCCCATACAACTTTTTGATTGTGATACTAATGCCCATACAAATAAACACTTTAGAAATTCTTTGGTGCCAAATCAAAGGCCAAATGAGACACACACATACCATAAATTCTATACTGGCCTATGCATCTTTGTGAATGTGTATTCACATGAAAATGCAATGATCATTGTATCACAAAGCCATGAACTGAAGCCCAAGGCTTTGAGCTATGTCAGAGCATGTTCAGTGGAATATGCTTCTTGTTTGGTTCCTTTCTGGTGAGAAAACAGCACACAAAACCTAACACAACCTAATAAAAAACAAAAATAACCTAGTCTTAAAAAAAAAAAACCTAACCAACCTAACTTGAACATTTTTCTTCAGTTCAAACAAACTATCAATGACAAGATGGCTGCCAATCAATTTTTTATTATAATACCTAATTAGAAATTTCCATGCCTTAATTAGTGACTGCTATATAGTATCTACAATATAGTGTTTTTTTTTCAAAGTAGAATTTTTATACTAAAGTGTCTTCAGTTTTTACATTTAGGAGGAGGGAATATATAGAACTTAGGCCCATGGTTCTTGTCATATATACAGAACCCACTCATCTAAAGTTGATCATCATTTTTGTATCCTCTTCTTAGTTTGTTTCACCTAATGCAGGGGTCCCCAAACTTGTTAGCCCATTGACCCCCAGGCATGTACTTGGAAATAAATAAATAGAAATTAAGTTTATGTGCCAATTCTGATTTATTTTAATAAGGAAAACTGCATACCAAACCATACAAAACTGTTCTTCCGTGTCCCCATACTTTAGAAATATCTCTCATTAAATATGAGGAAAAAAAGAAAAAGAAAAACTGTTTAGTGTCATTACAAGCCTAAGATCTTGACAGTTTTAGTCAAAATCTTGGTAATTTCAATTAAAAATTGACACAGCTTAGGATGGTCAGCAATTGATTCTATCAGTATTTTAAATTCTCTTACGAATGTTTTCTTTTGACCCCCAAAAGTTAAATTGACCCACCATATCATTAATCAACCTGCTTTCAATCCCCAGAATAGTCTCATCGACCAAAAGGGGTCAATATCAACCACTTTGGAGACCCCTGACCAACCTTCAAGGACAAGTTATCACTCAATTCTCCATTTACCCTCACCTGGGTTGTCGAACCTTCGTACATAGCCATGACCACCCTAACCAACCACTCTTCAATCCCTAATTTTCTCATTGCCCACCTCACCACATCTCTTGGTACTCTATCAAAAGCCTTTTCCAGGTCAACAAAAATATAATATAATGATCTTTTCCTAGCATTATACTATCCTTTCCTTAATCATTTCTTCTAGAACACAATCCATAACTTTCATAACATGATCAAGAAGCTTTATGCTTCTGTAGCTACCCCTTTCTAGCACATCACCTTTACTGTATGTCATCCAAGACTTGCATCCTAAATTAGTCTTCTTAGGTCTAGTTACTCCTTATTTTTGGTATGCTAGCAAGACTTTAGACAGTCCCACTCAAAACATTAAATAACTCGGCAATTTGTGTTAATGAGGGCAAGCCATTTATGTTCCAACAATTTGTCTACTTTCAAAGAAAAGTCACACATTGATATATAATGATGCAGTGATTTGTAAAAAAAGGCCCTGTCTTGGTTATTACATCAAGTACATGATGTCGCAGTATATTACATAAGATGTATAAATGGGGAAAATATAAGGTGCAAAATATCAACTGCTTTCAGTATTTTGTCCAACATATCTGTGCAATTGCAAATCAACAAGCTAATGCGGAATGGAAGGATATTTGTGCCTTCATGTTGATTGGTTAAAACTTTAAAGGAATTATAACTGAATTGTGAGTGTGTTTTTTTTTAAGAAATTTGGGGGGCAATTAATGGGTTGTTTTCATCAAAATAGGGACTTTATAGACAGTCTGTACATGGAGTTGAATATTAGGAAATAATTTTATCATAAATAGAAATTCTGCATATTTATAAATTATAGCCAGACTTTATTTTTACAAAGCATGCATACCTCATTGAGTACCTAGTTTCTACACCAAATGTAGACCATGTGAAATTAGCTCAAAGCAGGTACCTATCTAAGAGCTCATCATATATATGGCATAACTTAGTGGCAGGAGGCAGCATTTAAATTTAGCTGGGTTGTACCCAAAGCCAGGTCATGTAGTTTTATAGCTAATTCCTATTCTAAGTTGCCCAAAATAGCATGATGCTGCATTAACATAAGCAATGTAAACAACTTAAAACTTATAATTAAGAAAAAGATGAATATGGAAGCAGGGTAAGGTGATAATAGAGAAATGGTACAACCAAGCAATACCTTAAAATGTATATTGGCAACATACTAAAAGTATAGGTTCTAGTATAGTAACTAGATATATGGACAGCAAATTTCTTAAGACTTATGCCTGACACTAAAAAAGCATCAATTATTAGTTAGAAACAACCCATAAGAAAACAAAGTGAGAAGCACCATCCAAAGCATTATTATAGAAGCAACAATAATTTGGTTACTCAGAGAATTTTTTTTTTAATTTACGTCAATTTTGTAACTGAAAACCAGACATATTTTAAACTTGTGTGGCCATGCATATAGTGCAAAATAATAATAATCTCATATTTTATACTAATGTAAGCTTAAGAAAAATCAAAATCAAGTGGATTTCTTAAACAGCATAGATCTATAAAACTTGCAAGAGAAAACAATGGATATAAGCTAAATCTGCGGTCTTAAGAGAATATTATCATTTATTATGATTGGGTTTAAGTAATTTTACTTGTTCTCATATTAAGTGTCATGATTTAGTCAAAATAAAGGTTAATGTTAATATATTGTAAATATTTAAAAATATGATCTAAAATTTATGATATTATTGAGTGAGTGAAATGCCCTTTTTTATAATGCGAGGGCTAATAAAGGTGAAAGAGCTTGGAATGTTTCCATTGCCTGCAGTTATTTTTGCATTATAAGTTCACATGCTTCTTTGTGATTAAGTTTCCATGAAATTTACATTTTAATACAAAATATAAGCCATATAAAAAGGCAAATATTGTTTTTTTTATTAGAAAAATTTTGTCTGATAAAAATTAATTAAAAACAAGACTCAATCACATTATTAAGAAAGCTCATTAACACATTATTCAAGTAACCAATATATATATATATAATATATATATATGCATACCCACACAAGCAAATCAAAAGGCAGTCATATTGTAAAGAATTTTGACACTCACTTGGATATGGGGAAATGTCGCCGTTTCTCTCAAATATCATAAAGACGAAATTGCATTATAATTTGCCTGTAATGCATCAAAGGCTTATTCATTAGTGTCACACAAAAGTTTTGTTTACTTCAAGATTCTCTTGTAACCAATCCATATGAAACCTAGCCAAGTCACTGTAAGCAACACTTACAAGACTAGAGATATGGGAATATGTAAACAACAAGGTGGGAATTTCAAATCTAGTATGCATAATAAAATGGAGGCAAGAGAGCAAGATAAAAAGCCATTGTTATGCTTAGTTGCACCTGGCAAGTGAGGAAAGAATTTGCAATACCTTATAACATTCTAATGTAGCAAAGAAAGCAAAGTTAGCAAATATGGGATTGATAAGTGTAATTAAATAAACTCAAAATGTTTTAGATTTTGTGACATAAGAAGCAAAAGATTTAAAGATAATTTGATCTAAATCAAGAAAAAGCTTCATAATCACTAGCGATGCAGCGCAAGGTTGAAATAGTACCTACTTTTGGAAAACTGAAAATTAAGAAATTTTTAAAATTCCTTAGAATGGAATAAGGGATATTAGTTATAGAAATTCATAGTATAGTTAAATTTGCCATCAATTTTACATAATCTTTTTTTTTTTAAACTTATGAAATAAGTTTTATACCATAAAATCACTAAAATATTTAGTTTCTGACCTTTAATTATAATAGTTTTTTAGTAATCAAGATTGAACTTAAGCTTTGAGAGCTCATTACAAACTTTTGATTGAGCTTACATAATTTATGAATAGTATTTACAGAAAACTTTCAATAGTAAATTATTCTACGAGATTAATAACCATCTGACCTTTGCCTTCTCTTTAGATCTGAGAGAAAATTCTTCTTCCAGCAAATTGTTTTCCCAGTCATCCGATTCAGTCGGGTCAAAATTATATACTGGCATCAATTGCAGCCGCAACCTCCTTACTTGCTCCTTGCGATACAAATAATACACTCCCTGAAAATCAACTTTAGGCATAAGACAAAATACTTCTAAATCTCCTAAATAGAAAGCCCTAATTTAATTTTCTTGAATGAAAGGTTCTAGTTGATGAGATCTATGAGAACAGCTATGAAAATATTCTTCAGTACTATCTACAGTTTCCTATAGGACTAAATATACAAGTTTTTGCACTTCTTAAAATAGTATTCTAATATGCTTCCAAAGCTACTGCATTTCTTGGCCCCATTAGATCAATTGTTAAATTTAAAATCTCTGAGCAATAACATTGATTTATCCTAAATGTTTACTAACTGATATATCTACTAATAGTCATAGCTTTCATGTAGAAGTATGTTAACCCCATATACATACTAAACCTTAGTTTCATTTTTTTTTTAATTATGTATGCATATGTTAGGTATTTATACTTGAATTGAAAAATAAATTATAAATTACATCAGTTTATCTTAAAGTACAAAGAAACATTAATAAAAACTTACATATGCAATTATACATAAAATTGCAATCACTGACAATGCAATAAGAATATAATGAGTTGAATGCAATTGTCCAACTTCATTTTCAAAAATTTTCTCTGTTGATTTGGTGACATTTTCTGCTGTAGGAGTACTTGTACTAGTAAAGTTTGTCACTATCTCACTTGATGACAATTCAGTAGTAGCTATGGTACTAGAGTAAATTTCTTCAGATTCAGTGGTTATAAAAGTTGTAGCCGAAGGTTTTACAGTAGTAGTAGTTGATTTACTATTCTCATCTTCGATCAACTGAGATGAACTTATGGGGTTACCAGTAATAGCTGATAAAATTAAACTTGTTGTAGAACTTATGTTTAAATTTTCATTTTCAGAATTATTCAGAGTAAATTGGTGAGTAAATAAAGGAGATTCAGTTGTGAATGGAGTTATCACACTTATATTACTCTCATTTGTAGATCTCTTCTTCAAAATATCTCTCTCTTTATTACGAAAATTAGATGGCAATATAAATGGTGAAATAACACTATTCCATGAATAAATTTCTTTAAAACAAATTATAATAATAATACTAGAATGAATAATCATTATTTCTGAAAAAAAAATTATAATTCTGAAGTTAGATTAAAAAAAAACAAAAGGGGATATGAAGGCAATTTAAATATAGTTATAAACCAAATTGACTCGGTTGTTATTAATGACACCAATGTAGAAATGATAACTTAATTTTAATGGTCCTTTTTTTTATTGATATTCCATTTATAGTTTATTTTTCCCTTTACTATTTTCCTTTTCCTTACTGGGTGTTTATCTAGTTGAGCCTTTAGACTTATAGAATTTAGTTTTCAAGTGGACTTGTAGCGTGGCCTTAAGTAATAAATAGAAAAAGCTGCTTTGCCCATCATTACAGGATTCAGGTCATTTTATCCAGCTCATGGAAAAATGGCTAGTTACTTCCACCCAAAATATTTGGTAGAGGTTTGTTTGTTTGTGTATAAAAGATATTACAAAAGTTATTGACAGAATGAGGAAATTTTGGAGGGGTGAACCTTAGGCAAAGGAAGAGTCTATTAGATTTTGGAATGAATCCAAATCCCGATTTAGATTCTGGATGACTTAGTCGCCTTCTTTAACATTACGAGGTAGGCAATTTTCTGACAATGGCAGAGCTATGCATTGTGCTTTCTAGTTTTGAGTGTGGAAGGCAATTTACAGGGTATCATTGGTCCTAAACTAGCCAGGTAAATGATTTGATATCCATATAACTAAAAAATGGAAAAATTAGGCACAAGAAAGTATCTTATCCTCTCCCTTATATGGGTGGTACAGGCCCCATCAGGGTCATAACTTTTATTAATAGGCTTCAATGGCCTATTCATCTCATATAAACAATTTATATTTTTCTCCATTGTAACCTTAGTACCCACAAAGGCTGGGTATATAGGAAAGCAAGTTCCATGTCTCCGCCCATTTAAATTAAAGCCTGGGTGTATTTAATGATAGATGAGATAGGTTCAAGGCAATATCAAATTTATAATTAAAAAAAAGAAATAAAGTTAAAAAAAAAATGGTTATATATAAAAAAAATATTTTAAAAACAAATGTAGGAGACTACTTGCCTCATTTGGGAAAAGGAGGGTATGCAAGTCTCACCCCAAAATGGATATGCAAGTACAGTTCTGGGCAAATTAAGTGGGACACCTCAAGAATTTTCAATTTTTCTAACACGCCCCAGTTATAGGCAGGGTTAGAAAAGACCAGTGTTTTTTAAAAATAAAACAAAACCATGGTTTTATTAGTTTAATTTGTTTTAATACTTTTTATAGATTTCTTAATTAATTATTATGTAATAAACAGGTACTCATCATAAACTGAATGCTAGAGCTACATCATAGCAAGTTTGAATACCTTCCAATGCCTTTATTATGGTAGCAGGGAATAAGAATCAATAAGTAGACTATAATTTTATTAATTTACTGAGTAATATTGGTTACATCCGTTACAAAAAAAAACTTAAAAGAAATACAAACAAAACTTATTAAGCCAAAATAATTTGTCATATTCGATTTATGAGTGTGACTACGCTGACTAGTATTGAGACTAGTGGCTGTTAAGTGCTTTATGAAGAAATACCAACTTACCTTTTCAATTCCTAGTCTGTTTCGGGATTCGGAATGTACATATCCAAAAGTAGAAAAAAACTCTACACTTGAAGTTGAACCTGTGGCAGTTAAAAAGGCTTCAACATTTTCTAGTCTTTTTGAAGTACTCTTTTCTGGAAGGATATGCCTTCCACCATGAAACTAGAGAGATGTTCTAAAACACTTCTCAAACAAATGCAGCTTATCAAAGGGATGAACTTTAGAGCCTTTAGTTTAGTCAAGACAGGAAGTAATCCTTGATATTCTCTAGCTAATTTGTAGACTGCATCCTCCTCCTCTTGTGTCAATTGACAGCGCTGATCATAATTCTGATGCCTAGGATCTAACAGAAATGCTAGCAAATGAGAGTTTGTTATAGCTTGGTTGTATCGGCGTTGAGCCACTGAAAATTGTTCCTGAGGAAGAATGCTTCTTAAAGTAGATAGAAAAGTTTTCCAGATACTAAAAGCATCACTTAATTTACATTTATTGCTCTGTACTTTGTGTAATGCTTGCGATACTGGTTTAAGTCATTCAAGAAAATCTTCTGCATTCTTTTTCAGATTATGTCAATAATCTTTTCAGAAACAACTTTATCATTCAGTGACATATTAGCAAGGATAGGCCAATTATTCACATAACTCATGAGAATGTCTGCTAGAGAATTCCAACGTGTGGCTGCTGGCAATATCAGTTCTTTACCTCCATGTTGTTCATAGATGCTGTTTGAAATGTGGGCTGAGCATCCATATGTAATAATATTTAAGTCTTCTTTCAATGTTCTTCTCATACCAGCCATATTTGCTGCATTATCTGTCACAAAACTCTTTATTTGTACTTCAAATTCCTGGGACACCTCTTTAATAACCTTTATTGAGGCTTCAAACAAGAAGTCACTTGTGTGTTTTGATCCAGATGTATCAATTTTTTTAACCAAGTAGCCGTTTCCTTCAGTAATAATTGATACACAGATTATGGGTTCATTGTGTATGTTGCTCCAGCCATCAAGGTCCATACATACTGTTTTTCCCTTTAGTTCTGCTTTGCACTTCAGCATTTCCTCTTTATGAACCTTGTTAAGAATACTTTCTGCAATGTCTTTTCTTGTAGGAGGTTCATAACCTGGCCTTAGAGAATAGATCAATTTATTAAACTTATCATGTTCAACAGCTCTGAAGCTAGTGTTAGTTGCATATATATATGGGCCAAATGCTATATCAAGCTTCTCTTTTTCTTCTTTTCTTGTTTTTATTACAAATTTGTCCACTTTTCTTTGCTTTGTTGGTATGGCAATGTAAGTAGATCCGTTTAACTTGAATTTTGCCCTTGCAAATTTCCTTTCAGCTGCAGACTGCATGGCATCAAATGCACTTATGGTACTAGTAGAGGGAGTTGATGTTGGTAAGTCAAATGATAAAGAAAGATTTAACTCAGTGACTGCTTGAGACTGAGTACCAATGCTTGACAAAGGAGTGCTCAGGGGAGTAGGCATTTTTTCAGGATGTTATTGTATGCTAGGAGTGACGGTGACACCAATATCATTTTCTTGTTCTCTAGTTGTTGAAGCAGTTGACTTGCTTTTTGTTGTTTCTTTACTTGAACTGGTTTGCATGTCATCAATGTTTTCTGAAATTATAATTTCATATTTAAATTAACTTCATGAAAAGATGGTCTGAAGCAGAGAATTTTATGTTTAGCCTTGGTAAAAACTAAGTTCAGTTTCAACACCAGGTACTAGCCAATTATGAAAATCTTTGATTAATAAACAAGGTTTAGCTACTTTACTAAACTTTGAAGTAGACAATTTCTCACTACAACTTAAAAAATAAATACCTAAATTTGCGTATCAAAAGTTGTAATCTGTAATTGTGTATTTATTATTTAATGTAACTAAACCACTAAAGTTAAAAATCTTGTATGAATTCAATGACACAAAATTTCACTTAATTTTGTTGATGAAAAAAAAGAGAACAGAATTGAACTTACAGAAAATAAGTTCAATAACCAATACGGCTTTCAGTCACAAATAATAATTATAAGTTATTTACATTACAATATTGCTTTCCTAAATTATGCAATACTCACAAAACTACAATATAATAAATTAATAACTATGCTAATAACAAATAATTACTTGATTAGAGTTAGACACCAGATGGAGGGTAGAATTTTTTATAACAAGTTTTCATTCTAGAAACTTGGCCTTCAATTGATTTAGAACATCTTGCTCCTCTCCTTTCTGGAACTACCACTTTATTAAAGTATTTACAAATTGTATCTGGAGACCATCCGACCATTGTGCAGTTCTTGTTTAAAGAGTAGCTAAATTTATTAGAAATTTCTAAGTAATATGCATATCTGAGATGAATTTTTCCCCAAAAATTTAGGCGCCCATCTGGTGACTGCCTACTTGGGCATATGTTGCCCTACTCAAAACAGCCTAGTTCTAGGCTACACTAAAATAATATATAAAACAAAACATAAATGCTAATAAAAAAATTAAAAAGGAAAAGGGGCAGGAAGCACATTCTGGCATCAAGGGGAGGGCCGCCTCACCCCGGCGCAGGAACATGCGACCTACAAAGAAACAAAACAAAAACAGTTAAATAAAGTGGAGGAACAAAAAGTCAAAGTCCACAAGTCAGTGTGCATGAACATATCCCGAGTACAAGCGGTAGTGACACCGCTCATTCCGGTACAGGGACAGGTAGCGTGTGTGAAGATCACTCTTATGTAACCATGCCTCCAAAATAAAGTGCTACAACTAAAAACAGTAAGGGGCAGGTGAGCACTCCATCAAATGGCGGTGCGTCCAATTCAGAGATGACAGAAAGCATCTTGAAGCTGTCATGGCATTGGGGAGTAGGTCCATGGGCTGCGGCGCAATGGCATGCAACTTTAGGTTCCCCTTAACTGTCTCCCATCTTTGCCAGGCAGCCCGGAGAGCTGCCCATATTCCTGCCATGGAATCGATGTGAGGAAGAGCGGAATGCCGGTCTGGTTGCCCAATCCTCACAGACTCTTTGGCACCCCTCATTCACCACAATTCCTACATGTTCAGGAAGCAAGCATGATGGAAATCTCAACATCCACCCACTTGCAAAAACTATGGCATCACGGACATCGCGAACCAGGGGGTGTCGAGATTCCAATGCCCCAAGAGCACTCAGGGCGCTTTGTGAGTCGCTATAAATCACAATCCAGTCTCTGAACCGGGCATGTATTGTAATCTACTGTGCCGAGAGCTGTATTGCAACCAGCTCGGCTGTGTATACAGATGCAGCTCCTGGCAGAGCCCTGCTAACTTCAAACAGAGGGCGTAAGATGTAGAAACTGACCCCCTTCTTGGGACTTGGAGCCATCCATATACACTGGCATGGTTCCAGCATGCCATGAAGTGTGCTCCAAAAAGGCTGAATGCAATACTCCTGACGATGTAGAAGATTTGTGAGCAGAGGCATGGCGACAAATGGTGAAAGCTGGTACCATCCAAGGTGGCATTCTGGACAGAACTAGGGGCACCACCGGCCCAAGAGCTAGACCTAGCTCTCAAAGGAGTTTCTTGGCCCTAAACCCGAAGGGATTAGTGTATGACTGGTGTCTCTTGGGACATAGGCACCGTCGAGATCAGCTGCAAATACAGTGAGAGCTGTTGGCAACTGAGGGAGGCATCTTCCCAGCATCAATGGGGAAAGTGCGGAAGGCACTGGTCGCTAGGCAAAGGCCAGTGTGTTGGATCGAGTCCACCTTCCACAATACATGCTTGGCTGCGGATGAATAAAACGCTCATCTTTAGTCGAGCTTTGAACAAATAAAGGATCAATAAAAAAGTAAGGCAGTAGCCCTATCAGATCACCAGGGCATGAACGTGAAGAGGAAAAAATATCCATGGAGCGGGTACAAGAGACCCTAAGGCTGCGAATATGAGCCTCCCAGATGAGGCATCGGTCAAATACAAGACCAAGGAAACGGTGTGCGTCCACCATTTCAAGGCGCACCCCATTTAAAAACGAGTCTAGGTCAGGGTGGAGCCGTGGATGGCGGCAGAAGTTGACCACCTTAGTCTTGACCAAGGAAAATCAAAGCCTGTGGGCTTCGGAATAGTGAGACATGCGGTTCAAAGCCTGTTGGAGCCAACACTCCAGAGTTGGCATCTGGGCTGCGCCAAAAAAGCTCAAAAAGTCATCCACAGTGTAGCGAGAACATCTTCCGGCAGCAGCAAGGTGATGCCGTTGATGCTCAGGGCAAAGACTAACACTGAGGACACTTCCCCACCCATACATGGAATTGACGATCTCACAAAAATTCAGATATAAAGATTAGGAGGTGTCCCTTCGCCCTCATCTTGTGGAAACTCTCCATGATATTGTATCACCATGTGTTATCATAGACCTTCTCCAGATCGAAAAACACTGTGGCATAGTGCGCTCTACAAAGCAAGGCCTCACAGATGGTATTTTCCAGTCAAAGCAGAGCATCTGACGTGGAGTGGAACTTGCAGAAGCTGCATTGTGCAGAAGACAGATGGCCTCCTCTGTCCATAAAAAAGGCTAATCTAACATTTACCAATTTCTCTATCAACTTGCATATGCAGGAGTTAGAGAGAATGGGCGGAAACTGGCTGGGGTAAGTGATCTCTCCCCAAATGTGAAAATCTGTGGTGGAGTGAGTGTGTGTGTGAAGGGCCATTTTCCCACCTAAGTTAATATACACAAAACCTCCCTGTGTACAAGGGATAAATGGTAGTGAACCCAGGTAACGTGCGTCAAGATCACCCAGACTGGGACATTCAACAAGAATATGTCGTACAGTCCTATTAGGGACAATGCAGTATTCACAGTAAGGTGCAGGCGAGCGCTCCATCAAATGGCGGTGTGTCCCGCAAGTGTGTCCAATTTGGAGATGCCAGAAAGCAACCTGAAGCCTTTGCGGTATTGGGGGGTAGGTCCATGGCAACAGTCGCGGCACAATGGCATGCAACTTTAAGTTCCCTTCAACATCTCTCATCTTCTTTGCCAATCAGCCCTGAGAGCTGCCCATATTCCTGCCATGTAGTCGGTGTGAGGAAGAGTGAAACACTGGTCCGGTCACCCAGTCTTCTTGGACTCTTTGGCACCCTCATTTCCCGCAATTCATACATGTCCAGGAACCCAGCAGAAGATAATCTCAACATCCGCCCAGCTTGCCAAAACCGTGGCATCACAGATAGGAGGTATCTAAAGCGAAGAGAAGAACGGAGACATGCCGGGTATAAATCACGCATCCTCTCGCCCGGCCCTCATCTCATGGTGGTAGGGTGGCAAAACCCTTATACCCTGGGAGGGTGGGCAGGGCCCATGTACCCAGCATGGTCTCCTGCAAAAAGATAGCTAATGGGGAATATGAGACGAGCCTCCACAGCTCGCCATGCAAGTCTTTTCCTCAGTCCGCCTCAAAACCTTAGGTGGGTGGGGTCCCTCTTTTGGAGAAGCCACCATTTCCAAGCCACCCAGCTTACCACTGGGTGTGAGTGAAGGAGCCAGGGTTGGGTGTGAACCCTTTGTGTTGCCAGCCCTAACATGGGAGTGCTCGGGGTGGGTAGAACCTGCCGAAGGGTTCCGAATGGATCCGGAAATGACCATGTTCGTAGGCCTGGAGGGGCCAGGAACAGAGGGTGTCTTTCTCTACATTGAGGCATAGGAGATCCTGGGTGCGCCAGGACTAAGTCCTTAGGGTCATGCATTTCATGACATCACCATAAAAAAAAATTAACCACTACCTCTCTGATTTAAATGAAAATTGCTATTTGGATTTATCCTTTGGAGTTAATAAATGGGGTGCAAATTTGAGATCTTTATCACATAATTTTTGAGTGATTAGGGGTTAAACTTTTGGGGGGAAGGAATACCCCCCCCCTTCAAAAAAGATATAAAAATTGATAAAACTTCTAAGAAATGCGGGTAGCAACAATACTGATCTTGAATGTGAAATTAATAACACTGGTTAACACACTTTTTACTGACTTATGTTTTGCCATCATTTTTAATTAATTTTGACCTACTGATTTCAGTATTTCATCCATTTTTTTGTAACATCAGGTTTTCATTCTACAGCATTAATTTCTATTTTTACAATGTATTGCATGTATTTACTCTGAAAGGATAGCTTCCAAAGTGTTATAGCTTCAAATCATAACTTAAAATGTTAACAGAATTTGAAAGGATAAATCTATACATAAATACATACAGGTTATTTTTCTAATATAATGGAGAAAACACAAGCAATTATACACATAGCTATACATTCATGGAAAAAAATTCCACTTGCGAGAGTGTCTGGAGAGTTTGATGTCTATACAGTCTAGTTAAATACTCCAACAGTAGTCTGTCATCATGTTTGTGTTCCATCGGCCTTGATATCTCTCCTCCATAATCTTAATGAAAATGCTCTCCGTGTTCATCACTTATGTTGCCAAGATTAGCAGGAAATTCATCAAGATGGCTCTTGAGGAAATGAACCTTTAAGCTCATGTTGCAGCCTAAACGATGAAAGCTATCAAGGAATGTTTCTACCAAATCCTTTTAGTTAGCAGCCTTTTTTGTTTACAAGAAATCCTTTCACAATAGCCACAAATGAATCCCATGCTCCTTTTTCTATGTCAGTCATCAAACTTGAGAAGTTTTGGTTTTTCATTAACTTTCTGATTTGCGGCCCATCAAAAACTCCAGCCTTTATTTTATCATAACTTAAGACAGGAAATATTGTATATATGAATTTGAAACAGTCCTAGTTTAATATGAAGGGGTGGGAAGATGATTTTCTCTTGCTAAACAAGTGGTTGGTGTATAATATTATTCTCCCCACCAGTCAAGCTTTCTCTAACTGGCCAGAGTTTCTGTTCCCAATGTTTGTCCTTGGCTAGGCTGCCCCATAAACACAGGAAAAATGGATATTTTGTATAGCCTCCTTGTTGGCCAAGTAAAATATTTACTATTTTCAGATCTACACATATGATTCATTTGTGTTCATCATATTTGAGTAAATCTAATACAGATCTTATATGTTCATGCTTCTGTTTTAAATGTACAGAGTGACCAATAGGAATCACACAAAACAAGTTTCCATTATGGAGTAACACACATTTTAGACTATTCTTTGAACTATCTATAAAAAGTCTCCATTCACTTGGATCATACTCTGAAACACCCATTGTGTTTAACAGTCCCACCACATCACAACTGTAAACAAAATCTTCAGTTTTAAAGAATGTCAAGGGATCTCTCTCCATTCCGATAAAAAATTACATTTGTTTTTTCCTGCAACAAATTCTTCTCTTTAAGTCTAGAAGCTAACACTTCTGCTAACTTTTTTGACAGGCCTAAGTCTGTAACTAAATCATTCAGTCTAATTGCTGAAGTTTCCACATTCTTGGGCTGATGTATGTACAGTCTGGATCACTATCAAGTTCATTGCTTACATCAGATTCACGATATCACTTATATCGTCCAGTGAAGGAAGTTCCTTGAATACAGGTACTAGAATTTATTCTGAATTAAGCACTGGATGAATTGCTGAATCAAGATTTGGGTAACTTATTTTGTGGCGCGTTTTTTTCCTATAACCACAAGTCTTTGTGAGACAAAAGTAGCAATCGTTTACATGTTTTTTTTTGGTTCCCGCCACACCAATAAGAATACCAAATCCTACTTGTTTCCTTGTGCACTTTGTCCATTGGTGTAGATTTTGACACATGGCTTACAAGCATTATGCGGGGCCCATGGTTTATCCTGATCATCTAATTTAATCTTAAAGTAAACCAAGTATGTACTTTTCACAAAGATACTAATGTTCATCCTTTGAGTTGGTGCAGAAAAACCACATATATAGCAAAATGAGTCAAGGGAATTCAAACATATCCCTCATAATGAGGCCATACTAATGAATGTTAGTTCATAAAACAAATCTGAAAAAACACAAAATTATATTATACACAATTGCTTTATATATTTAGATGTGCATAAAGAGAAGTCTAAATACATAGATAAAATAAAATAAGAAGAATACCAAATGCCTCCACTTCCATTCACTTGGTCATAAGATAGCCTGCTACTATGAGTGGGACCAATATGGACCAGTCCATAAATAAAAAAACTTGATGCAATAGAAGAAAACTATTGCCATTTTTAAACTCAGTGTCCCCAAATTTCCCAAGAACACGTTTCAAACTTAATTCAGCATAAAAAAAGTTAAAATTTGTTGACCAGTGTAATTTATCAAGCATTTGTGAAACATGTGTTAAGTTTAAAAGACCTGTTCCTAGACCAGTTGTATGTTTACCTATGGCAGCAAGTTTTAATGATAGTATTGCAATGGACTTGAAAGGGTGGGGTCAACATTACTTCTTGTGATAGTCAACATGGCTATGAGATTGTGTACAGCAATAATAATAAAAAAATCTGCTTCAACAATCATTAAAGGTTTGTTCATGCATTGGATAGTCTATTTGGTTCTTCCCAGAAGATCCTCACTGATAATGGGGAGGGGGGGTGAGAATAATGAGATGAGAGCCCTTGGTGAAGCATTCAATATAAAGGTGATGACTACAGCAGCAGAAAGCCTGTGGAGTAATGGGACTTGTGAATGGCTCAATGCAATCCTTGATAATCTAGTAAGTAAAATTATGGCTTATTGTAGTTGTGATCTGGAGACTGCAATTGCCTGGGTAATTTCTGCACATAATGAATGATTTGAATTATTCATGATTTTCACATAACCAACTAGTATTTGGATTTAACCCTGCTATGCCTTGTGTGTTTTGCAATAAACTTCCTGCACATGAATCGGTGATGGCTTCCACTATTGTAAGAAATAATAAGAATGCTGTGCATTTGCCAGGCAGCAGTTTTTGAATATTAAGTCAAACGAGTGATTGAATAAGCATTAAGAAACAATGTATGTACTACTGATGTGGAAAATCTGAGTTATAGTGATGAAGTTTTATATAAGCATAATGACAATAATGAGAGGCACAGGCCCGGTGTTGTGATTGGACGCAATGGAAAACAGGTGTTGGTTTGTCATGGTGGCATCTATGTCAGAGGTCATGCTTGTTGCTTAACCCATGCTCCAGTTAGCATGTTATGAGAATTTATCATCACTTGCCTACATTTATTTTCATATTTCTATAAAAGTTTCATCAACTTTCACTTACTATTTTCTCTATTAACATTTTGTATAATGGTTGGTGAAAAGTGTCAGAAGAATTTCCAGCGATTAAAGTGAATGCTATTAGTGTGATTAGGATAAAAGCTCAAGAAAACCAGATCAACTGGAATAAAGAAAGGTAGTGGACTTCCTAAGTTCGTAAACATTCCAGAAAATATTGAGAGTCAATAAAATGAGTACAGTAAACCCTCGATATAACAAATTTAGGATATAATGAAACAATTTTCCTGGACAAACGCCATCAGGTTTAACGAACCGAAGATGATCACAGCCATGACAGCGATGATGATGGCAGTGATGAGGCTGCTGAAGTGCATCAGCCGCTGATGGTAATGATAATTAATCAACATGAAGATAGTTGCATTGACATCGGCAGTAACTCTGCAGCCAACCAGGATCAAAGTTGGACAGCAATTTCACAGTGTGAGTTCAGCTACTGGTGACCTTGTCTCTGGTAAGGTGATGAGTAGAGTGGGAAAAGCCACAAGTAACAAATATCATAATTGTTTCAATATCAGGTATGATTCTGATGGTACTGTTGGTTGGATTGACTTCAATGATATTGTTGAATTGTCTGTGATACCTGACTGTGTAGAGATGGTTGTAATGTTTAATAGTGATGATGTAATAGCAGCAAAAGAAGCTGAAATGAAAAACAGGAGAAACAACAATGTTTATGAAGAAGTTGAAAATGTTGGTCAAGATGTCGTATCAGTGAGGTGGGTGATAACTGAGAAAGTGAAAGATAATAAGACAGTTACTAAAGTGAGATTAGTAGCATGTGGCTTTGAAGAGGACATTATCTCGTTGCACAAGGATTCGCTTACATGTTCCAGGGAAGCAGTGCATCTGGCTTTGTCTATGGCATCTTCCTAGAAGTGGGAGTGTCATGCTGTTGAGTCAAGGCTGATTATCTGCAGGGCAATGTCATTGAACATGAGCTTTACTTGAAACTGACTCTTGAATATTTTAATGGTAACTTGTGAAAATTAAAGAAGAGCATGCTGTTTGTGTGATGCAGCCAGAGCTTGGTATTTAAGAGTGAAGGATGAATTTTTGATGATTGGTCTTCACATGTGTTCTTTAGATAATTCTTGGTTTTTGTGGTACAATGACAACAATTTTGAGGGCATAATTTGTGTCTACTTTAATGATTTTCTCTGGGTGGGAACTGCTGTATTTGAGGACACTGTTGTTAAGAAATTACATCACATGTTCAATGTTCTTGATTGGCAGCTTATCATCAGCATCATTCAAGTATGTTGGTTTGAACATCAACACGACTGCTGATGACTTGACTTTTGATCAGTTCCAGTATGCTTTAACTTTGACACCTGTCTGCATCAGTTGTCACTGGTGGAAAAGACTGAGTACAGAGCTTTGATCGGACAACTGAACTGGATCGCAATACATACTAGGCCAGATATTGTTTTTGAAACTTGTCAGTTGAGTGCCGCATGTAACAAGGCAACTGTTGGTGATTTGCTCAGATTTAATAAGTTAATAATTCAAGTGACAAGAGACAACATGAGATCAGACTTTCCTAAGCTTGAGTAACTTGAAGCCTGTTCTCTAGTGTTATTCGGATGCAGCTTTTGCTAATTTGGCTGATTGTGGTTCTCAAGGAGCATTTATTGTATTCCTTGAGGATGATAGTGGTGCCCGTTGTCCAATCTACTTGCAGAGTAGGAAAATCCGGCTTGTTGTCAAGTCAACATTGTCTCCCAAGGCCCTGGCTCTTCTTGAGTGCACTGAACCTGCAGTGTACATCGCCAGTATCATTGTTGAAATATCTCTCTGTGCTGGTGTTAACATTCATTGTTTTGTGGGCAATAAGAGTTAGGTTGATACTCTCTACTCTTCAGTTGATGATCAACTTTAATGCTTGTAGCTTCAAAGATCTAATCTTTAGTCACATGCAACTCTATATAAATATTATTATTATTATTATTATTATATGTCTGCCCCGTTTTGCTTTTTTTGTGTGTGTTTTGTAACATCATAACTATTCGCTGATTCTAGCAAAATTTGAAAAACTTATGTTGCTTTACATTCTCTTTCGATTGATATAATTGCCAAAGTCCTCACAAGATTAGCTCAGGAATTATTTTGTTTTGGCAATAACAGCATAACTATTTGGCCGATACTCTGCTAGATTAAACTAGGCTATAATATGCTATACTCTGCTAGGCAAGCCTAAAATAGGCTATACTAAGATATAATGTAAAAGGGTAAGATATACTATGGTAATTTAGGCTATAAAATGCTATGCTAGGATAGCATATAGTATGTTAGGCTAGATAATACTAAGCTATGCTTGACTAGGGTATAGGCTATACTTGTCTATGATAGTCAATGTTAGGCTAGGGTAGGCTAAGCTACACTAGGCTAGACAGGGCTATATTATGCTATGCTAGGGTAGGCTAAAGTATAATAGGCTAGGTAATACAATGTTAGGCTACAATAAGCTAGCTAACCAAGGCTATAATAGGCTAAACTATGCAAGGTTATTCTAGTCTAGGGTATGGTATGCTATACTAGTCTAAGCTATAATATGATACCCTTGGTATATTATGTTAGGTGTGGTTATGCTAGGATAGGCTATACTAAGCTAGCCTATAGTATGTTAGGCTATCATATGCAAGGATATATTAGCTAGGAGCCTATTCTAGCTTGGCTACTCTAGGCTATACTCTGGCATGCAATGCTAAGCCATACCTAGTTAGGTTAGGCTAGGCCAGGGGTCACCAAACTTTTTTCACAGTGGGCCACATCACTGAGAGAATGATGAGTGCGGGCCGCATAACCATTTTGTTCAATACAATATTGTGAATACACAAAAAATAAAAACATATTTATTTACCAAAAAGTTATTAAAGAAATCGTCATTAGCAATAAGATAGTATTATTAGACCCAGTGCGCACATATCCAAGTCTCACATACTAAGCAGAGAAAAAGGTTAGTAAGATTTGTGAAAATTGCATTTATCTTTTAAGATATCATCAATATTTGCTTTGTAATTGCTGCATCCAATCAAAAGAATTGCTGCATCCAATCAAAAGAATTGCTTTCAAATGTTCATTTGTGGCACAGTGCAGCGGCGGGCCGGATCTGACCTGCGGAACATAGTTTGGAGACCCCTGGGCTAGGCTATAGAAAGTTAGACTACAGTAGGCAAGGCTAAGTTAGGCCCGGCATAGCTAGGCTATTTTATTTTAGGCTAGGCCATCCTATGTTTGGCTAGGCTTGGCTATACTAGGCTTAAACAGGGTAGGTTGCTCTGCAATGATATGCTATGGACAGTATCAAATAAAAGAGAGTAGTCATCAGAGGTAGGGGCAGTTGCAGTGTCATTAGTATCAGGACCAAGCATAGGGTTGGGGGCTATAGGTTTATGATTGTGAATTGAAGAGGCTTTACACCTTGTACATATATAGCTTAAATTGCCAGACTTATTAAGGACATCAAAACATTCAGCAATTGCATGAACCCAAGCTCCACAGGTGTCATAGGCATAGCAGTCAGCATAGTAAAACAGGGTCATGCTTCTAGGCAAGGGCCTTTTTGCTTAGGGCCAGGTCCCATCATGTAGGATAGGGTGGTTAGCCTACCAGGTGTGTGAAGCAGTAGGGAAGCAGCAGGCAACAGCAGGAAGAATCCAAATTGCAGGATAGGTAGGCCCAGTCTTAGCAGCAGCAGTCAAAAGGAATCTAATTTCATTCACGATATGCTCACTTGTATGCTAATATTCAGAGTTCACATATTCTATGAGTATCAATATCGCATGTTGTTATGCTACTTTTTGTATGAAGGTTCAGGCTGTTGAGCCACCCTTTCTATCGTGATATAGCATTTATTTTTTTGATAAAACATTATTTTAAACAAAGTACATCAACATTCTCTCCCTTATCTAATTGTTTAGTAACATAATCCATAAAATCCAGTAAATTTGTTAAACACGATCTACCTCTTCTAAACCCATGCTGAGCATCATTTATTACCGTACCATACTCTAGATAGTCAGAAATCACGGCAAAACGGAGCTGGGTTGTTGATGTTTCTTCCTGTTTTGCAGTTTATATTTTAGTTTGCTTGAAAGTCCATAAGCTCTTTATATATTGTTTCACTTGTTCCACTTTATTTTCATTTCTTTCATTGAACAGCAATAAGTCACTTAGTTCACTCCATCCCTAAACTGAAATATTGCCAGCTTATCTTCAACTCTACCAAAAAAAATAACCAAGGTTCAGGTTGTTGAGCCACCCTTTGTATTGGAATATGACATTTATTTTCTGTGGATCTTACTATTCTTATTCTCTTATCATCTATATCTTTTTTCCATACTCAAATCTTAGCACCACATTCAGTCCATCCCTTGCAGTCTCAACTTATAGTTTGCTTTAATCCTTGCCACCCTCTCTACATACCTACTCCAGCCCATTTCTCCTCTCAGTGCATCTACTGCTACATAAGGATTGGCCTCTAGTACAATTCTTGACCACTTTGTTTTGGATCTTTTCCATTCTCTCCAATTCTGTCCTTTGCAGACTTCATACCTATACAGACTTCTTGGGACTGCTATCCCTTTCCACATGTTTTTTTAAGAGCTCATCTGGCTACTGCCTACATGGGCATTAGTCGCCGTATTAAAAACCTGCCTAGTACTAGGTTACTTTCAAATCAAATGCAAAAACACACAAAAAAAACAACAAACCCAACACCAAATATTTTTAAAAAGGGAAATGGCAACGAGCAGGAAGCAAGATCCTGCATGGAAGGTCCCCCCAGCGGAGGAACATACGACCTATAAGGGCAAAAAAACAAAAAAAAAACTGGTTAAATAAAAGGGAGAAGGCTGGCCTCCCCCCAAAAGTCTACAAGTCCACCAGTCAGTGTGCACGCAATTGTCCCGAGTACAAGGGACAGGCAACGTGTGCAAAGATCACCTAGACTGGGTCATTCGGCAAGAATGTGCTGAACAGTCTGGGGGACGATGCAGTCACCACAATAGGGCACTGGCGAGCGCTCTATCGAATGGTGATGCGTCACACGAGTGTGCCCGATATGGAGACGACAGAGAGCGACTTCAAGCCATCGCAGCATTGGGGGATAGGTCCATGGGAACAGTCATGGCTCAATGGCACGCAACTTTAAGTTTCCTTTGACTGCCTCCCTTCTTTTTTGCCAAGCAGTCTGAAAAGCTGCCCGTATTTCTACCATGTAGTCAGCGTGAGGAAGAGCGAAATGTTGGTCCAGGCCCAGAGTCCTCCCTGACTCTTTGGCGGCATCATCGGCATGCTCATTCCCCGTAATTCCTACATATCCAGAAACCCAGCAGAAGATAATCTCAACATCTGCGGCATCACGGATATCGCAAACCAGGGAATGCAGAGATTCCAATGCACGGAGAGCACTCAGGGCACTTTGTGAGTCGCTATAGATCACAACCCAGTCTCCGAAACGGGCATGTCGCGTAATCTCCCATACTGAGAGGTGTATTGCCACCAGCTCGGCCATGAAGACAAACAGCCTGGCAGAGCCCCGCTGAATTCAAACAGAGGGAATACGGCGTGGAAGCCAACCTCCTCTTGAGACTTTGAACAATCCGCATACAGTGGCACGGCTCCAGCATGACACAAGGTGTGCTCGGAAAAAGTCAAACGCAATACTCCCGGCGCTGTACAAGCTTTGGGAGCAGAGGCGTGGTGACAAATAGCCAAATGTGGTACCGTCCAGGGTGGCATCCGGGAGAGAACCAGGGACGCCACTGGCTCGAGAGCTATACCTAGGGCATGTAGGCATAAGCTTCTGTTTGAGGGCTCTCTCACACTCGGCCTACCAGACATTTTGGGAATAGTAGTCAGGCCTGCGGCAATGAGGTTACCAAAGAACTCGGCGGCATCATCTACAGACCTAAACTCCTCAACTGAGATAGAGAATTCAGTCATTTCCTGAAATGCAGGCCACGCCGCCTGCACCAAGTACCACCAAGGTGGGCTCTCAGGCGGCAGTTGCCCTGAAAATGATATTTGAAATGGGATTGTGATCACTACCATGGAGGTCATTGACCACCCCCCAATCAAAATCAGGCTGTGCATCTGAAGAGCGCAAAGATAAATCAAGGCAAGAAAATGAAGCAGTTCTCGGACAGTGATGCGTAAACTCATCCACGTTTAGGACACCCATCTCAAGCTCGTCGATCAGATCAGCAAAGACTTGTACCCTGGGATTTATTGAGTAATCTCCCCAGAGATGATCTCTGCTGTTTAGATCTCCAAGCAAAAGAAAGGGCCTCAGCAAACGTGCCATGACTCAGCGGAAGTCTCTCGTGTTGAAGTCAGCTGATGGTGGAATGTACGCAGAAATGAAGTATACCTCCTATCCAGGTGAAGCTGCACAGCCACTGCCTGAAAGGAGGTATCTAAAGTGAAAAGAAGAACAGAGACATCATGCCGGGTGTAAGCCGCGAATCCCTCAGCCCGGCCCCCATCTCGTGGTGGTGGGGTAGTAAAACCCTTATACCCCGGGATGGCGGGCAGGGGGCACGTGCCTAGCATGGTTTCCTGCAGAAAAATAGCTAACAGGAAATGGGAAGAGACCAGCCTTCGCAGCTCCTCCCAGTTGGCCCGGAGTCCATGGTTCTACCATTGAAGGAATATGCCCTCCAGGCCTAGCTTGTAGGAGAGGCGGGGGCCATCGTCGAACAGAAGACCCTCACAGGAATGGCCGTACGCTTCCCGGGGGCAGAACCCCGGGCGCTGTTGGCTGGAAAATGCGCTGTCGCCTTCGAGGACTTATTGGGGGAGGTTGGGCTCACCATGCGAGTTTATTCCTCCCTCTGCCTCAAAACCTCAGGCAGGCATTGCAGCTTCGGGGTTGGGGGGAAGCCCTCTTTTTGAGGATCCACCATCTCCAAGCCACTCAGCCCACCACTGGGCGTGGGTGAAGAAGCCAAAGCTCCTTTGTTGCTGTCCTCCGTTCAGGGGGCAGCTTTAGCAACCCGGGAAGATGGCCTCGCAACCAACTTCAGGTCTTACGGAAACGCTCATGCTGGGGAAAGAGGGGGACCTTGTATAGGGGCAGATTCGGGTTCAGTGTTTGGCACCAAGCCTGGATTCCCTCCCATGGAAGGCCCTACCATCTGAGGCTGGGTTGCCTCAAGGACCATGTCAACTCAGGAGGGGCCTCCAGTTAGCCATCTTCCCCCCCCAGGACATCGCAGGTCCTGTTGGTAGCATTGTCACAACTAATGTCTGCGAAGGCAACGGCCTTGACCCTGCTAAGGTTTAATATGGGTAGCGGCCAGCTATGGGCTGCATTCTGGCTTTCTTGGCAGTCCCCTTGGAAAGAAAAGGGGGGACTGCCCCTGGGAAGAGGGAGGTGCCTGAAAGCACCTCCAGAGAAGGGGGTGAGGGGAGTCCCCTACACCCGTAGGTGAAGGAGAGAAGTAAGCCTCCTCTCCGGTTAGAGAAATTTGGAGGGTCCCTGTGCAAGCACAGGGGTGGGGGGGCTACCTCCATTTTATCTGTGGAGCTGCCCGAGAGTGGCTCTGATGATGTACAGGGGCAAATTGAGGGGAGCAAATTTGTTTTTTCATCATTGGGATGCATACACTCATCACCCCTCATAGTAGCCCACCCTGCAAGGGGTACATACAGACCTGGCAGAGCCAGGTGCCACCATTTAGGACCACCCCTCCCGCCTGGTGGCCTGGCAGTCCCTCGGCATGACAGCTCTACCTTGGACAGGACATGGCATAAAAAAATTACATGGTGAAGTGAAAAAGAAAGGAGATGTAAGGAAGGTATGGGTGGGGAGGAAGCAGGTTGTTAAAAACCCACCATCATGATTGTGAGTGATAGGAAGGATGAGGGAAATGGAAGAGAGTGGAATGCAAGAGAAGGAAGACTGGGTCAAAGGGAAAGGATTGGAAGGTGAGAGGGAAGAGTGTGGACTCATTGTACACGGATGAAAGAGAGAGTGGATTATTGGAATAGTTTGCCACCTGAGACTGTAGACAGCCCAAACTTGAATGTTTTCAAGCGCAGATTGGATGATTATATGGAGATGGAGGGTTAATTTCTTACTTTATTGTATGGGGATATGTTTCTTGACTCATTCCTGTGGATGCAGTTTCTTTTTATTGTATATTTTGGGGGACTTTGATTATGTTTTTGACAGACTCCTATGGAGGCTTTAAATTATATATTATAGATGCATGGTCTGACATAATCCTATGGATTGTTTAAATTGTATATTGTAGATGCATGATCTGATAATCCTATGGATGCATTATGTGGGTGGGATTTGATGGATATGGATGACCTTTGACATGCCCTTGTGGCTTTTGTCATCTGTGAAATTATGTTATGTTATCCCCACATCCAATCTCAGAAGCACACCTGAAACAACGCCTTTCACTCATCCTTTCAACTAAGCTTTTGTACATCTCTCGTAACTTACATGAACCCACCTTCTTTACATCATTTACCCCCACATGTGTAAATATAACGGCATCCCTCTCACACCTAGACACCAGACTATCATACCTCAGATACATCATTTACACCAGCACCCGGCAAACAAACTCTCACTCCCTTCCATTTGCTTGTACTAAACTTCCTATCTAAATATCTAATCTGAGTCATCCATCGCAAGCACCTCAGTCATCCTCCTAGTCTCCCTAGGCCTAGCATTACCCTCCTTCCTGTTCTTATTCAAACTACCACTTATTTCACTTTCTGCCACAACCACATCAGACAAATCACTTTCAACCTCTTCCTCTCTCAGGGGATCAAATCTTTTAGTCAACCTAACAGGTTCCATGTCCCTCTTATTCACAGACCTAACCTATCTATTCTATCCATATTCACCCACCATTCATCTTCACTCACATCAGTCACTTCTTTCTCTCCAGTCCCTAGTCTAGGCCTATCTTCCACCCTCCTGGTCCCAGTCACATTCTTCATGTGTACACTCACATGCCTTCTCACTTCATTCACCAACTCACTTAATCTCTTGCACTCATCACGCAACCGACTCACCTCCTCTACCAAATTCACATTTGCACTAATCACATAACAAATTGGGCATTCAGATACATTTGCCCTTCTTTCAACACCATAAAAATCACAAACTACATACACACTGCTTACATCAAAAGGCACATCCTCTGGATGTAGTTTTCCTGGGAGTTTGGGTGCTTTAAAAAAAGAGGCTGTTTGACTCGGATGACCTATGATGAGCCCTTGTGGCTTTTGTCATCTGTTATATTATATTGTGGGGGGACTTTGATTTTGTCTTCCCCTGGTGATGGTGCCTTTTGTGGGTGCGTTTTGATGGAGGCGGATGACCTTTGATAGGCCCTTGTGGCTTTTGTCATCCGTGAAATTATGTTATGTTATGTTAACAGGCATACTGAGAAACTTTTCAAAATATTGTAAACCCTTGATATAATGAACCTCAATATAATGAATTTCAGATTTAACAGACCATATTTCCTGGCGAACTCCATCAGGTTTAATGAAACGAAGTTTGTTAAATCTGATGTAGACCACTTAACTTTATTAGTAACTACATATATATTATATATCCATGCAATACAGTCTTTATATACATATTTACATATACAGATTAACGAATGAGCCATCATTATTTCAATCGCTTTTAACGACCATTGGGTTTAATGAACGCTCCCCCGCCCCATATAGTTTGTTATATCGAGGATTTACTGTATAACTAAAAATTCCTTTAGTATTATGTCTAACACTCAAAGTTAACTATCTTCCCGAACTTAAATATATTACACAGAAAAATCAAAAATGAAAAAAATGTCACTGAAGAGAGAGCTCTCCGAGAACACGTCCCATCGCTACCAATGTTCTAGGATTTAAGGGAGAAGCTGACCAAAAACAAACTAATTCTAAAAAGATACATTCATCTGAGAAATACACAGATTAGGTTAGTGCACCAGTCGGGAAATCTTCAAATCAAAATACATTCCATATTTCAAATCCAAACACTATCCCTTTTGATTATGATCATTATGACCTCTTATTTATGGTAAATATTGCAAGTATGGGTGGATGCAATTCTAGCTTATTTTGAGGGTCACCTTGTTGTTGGGGACAGCTTGTCGGGGGGATGGGTCTACAATGATCTTAGGATTTTAATCATTTGGGGGGGGCGGGGGGCATAGCCCCCTAGTATATAATCGTAAATCACCATAAACTTCGTCCACATAGATTTCAGTTCATAAAAAGTAGCTAGGAAAAATAGCCAAAATAAGCTAGGGCTCGGATCTGGCCATACTCTATACAATTACCTTATTTTTTCTCTTTTAGAATACAAGGATAAAGAGGCCTTAGTTTAGATGAAGTGTCTGGTTGATACCTGTTTTTTATAGCTGATTGTATGGATGTGCTTGATCTCAGCTATTTTGATCAGAGAAATAAAAACTCATTGTTAATTAATTGAATTTTTGTTCAATTCCTTTGCAATTTAGGATAAATAGAGCAAGAGAAACTTTTGATTGCCGTTTTATGAATGATAAGGGCAGTGTCCCTGTTTTAGTTTTTCCATGACAAAAACAGTGTATGTTTTGGAGGTTTTTACGCCTCTGAACCAAAGATATGCCGGGATTGTCTCAGAAATCTGGTCACCTTAGGGTTCAACAATCTTCTAGGTAAATATATAGATTGTCGGTGCGAACGATGGGACGTACTATTTCGTCCGTGTTCCAAAATGTTTCACGTTTTTGTAGTACATTTATGTTGACAGCTTGTGTGGGGGTAAACACAATGGGGGAGACTGCACTACGATGATCCTGAGTTTCATTAAATTGGAAGGGGGTCTGGGGGGCACAGCCCCCCAGTATATAATCCTAATTGTTTATAGAATAATAATTTGAAAAGGACTCAAACGCGCATGAATATTCCGACACGAGTGAACGATAATGTTTACACATAAATTTTTTTCCTGCCGGGCCGCTAATCTACATATTTACAAAACGGTAAATATGTAGATTATCGGCGCGAACGATGGGACGTACTATTTCATCCGTGTTCCAAAATATTTCACGTTTTTGGAGTACATTTAAGTTGACGGCTCGTGTGGGGGTAAACACAATGGGGAGACTACACTACGATGATTCTGAGTTTCATTAAATTAAGGGGGGTCTGGGGGACATAGCCCCCCAGTATATAATCCTAATTGTTTATAGAATAATAATTTGAAAAGGACTCAAACGTGCATGAATATTCCGACACAAGTGAACAATAATATTTACACACAAATTTTTGTTTCGGCCGGGCCGCTAATCTACATATTTACCAAAAAAACTATGACAACAATGAGGCAAAGATTGGTAGATAAGTATATGAGCAAAGTATCTTAATAACTAAACTAGTATCTATTTAAGAATAGAAGATGGTAAATATTTGTAAATATTATCGTTCACTCGTGTTGGAATATTCATGCGCGTTTGAGTCCTTTTCAAATTATTATTCTATAAACAATTAGGATTATATACTGGGGGGCTACAGCCCCCCCAGACCCTTTTCCAATTTAATGAAACTCAGGATCATTGTAGTGCAGTCCCCCCCCATTGTGTTTACCCCCACATGAGCCGTCAACATAAATGTACTCCAAAAATGTGAAACATCTTGGAACACGGACGAAATAGTACGTCCCATCGTTCGCGCCGATAATCTACATATTTACCGGGGTTTTTTATTAGGATGTTAAAAAAAAACGAAGTCAGAATTAGGTGTTGTGACAGTGGGTAAAAATACCTTTGATAGGCCCTTGTGGCTTTTGTCATCCGTGAAATTATGTTATGTTACCCTACTTGGAGAGCGAAACAATGTTACAGCAGGAAGTCGAATCGCCTATTTTCCAGCAAAACTCGCCTATATTTCGATACTCAATTATCAATAAACACAGAACAACTATACTATAAGCAAACAAAAGAGTAGACGTAGTGTGTAAGTTTTAATTATTTATTTTT
This sequence comes from Ceratothoa steindachneri, assembly GCA_963969495.1. Lineage (NCBI taxonomy): Eukaryota > Metazoa > Arthropoda > Malacostraca > Isopoda > Cymothoidae > Ceratothoa > Ceratothoa steindachneri. The sequence goes on from OZ018334.1 coordinate 23,753,492, forward strand.
GTTATTTTCATTTTGTAGAGTTTGCTAAAACTGATTGGTTGGATGGGAGTGAAAAGAGAGTGGGAGTAGGAAAATAAAGATTGGCAGCAGCAAAACAGTGACGTACTAGGACGAGACGAATGTATCGGTATTTTTTACGCTAGTGACTCGGGCGTTGTTGCTGTTGTGCTTCGTTCTAAATTGAACGATATTGTGTTTTATGGGGGTGGGGCTGCTCAGGAACAATTAATACATCAAGAGATTTGGGAACAAAGGACGAAGTATTATGGGATAAAATGAAAGAAAACGCCCGAGTCGCTGATGTAAAAATTTACCTTTGTATCACCTCACCCGTTTTAAAAACAAAAATAAATGCATCATATAAGTTCATCATATAAAAATTTAAGTTCTTTATAGCTAAAAATTTAAGTCCTAGAAAATCATTATGCCGAACATGTTTTTTAGAAATATTACCAAAAAAGGGAAAGAAAAGTATACCAATAAGAAAATAAGAATTCGACGAATGTTAACAGACCTGTCAAGGTGCAACCTTAAAATAAATATAGAATGATAATTTTTTAAAAGCGTCTATTGCGAACGTAGCGTGCGAGAAGTACAAGCGAGTGGCTTAAAACCTTCGCTTGAATGAGTCTCTTTTGAGACTCAGGGTGGCCGAATGGATTCGCCGCTCGCTAACAGTGGTCCAGCGACTTTGAGAAGCTGTTCGCAACTCACCTATGCTATATTTGTTTATTTGCTCTTTTCTTACCCCCCCCTCTATCTACCCTGGTGCCCGGACCCGGGAGGGGGGAGAGGCGTTAGCCTTTGGGTAACATTTCCAAACGGCGTCCCCTTCAATTCTTCAGAATACGATCCGCTTCTAAGAGGGTGGTTGTGTAGCGTGTGAGAAGTGCAAGCAAGCAGCTTAAAAGCTTCGCTTGAATGAGTTTGTTATAAAACTCAGGATGGCCGAGTGGATTCGCGGCTCGCTAACAGTGATCCAGGGACTCGGGAAGCTGTTCTCATCCTGCGTACACTATTTTTTTTGCCCCTTTTTTTCTACCTCCCTTTATCTACACCAATAAAAATCTAATCGAATTTCAAAAATATTCTGAGCAACTTTCAATCAAATTATCAGGCAAGAAGTTCCAACTATACAAACTCACTTTTAAAATTATACTTGTTAATTTGATATTTTAGATCCATGTGGTCTTAAAATAGTATTATTATTATTAATTTTAAGCTTAATATAGATTTGTCATATTTTTCATTAATTCCTTTAGACATCTACGAGTAAGTTATATTATTTTTTATATGACAGTACATTTTCAATAGCTACTTGTATTATACCAAGTAGGGAGGAGAGAGTTTGGTACCTAAAATCGCAAAAGATGCGAGAAAGTGAATCTGGTACACCGTTCGAATTAACTGGAACATAGCGGGTATTACCCATAAGCTGCAGAATGAAATCGAGAGGATATAGTTAACTGCAGTCCTGATTTAACCTAGTAGCACATGTGGCATGTGCTATGGGCCCCGAAGGGTTGTAAAAGATAATAATAATTAAATTTTAGCCTTTAGTCACAGAAGGCCGACAAAATAATTATTCATTTTCCTGATTTCTTATATTATTATTATTATTATTATTATTATTATTATTATTATTATTATTATTATTATATAAGATATTAAATAGAATCAAAAACAAGGTAAGAATCAGTATGGGTCAAACAAGATTGAACCATCTCTCTCTAATGAGTATTGAGCACGAGTAACTGAGGGAAATTAACACGTCAAGGATAATTGAGGAGTTTCTGTTGCCAAGTCTCTCAAGTGCTTCATGTGAGACACCTAACTAGTTGGTCTGCACTTAATTCAGCAACTGGTTCCAAGAAGGCAGCATAAATAGTCTACTGGCTAAGTTACTGGTACGCACGGTGTTGCTCTTTAAAAAGGAATAAAAAGAGTACAAAATAAAACCTTTTTTCAGTTCAGTTCTCCCAGCCATACTAGCAGTCCTTTTAAATTCCACAGACAATTTTTCCCTCTCTGTAAAGGAAAATGGGGGGTTTAGGTGTGAACTACGGGCTCCACAGCTCCTTAAACCGGCCCTGGTTAACTGCATAATGTACGGAAGTATTACAACATACAGAGAGTGCGCTAACCAATGACTTGAGGTTCAGTGAGGACACTCAAAATAACGCGCTTCGATATATCGGCAGAAGTGACGGACAACGAGGTAAACGCCAAGCAGTTCCTGAGAGAACGTACTGCATCTCTTGAGAATCAGAAAATGAACGAGAGGTTGGCAGGAGTCATACAACGTTTCACCAAAATGGGTGGATGAAGCCTCCAAGGTTACGCTGTAGTTGTAGCAAGGGAAGGATCGGGCAAGCAAGTAGTTGAGGCAATAGCTTTTGTCCAAGAAAGCTATTTGCGCGCCTCTGAAGACTAAAGTAAAGGCGATTTTAGTGTCTAAGAGAGTAGCGTGTTGAGTTATTGCATGAGGTCGTCGATGTAGCAAAATCCGAAAGGAAGGCCTCTCAGTACCTGATCCATGAAGCGTTGGGAGGTCTGACCCTTTGCAAAGACCATAAGCCATTCGAATCATCTCAAAATAGTTGTATTGAGTGATGATAGCCACCTTTGGACGTCACCAGGATGGAGAGGGATCTTGTTGAAATCAGGAACAAGATCAAGATGATAAAAGATTGAACAACCGAAGAGAGAATAATATACTCCAATAAATATGATAACTCCATGTTTGATTTTTTTCAGAATGAAATGAAAAGTCATAAATGTATGAGTCCGCATGTGTAGCCAGAGATGGGCACGATCTTAATCTTCAAGATCAGATCGTGATTTGATCGTGATCTAAGATCATTATTTAATTTGATATTGATCTTGATAATCACTTTAGACCACAAGATCACTTAATTTCAGATTCTTTAATATGCCACTATACGAATGTAATTTGGTTGTTGTCCAAGCGAAATCTGGTGCAACTTTGTTCAACACCGACTGTTTATGTTTTCTGCAAAGAGTGTGCATAAGGTTCCTATTTATGCAAGTGATTATGTCACATACTCGAGAGTCGCAGTGTATTCCAGAAACTACTGGGGTTGTCTATCCATGGTGAGATGAATTACAGGGTTTCAAATTTAGCTGATGAGAAGGTTCTGTGAATATGTAGAGGGGGTAATAAAAGGAAACGAGTTGGGAAGAGTAAGCCGCTGTCTGAAGAAATTTTAAGTTTCCACGTATTTGTTCATCATAATTTCAGCAGAGGTTAACTCGATGGGTAAATTTTGTCTGTAGATAACCAGTGAGATGGTTTGTACAATATTGATCATGTTCCCTAGAATTCCGCTGAGGTTTTTAATATACGCGATCGCTTAATCGGGTGATTAACAAAGACATTAACGAGGTGTTCTATTTGAATCTGATCGTTGGCGACGCGCTTTACTTTGAGTTTAATTTTGTGCACTTCCTCGATGTTGGCAGTTCCAAGCAGTCCCTTAGTATTTTTCTGCCAAATCAAGTAAGGGACGTTTCCTAAAAGCATTCCCAGAAGCTCATTTAAGCAATGGTTGTTGAGTTATGTTGGTTATGGGGAGGTGTCCTAATGTATTGGATTGAGGAATAAGTTCTTGCGGTTTTATCAAATTTATTCATTACAATTAACAATTTTAGAAAAGCTTCATTTTTAATTGATAACAATATGCAATTTAATAAATAATGTATTCTCCGTTGTTATTTACTAGTTCTTCCCAACGTTCGACTAGTTTTTCGATGCCTATGCAATCAAAAAACCCTGGATTTTGACTTGAAGAATTTGTCTAACTAGGTTCTTAATTCCACATCAGTATTGAACGAAACGCCTTGCAAATTGTTAGAGAGCGATCGGAACAGATGGAAATCAGATGGAGCCAAGTCTTGCGAATATGGAGGATGCGGCAGGATTTCCCAATTAAGCGTTTGGGTGGCGTATTTTGTCATATTGGCAATGTGAGGACGAACATTGTCGTGTTGCAGAAGGACTCCACAATGTCGATGAGGTCGCTTTTCACGATTAGCTTCGGCGAGTCGATACATTTTTTGAACGTAGAGTTCTGCATTGACAATCTCATCGTTCGCAAGGAGCTCATAAAGAATGATGCCTTCACAATCCCACCACACACACAGCATCGTCTTCGTGGATGAAGTCCTTGCTTTAATCGCGGAAGTATTTTTTTTATTGGGGCTAAGCCATTGTTTTCGATGGTTCATGTTGACATAAACACACCACTTTTCGTCGCAAGTGATGATGCAGTAAAGAAATCTGTCCTTATATCCATGAGTAGCCTTTTGACGAGCAAGCAAACCTGCAACATTCGTGCAGCGTTGAAGTTTGTTGCTTTCGCTCAAAGCGTGCGGAACCCATGCACCAAGTTTTTAAACTTTCACCATCGAATGAAGGTGATTCACTACAGTTTTCTGATCACACGCCAATTGTACAGCTAATTCTCTAGTCGATTGACGAGGATTTTCATTAAGAAGGTCGTTCAATCGATCTTCATCCAACTTAATGGGGCGACTCGAACGTTCTTTGTCATTAAGATTGAAATGACCGTTTTTGAAGCATGAAAACCACCCTTGAGCTGTCCTTTCTGATAAAGCATTTTCTCCGTACACATCACAAATATCGCGAGGAGCTTTGGCTACGTTTGCATTGTTCCCGTCTCGATTGAAAATGAATAACAACAAGTGTCGAAAATGTGCCTTTCTTTCAACTTGACCTTCCATTTTGAGGGTACAGAACAAAAATTAAATTAACACAACTTTTAAATGAACCGCAATTACTTATTTCTCAACTTCAAGACGTAGCCTAAGCAAAAGCCTAATAGTCTACGCTGTTAAGAGACGTAGCTTAACCTTTGCAAATTTTGATCTCATTATTTATTATTGTTTCTTAATATGTGCACAAATCACGTCAACAAAACTTAAATAAACACAACATTAAAAAAACGCAAGAACTTATTCCTCAACCTAATATTTGTCATATGTTCTTGGTCTAAGTAGTCTAAGTCAAATGTGAGGTTGTGAAATAACAATATACCTATGAAAGTCGCTCTTTTGGGAGTTTAACCATTTCCGAGATATGAATATTCTCACGGAAGTGTCCAAGCTGGGTCCCGATAAGTTGAGTGCCCTAAAGTCTACAAAAAACATTCGCAGGGCATTTAACTAAGTTTTCGTCTACAAGTTTTTCTATCATTTTATGCAAAATGTTAAATACTATATCGTTAACCTAGATAGCGTATATGATACAATATTCTTCACGCATAAACTTTGATTAATGATTGAAGGGATTTAGAATTATGACCAATGTAGGCCGAAGGAAACACTTCTCAAGTGGGGTGAAAAATAGATGCAACGAGTTTTTAAAGAAAATATATATATATATATATATATATATATATATATATATATATATATATATATATATATATATATATATATATATATATATATATATATATATATATATATATATATATTAGAGATTAACAAAACAAATTAAAATCAGTTGAATTACGTTAAATCAGACAAGGTTGAACTTTAGTTGGAAATAACTTCACGTGACGAGATGAAGTGTGACGTATAAATTTTTTAAATGGATGTTGAATGTGGAAATGACTTTGATGTAGCGAATGTAATCGTTTTGCTGTAGCGACTATAATTAGTGAATTGGGGCTTAATATGACGGCGACGAGAATACAAGTGAGAGAGTCATTTCGCGTTATTTCACAAGTGGTGAAAGGCGTGTGTTTGTATGTGCGTGAAATTCTAAGCGATGTTGTTTGTATCTGTGCGTTAAATGAAATCAGTTTCTCGTCACGGGATGATTGAAATATTAAAGGTTATATGAAATAAATGAATGATTGAATTGCAAAAAGTTACGCATAAAATAATTGAATTGCAATAAATTATGCATAAAATAAATGAATGAATTATTAAGTTATATATATATATATATATATATATATATATATATATATATATATATATATATATATATATATATATATATATATATATATATATATATTACATGAATGATTGAATTGACAAAAGTTAAGTAAAATAAATGAATGAATTGAATTTTATACATAATATATATATTTGAGTTTCCCAGGAGGATTTATTTTATTATAGGAATGTCCAGAGGGTATTGCTATACATTACACTAGTCGAGAGTCTGGTGAAGTGAAAACATTAATTTTGAAACGAGTAAAGAGAAAATTACGGCATTTATCTTAATAGGGTTTAGGCCTTTGAAGAACAAAAATTGTTTAGCCTTTATTAATTGAGGGGGAGTAATGGTGGTTTGTGCGCGGAGTCAACCTTTTATTTTTCTATCGGAGCTGGGGGTGATGGGGAGAGGGTTTTCGAATTTTGTGTTTCGGCATTCGAGTGCCTTTTACACTTAGAGGTTGATTGACTTTTCCTTGATTTTCTGCATGCAGTGGAGGAGATGATCTTGCTATTGGCAGAAATTTGTCTGTAGGGGGTGAGATGCCAGGAGTTGAGGGTGCTGGGATTTCAGGAGTGAGTGACGTGATTGGAAGTGTGTGATTACATGTTGATTTAAAATACCATGACATCGATCGGTCTATCGGATCAACGGGTAAATTGATGTATATATGATTGATTAGGTTCCATAGTGAGCTGTTTTACGGCAGGTGAGCCTTGTGGAGGTATAGCAATGCCTCTGGGCATTCCTATAATAAAAACATCCAGGGAAACTTAAATATGTATATACATCCATTATTATGTAAAATTCATTATGCATTACTTTAATTTGTCAATTTAGTCATTTAATTATTTTACTTTAACTTTATTAATTTAATCATATAATTATTTTACTTTAACTGTTAATTTAATCATTTTACTTAACTTTGTCTATTTAATCTTCCAAATTAATGTACTTCAACTTTTATAAATCAAATCAATCTAGGTTAAACTTAATAATTAATTAATTCATTTAATTTCTTGTCAATTCAATTAACGTAACTGTTCCAAACAGCATCTCTTAAATTTCACACACAAACAAACAAACACACGTTCCCAGCTCGACCAAATTAGCACGCGAATTGTCCCACTTCACTCGCCGCTTTCGTCGTATAAAGGTCTGTAACCATTATTTCCACAATTATTCATTTACCTCCAACTAAATCATACTGAGTTAATTCCACTCTCACATTCTTTGCAAACGATAATACGAGAGTAAGTCCTAATTATTTTTACTTCTCCTTGCAGTCCCAAATCACAGTCCATTATAGATACTTTAAAATACTCTAAATTACTACACTATATTACTTACAACTCAATATTATTTACTATATCAAAGATACTCTATTATACTCTATATTACTATATTATTATTTACTCTATCATTCACTCTATATTGTTTCACCATATTATTCACCATATTTACTTACCTACTTATCTCTGTACATTCGTTGAATTATATAAATATATTTATATAATTGTCTTTCTTAAAGCCCAAGTCTTGATTCCAAAATTTACTTTGCTGTCGCATTAGGCCTAAAGCTAACTGCAGACATCTTCGATCGAACAAAAATTTATGGTTATGGTTTTCGAAACGCTATCTAGGCTGATTTATTAACCGAAGATAAATCACATTGATAACCATACACTATAGAGGATATGCGGATCAAGCAGTTGGACAATCCTTCTTGGAAATACATGTTTCTGAGACTGTTTTGAGCTGGTCTCCGTCGACGGTTTTTGTACGCATTATATCCCAAAGATTAAGGATTTTGAACGTGTCTTTTTATTGCAAGATTTTCCCTTATTCAGCAGTATCCATCCTATCGGGCTATATTTTCGCGTTGTTGTTTGTAGTACGATACTCTTAATGTAGCATCGCATTCCAACGAAGATAGTCCACGGCGGTGTAGTTTTTTGATGTTATCGCTTCTCCATTTTGTTAATTCCTTTGCGATATACGTGGTGTAGAGGCGAGCGCTGAAGTTAGGGGTCAAAGCAACGTTTTAATCGATAAGATCATAAGGGAAACTTTTTTCGTAGTAGAATAGTGCAAAGTGTGTCATCTATGGTTGGATGATAAGCACAATTCTAGGCCCGAGAACAAGAAGGGCCAATGTCAAAAGGTTAGGTTTTGAGAAAAACGCATTTGAATGTTTTAACGCTTTACTGAAAATCAGCTACTAACAGCTGAATTATGTTTATTTTTTCAATAAAAATATCAACTTAAATCTATAATTTGACGGCTTTTCACAAACATATTAGAGCTGCTTTGCCTTCCCAAAATATTTAAAGCAAGTAATATTTTAATAGGAAACCCTGTTTCATTGACTTTGGAACCCATTTTCATGGTATTTTACTAAAGAAAAACCTATTTGATGATACTGAGACTGCAACAGTGCCACCTGTTTTAATAAGTACAGTATCTATATCATATTTCCAATAAACTTAAAATACGAAGTCATCAAAAGTACCAACGTATGGCAATGAGACCCCAGGATCATCATCATCATCTGCATGATCTGCTGCCTATAAGCTCCTGTAGAAGTGCCTACTTCCTTCAGAAATAAGTGGAATGAGATCTTCAAGTTCTGAGCTTCTTTGATGCGAGTTTCCTTGGTCCATCTTCTAGCTGGAGGAGGGTCCAGTTTGATGTTCTTCCCTTTCTTTTTCTCCTTAAGTCTAAGTGCTGTGGTGAGGCATCTTGATTGAAGGATATGAAGCACATGATTTTTCCAGTTTCATCTGGAGAGTATTTCATAACCTTCATTTTCATACAATTTATTGGCTGTCCCATTGTGTCTTTGTGACGATTCACCAGAGGGCCATCATGCATATACAAGATCTTTGAGTTCTTGAAGTCAGTTGATTGCATTTCTGTCACCTGTATCTTGTTCTTTCTGTAGATAGCTCTGACTGTTGTGATCCAGTCCCTTTAAACCTCAATAATGTTTCTAGTAGATTTCTTATGTTTTTCAATGACGGCATGTATAGTGTCAGCTTCCATGTGTGTATGTCTCGGTTCCAAAAAGGAATGCGTGATTTTTATCCCCTTATACCTACACAAATGCATAAGCATGGCTGCAATTAAATGATTTCTATTTTGGCCACCACATGAATCGCTATAAAGTCTGACCTCCTTGATGTCATTTAGCAATCCACTCAACCATTCCAGTACACACGATCCAATTTCTTGACCACCTCTTCTTGCAATTGTTTCATCCCACATCATAGTGTACTTTATTTCCCTCCATACCGGTTTCATAAATTGTTAGATTGTACACTGCAAGTAAGTTGTCTCTTATAGTAGACAACTCCTGTCCGCAACATTGGGCATGGCAGAACTTTCTGGAGGTCAAACGATGCAGTGACAATTCCTTTATTTTTCATGGCAAACTCTTCTGTTTGTAAGCAGTCTCTGCCAATTCATGGTGTCTTGCTCTTTCCTCTTCAATGCTGGTCTTGTCATCTCCATGAGCAGTAGCTAAGGATGCCTTAAAAGCGTCCCATTTCTCACAAGTATCCTGAAGTGAGTGATGAAACGACAGATTGAAGTCTTCGTTGAACACTTTTCTATAAGTATGTTCCTTTTCTGGGGCAATGTTGTTCTCTTGGCAGTGTTCTTTGTACAAGTGACACATCTGAGCTATGGTAAGATCAGGATTTAAATATTTCCGCTCTGAGGTTCCCCTAGTGTAGTGACTTTCATAGCTGGTAATTTACGTATATGATCCTTAATAACATTAAGTGATTCAGAGGATATTTTCTTCTGTTTCCCATGCCTCCCTCTTCCATCTAGTGGTAGAATCCCAGCTGTTGACTATCGCTTCTTTACTGACACTATTCGAGCTTTCTTAAGTATAATACCAAACGTAGATAGAAACATTGTTTGGTACACCTCTTTTTCAGGTACTGCTTGCTGAAGAAAGTAACGCCTTGTAAATTTTCTTCTGCTGGCTCTCTCATCCTTTTTGCTGCAACCTCTGTGTTTTCTTAACTTCTTCTTGAATCAAACCGCATGGGGCTTGATTTTGTGCTTCTGGTGTTGCGTTTCGATATTCCTGGTATATCTTCCTTCGTTCCACTCCTGTAAACTTCTTACTGCACCTTTTGCAATAGCCTTCTCTACAAAAGCTTCTCATAGGCTGTCTTGCAACAGATTTTCCGGTAGTGGAAATATACGCTTTCCCTCTCGCCTTCTTGTTTTTACGAACATTTCTCTTCCATAGTGAGGGCTGTGTTGTACGTTTCCTACTCAGGCGTTTGCCTGCTGCAGACTCATCACATACTGTAAGACAAAATGGAAAAATATCAGTATTATACTACACTAAATCAGGTTTTTAAATTCTAAAGAATGAAATTCCTTTTGCAAGGTATTATTAGACAAAAAATCCAGTTTTGTTGCTTATCATGCATACTACTTGCAACCTCATTACTTTATTAGGTTTTACCTGAGAGGGATTCCTTCTCTTCATCAGTTTCATGTGAGAACGGTTTGTAGTACTTATCAACAACACTGTCATCTGAATCACTCTCCTCCTTTTCATCATCTTGCTGGCTTAAGGCTTTATTCACTGCCATCACTATTTACTATGGCCTTCTCTGTAGGATAAAAAAAGCAATATAAATGATTAGCTTAATACATATAGGCACGCACACACACACAATAATACTAATAATAATACTACACCAAAAATAATGTTTTTTTTTATAAACAGGAATGGTTTCGTAAACATTAAAAGGTTTTGTGCACATTCATTGTAAAGAAAAATTATTAATACTTCACCAACCTGACGTGGCTGTCCAATGAAGTGAATGTTGGCAAAGTCCTACGGAGCAGGACATCCAGCTACTAAGACGCGTTCGAGATAATTGGAGGCAGGAGCCAGGAACTACCATGGAGCTGTAGTTAGCCTCCGTAAACACGTTGTAGCTTGCAGAGCATTGTCGTAAGAGGTACCAGGCACGCGGTGGTTGGTGTGTTCATACATGTTACAGCTTGCAGCGCACTGCTGTGATTATACCTCAACGCATTTGCATCATGAGTGTTACTACTAGTATCACTTACTAATGCTATTGATAATAAGGTGAACAACAAACTCATCATGAAATTTGCTGAAATAAACCACATACTTTTACGTGTTCTGTCAACAGTACATTATGCAAGAAAGGCCATTGTTGACATTGGCCTTTCACTGACACTTATTATCTTTTAAGTTGCATAATACAAGAAGGGCCAATGAAGACACTGGCCGTTCTAGCACAAAGATTTCTGACTGATCATTGACTTTGGCTCAGAACAGAGTGCTGGTGTGGCTTCCCTATTGCGCCACCGACTTTGGCCGTTATAGCACGGATAGAAACGTGTAATTCCAGTTCCCTGGTAGGCTTATCTCAAAATGGCCATCATTTGACATTGGTCCCTCTTGTTCTCGGGCCTAGAATTGATGGTGGTGTGCCCTTGAGCTTGACATTCGTCCCACTACTATTGCGGAAGGATTTTCAGGATTTTATAATTTTGCCGTTGATAATGCCATTTAAGGATGTTTGAAAAGGGAGTATGCCCACCTTAGTTATATTGCACAACCTATATAGTTTGTAATGAGTAGTAAGGTATATTCAAATTGTCCCTTTTATGAAGTTTAATCAACTATATTCATAATACATCTAGAAAAAGAAAAAAACAAAATATTATTAACATGAATACATATGAACAAATATAAATGCAACATAAATGCAACAAATATAAATGAATAAGTGCAACCAATAAATGCGACAAATATAAATGAATAAGGGCAACATATAACAGTCACTCACACCAAAAAGAATTAATTCCTTTTCATAATTACAAAATATACAATCCACTAGATAAAGAAAGTTAAAATAGAAATCGAAAAGATTACAAATCTAAACGACGTACAGGTAAAAGATCTTGTAGGTCCAGGCAACTGTATTCTCAGATTATCGTGACTATTCACACTGTTATCAGCATCATAAACATGATCTTGTGTCTGGATAATTTTTTCTCGCTCATTTCCTAATATCTTCTCGATGGCTTGAGGAAAGTTAGTAGTTGTAGATGGGGAACCGGAATGGGAAGCTGAATCGGAAAGGACACCTGGATTTCGTGATTCGGAATCATTAGGTGGAATATTTCTGTAACATGGAGCTAAATTACGCATGTGTAAGGTATTAGGTTTTTACTAATGCGCTTCCTCTATTTACAGGGCAAAAGTTGACCGGCATTAAATATCCATAATTAAACAATAAATTAAATTAATAACATTAAACAAGCACTAAGTGAAATTAACACAAATAAATGAAGTATGGAATTTGAACGAAGATCACTGAAGCATTTGAGATGAAATTTATTCTCATCTTACTGAAAACTATTATAATTTTAAACCGATCATAGTAATGAAATAAATAAATGACCAATAATAAAATATCACTCGTACTTACGAACTTAATGGCAAACCTTTTTACTTACGGACTGAAGGTAAATAATTCTTATAATACAAAAGATCTTAAATGTTAAATATTTGAAAAGACAGGCTAGGTCTAAAGTAAATTAGACAAGGCTGATGTATCATAGCAGAAACTACAATAGTTTGATGTTGTCGGAAGGACAATTTGAATGCAAGTGAGCCGCGTTGTGAGTGACTCACACAGGCATCCTCAACGCAGGATTTTTCCCTCTATGAAGGCATTTTAAATGACGTGTAAATGGTGTTTCCCACTGAATGAATGGGAATGGAAATGATTAAGGATGAAAATGTACTGATACGTAGGGGTTTTTTTAGGAGTTTTTCTAACACCTTCCCCGACAAAATATAAAAACGAAGCTAATTCCCTTATATAGGTTTTAGTTTAAATATTTTTAGATTTTTTAACAATTATTCTTTTCTTTTCATTTTTAAAGTTTTATTTAAGACATGGATTGGATCCTTTTCAAACCCTCCACCGACGCCTTGCGTTTGGACCGTACACTTAAACCTACCTTGTTATCTATCTTAGAATCTAACTTAATTCTATTATTTGAAGCTTGTCCCTAGTCAGTTTTGGCACTCTGCTATATGGACTGTCTAGCGCCCGAATGCATTATAGATATTTCCATTGGGTATAAGTGGAAGCTAGGAAATTGCAACACTTGTCCGTCAGCTCTTTTGAGATCGACGGTCCTAATTTTCCCATCTGCTCCAGGGAATAACCTTAATATGAGACCTAACTGCAGAAATGGTCTAGTTTTGGTTTCTGATTTAATCAGTAAAACGTCGTCCCAATTGCATTGGTGTAGATCCCTACTGTGTTCTCTCAGACTTAGTAAGTAGTCTGAATACCAGGCCTGTTTGAAATGTTTATTCTTCTCTTCAGAAATTTTTAGAGATGTTAGCCTATCCATAGCGCTGTAGCTGTGTATCACGAGTCCATAGGTCGTCTTTTTTATTTACATCAAATTGAATTTTGGCATTTGAATAGGGCTTAAAAAGTAAATTAGAAGTCAAAGGGACTAACTCTTTATCTGAAGTCATGTAAGTGAGGGGGCGAGAGATGATTGAACTTTGAATGTTTGACAAGAGAGTCAGCAATTCAAAATATTTAAGCTTAGATCGACCTATAGACTTAAAAAGACAACTCTTGACGACTCTAATGAGTCTCTCTTGAGGAATTGTGATGTGCTTAATGTTACAAGCCATCATATGGGATTCGAACTCATTGGATGTTAAACATTCACTTAGAGCTTTTCCTTCTTGAATAAATGACTTTGAATTGTCAGAGTACACAAAATCTGCTACGCCGAAGATTATAGAAAAGCGTTGGTATGCTTATAGAAATGACTTAGCGGACATGTCTGGAACCAGACCCAAGTGAATGGCCCTGATGTTAAGGCAGGTGAAAATCAAAATATACATCTTAGATGCATTATTTGACTCGTTTTTGACATACAGGTGGCTGGTCAAGTCCACCCCTACATGTTTAAAGTGTTTAAAGAAATTTACCTGAGCCTGGGTAAATGATGTGAACTTAGGATATTAAAAAGAGAAAGAATTGAATTTTCTGCAAACTACGCATTCTGAAAGTACCGTTTAAAGGGTTTGTCTTGGACTGGTAACCCCAAAACCTTTAGATCGCAAGATGTTGAGAGATGTTTGAAGTCTCAAATTTTTACGTGAAAAATGGCAATCCCAAATTATTAATTTAGTTAGATGGTGATCCTTGCCCAAAAGAATGGGATTAATTACTTTGTAATCATAGTAGATGAACTTTGAAATTCTTCCTTTAATTCTCATAAGATGGACAGGATCTTGGAAGAGATCTAGGTCTTTAATTATTTGGGGAATTTCTAGCTTGCGATCTTGATTGTTTTTTTTTCAAACATCTTCAAGGGACTTGTTCTCCACTGGGAATGAGTGTAGCTGCATAATAGAAAGCCAATATAATGAGACAGCATAGTTGATGTCAACATCGGTTTCTTTCTCAATTTGAAAATAAATTTCATTACATAGCCTGTTACTCTGTGAAGTTTATTTAAGCTGGAGTATTTGTGGATATCTCATATAGGCTCAATAACTGGATCTTGGAATGAGACTGATGTAACAATTTGATTTTTCTTCGAGTCAGACAAACATTTTAGATCGTATTTTGGCCAACAACCTGGGTTTAAAGTGAGCCAGAGTGGGCCATGCAACCAAAAGTACATTTTGGTTTCAAACTCCTTAAGAGATATCCCACGTGAGATGTAATCAGCGGGGTTTTCTGCTGTATTTATATAATTAAATTTAATTTCAACATTGAAATCCTGCAGAAGTTCTTGTCTCAAGGTAGAAATATCCTGGAGTCGGTTTTCAACGAAAATTGACTTACCTTTGATAGATTTGAATAGCTTAACATCCGATAATAGCCAGGACAATGCGATTTGAGAGTCTACAAAGATTTCGATAGAGTTGACTTAACAGTTATAAGACGATAAAAACAATGGTAAAGTTTTAAAAGCTAAATACACAGATAAAAGTTCTAAAGAAGATAGCGTGAGGCTTTTGATAGGAGCTGCTTTTGTTTTAAATCCACATTATAGTCTTATTCGAAAGCCGATCTCTTAAAATGGAGTTTTGAAAGCTGTTTGAGATCATTATAAAGAGATGCCATTTGCTTAATTCATTATTATTAACTTCCTCGTCCCATCCTATATTCCTTTCCCACAGACTCTGCATAACAATTCTACCCCGAATGGTAATGGGGAGACAAAGTCCTAAAGGATCAAATACTTTTGATGTTTGGGATAAAATGCCTCGTTTGGTCCTAGAAGGCTCTTTGAATTCCCAATTAATTATTTGAATATTATCTGAGTCTACTGAATAGAGATCCTCAAGTACCCTCTCACCACCGGTGTCATGTTGTTCGGCCGTGTCATCTTTAATGAATTTATCTTTAAGTTCAACTAAATTGGTGTTCCAGATTCTTAATTGGAATCCGGATACCTTTAAGCATCCGACTTAGGGCAGCTTCATAAAGGTGACTTAAAGTTTCGAGGTTAGAGTTGGTGATTGTGAAGTTATCTACATATAAAGAATCTCGAATGGACTGAGAACAGAAGTCATTTTGAAATTTATCTATACGATATTTGATGCCATAATTCAGAACAAATGGAGAACAAGTTAGGTCAAAAACCATGGCAGAATATCTATAAGTTATGAGCCGACCATCCTTATAAGAAAAAAAGCAAAATTTATTCTTGTCAGACTCTAATTTAAGATAAATTTGAAGGAAGGGAGATTTAATATCGGAAATCATGACGCACTTGTTAGTTCTGAATCTGCCAAGCAATTAGAAAAGTGAACTTAAGAGGTCTATCCTGAGTAAGAAGCCTCATTTAAACTGGGAGCATTGTCAACCTTTAAACTGCAATTAAACACAGGTCTGATCTTAGTAGTGATTTATGAGGCTTCTTTAATTATAGATCTGTGAGGAATGAAGATGTAATTATCATAATCGGTTTTATTGATGGAAATTTGCTCGATTATGACTTCCTCAAGTTGAGTGTCAAAGACCTTAGCATAAGCCTCCCA
This sequence comes from Ceratothoa steindachneri, assembly GCA_963969495.1. Classification (NCBI taxonomy): domain Eukaryota; kingdom Metazoa; phylum Arthropoda; class Malacostraca; order Isopoda; family Cymothoidae; genus Ceratothoa; species Ceratothoa steindachneri. The sequence continues at coordinate 23,769,592 of OZ018334.1, forward strand.
TAAACACCTTTTTTAGTTAAAGATAAATGAACCCGGTTTAGAATCGCCAAAGCAATATGTGAGTTAGATGGAACTAGTTGAATGATTGCATCATACCGAGGAAGTTCAATATAATAACGATTTTTGTTTGAATTCTATGGAATATTTGAAATTAGAAATCATAACGTCGTCTAAACTACCCGTTTGCTTGTCTTTAATGTCAATTGACTCAAGACTGTACAAGTTTCCCAGCCCCAAATCCAGATCGGCATCAGAGTTACTTACTGGGGGGGGATTGAAATGTAAAGGTGACGGATGAAGGACGGCGTTGACTATTGTCTCAACATGATCATGAGCGGGAGGCCTTTCGATATTTAAAACTTCGTTCTCACTTTCACAAACTACTTCCCCCTCCGTTTTAGAACTCGAAAAGTCTGGTGCAATCTCGTCTCCAGGAAGTCGCCCACTAAAACCCTCTTGTAACTTGTTAGAGTGTGAGTTAAAGGTGCAGGAGTTATCGTAGGTCCCACTCTGAAACTTGCCCACCCACAACATCCTGACCCGAGCCTTTAAAGTGGGTGGATGTTTGGCTGGGTGAATTCTTGATTTGAGAAGTTTTTCTTGTTTTGATTTTTCTTGATTTTCTTGAGTAGGTTGGAGAGATTCTGTGTTCATTTCTTGATTTTTCATTGCTTTTATTTCTTTTGGTGGGTTTTGAAGTGCTATTGGCGTTATTTTTTTTATCATTATTCGTGGTCCTTTTAACTCTTGTTTTACTTTTGACGGTTTTTTAATTTTTATTGGGGATTTTAGGTGTTCCTTTTGACTCTTTTGATTTACTTTTGACGTCATTTGAATTTTGATTTTTTTACCCACGAGGGTGTCGTAAGGAAATGGACTTCTGAAACGCCCTGAGGCGCATTTGGATTAGAGATAGGACCCGAGTCCTCGTTTGTTGCGACTTTATAGTGCGTTCGCGGTCGGTTAACGGCTGCTTTAGTCAGCCTTCCTTTCCCTTCTTGATCTGTAAGCCCTTGAACGCTTCCGTATGGAACGACACCCATTGGAGTATTGAACGCCGCGCCATTTAAACATTTGATTTTTTTTTAAGTTGAGGTGTTGGAGTGCATCCACTCCCAGTAAAGCTTGGATGTGCTTTACAGTGTCATTTTCTGTTGACACGATATTTCAGTCAGCCATTTTGTAGCCTGCCTGAAAAAAAATTGCAGGAAGGCAATGGAGATCCCTTCTACCTGATGGTGCAAGGCAGAAATTATCCTCCACTAGAAATTTCACACCAAAATACGAGGCATGAAAGCGAAGTGACAGTTCTATTTCCCTGTCATGCTTGTTTTGTGAGTCAATAAAGGTTTTAATTGTAATAGTGTTAGAAAGGAGCCTAGCGAGATCTAATCCCGAGTCTTCGACCACTGTAGAATACAAGTATAAGCGCTGCGATGCAAAATCTAACAGACAACGCACACTTACATACTTACCCCGACCTGTGAGATCTACAGTAAGAGTAGGAAGTATATTATTACTTTGACGACCTAAATTAGACTTCACGCTCCAATCTATGCTGGCATTAACAATCAAAACCTGATCCCGCAACCGTCATTGTGAAACATCAGGATTAACACAAACGGTAGTTATATGGGATCTGGATTGGACAAGACCACACTCGAATGAGAGTGATAAGCGTTCCGCGGAACACAACTCATCCGAATGCTTTAAACTGGAACACCTGCCACACAGCTTGAACTGACGACATCTGGCCTTTCTTTTGGCGACTGTGTCATATTCAAGACAAGTAAGCATGGAGTGTTGTTATCCATTACATAGTTTGCAAGTTTTGACAAATGTAACTTTAAGGTCATTATCGGGACTTTGGCCTTTGACTATGTTTGAATTTTGTTTGACGGGAAAACGATTAGTTTGATTATTAAGTTGAAATTTGACATTTGGCTTATCTGATATCAAATTAACTTTATCTTTCTGACTGGGTTTAACGAATGTTGACGTCTGAAAAGGCTGCAAAGTTTGCTTTTTGGACGACTCTTTATCACCCTCACCCTGTGCAGACACAGAAGTAGGCCTTTGTTTTGAATCTAAATTCGATCTCATTTTGGGCTTTAACTTTTCCAATGTTCTAAGGGACAACGGAATAGTTGTCATAAATTTCAGTCAAAGTAGAGTAGTTACTTCCCCAAATTATATTTAACTCTTTTGAAAACCACTGGAAGTTTTTCAATCAAAACATGTGCAGAGTGTGGTTGTAAAAAATCAACCCCATGACCCTTTAAGTCATATAGGGATGACACGAGTCTCATTTAAAAGTTGAGACAAATTATCTAAATTATCATTATCTACCACTTTAAAATTAAGAATTTTCCTAAAATAATTATCTACAATATATGGGACATCTAAAAACTCCCGTTTAAGTAGATCTAAGGCGACAATATAATTAAAATCTGTATTTTCGAGATGATTTATGACAGAGTAGACAAATTAAAGTAAATTAATTTAGCTGAATTTGATAGGTCAGTTTTACACCCAATGATATTTTAAAACTAAGAAATAAAATCATTGAAGTTGAGCCCCTCATTGGTACCAGTAAAGTGAGGACATTTCAAAACAGGTGGTTTAGGGTCCTTTATAAGTATGTCTTTTAGACTAGGTAAGATTCTCCTTACGCCTAACTTCTCTGAATCCCCCTCCTCTACCCTAGATGGAGGTACACTGGAGGTGTCCTCCACTAATCTACTCTTAAAGGTTTGGAGCTAAATCATAATTTTGAAATTATAATCAAATTGAGATGAAATTTCGTGTCAAAACCCTCTTGATTAAGTGAAGACCAATCAAGATTTTCATAGACATAATTAATTTGGTCATCATAAATTCCTACTTGTTCTAAAAGGGAACAAATTAGTTTGTTTTGAGTCTCGAATATGTCACCGGTTATTTCTGCTTTCTCAAAAAGTTCAGTCAGTCTCTTTAATGTTAAAGTTATTTTGCGTTTTAATTACTGCACGAGACCGTACTAAACTTCTAACTGCATCTGGTGATTCAGAAGCCTTTAGGTCTTCCATTATTGAATCGACAAACTTGAAACAAAGTATTTAAATCGACAAAGATTTGTCTTAAATTTGACAAAATTAAAATTACCCTAAATTGAATTGAATACACTTAAGCTTAAAAGGACGTAAACACACTCGAGTGGACTATAATGAATTAAATAGACCTAAATAGTCCTCAATCGATCTGAACAGACTTCAAAAGACCATCAGACTATCAACAGACAAACAATAATTAACAGACCATAACAATTGTTAATAGGCCACACTAGACCACCTTTTAAAATAGTTCACAACAATTGAAATCTGATATATATAAATCTTCAAAATTAGGCATCAATTTAAAGACAAATCTGAAATATCATTAATAATTAAAGAGACCAGAGTGATAATGGATCTTATTAAGGCGACTTGTAGCAGATAACACTAACACTTTCACAACAAAAAATACTAAATTTGACAGTATGAAAAAACACCTAAAATCGTAAATTTGACGACAAATTCAATTCACTAAACCAACTTTATTAGAAGGCAAATAGATAACAGCCTTTTGGTTGGTTCTTCAAATCTCACTTGAACCTAAAAGCCTGACCTAATAATCTAATGAAGCGATTCCTAACCTGGGGTCATGGCAAATTTCTGGTGGGCCACAGAAAAACTTTGGGAGTGAGGGGGCCTCAAGTCCAATGAAGGGGGCAACAAAGCTTCATTTTCTTATAAAATTATTATAGTAATTCGGAAATTATCTAATTATCGGCCTTTTGACAATATGGCACATTTGTCTATATGTAGTTCTCCATAATCTGTTAATCTAGTGAAAAGCAACTACGAGGGGCGGTCAATAAGTTTTGCAATTCGGATATAAGGAAACGAGATATATGGAAAAGTCTTATTATTTTTCAATATAACTACCCTCGACTTCAATGCACTTGTGCCACTTATCCCTGAGGCTTCGAATTCCCGACAACCAGAAATCTCCCGATTGCTGTTCAATCCACTCCTAGACGGCGAGCTGGCCATCTTCATCGTCCCCAAACCGGCGTCCACGCAGTGCAGCCTTAAACTGGCGGAATAAAAAGTAGTCGTTAGGGGCCAGATCTGGACTGTAGGGAAGATGGTTGAGCTCCTTGAATCAGCACTCGCTCAGGGCAGCTTGTGCAACTCTGGTATTGTGGACTTTGACGACGTTGAAGTCGATCATGGGGCGTGAGGTTTCTAGAGACCCAACGAGCAGAGACCTTGGCTATGGCGAAATGGTCGTGGATGATTTTGCTAACACTTCCATGTGATATTCCAAGTTCTTGCTCGATTTCTTCGACTTTCACCCGTCGATTTTCGAGGATCATCCTCTCTACACGGGCCCCAATGCCCTCGTTGGTCACGTCTGACGGGCGTCCTGGACGGAGGTCATCTTCAAGGGACTCACGACCATGGCGGAACTCCCTATTCCAGCGAGCAATGGTTGCATAGGAAGGGGCGATGACGGTGCACACTGCAACCATGCGTTCATGGATCTCTTTTGCATTCCTGCCTTCCTTGGTCAAAAATTTGATCACTGCGCGGTGCTCAACCTTCTCCATTGTTGAAATATTTGTGACTGACGATCTGCGATCAGCTACTGCTTCTTAAATAGACGAGGCAGAAGCGTGCGACTGCAGGTCCTGAATTGTCATAACTTGTCCTAACACCCCCACAAACAGCCATCCCCCTTCCTCTATTTTGCCCTACCGATTCGCAAAACTTCTTGACCGCCCCTCGTATTTATGGGTTGCTAATAATAAAACATTGAGTTTCTTTTTCTTCGATATACAACAACGTTGTAATGATTTATTAGATATATGTTTAGCAGCGTCGTATCTATGTTTCATACCCGCAGCACCAATACTCTTTGCAGTTGCTAACTCAGTCAGTCTGTATCCATGTTCCAAGTTCTACCATAATTTCTGCTCCGTGACAATCTTGTTTGTATGCAGCATTTTTTTTTTTTTTTTTGGTGAGTACCTTTTCAATCATCATAAAATAACTAATATTATATGGTGACTCTAAACATAATATTTATAAAATATATGCTACTAATAAAGATATTTTTACGTGCAGTATTTACTCTGTCGTATTTCAAGTAGATATAAAATCTCTAACGATTACTTTATTTCTATTTAAATTAATTGCTAACGACAACATCGCACGCTTGCATTGCAGCTGCGCAGCGTTGCTTATACGAAATGTTTATTGTTTCAATAAATATTACGTTTTATGTTGGTAATATTTGATTACATTTATGTTCATTAAGTGCTTAAATAGTGTCATAAGCATAATACCCAATGTGAATACCAGCATTCATAAATTCTAAAAGTTATTAACGGTTTCTTAGGGCGAAGTGGAACACACCCCGCCCTGCAGCTTTGCGATCTAAAATTAAGTGGTACCAAATAGGGTTAAAATTATTATGTAATGGTTAACCGTTGTAAACTGTTTGCCTAGTAAATAAATAATATATTTTTTATATTCTTACCGTATATACAATTTAGTTCAATATATATATAAATATATATATATATATATATATATATATATATATATACACTATTGAAGTCCACAGCTGTGGCAGCGTAATTAATTTTTACTTGTATTTTCTTAATATATTTCTTACAAGTTTTTTTAACGGGGTCTTCGAGGCGAGAAAAAACATCCGCGAATAACATTCTTTATTCCTAGACGACTTTCGACCTTGTTAGGTCATCTTCAGGGAATGAACAGAAATTAAATTATTCTTGGACCTTGGACATAAGAAGTGGTGAGATTTAGGGAGAGTTAGAGTGAAAGATAAGACCATTTAAAAGCAGTAAGATACAGTCTAACGGCGACGTGACTCCAAAATACACATGGCAAAATCGACTAAACACAAAAAAACCCGACTAATGTATTCTTAAGTTTCTTGAGTTTAAAGAATAGAGGATGTGTGGGAGACAGAATAAATAGGTCCCTGGTGAAAGGGTAGCTCTGTTTGTTTTTGTTTTGGGGGGGAGGAATTTTGTTTGTTTTTTGTTTTTAATTAATAAACTATAAAATGTATAGTTTATTCAATTAAATTAATCCTTTTAATTTAATTCTTTTTTTTAGATCTTAATGGTCTTTTTGGCATTCAAGTCTTTATTTGAGGCGGGGGTTTTATTCCCGCTGTGGGTTTTCGAAAAAGTTTATTTTTAGTTTCATTTGAATTTTTGCAAAGTTTTTGAATTTCTACTCAAGAAACTTAAGCATTACACTACTCGGGTTTTTTTTGTGTTCAGTCGATTTTGTCATGTGTATTTTGGAGTCACGTCGCCGTCAGACTGTATCTTACTGCTTTTAAATGGTCTTATTTGTCAGTCGACCTCGATGTTTAGGTGTGTACGAGAGAACTCCGGGGTCAAGCGGGTGTCAATGGCTTGCCAGATCCTCTTAGCTCTCTCGTGGAGCGCCACGTTGATCGGAGATAATCCAACCGAGTCATGGAGCTCCCTCTGTCGTTTATATTCTCTTCTTCGGGTGTTTGTGATGAGAAGCACCGCTTTATTTTTGATAATTTGAAGTTTCGCAATGTGGGTCGTGGCGCTCGCGTTCAGTGGCATTTGGGGGTACACGACTCTCGAGCGAATGCATGCATTGAATATCTTGAGTTTATTTGAGGGATTTAGGTCACGGAACCTATAAAACTCCCTCAAATCTCTCTTGTTATTCGCGACTGTTCGCTCGATATGACTCTTGTAGCCCCCTGTGGTGATTTTGAGCCCCAGAACCGTCCCTTCCAGGCAGTAGGGAATTCGCTCCCCTTCTATACGTATGCCATTGAAGGTCTTGCGAAACATGGGAATTATTTTGAATTTGGGGGTATTGGTCGATATCTTCCATTTCCTCTCGTAAGAGTTGATGTTAGATATCTCCCTAGCCGTATTTCTCGCCATAAATTCCCAGTGAACATAAGCGGCGGTACAAATTTGCGATATATCGTCAGCGAACTGTGCGTATATCGTACCCTCAGAGAGAGGTTGTGGTAGGTCGCGTGTATAAATGCTGTGTAATAGGGGACTGAGACAGCCCCCTTGTGGGACATCTGCTCCGAGATGGAATTCGGAGCTTTTATGTTCTCTGATATGAATGTATGCTCTCCTCTCCATTATGTAGTCACATAGAATCCTCTCAAGAATGGGGTTAAGGCCTACTTGAAAGATCTTAAATTGTAGTCCTCTCTTCCAAACCTTATCAAAAGCTTTTTTGACATCGCGGAGCACCAGGTCGGCATGCCTTTTGTCGGCCTTGATCTTAGCAAGCTTTTCGATGACAACGGCTAGTGCCGTATCAGTCCCTCTTTTCCTTCTGAAGCCGTGTTGCTGCTCGTTATGCAAGTTAGCTTCATCGAGAAATGAGTTGACTCTATTAGCCAATATCTTCTCGAAGACTTTGCCAGCAAATTCTAGGAGAGATATCGGTCGAAAGCTGGCAGGGCAGTCCGGGGCTTTCCCGGTTTTGGGATGAAAATTATCTTGGCCACTTTCCACTGATCGGGGAAATAAACCGTGTTCAGAGCGGTGTTCATGATGTTGAGAAGGCCACTCTAAACGTTAGGCGGGGCCTGGATGAAATTCTCGCGGGTCAGCCCCGTAGTACCCGGTGCTCTTTGACGAAAGGATTTTAGAGTAACGGAGAGTTCTAGGGCAGTTATTTTACTGCCATAGCCCTCCATCACTCTTTCCTACGACACTGTGGTGAGGGGAGGTTTTGTCTATTTGTGTGTTTATTCTAGAGTAATTTTGAAGATTGAAGACCAGAAAATCCTAAACATTTCCTCAATCTCTTCAGTCTCGTTACTTTTTTGCCGTCGTGAATGATTGTCATTTTTAGTTTGTGGGGGTTTTCCTTTAAGACGTTTAACCGTCTACCAGAATGTGTGTGAGTCTCTTTCTATGTCGAGTCTTTCTATTAGTCCGTCGCATAGTAGTATTTGTTGGTCCGTAATTAATGTCTGGAGTTCGTCTTTTATTTGTCTTAGTCTTCTGTGGTTATTGTGATTGGGGCCAATCAGCGCTACTACATTGGACAGGTCCCTATATTCTTGGGCCAGGTCTCTCATGGAAGGGGTCCAGGGGGGAGCTGAAAGAGTTTTATAATTAATACGGGGAATGCTATTTTGATCGGCTTTTATTAGAAAGTCAGTGATTTTATCCAGCTCCTCATCTATTTCTTCTAAATAGGCATCAAATAAAAGGTCGGGGATATAATTTAGAAGGTAATTTTTATAGCTTTCCCAATTCGCTTGCTTATAGCTTTTGCGTTCTGGGATTTAAATTTGAATGGGATTTACTCCTACTGTAATTTTGATAGCCTAGTGGTCGCTCGGAATGATGGGGTTCGGTTCACTGTAGTAGTTGTAAGGAAACCTGATGCTAGATAGCACTATATAAGGTTTCGTTGTTGCTCTTTCCGTTATGTACGTCGGGAATTCTGGTCCGATCCTTGTCATGTATTGTCTGTCAAGTAGTACTTCGATGTTTCTGCCTGCATTGTCGTAGGAGGAATATCCTGCCGCAGCACACCTTGCATTAAGATTTCCGGCAAAAATTACACTTTTCTTGTTGGTAAATATCTGCAAGAGGTTGTGCATGGGCAAATAGCCGCGTCTTGAGGGTTGGTACCCCGTGGCCACGACCAGTCCCCCTCTGACAGTACCTACTTCAATGGTAAGGTAGGATTCATCTAAGTCCTCCAGTGTCCTGTATTTTAGTCAATTTTTGACGGCTATTGTGCAGCCATCATACCGTTCCTGGCTATGATTCTTACTAATGGCGTCGTATTGAAATAATTTTAACTGTTTTTGCGCGGTTAGTCCGTGTTCAAAAATAAGTATTATGTCAGGGTCACTCTGTCGCATAATATTGCCATAGATAGAGCGTTTTCCGCCCCACCCATCGAGATTCATATGTATAATTGTAAGTCTGCCTGTAATTTTGTGTAATGTTGGTTCTCTAGTGTGTGGGATTAGACGCTTATTCGAGATCTACTTTATCCCCATGAGGTGTATTGGGCGTGATGCGCTCGCTGCCGTTTCTTTTTTTCTTGTATTCCGTGTCCGTGATTGTGTGGAAGCAGCCCGTGGTCAGTTCTACCATGTTTTGAGCGAGAGCATCCTCAGTCTGTCACTCCAGAATCTCATCTGAGCATTCCCACTTGTATCTTCCGGTCCTAAGACCTTCAGCTACTTCGCTGGAATTGATTTCGGTCGGAAAGGGAGCCGATTTGGGGGCATATAATTTGAGATTGAAACCTCTCGCGTGGTATTTTAGCTGATGTTATCTCCCTCGCGATGAGGAAGATAATCTTGGGTCGCGTGTTTTAGAGATTTTTCTCGTTCGTGGAGATCTGGCCTCCTTGGGTCACACTGCTTCCTTGTTGGTGTGTGATTTTGCGTGTTGCTTGTATCAATTGTGTCTTTCCTGGGTAAAGTTGGCGCTTGTTTTGTTGTTTGCGTTACCTTAGGATTATTGAGACGGAAATCGCGTGTGCTGGTTGTGTTTTGTGGCGTGGGCAATTTTGGGATGTTTCTTGGCACTGAGGGGCTACGCTTATTCTCATAACCTCCTCTGGAAGTGGGTTGTCCGGAAACCACATCTCTTGCAGCCCGTTCTTTACGAGCATGCGATTGACTTCCGTAGCAAAGGTAATGTTGCTAGTAATGTTGCCAATGTGTGCATAGTATATGCAGCACATTATTTTGGTTTGAGTGTTCGTTTTCAATGTGGAGGTATGTCTTCTGGTTGTTGGTCTCGGCAATGACGGCTTTGGCTACTTTTGCATAAGTCGAATTGGCCTTTTTCTCTTGTGTTTCGTTTTATTTGGATTTGTTTTTGAATTTCCTGTTTTTTAATCGGACATGTCATAGACATAGTCTGGTGGAAGCCTTCACAATTTAAGCATTTGGGGGAGTTACTTTTACAATCGAGCCCAAAATAGCCGCGGCTGTCGCAGATAGAGCATGGCGTAAAGTCTTTTTCCTGACAGTTGGACGTGGTGTGTTTGCCATACTTATAGCACCGAAAGCACATTTGTAAATCGACAAACTCCTCACGTTCCATCTACCCTGAGCAGACTCTTACGTTGAAGAGAAGAAATCCGTTTTCTTTAGCCTTTTGAGCCATAGCCGTGTCCTCGAATACAACCTTTAAAAAAAAACGTGCGTGCAATGCTTGAATTTTCTTACCTTAGATACCTTTGCCCATGGGTGGTTCCTTTCAATTTCGTATTTAATCTCATCTGCCGAGTGGCTCCCGACCCAGGAGTCGAGGCGCCTGCAGATTTGGCTACGGTGGGTTTTAATTTGTGGCGGTGTTGTTAGTTTCAGATTAATCGTCTTCAGGCATTCAACGGTTTTGCTTGAGGTCAAGGCTTCACAGTCGGCCTCCCTCCCGCAAATGTCCGAGTAACCATTTTGGATGTCGATAAGTCTAACCAGTGCAATACCCAATGTTCCGTAAACCTTTTCAAAAACCTTTTCTCTGTCTGGTTTTGGGCCCTCCGAGAGGACCCGGAGAGAGATGCGGAGAGTCTCTCTCATTTCTCCTGCATCCTATCTTAAAATAGGGGATGATATTATGATATGAATTTTATGTATGTATATATGTATATATATATATATATATATATATATATATATATATATATATATATATATATATATATATATATATATATATATATATATATATATATATATATATATATATATATATATATATATATATATATATATATATATATAACTGAGAAACAGTTTTGAAAAGAGGAAGGGGGGATGAGAAAACTAGGGGCCAAGGTCCATGTAACTTTATGGAACTTTACCTTAAACTTCCTTTCTTCGTGCTTGCAGGTGGGCCAGATAAGGCTCCGGTCCTTGTATCTAGCAAAGGAGCAAAGATTTGGCCCTTCACCTTCCTAGATCGAATATCAGTGGTCCACTTTTCGAACGTATCGCGCTTTTTTACTTTAACCAGTTTTTATTATCACTACATGAAGTGAGTCGCACAATTTCACCTTCACAAAAGTTCAGTTTGTAAAAATTCCAAAAAAATTTGGCACAGCGGTAAAGCAGACTAGCTAAGGCAACCAAAACAGTCAGAAATGGAATTATTCAAAAATTGCTACATTATATATAGTATAGTTTATGGTTATTCATGTGATTTATTTTCTGTTGATAAATCAGCCTAAATAGCGTTTCGAGAACCATAACCATAAATTTGTTTGATCGAAGTTGTCGCCTGATAGTTTTTAGGCCTAAGACGAGAGCGAAATAAATTTTGAAATAATGAACTTGGTTTTAAGAAAAACATTTAAACAAATATAAATATATTCATAGAATCAACGAATGTACAATGGGATAAGTAGATTAGGTATATACAATGTAAGATATTGTAACATATGATTTACAGTAACAAGATGCGAAGAGAATTGAAGTATGTGAAATAATATGGTGGAATAATATGGTGACTATGATGGACTGTGAATTAGGGGCTGCAATATGAGAAGTAAATATAGTTAGGACCTACTCTCGAGCTGAAAGCGTGTGTTTGTTTGTTTGTGTGTGAAATTTTAAGAGATGTTGTTTGGAATAGTACAGGGTGTTCGGAAAGTCACTTTGCACTTTTCTAATATTTTTTTTTATATTTCAGATTTCGACCCCAAACCATTTATGTTAATAAATATGTAAGTGCAATTGATAGCGGTGTTTAGAAACAAAATAAGAAGGGTCCAAGCCTGTATTGATGCCAAGGGGGGTCACTTTCAACATAATTTATAATTGTCATTCATATTTACCTCCTGTATTCTATATTGAAACATTTATGTTAATAAATATGTAAGTGCACAGTGACTCTCTGAACACCCTGTAGTACGTTAAATGAATTGACAAGTTTTAAAATAAATGAATTAATTAATTATTAAGTTGTACATAAAATGATTTAATTTACGAAAGTTAAGTAAAATAATTGAAAGATTAAATTGACAAAGTTAAGTAAAATAATTGCATATGAATTTTACATAATAATTTATGTATATATATATATATATTTAAGTTTCCCAGGAGGTTTTTATTATAGCTATTATTATTATTATTAAGTTAAAGTGGGGGTGCATGTGACGGGAGGGCGATAGGGTGTGTGGAAAGATAGAGAAAATAGACAAGTGGATAAAAGAGAAAGAAGTGTGGTAGGGTGCAAAGAGATGCCTAGGGTCTGGTGATCAGACTTATCACTTTTATTGTTTCATTGGTTGCGTGTATTTTTTGTTGTTATAGTAGATTTTTTGGTAATAATTATACAAAAATTATAATTATAATTATTATGGAGTTCAAGCCCTTTGTCTTAGCAACTTTAGTTTTTTTGGTTTATGTTATGCATTGCTTACTTTGTATATGTTTTTAAATACGTTTAAGTGCGTGCTTATTGTCTTGTTTTTTTTTGTGTGTGTGTGTTTTTATAGTGTTTTTTTGTTTCTTCTCGTTGATGATTCTTGTCGAAATCGGAATGGGGGGGGGGGGTCTTTATCTTGGTAAGGTAGTCTTGATTGGTAGGTTATTGTCGTAATTCGGGTTCTCGAGTTTTTCTGTTCTTGTTTTCTTCACAGGTTTTTCCATCTCTTTTTATGAATAGAACGGTACTTCGTCTCCGCCAGCCACTCGGTTGGCGGAGCTGGGGAATCTGTTCTGGTTAATCATCTCTTCTGTTCTGGTTAATCATCTGGGTGATTTCATCACTCAGCTCTCGATTGACCAGAACCTGCATTTTCCGGGACCGTTCTTCTATGACTTTGTTAATGGGAATTATCCCCGCCTCTCTGTGCAGGTCTTCTTGCCGTCTTCTTTCATGCCTGCGTGTACCCGTGATTAGGTACATGCATTTATTTTGCACTACTTGAAGACGCCTCTTTTGTGTTTTTGAGACACATGAGAGGGTGGAGGCGGGGTAAAGCAACGTAGATCTTACAAGGGCATTGTAGATCTTCTTCTTGTTGCTTTCACGTAGATTTCTAAATGTGTATAGAGTTCTAACAGCGGACGTGGCTCGAGAAATTCTTTCTTCGACGTGCTTTTTGTACCCGGTAGAGGTGATTTTCATACCGAGTACATTGCATTCGTTGGTGTAGGGGTATCGCGTATCCCCCACATGCGCGTCTGCCCTTGAGGTGCGTCCGATGGGGACCACCTTGAATTTCTCTTGGTTTGTTCTTATTTTCCACTGAGCCTCGTAGTTGTTTAGGTTCGCGATTTCCATCGTTGTCATGCGAGCTTGCCACGGCGCATTCCTCCATGGAGATACCATTATCTGGCTGAAATCATCGGCGTATTGAATATTGAGGGAATTGGGGTACACAGGGGCTGGGACGTCCGTGGTGTATATCGAGTAAAGGGTGGGGGACAGACACCCCCCTTTGCGAGAGGCCCGCAGTGAGCGGAAACTTTGGTCCGTCCGTGCACCCTAGACTGACATACGCCGCTCTCTCCATGACATAGTCACAGAGAGTTCTTTCTAAGTTTTCACTTAGACCCAGTCGTAAGATCTTATACTGCATGCCCCGCTGCCACACCTTATCCATCGCCTTTGATACATCCCGACAAACGATATCCACATAACTCCTGTCCCGTTTGGCTTGGGAAAGCTTTTCCGTTATGACATTGATTGCCATTTCCGTACTTCGCTTCTTTCTAAACCCGAATTGACATGGGTTGTAGAGGGAGTTTTCTTCCAGGTGAGACACCAGTCTCCCGTTGAGGATCTTCTCAAAGAGTTTCCCGCCAAATTCCAGGAGTGAAATTGAGCGGTAGCTCTCTCTCAACGTAGGGTCCTTTCCGTGCTTGGGCAAAAAGATCATTTTTGCCGTCTTGTAAGCATCTGGAAAGTACCCTGTATTCAGACATGCGTTGAAAACTCGTCTCATTCCTTCGATGATGTTTGCTGGTGCCTTTTCGAAGTTAAGCTTTGTAAGCCCCGATTGGCCTGGGGCTTTTTGTCGGAGTGAGCGGAGTGCGCCAAGGATCTCTTCTTCGGTGATCTCGGCGTCTCCGTCACGCAGTCTATCCACCTGTTGATGAGGATGCGTTCGATGTATTTCCGTGTTAAGCTCGTCTACGATGTTGTTTTCTAACTCTATATCAAAATCTTCGTTTTCATCTTCCGATATGCTGAAGATTTTTTCCCAATAACGCCGGAATATCACTTCGATGTTATTTTCTTCCGTTTCCATGGATCCATCTTCTTTTTGGATTTCCATTTTCTTCTTTTTTCCAGATGATCCTCTGAGACTTTTGACTTTCTTCCAAATGTCCTTGGGAGATGCATCTTGATCGAGGCTCTCGATCGCATCGTCCCATTGTCTCTGTTGTTGTTCGAGGATCAACTGGTTGAGCTCTACCTTGATCTCTCTACTTCGTTGTAGCGAGTCAAATGATGCATTTCTTATATTTAACTCGTACATAACTCTCAATTCTCTGTATAGGTCTTTTATGTACCCAGTCCACCTGTATGAGGAGATGGTTTCATACTGGGTTTTGGGGATGCAAGCCTTATCTGCATTAATTAGATGTTCGTTGAGGTCGTCGAGTGCCTCGTCTATCTCCTCGAGAATTGCCTCGTCCAGATCTGGTGGACGATAGGCCTCGAGGAGATCAGCGTACCGTGCCCAGTTGGCTCTCCTGTAGTCTTTTCTGACTGGAGCTGGGACTTGTATAGGGTTCCTATTGATGGTAAGTAGGACCCCTATATGATCACTACATGGTACCTGGACCGGTTCCATGTAGTAATTGAACGGCAGCTCACGATTAGCCAGACAAATGTCTGGTTTTGTGGCACTTCTTCCTCGAGTATAGGTTGGGAAGTCCGAGCCTATTTTATGGACCATGTTTCGGTCCATCATAGTATCCAGGCACCTTCCAATTCCATTGAAGGTCCTGTACCCAGACTCCCGACATCTGGCATTAAGGTTCCCCATTAATCTGGTGGGGGTCCTTCTGCCAAATAGGCCAGAGAGAGAATGGATTGGTAAATATTCTCGTCTCGGTGGCTGGTACCCGGTGGCGATGACCAGCTTTCCTATATCGAGTTCGACCTCTATTGCAGGATAGGATTCTTCCAAGTTTCTTATGGGTTTATACTTGATCCCTCTTTTGATGGCGATGGCGGCACCGTCGTACCGCTCTTGGGAGTAATTCGTGATTAACACATCGTAGTTCCAGATCTTCATTTTGGAGCTACGAGTGTCAATCCCATGTTCAGAAATCAAGATTACATCTGCATCAATCTCCCTGAACACGTTTCCGTAGAGAGTTCTTTTCGTTGTCCAGCCATTGGTGTTAATTTCCATGATTCTTAGTGAGTTCCGTTCCATTGTGAGATATATTACCTGTGTTTCTTCTTAGTCTTCTTTTTTTTGGGGGGGGGGGGGGGCCTGTGGGGTGGGTCTGGAGTGCCCAGGCTTTTCCTTCTTCGGGGGAGGACTGGGAGTCTTTGATCGACTCTTCGTCGCTCTAGTGCGAGTGCATGGGCCCTCGTCACTATCCGAAGATGTGGACTCTTGTTCTTCTTCGTCGTCGTCATTTATCTCATCCTCTTCTTCGGATTCCTCCGATGGGGGGGATATAATGACTTGTTTGAGTTGTTTAAGTCCAGTGGCTTTTGCTTCGCTGTTATTGTTCCTGATTACGCTGTCTTTGAATGCCCTCTGGAGCATTCTGGGCCATCAGGCACGATGATGGATGGTAGGTTATTGGCCTTTAACAGCGCGTTCAATACCCGGTTGTAGCATCCGGGTTTGACCGCGTTGGCCACGTTTGCATGTGTAATGCAAATTAAGATTTTAGCCCTTAGGTCGTTTGTGAAGACCATCTGTGAGGGAGTTGCCATTGTTGAGGCCATCCCTTCACTTTTCTTCACAGTGCTCGCGTAAGTACAACTTTTCTTCTTTTTTTCTTCCTCTTCCATTTTACGAATTATCTCTTTCCTTTTGGGGCAGTTCAGGGCCATCGTTCGATGGGGCCCCTTACAATTCATACATTTTTTCTCTGTGCTTTGGCAGGCGTCATAACGATGACCCTGTGTGGCGCATTCACTGCACCAAGTTGTGCTTTTTGGGGAACAATTCACGGTGGTATGCTTTTCCATTGCATAACATACGAAGCACATCTGGATATTGTGATACCTCTCGTGTTCGATGTTTGTTCCTGGGATCCTCATATTAAAAATGAGGAGTCCCTCGGTTGCCGCCTTGTGGGCCATTTTGGTGGTCTGGAATGTCAGCTTGAAGAAGTGGGTGTGATCTCTGAATTTAATCACCTCTCTTATCTTCGCCCATGTGTGATTTTTCTCGAATTCGGCCTTAAAGTCTGCGGGGGAGTTCTCGCCAACCCAGCTCTTCACCTTTCGGCAGATGATGCTCCTGTTCGCGGAGATCGCTGGCGGGGTTTTGGCTTCCAGGTCCATTTGTTTTAACACTTCGGCCCCTTCGTCAGATAGGAGCCGGTCTATGTCTTTGGTTTCACCGCACATGGCGATGAAACCATTTGGAATGTCAATAAGCTTGATCAGTGCGATCCTTAAATACGCAAATAAGGATTCGCATACGGTTTTCTTTTCGGGGGTCTTCTTGCCAGCTAAGGTCCGTAGGGGGACCCTCTTAGGGAGGGCCTCCATCGTCGTTGGCGTCTTCTTTCTTCTTTCTTGATTTTCTTTTCTTCCTTTGTATAAAATGTGTGTTTTAATGTTATGAGTGAGAAAAGTGATAAGTGGTAAAGGAGGTAGAGTTAAGGGTTGGGTTTGACTTCGATCTGAGAAGAGTGCTTCCGTCCAGTTTCCTGTTGTTTCCCCGCTCGGATGGTGCCGGGATGATGGGTGATGATGGATTGGGGATGGTTCTCGAGTGGGGACCTCAGAGGGTTGAGCTTGGTGGGCTTAAGGCATAGCGGTCGAATCAACGACCGCTAAGTTTGTGCCACCCCCTCACGGGTACATACGCCAAAACTGCATCCAACTACATAGAGACGGGAGTATTTCCTTATATGATTCTGGCCGGGTCCCCCGGGCGATGAGGATTTCTCCTCCGTCCGGGACTCGCAGTTTTGCCCCAGATTCGAGAAAATTTCTGACTTGTGCTTCTGCTGTGGTATAGGCCTCAAACCAGTTTCCATGCAAACCCTTAATTATGCCAGTCCAAGTGGCTGACATAGTTAAGACGAAATTAATGAAGGGCAGTCATCCGAGCAGGTTTCCACGCAGGGCGGTGGACGGGAGCAATGTTTTTTTTTAGGCTATCATTTTTCTTTTACTTCCCAGCGAAAAGATATATTAAATCTTTGCAGATCGACTGGAATCCTAAAGATTCCCAGGACAGTCGCGTTCTTAGTTGGCGAGGCTCAAAAGTCTTTCTCTCTTTAGACGCGTGAGTTTACAACGCTCTTCAGAAGGTATTAAGGCAATGCTACAGCAGTCGAATATTCGCCCAGCTTTATTATAGCTATGCCCAGAGGCATTGCTATAATAGTATTTCTACACGAACATAAATATTAGAAAAAATAGCTAATCATGGCGCGGGAAATTTGTTAAGGGGAAACTAAGCGCTACAAGAAACATATAAAATTGGAAGTCTCAGATTGTCTGACTATTGACGGGAAAGAAAAATTCTACGATTCATCTAACTCTGAAGACGTTTTTCGCCGATAAAGCAACGAGGCTTTTTACGTGAATTTATTCACGTTTCCCTACGGGGAATAAAAGAGAGATACATTTTTAAAGAGAGCACTACGAGCCCAGGAATGTCGGGCTAATTCGACCACGCATTCCCCCCCCCCGCCCTGCCGGAGCTGAAGAGCTGAAGTGAACTGAACTGCCATTCATCTTGCCACGTCCCAACTATGCCGTTCGTGTGATAGGCATAATTGGGGGCGCCCAGGAAAGCAGGTTTGTGGACTAGCCCACTGCAGAACTCGGCGTCAGTGGTAACCCGGTTACGAGGCGATGCTGAAAGCTTTGGGGAAGAGTTCGCTCTAGTCTCTGAGGGTAGTTTCCGGCCAAGACCACAGGGGGACACACAACCGTCCCTGTGTAAGTTGGAAGCAGCATCGATAACCAAACCCCGGAAGGGGCGGCACCCCTCGGGTGGTGGTAGTTGATTCAATCACCACCCATCATTAAGTCCGTCACAACCAACCGTCTGAGGGGCCTCCCCGGGTTCACCCCACATTCATATCATCCCTCCATCCAGCAGTTCACGTTCATGTAGGCTCGCTTGCAACGGTGGCGGGGGGGGGGGCTGCCTCCCTCCAAAAAGCTATTAAATAACCAAGGAAAATTGTTTATTCTGGACAAACCATTCAATTTAAATAGTTGGCAAGCACAGTAATAACCAAGAAGCAGGAGCTACCCCACAGTGGTTCATCGCCCCTTGGGGCCCGTGCATAATGGCACAGAACCAACTTCCCCGGATGCCTCTGCGCACCATGAGCGGTCATAGCAGACCCACCAGAGAGTTGGTCTTCGAAGCCGTCTATGGGAAGTTAAAAATTGCCATGGTGAGACTATTGGAAGTTCCCGTGGGCTATGTCGCCGTCTGTGAGACGGAAAAAGACATAGAAGCTTTAACTAAAGAAGCTGCCATTGAGGTCCTTCGGGAGCTTGGCCTACAACCTGCTATCCCCCCGCAGATCCAATCACACAGGAGTGTGATCTGCCGGAAATTGGACCCATGGATAGGGGAACATTCCAGAGAGGAAATAAAGGAGGAAATCCTTAGAAACCACTCATGGGCAAAAGTGACAGAAATTGTCCAATTCAAAAATAAGAGAGACAACTCAGAATACTCTCATGTTTTCAAGATCGTGTTTGGTGAAACATCCATGGCAAGGAAGGCGAAGGAGTCTGGGCTCCTGCTTTTTAATGCCAAAGTCAGCGGGGAACAGATCGAGAGGGAGGAATTCCACTCGGTACAGTTCTGCTTCCGCTGTTACAAAATGAAGGCACACACGACTAAAGACTGCAAAGCACTCGAGGAGCTATGCTCTAGATGCAGCGAACCAGGACATCACTGGAAGAGCTGCCAGAGCCCTCGGGAGAAATGCATAATTTGTGGACAAGGGCATCGGACAAGGGCAATGGCCTGTCCAAAAAAAAGGAGATAATCAAAATTAAGCAGAGAAATATTCAAGAAGAGGCGACTAGGAAAGCGCACACCTCGTACGACCAAGTCGCGAAATCAGCTCAGCCTACGGCAGCAGTGAATAAGACCTATCTAAAGTTGCAAAATGAAGACTCCACGAAAATTATGAAGTGCATCTTGTATGCACACGTCAGGAATCTGACCCAACCAGGTTGCTTAGCTAAGGAGCTAAACCAGATGCTGGCTAAGAATGGCCTGAACCAAATGTGGTTCCTGGACGACCCCCCTTCAGGAGACGTCCTCCAACTGCAGATGGTTAACAAGGAAATGCAACCAGCAAATAAAAAGGAAAGCAAGCCACAGGAGAAACCCAAAAAGCCGGACCCAAGAGTGGAGGCCAAAAAAGAGAGAGAAGCTGCTGTTAGGTGAAAGATCGACAACAGGACGGTAAAGGAGAGCTCTAATGACTCTGAGTCTACGGAGTCCTCAGACAGTGAAGCCAGTACAAGCGTTAGTAAGAACGGGAAGAAAAAGAGAACAACTAAGAAAGTCTTAGACGCGGATGAGTTGAATCTGAGGATTTATGCATCCGATCAACTCCCCTTCCCAAAGGACTACGATACCAACAGGATACTAGTTGGTATCAAAAAGAAATTTTACAAGTGGGATTTCGATGCCCAGTGTGATGAAGAGGTCGTCGAAGAGGCCCTCAATAACCACAACATCACCCTCTACAGGGACACACTGGAGGAATTGACCATGGTAGAATTCAAAAAGAAGAGGAACGGGAAAAAGCATCCCTTCACAAAGAAACACTAGGAGCCAGAAAAGAGAATGGAAAACCCGAACAACCGGTTGAAGGTAGTAACACTCAATGTTAATGGATGGGAGGGAAAAGCAACGGCGTATGGAAACATATTCCGTGTGCTAGACCCCGACATCATATTAATTTCAGAGCACGGTATCAACACAACATCGTACCAAATAAAGATACCGGGCTACAGAGTGATTACTAAAAACCCTTCTCAGGAGAGGTTTGACGGCGCCGCGATTGCAATCAAAAAGAATCTCTCGTCAGGCACCTTCCAGAACTGGACGAGTCATTCGTGGCGATTGAGATGCCCACATTAGTAGGCAACCTCGTGATCGCGGCGGCGTATCAGCCCCCTCGCAGAGCGTACCTGCCCCTCAATAACTTTTACACCTTGTTTGGTCACGGCAGGATAGTGTTCCTTGGGGGTGACCTCAACGCCAGATGCCGAACGGCTGGCTATGGTAACACAAATAACAGAGGCCACAACTTGGAAATGATTATGAGACGTAAAAACATCCAGAGGATAGGACCGGAATTTCCGACCTATATTACCTCTCGGGCAGCAACCAAGCTGACATAATCATGACAAGTGGTGGCTTCCCGTTCAATTACTATAGCGAGCCAGGACCAGCAGTACCCAGCGACCATATAGCGATCCTCACCACCATCTCACTCGCTCCGATCCAGATTCCGGTCCCTCTCCGCAAGAGCTACGCCTCGGCCGACTGGGAACGCTACGGAGAAATCCTAGGCATTTACGAACCAGCCGACCTAAGCGAGGCCACATTAGAGGAGATCGACGGGGAGCTGGAAAGGATAACAGCCCTCATCATCGAGGCTGACCGCGAGTGCGTACCCTTGACAGGATACAAGACTCTTCCACAACCTCGTTGGACCGAAGAGATGAAGGAGATCGCTAGGGAGCACCGGGAGGTGTACGAGGAGATAAGAAGAACAGGTACAAATCGGGAGCGAAGCTCACTGCTCCGTCGCCTAAGCGACGAACTAAAACAGGCTATTAACCAACAACAGGCTGAAATCTGGAATAGCCTAATAGCCGGGTTGGACAGCAAGATGGCCCCCAATAAATTCTGGCGCCTAGTGAAGAAACTAAAAGGACTCCCAAGTAGAGAGAAGACCCGCATCAAGGAGGGCGATGACTACTTGGAGGATCCGGCGGTTCTGGAGGAAAGATTCCGCACGTTCTGGAAGGAAATCTTCTCTATAACACTAGAGGACGATGCGGAATTTGACCAGGAATTCGAAGACCATCTGATTGAGGAACTCAATCAGATCATACATCGTACGCACCCACAAGCCTACGTTGACGAAAGGAGGGAAATGGTAGACCATGGCCGACCAATTACAACGGTAGAGGTCATGGGAGTCTTAAAAACCTTTAAACAAAAGGCACCAGGCTGGACGGGCATCACTAAGAACAATCTGGTGCATGCCCCCCGGCAGATCATTCAGGGAATCACTAACATCTTCAACGCTTCCCTGAATACGGGCTACTTCCCCGACGGGTTAAAAATGGCCAAAATCATTTTTATCCCAAAAGGGAACAAACCCCCAGATCAACTGGTGGACTACAGGCCAATATCCCTCCTGGAGTTCGTAGGCAAAATCTACGAAAAGCTTCTAGCCAATAGGCTACAAGATCAGCTGACCGAGCTGGAAGCTCACAACCCTCAGCAGCACGGGTTTCGCAGGAGGCGGGGGACTAATACAGCCCTTGCCCTCCTCACCGAAAAGCTAGCCCGCTGCAAAGCTGATGGGAGGTACGTAGATGTGGTGTTGCGCGACGTACAGAAGGCCTTCGACAAGGTTTGGCTGAGAGGTCTACAATACAAGATCTTAGGCCTCCAGCTAAACCCGGTCCTGGAAAGGGTCCTCTGTGATTACATCATGGAGAGAACAGCCCGTATATCAATCGAGGGCAACAGAGGACCCATATTTGAGCTAGAGGCGGGGGTTCCACAAGGTAGCTGTCTGAGTCCGCTGCTGTACCCTGTGTACACGTTGGACTTACCTGATGCAGTTGGGGAGGATGTGATCTACCTTCAGTTTGCAGACGACATCACTCAAATCATCCCAGGTTCCTATAGGAACGCTGGAGTTCAAGCAAGGGAGACAGCTACCGAAATCGAGAACATCAACCGATTTGAAAGAAAGTGGAAGATAAAAAACAAACCGCCGAAAGTTCCAAATCCTCCCTATGAACCGCCGGAAGAGAGACGACGTCATCGTCAGAGACGAGCTTTACCCGTACTCAAACGAGGGTAAAGTCTTGGGTCTGCGCCTTACCTCAACGGGGTATAAGGCGCACATTAACAGCCGTGTCTCCCTAGCCAAAAGAGAACTGGGGAAACTTTTCAGGTTCAAAGATCTCAGTTCTAAAAACATCAGTAAACTCTACAACATTCTGGTGCGACCAGTTCTGGTGTACCGCGCGGTGGTTATGCAGGCGGCCAGTTCATCCTCTCTCAAACACATGCAGAGAGTTCAGAACAAGGCCACCCTGCTTATAACCGGCGCGAGGAGATTGGACTATATTCGGCAGACGGAACTGCACGCAAGAGCAGGACTTGAGTCACTGAATATAGTCCTTCAGAGGCTAGGGAGAAAGACCTGGGAAAAGGTCGAAAGCGAGATCCTCCCGCATATGGATGCGGGCCTCGAGATACCGCAGCAAGCAATTGGATGGGCTACAAGGAGGGCACTATTCCCCAGTGGAAGAATGTGCTCCCGTGAAAACCTAGCAGCCCTGTTCAGTTAGCGAGCAAATCTTCTCATCCAGGACGAGAAAAGATCTGTCCACAAGACTACCGTTCTTACAAATTCTAATCATAACAATACAATTAATAAAATAAAAGAGGCGAAGTGCCCAACCACTGATTATGACTCCGAAAATCAAAACCAAAACAGACAAAAAGAGGCGAAGTGCCCAAACATTTAAGAAAGAAATCAAAAATTAAATAAAAGAGGTGAAGTGCCCAAACATCTAAGTGTGAAAACAATAAATTAAATAAAAGAGGCGAAGTGCCCCAAAATTTTTACAAACATTAATCAATTAACAATAAACAAAAGAGGCGTAGTGCCCATACAATAAAAAGATAAGAAGAATACAACAAAGTAAGAAGGAAAAATGGGGAGTAATCCCCCAAAGGCAATAACTTTATATCACCAAACAAGTATAAAAGGATAACAAAGCTACGAGTTAGCATAATGTTTAATTGAAAGGCTTGAATGCCCATTTCAAATGACGGAGGAAAGATTTAAATAAATAAATAGATATTTAATAAAGATATATATATATATATATATATATATATATATATATATATATATATATATATATATATATATATATATATACAAAAGGAAAGTAAAACAAAGAAGGAAGAGTAGTTTAACACTACAGGGAGGACAGCTGACGCTGTTCCAACCAAAAGGAGGAAACCATTTTAAACAAAGGAAAGAGTATAATGCCTGTGATGCCCTCTGCTCCAGGGCAATACTAAAATCTCCTTCAACACTATCATTATCTACTGCACCTTTTCACCACTTTCCACATCCAATCCAATCCAATTCAATCTGACTATTTTTATCTCCGATCTAGTTCTCTGGCAAAGGAGGCAAAGGAGAATAAAGTTTGAAAACGTGCTTCTTTTAACGGCGGTCAACTCGGGGACTCCGAGATGTCGGGAGTATGGTTTCCTGCTGAAGTTGCACGTTAATTGCCGGTTTCTTCATTTGAATGATGACGGCTTCGGCCATCCGCAATCTTCTGCGATTTTGGAGTCTTAGGGTGATGGAGGTGTCTTGATTCTGTTTTTCACGGACTAGTGTAATGCCATGAGAGTGGGCGTGCTTTCTAATCGTGCCATCTTGAAGGTGAGCTGTCAGTCGCCTTGACACGGTTGTGGAGGTTACGCCGATGTACTTTAAACTGTGGTGTTCGCAGTCACCGACTTTGCACGAATATTCGTACACGACGTTAGTCTCCGGAGAGCTGATAAATCCTCAATCTATGTTATCATGATGCAAGAAGAATACCTCAACATGATGAAAACAATACTGCCCTAAATCACACCACCAAATTCAAGAATAAAACCCGGAATCCCACTAACAATCTAAAAACGAAGCTCAATTTGAAAAAATAACACCACCGCTAACCCTATGAAGATTCCTCTAATTGAAGGCGACTTCAGGATGGGTTACGCCTATGGCAATGTAAAAACGCATAAACCTGGAAATCCCCTTCACCCCATCATAAGTCAAACACCAAGCGTGACTTATCACCTGGCAAAATTTCTCAACTCGAACATCATTCCCTACACTCCCATCAGACTACACGCTGCCCTCCTCTTCAACTCTTCTAGATATCCTTCAGACTTCTCAACCAGCAGCCGTAATAGCTTCTATGGACGTAGAATCTCTATTCACAAATGTTGCCGTTGATGAAACCATCGAATTGATAACCAATGCCATTTACCATACTGAAGGCTCCACACCCCTCACCATTCCCGAAGACATATTGCGACAGCTCCTCCAAGCATGCACAAAAGAAGCCCCGTTCTACGGCCCCGATGGGAAAACGTACGTGCAAATCGATGGCGTCGCGTTGAGGTCACCCATTGGCGTCCTCTTTGCCAATTTTTATATGGGCTCCTTTGAGAACAAGATTTTCAAGAGCAATATAGCGCCCAAGCCTCCCACTACGCGCGCTATATCGATGACATAATTTCGCATACGAATAACCTTTATCAAGTGAGTGGCCTAGTTGAAACATTCAAAAACAACTCGTGTCTGAATTTTACCCACGAAACGGAAGATGAAGGATCCCTTCCCTTCCTTAATATCCTCATAAGTGCCCAGGAGTCACAATTTTTGACCCAAGTATACGTTAAGGCCACGAACTTGGACTTCTGCTAAAACGGTTCTTCTGAGTGTCCTGAACGTTATAAGAGATAAGTCATCAATGCCTTAGTTAACAGGGCAATTTCTCATTCATCCTCGTGGACGGCTGTTGATCACGAACTTAAGAGGATTTCCCGAGTTCTCGTTAACTACGGCTACCCACAAGAACTCATCGAGGCCATCATGAAATAGAAAATAAACTGCTGGCCTTGGCGTCGGGTCTACTCCGAAGAAGAGTAATAGCGACCTTTATTACAAGGCCAATATGAACACCGGCTACCGTGAAGACGAAAAGGCCCTCAAAGCCATTATCCATCGTAACGTGACACCAACCAACCCTAATACGGATATTAATCGAATTATATACTACAAGACCAAAAAAACAAGTAGTTGCATCATGAAGAACAGCTGTCTCCCTCCAACGAGCGAACTCTAGGAGACTAACGTCGTGTACGAATATTTGTGCAAAGTCGGTGACTGCGAACATCGCAATTCAAAGTACATCGGCGTAACCTCCACAACCATGTCAAGGCGACTGACAGCTAAACTTCAAGATGGCGCGATTAGTAAACACGCCCACTCTCATGGCACTACCCTAACCCGTGAAAGACGTCTAGGAATAAAGAATGTCATTCGCAGATGTTTTTTCTCGCCTCGAAGACCCAGTTAAAAAACTTGTAAGAAATATTAAGAAAATAAAAGTTAAAATTAATAAAGCTGCCACAACTGTGGACTTCAATAGAACCTGCATATATATATATATATATATATATATATATATATATATATATATATATATATATATATATATATATATATATATATATATAATAATTGAAAATCACATGACGCGTGATATATAGATGTATTTAAAGGCCCAAGGAAATGGAAATTGATAACACAACCCGGAAAAATGCTAAGGAGAATATTACATGTACCAATGAAAGCTTAAGAAGAAAAATGGGAGAAGTAGAGATCGGAAAGATAGGGCAAACTATTTTAACCGATAAATGAAAATAAATAAAGAATGAAGAAGTTGGATTTGAACCTGTGTCATAAAGCGCTCATCGCTTATATGACCACGACGCTCATCGCCAGAGCTACCATCCTCAACCCCTAAAAGGTTGATTCAAGAAGCCTTTTGAATAACGAAATGTAGGTTTTTATCCAGTCAGAGACAATACCAGTGTTTTTTCTAGTAGAAGGGGCACGGGCTTTTTTGTTTGTAATAATTGAAAATACATCTATATATCACGGGTCATGTGATTTTCAATTATTACAAACAAAAAGCCCGGCCCTCTATTTCAGGCTGTAGACAGAGGGGAGTAGGAAAGGGGGCACATAAAAAATAAAGAAGGAAAGTAGCGTAGGTGAGTTGTGAACTGCTTCCCTCGTCGCTGAACCACTGTAGCAAGCGTCGAATCCACTTGGCCATCATGAGTCTCTGGAAAGTTCATTCAAGCTAAGCTTTTATACCGCTCGCTTGCACTTCTCAAACTCTACACCACTCCCTCCTAGAAGCGGAATGTATTTTGAAGAATTGAAGATAACCCGTTTGTAAATGTTATCCAAGGGCTAACGCTCCCCCTCCGTGGTCTGGACACTATTGTATATAGAGGGGAGTAGAAAAAGGGACAAAAAAAAAGAATGAAAGTAGCGTAGGCGAGTTGCGAACAGTTTTCTGCGTCGCTGGACCACTATTAACAAGCGGCGAATCCACTCCGCCATACTGAGCCTAGGTAAGACTCATTCAAGCAAAGCTTTTAAGCCGCTCGTTCGCACTTCTCGTCACGCTACACAGCCCATCCCCCTAGGAGTGGAGCGCGTATTTTGGAGAAATGAAGAGAACGCCGTTTGAAAATGTTATCCGAGGACTAACGCTTTCCCCTCGGGCGGGTCACAATTTTAGATAAATTAGAGTGGGAAAAGGGGAAAAGAAAAAATAAAAAGTAAAGTTACGTAGGCGAGTTGCGAACATCTTCCTGCGTCTCTGAACGACTGTTAGCGAGCGGCAAATCCACTCTGCAATCCTGAGTCTCAGGAAAGAGTCATTCAAACGAAGCTTTTTAAGACGATCGCTTGCACTTCTTGTCACTCTCCAAGCGCAAATATCAAGGAACTAAATGAAGCAGCCACTAAACTTGAAGATGGGTTATAATATATCGTAGAAAAAGTCTGCTTACAGAGAAGATTATTAGTGTCGTCTAATACCATTATGGTGCCGAATGTCGAAACCCTTCATAGAGTTCCCAATACCGCGAGAAGGGACACAGGAGGGGAGAAACGCCAATGAACACAAGACTGGGTTTTTCTAAACCGCCACACAAATTCGTACTGCAATACAGAGAAATAAAGCGGTAGATTAGAATGTGAAAGCAATCGTATAGTAGAGTCAGAATAGTACTATCCTTCGGCTAATTAAGAAGAGGAACTAGGATATCCTGAGTTTGACCTGGAGGTCTCACTCCCCAGTTTAGTGCAAATAAAACCATTGCGAGGATTAGTAGTAGGAGGATGAGACGACTGCCGACTACCACTATGTTGGTTACAGGAGCGGCCAGTTCAGTAGTAAAATTATTTTGGGGAAAAAAAAATGCTAAATCAGTATCCACACCGAAATCAAATAACCAGGCCTCGTGTGAAGTTAAATGAGGTGGAAGGGTGCAAAATCACCAGTTTCGTAGAAATAGAGTTTCATTTACATGTAGACGATGCTGCGTACACAGTTACAACCCAAATTGTTGATGATCAGGTTGCTTTTTATCCGATTCAATATTAGATATCGATTTCACGAACGAAAATCTTGGGAAACATATTCCGAGGTAAGCGAGTTAGAAGTAGAATAAAAACACATGCTGACCACTGCGACGCTGATGGTCAGGCACAAAACTCTGGTGAGAAGAGCGCATTAATCTCCGAGGAGGAAAATGCACATACAGAAGTATTCCTTGGAAAGAGGCATCCGAGTTGACTGAAAAGCGTCTTGATAGCCTTTGCCGAGTAGCATGAGTCTTTGAGATTTCATCTATGGTATTTGGTTATTAGTGGGATTGATTTTAGCTAATAAATCAGTCTAGATAGCTATTTGAAAACCATTACCATAAATTTGCTAAATTGGATGGAATAGTCGTCTGCTAATATTCAGGCCTAACGACTGACGTGAACTGATTTTAGAAAACTTCGGGCGCTAGGTTTATAAGAAAATTGACGATAAACAAAATAAATATATGTATAAAATCAACGAATGCACAATGAGAGAATTGAATTAGAAATTAACTAGTAAGTGTTTATTACAATTATACTAATGAATTATATAATTAAATTGTCAATTGTCAAGGAATACAACGTAATGCAATGTATGAAAATAATGGAAAGTAGAGTGAAAGGTAAGGTGAAGTGAGGTAAGGTATGGTAAAGTAACTATGGTAACTATGGTGGACTGTGAATTGGGATCTGCCATTAGAGAAGTAACCAGAATTAATACCTACTCTCGTATGGCAGTTTGCAGAGAATAAGGGTGAGAGGACGAGGAATTAAACTAAGTATGATTTGTTTGGAGTTAAATGATTAAATGGAGAAGGAATGATTACTGACCTTTATGCTGAGAATGACAAGAGACAAGTGAGCTATATTTGTATTTACTGTGGTTGAGCTGAAGGCGTGTTAGTTTGTGTGTCTGACTAATGTAAGTGTTGCCGGAAAGAATGTATCTTAGCCATGATTTTTGGATGGCAATTATATATTACAAAAGATATATTGAAAATATATATACAAAATATTTGAGATTTTGGATTGATTATTTATACATAACTAAGTTGAGATTTTACATAAGATTTAATAGAAATTGTAGAAATTAAATGGGAAAATAAATGGATATTTTTACATTGAATTTAAAAAGGAAAGAATGCTAATATTTATGCACAAGGTACATTACGTTAAAATGGTATTAGGTAATGGTAATATTTAAATTGATGCAATGGAATATTGATACATGTAATATTTTATAGGAATGCCAGAGGGCATTGCTATACACCTAATAAACTATTTGGAATATTAATATAACGTTACGAGAAATGGGATATGTTGAATTCATCCCTGAAGCGATAAAATGAATAGGCAAGCAAAGAATGAATGGGAAGAAAAGATGTAGTTTGAATTTAGTAAAATAATTAATTAATTGATAGAAGGATTAAAGTCGATAAATAATTTTATTACAATAAATAACTTATATTGTTGTCAGTTTCATATCCTTTTTGCTTTAATTTATTCGTATTTAGAGGGGGATATTTAAGAGCTTCTAGTCATAACTATCCCCGTCTATAAAGTGATGTCCTGTTTTCATCAGCAAAATTCAATATTTACACGATCATTTAGGCCCTTATTAATAAATACTGTCAAATAGGTGATTTGCAATGAATAATTGGTGGTTGCGTGCTCAGAATTAACAACAGTTTCCCGTTCAAAATTGAAGCGCCGAACTTCCCATTTCTTTCAGTTGTCTATCCTCTTGTATCACAACTTCTGCTCTCGTGTGAAACATTGACGGCTCCCCAACTGCGTCCACTTTCGTGTACATGAGCTCTAATCTCTCCACTTCCTGCCATATTACTTGAACACAGATTGTTTATCACCCAGCATTGCTTTCGCTGATAAAACGTCACTCTTTCTACAATCATACAATCATTTTGCAAATCGAACGTTACCTTACCCGGGGATTTATTCCCTACTCTAGATTAGCGCCACCTTCGGGTTTCATTCGCAAACTCGCACATCTTTTCTTATTATGTCACATTTAAGAGTAGCCTCAAATACAGCGACACTCGCAGCTCACTCGCATTTTCACGCATGCGTTTGTTTTATATTTTAGCTCGGTTTCACTGTTCACGAGTCGGAGCGATCGTGTAACACTGTTCGAACGTCTAGCGGCCTTGATTATGCACAAAGCGACCTTTCCATCGAGATCTACGAGCGACCCATCTTAAATGGCAGGGAGTCAGGGACGTTCCTTTTAGGTTCAACTTTAAAGTACTGGCATTTGCGGCCCTTGAAACTTCTGCGTTACCCTGCAGCTTAAAATTCTTGTATGTCCCCATCTATGATTGTATTTCCATTCTCTTTGTGGATTTCATTGTTTGGTGGGAGTTTATGACGGTCCAAAATTCTTATTGATGATAGACTTACGTGGATTCTCAGCACAGTGAGGTCAGACGTTGTTAAGCTTCGCCCAGTTTAGGCAATAAGCAATAACGCCTTTTCCCAAGCGCACAATTTAAAATGCTTGTTACAAATGAGGTTTCTCACCCATAAGCCCCTACGTTAGGTGTACACATACAAAAAATCACGATGCAGGAATACTTTCCTCAGACGTCAACTTCATCGCGCAAGCCCCTATGCGG
Organism: Ceratothoa steindachneri; assembly: GCA_963969495.1. Taxonomy (NCBI): domain Eukaryota; kingdom Metazoa; phylum Arthropoda; class Malacostraca; order Isopoda; family Cymothoidae; genus Ceratothoa; species Ceratothoa steindachneri. The sequence continues at coordinate 23,799,945 of OZ018334.1, forward strand.
ATTATGGCTCCTGATCCGAGAATTTAGCTACGTTTGTTGATTCTTGGTCTGAGAACACTCAGAACCTCAAATAATCTTGGACCCGTTCAAGCAGCCCGATCCACATATTCGACTCGTTCAGCACCATTTCTAACCTCAAGCATCGCATCCTGCATTCAATGCCAAGGTATCTCTCCAGTTCCGTGCTCCGCAATGACCCCCACACAGCTTGTCATCTATCCACATAGTTTCCTTTTCGCACATCTCGCAAAGATAACTCATCATTCCGGATTACACCCTGTGTGGTCAGTTAATTATCCTCGCAGTCACTTCTTCACCTTTATCGGCAAGACAACTACTCAGGTTATAACCCGAAACATATTTCTTTCCGCGTAAATTAATTAATAAATAGTGAATTAAATCTAGTGAAGTGCAAATACATTTAGTGTGTGATTAAATCACGGTGTAATAAATTCGTGGAAGAGTAAGTATAAATTAATTCGCCATTTTATATACATTTATAATTCGCGGTATTATAAGGTAATGTTTTTACTATTTCTTATTCATGCGTAATTATTTTTTTTAATTCCTAATATATTTTATTATAATTAAAGTAGAAAAATATTGCTCTTCCTCAGCTCAATAAACCATTTTTTTTTGTACTTTAACTAAAATAAAATATATTATGAATTAAAATAGAATTAATTACGCATGAATAAGAAATAGTAAAAACCTTACCTTATAATACCGCGAATTATAAATGAGAATAACTTTATCGTCCTCAAATCATGGCGGTAATTTCCTGTAACAATTTATAGTGTCTCGCAGTTACGAGGAGTAGTCAATAAGTTTTGCGAATCGGTAGGGCAAAACAGGGGAAGGGGGATGGCTGTTTGTGGGGGTGTTAGGACAAGTTATGCCAAGTCAGGACCTGCAGCCGCATGCTCCTGCCTTGTCTATTTAAGAAGCAGTAGCTGATCGCAGATCGTCAGTAACAAATTTTTCAACAATGGAAAAGGTTGAGCACCGCCCACGGATCAAATTTTTGACCAAGAAAGGCAAGAATACAAAAGAGATCCATGAACGCATGGTTGCAGTGTACACCGACACCGCCCCTTCCTATGCAACCATTGCTCGCTGGAATAGGGAGTTTTGCCATGGTCGTGAGTCCTTTGAAGATTATCGCGTCCAGGAAGCCTGTCAGACGTGACCAACGAGGAAAATGTGGCCCGTGAGGAGAGGAGGATCTTCGAAAATAGACGGGTGAAAGTCGAGGAAATCGAGCGAGAACTTGGAATATCACATGGAAGTGTTATGAACATCATCCACGACAATTTGGCCATGACCAAGGTCTCTGCCCGTTGGATCCTTAGAAACGTCAGGCCCCATGATCAACTTCAACGTCATCAAAGTCCACAAGGCCAGGGTTGAACAAGCTGCCCTGCGCGAGTGCGGATTCGAGGAACTCAACCATCTCCCCTCTAGTTCAGATCTGGCCCCCAGCGACTACTTTTTATTCCGCCAGCTCAAGTCTGCACTGCGTGGACGCCGGTTTGGGGACGATGAACATGTCCAGCTCGCCGTCTAGGAGTGGAATGAACAGCATTCGGGAGATTTCTGGTTGTCGGGAATTCGAAGCCTCAGAGACAAGTGGCGCAAGTGCATTGAAGTCGAGGGTAGTTATATTGAAAAATAATAAAACACTTTTCCTCATATCTCGTTTCCTTATATCCGAATTGCAAAACTTTTTGACCACCCCTCGTATATGTGCTACTAGACAGATACATACATTATAGCATAAATAGTTCGTGCAATCTTAATTTTAATATAATGTTCTATCAAATTAACAATTTAAGCTTGTTCCTAAATATTTTTAAAGAGCACCTCCTTCCTTGGGATCTAATGTTTACATGATGTGTTGGAAAAGTACATGTATGTCATATCCTTAACTTTTATTCTGTTCCCCTTATTTCTAATGAAATTTCTTCTCCTTTTTCTACCTGTGCATTTTATTTTTATCGACTCTCTTTATTATACATAATTAATAGCTTTTATTCATTTTAATAATAAATGAAAAATGCCTTACTCAATGGTTTCTATGTGGATGAATGCCCACTTCTTCCTCCAAGATAGTTTCATTGTGACTAGCGGCTCGCAGTTATATGTTCTGTAGATAGAGGATAGTAGGAAAAGGATCAAAGAAAAAAAATTACAGTGTAGGCGAGTTGCGAGCAGCTTCCCGCGTCACTGGACCATTGTGGGCCAGCGGTGAAACCACTCGGCAATCATGAGTCTCAAAAGAGACTCATTCAAGCGAAGCTTTTAAGCTGCTCGCTTGCACTTCTCGTATGCTAAACAACCCCCATCCTAGAAGGGGAGCGTATTTTGAAGAAATAAAGAGAACCCGTTCGAAAATGTTATCCAACAGCTAACGCATCCCCTCCCGAGTCTGGGCACCATTGTAGATAGCGAAGAGTTAGAAAAGGGGCAAAGAAAAAATTATAGCGTAGGCGAGTAGCGAACAGCTTCCCGCGTTCCTGGACCACTGTTAGGCAGCGGCAAAACCACTCGGCCATCCTGAGTCTCAAAAACGACTCATTCAAGTGAAGCTTTTAAGCCGCTCGTATGCTACAGTTCTAATTTTAAAAGAAGATATGAAATATGACAAAAAATAGTTTTTACACTCCTTTTCTTGGGTAATAGTGCAGACTAGGACCATAACCCTGTTGGCCTAAAAAGTATTTTCTTAGGTAATTTAAAGTGCTATAAGTAAATGTATGCTTCCTTTTCGTTGGGAATAAGGCGTTACCAAGATAGACATAACCTAACCAACCATTCCTAACCTAACTAAACAAACTTTAAGGTAAAAAATAAACTAATGAAAGTACCTGAACATAATGAAACATACCTGTGGAGTATTTCGTGAAGTGCAAGCAGGTGGTTTAAAAGCTTTGCCTCAATGAGTTGTTTTAGACTTATGATAGGATGGTGCAGTCCATAAACCACTCACGTAGTTATCCGTCAACGCAAGGATCTGTTTGCAATTTGTTGCACGCGACTTTCGTTCTTTATTTTTTCATCACTCCTCCCACCACACTCATCTATCAACAATGATGCCCAAACTCGTGGATGGGGCGTTACGCCCTCGAGAACGTTTCCATGCGGCGTTCATCATCTTCATTTCTTCAAAATACGCCCCGCGTCTTGTTGGTGAACATGTCGTGTGCGGAGAAGTAGAAGCGGGCAATTTTTAAGCTTCGCTTCAATGAGTATTTTTATACTCAGGATTTCGTAGTCGATCAGCAACTCGCCAACAGTTGTCCGTCAACACGAAGCTCTTCGCAACTTGCCTGGCGCTACTTTCCTTCTTTATTTTTCATCGCCAATTTTATTACACCCCTATATCTACAAATGAATATGCTGGATCTTCAAAATCAGAGTCAGTGTCCAATAATAACACAGTACGTGAAATCTCAGCGTTTTGGGGGCGTCAAAGATGTTTTTCTTTTCAGGAAACTCACTCTCTCTTGCGATTCCGACAAAACTCTATTTCGGCAACATGCTATTTGCTCTTTAACCCCCTCCCCCTATTATTGTCTTGCTTAAAATAATAAAAAAAAATGCGAGCTGAGACTGCAGGACACATTGAACACAACTCCAATATTTAAATGAACAAAATCGAAAGCAACAAATATAAACGAACTCGGAAGACAAATATATGGCAAAGTGAAACGAAACAAAATACATGGAAAAGGCGCGCCGAACACATCTCCAATATTCAAATGCTCAAGATCGAAAGCAACAAAATATAAACGAACTCGGCTAGCAAATATATGGCAAAATAACACCAAATAAAAAGAAACTAAAGGAAAAAAATAACTCGGCAAATATTGGCTTTTCTTATTTTTATGGCAGCATAAATATATATTGCATTTGGTTTGCTATGACGCTCAAATCTACACTTATGCTGTTATAAAATAAAATAAGACCGAAATTTGTGGATTTATTTTTCTTTTGCTTTTTTACTCGCTTCATCTTGCACATATTAAATTTAGGAACCGAGTTCGTTCATATTTATCTATCTATGTTTCTTTCTATCTATCTATATAATTAGAAAAAAAACATTTTTTTCAAAGAAAAAAATATTATTCTGTTTATCTTCTCCTTCTTTGCGGTATGACTGATTCATTTCATAATTCTCTCGCGTTCTTGAGAGATCTTCATTTTATAATTGCCAAGAGTTTAATTATATTTCTCTTTTCTCTTTAGAATTCCTAATTAAATTTTCTCTCTTTTATAGTTCTTCCGATCAATTTAGCAAGGCAGGCCTTAAAAGCATGTTTATCGCAGCGAATTTTTGTTATCATGCGTAGTGAGTGGTCTACAGGATTGATTTAACTGAGATCAAAGGGATTGCTTGCTGCCTAAGTGTGTTTCATTTGATACTCATCCTTGAACAGGTTTTTTCTCAACTAGGAATTTTTTCAGAAGAAAAATTATTCGTTTATCTTCTCATACTTTGTGGTATGACTGAATTATTTCAGCATTCTCTCGCGTTCATTATCTATCTATCTCTCTCTATATATATATATATATATATATATATATATATATATATATATATATATATATATATATATATATATATATATATATATATATATATATTACTGAGTTCTTAAAATACCCCCAAAACCTGACACCAAATATTTGTGTTTAGGTATAAGGGCCGAGTGTGTACGTAGGTTTGGTATGTACTTAAATAACTCCGTTACTTCGTTTTCTCTAAGACTGCGATAGTACTTTACTTTATTTAATCTTTTGCTTTGCTTCTTTAATCAGGGAGGATATCTATTGCCATGTAAGGCGTTTCGAGGATTTAGTTAAGCAACTCTAACCAAAATATACTTTTAATTATAACCAAAAAAAAATGAAATATTAAAAACAAACTTTACATCTACAATGAATCTAATAAAAGGGTCTAAGGGAAAATTACTAGCTTAAAAATGAATATTAGGCGATGATTGACCTCCTAGTTAACTTTAATACTGAGCGCTAATTGAGACACATAATTAAATAGGGATGGCTTTACCTTTAAAAACAAACGACTTCGGATGAGGAACGACCTTGACGGGGTATCTTATAGAGGCGGGGCAAGGGGTTTGAGGTGTGACGCGGCTGTGTGAGAGCTCGGACACCAGGCTGATCGTCTGGCAGGGAGATAGACTGGGAGAAAACAGCTGCCTTCGATAAGAGGTGAGGATGGCGCTTAGCGCTGTATTTTAATCAGACGGTTTAAGCAACGGGACAGTGGAGGCATCCTTCTTCCAATCTTTGGGTGACTCTTAAGGTGCTTCTGACTGAGGAGCGATGACCAAAAAGTGAATCCTTTGACGAATGGGGGAGGGGGGGGGGAGTTCACTTTAGGTATTCCTCAAGAATGAGGAATATCTCTAGTTTTAGTTGAAATCCGCGATAGGGTGTTTCTCTGACGAGAGATGTATGAGAGTGATTCTAAATAAAAGGGTCTACTCTTTGGTTTGACCACCAGGACTGCCTCAGGGTGAACTTCTTCTATGCTCGATTCCGTTTGTGCCGAGCCCTGCCGCCGGACTCTCTCGTTTCGATATCTCACTCGATCTCCCTGGTTATTCTCCAGCTATCTGTATATATACTTCCACTAGCCACTGGGGGTAGGGGAGAGGGTGGTTATGGCCTATGTTTAAGCCTCTCTCCTACAGCGACACTTTTCAGAGTGGATTCTCTTAGCCCTAAAGGCCTCTTCTGGCTTTTTTCGTAGCTCCGACAATTTCGTCTATTAGGCGAAACTAGATCTCAAATCTTAGGGGGAACAGTCAGCCTGTTTATGCATTTTTATTCCACCTGCTCTCCTCCCCTTCGTTTGCTTATGCAAGCTGGCAAAGAAATCTGTTGATTCTGACTTTCTCGAAGATGAATATCGATTCTGGTTGCTAGCGGGTTGAGAGGGGAGAGGGGTGGGGATGAAAGTTTCGGCTTACAAGCCGCATAGCGTCTTGATGTGGGTGTAACTGAACTGTGCATCTGTTTTATAGTGTGATATTGATTTCCCCAAATTTCCTCCCTTCTGAAGAAGCCAATGGTGAAGGGGGGGTGGGGACTTTCAATCAAAAAACAAAAACAAACAAACATAACCGACAAAAGCAAACCTACATGTCTTGGAATACAATACCAATTCCTACTGTTGACTGGGTCAACTATCCTACTAACCTAAGTTTCTTTGATCTTGTGCGCACCCGCAAGCGCGTACTATGGTAGGTGAGCGACATAGGCCTCGTGAGACTACTGGGTATGTCTCACACCACCCCATTTAACAAAAAAACAAAAAAACATCATCGATTCCACAAAAAACTGGTTCTTAAGTGGTATATAGGCCTTTACTTTCTTACACAAATAAACCTTAAGACATTAAATATATACACAAAACAAAAAGAATGGTTTTAAGACTAACGGGAGATTAAATAACTCTCGATGGGGTTTTGGCTCAGGTTATATATAGGCTTTATCTTATTGGAGCCTTTTATATAGTTTAAATTTAATTGGTACTCGATGACCAATAAACTACAACGCCTGAGTTTGCGGTGCGGGTTTTTGTGTTGTTACGTAAATATGCTAGAAACTGGTGATGGAATTCCAACGTACATTCATTACCTTTTTTATGGCAATTGAATCTCTTTATTTCCCAACTTACGGCCTGTTTCATAGTTGCATAATGTCGAAGTATGGCCCAATGTACGGGATTATACGCACACGGGCTTTAAGGTGGGCCGAGCAAGGTAACAAATGTTAATGTTCTAAGAGTTCGATTTGAATAGTTAGCTGTAGCTGCGTGACCAAGGAATATACCAAACACAACAACAAAAATAGATTTTAATACACACCAAATAAAAGGCACAAAATAAATATGGATATATATAGGTACAGTAATAAGACGGAATTAGGTTCCGAATAATAATTGGATAACCAGGGTTTTTAAATAGTTATAATGGGAGGTTTGGTGTAGCGAGCGATTTAGTTCCTTTGAACCGCGAGAGAAAAGCGGGGCGAACTTGGGGGGACGTCTTAGTGACCTTGAATACTCACGGGTGTAGTCAAGAACCCTAAGAGGGTGGTGCTACTTTCTCCAAACTTGGATCGAGCGAGATGCGGGCCTCTTGTCCTCAAGAGGTCACCGGACGAACTTTGAAGGGGGGAGGTGACTTCTCCAAACTCGGATTGAGCGAGCTATTGGGGCTCTTGTCCTCAAGAGTTCACCAGAAGAACTTCGGAGGCCGGCTTATGCAATCCTTGATCCGAAGGCGGCTAAGAAAGGCTGACGTTGCATCAAGAGATTCTTCTCCCTGACCGGACGATACGAAAGTGATGTCCAGCTCTTCCGTGGCCTGCGGCCGTCACTAAACACTTCTCGGAAAAGAGCATCGTTGAATCGAACTCCTTTTAGAGAAGCGTCGTCTAACCGAATCTGTCGGTAATCCTTGGGGGGGGGGTACATATATACCCGGAGTTCTCCAAACAGAGAGAGAGAGAGAGAGAGAGAGAGAGAGAGAGAGAGAGAGGAGAGAGAGATAGAGAGAGATAGAGAGAGAGAGAGAGAGAGAGAGAGAGAGAGAGAGAGAGAGAGAGAGAGAGAAAAGGCCTTCTCGAACCCTCATTATCGGCCGGGACAAGTGAGCGTCTTCATACGGGAAAGTGTAAGAGGCTGGGATCAGCAGGTCAGACGGAACGACATAACATAACATAACATAATTTCACGGATGACAAAAGCCACAAGGGCTAACCAAAGGTCATCCGTATCCATCAAATCCCACCCACATAATGCATCACATCGAGGGCTACAGAGGAAGGGTACGTCTTTCTGATGTACTTTCGTGGCATCTATATTCAAATAGTTTACAATGAGTATTGAAAAATAATAATTCACACATGATAGGGTAATACTTCAGATAAGGGGCGCACGGTAGGTGGCGCTGTTAGTAGACTACAATATATCTCTTATGACGTCAGACGGTAACTTCAGATGTGACCAATCACGGCGTTATATTCTTTTTTTGTTTGGAGAATTTGCAACTTTTAGTCTATAATATTTACTAAATATCTGCACCTCTGCTCGTTTATTAGTTTTTTCTAAGTTAGGTAAGGTTTCTTGATGTCTTTTATTGTTGTTTTTTTGTTTTCGTATTTTTTGTTTCACAGCGAACGATAACAGATTCTTACTGGCAACGTCGTAGCAATGAATAGAATCATAAGAACGTAAGAAAAGAAGGAGACTGCAAAAGACCATTCATGGCCTACACTTGGCAGCTCCTGTTCCAGTCAACACACAAAAGATTTCTTACCAGAGAAAAGTCATTAACATTGTCACCCTTTACAGGAGTTCGTCAGATCTAATCTACAATATACATAAAATGCATCCAGAGGATTATGTCCATTCATGCAACCGCAAAATATAATCTCCCCACTCCTTAGAAAAATATATACATATGTACATAAAAAAAGTCAGTCCCATCTAGCAGCTTCATCCATATATTTATCTAATCTATTCTTAAAACTACCCAGAGAGGAGGCTTCTATCACATATCTAGTGAGCCTATTCCATTCATCTACCACACGATTTGTAAACCAATTCCTCCCAATCTCCTTCCTAAACCTATACTTATCAAGCTTAAACCCATTGCTACGTGTCCTGTCATGTTCACTAAGTATAAGAACCTTACCCAGATCCCCTTTATTATATCCTTTTACCCATTTGAAGACTTCAATCAATTCCCCTCTGACTCTTCTACTTTCCAATGTATGTAGATTTAGTTTTCTGAGCCTTTCACCATAAGGTAAGTTCCTTAGCCACCAATCATCTTTGTCATCCTTCTCTGCACAGACTCAAGCAAATCAATATCCTTCCTATAATATGGTGACCAAAATTGTACTGCATGGTCTAGATGAGGCCTAACTAGCGCCAGATACAGTTTTAGAATGACTTCAGCACTCTTATTGCTTACACTCCTCCTAATGAATCCCAATATCCTATTATCTTTATTCTTAGCATTTAGGCATTGCTTTCTAGGACGAAGGTCTGAACTTACCAAAATACCCAAGTCCCTCTCACAATCGCTCCTCCCTAAAATTCTCCCATTTAATTTATAACTATTCAGTGGATTATTTCTACCTATACTAAGTACACTACATTTGTCTATGTTAAACTTCATTTGCCATTTCTCGGCCCAATTGGACAGAATGGTCAATTCCTCCTGCATTACAACAGCATCAGAATCAGCCCGTATGGCCCTACCTAGCTTAGTATCATCATCAAATTTACTCAGGTCACTACTTATACCTATGTCAAGATCATTAATATAAATTAAGAATAGCAAGGGACCCAAAACAGATCATTGCGGAACTCCACTGCTAACACACCCCCACTCAGATTTAACTCCATCTATACTAACTCTTTGCTGTCTGTCACCAAGCCATGACTGAATCCACCTAAATATACTGCCATCGATCCCGTGTGCTTTAACTTTGCTCAGAAGCCGTAAGTGTGGCACTCGATCAAAAGCCTTACTAAAGTCCAAGTATAAAATATCATAGTTTTCATCATTATCTGCTGCTTCATACACCTTACTATAAAAAGACAGCAAATTAGTCAGACAGGATTTACCCTTACTAAAGCCATGCTGTGATTCTTTTATCAACTTATGCTTATCCAAGTGATCCCTAATATTCCTTGCTATAATAGATTCCATCATTTTTCCTACCACTGATGTCAAACTTACTGGTCTGTAATTAGACATATTTGTTTTATCCCCTTTCTTAAATATAGGTATCACATTGGCTTTCTTCCATGCCACTGGCACAATGCCACTCTCCAATGATTTTCTAAAGATGCATGCTAGGGGCTCACTTAACACATCCTTACATTCTTTCAAAATTCTAGGAAGACCTCATCAGGACCAGCAGCTGGACCCATAAAAGCTGTTCGAGGCAACCCTACAAAATAGAAGAGTAATCTCCCGACGCGGGGGTGGGGATGAGATTAAGACAGCGGGGAAGTAGCCTTCAATTTCAGCGTCATGCCTGGGTGTGAATTTCTCAGTGACCTGGCGGTAAGTCCAAAAAGGGTGAAGTCGGAGGAGGTGGGGGGGGGGGTGACTCGCTTTTTCTCCCGAAGTAATATCTTAGGAGGTAGGGAAATAATGCCATTTTGGTGGATCCCTCTACACATAAGCTATGGGAACATGACACACCCGATCCCTTTTACACGGGCATCTTTTGCGATTCCAACCTTCTTTTGGGGGTTGGGCAGTTGGGGAATGGGGGTTGAACATAATTTCTCCTTCTCTCGAGCGGACTCTTGTGAATCTATAAATCGGCCAAGGTGGGTGTTTACATATAACTCAGTGGACGGGTCGTTCTGGGGGAACGTACACCGGGTCTACCATCTGAACAGGTTTACAGAGGTATACTGTTTTCATGATTCCTTCTTCATATAATTGGCGATTAGTGAATAGCTCCTTAAAGAAGCTCGTTACTGCCGTACGACAATTTGAGAGGAGTCTCTGGCCTACGTTTTGCATTAGTTCCGCCGTGAATTCACGGCCTCGATCGGAGAGGATGATTTCTTTAGGGACGCTGACTCGAAAAAAATGGAGGTGAGAGCTTCTGTACCGCAAATATGGTATTTTTTTCCAAAAGCACCCGCCTCGAGGAAACGTGTAGCCTTCAGGCTCACTTTGTATGACTAGCTGTAATTGGAGATCTCTTTAACGGCGCCGGTCCAAAGGCAGTATTTCATTTTACTTAGGGAAGATTTGGGGTGATTGAAATGTCCAGCCAATAATCCAGCATGGGCGATTTTTACTACCCGTGGGGCTTAACACTGGGGTATGCACAAGACTTTATCCGACGGGGGGGGGTTATTCCAATTTTCGTCTCCTTCTCCCCCAGGGGTGGGAGAGTCGGACAGTCCTTTGGGGCAGTAGCGACAGCTTGGGAATTAAGCTCTTCGTCTTCAGGGTTCTCACGAGGAGATAAAGGGGTCGGGGACGTGGACCTCTTCGTTGCTGGCATCCGTGTGACTACGAGCTGAGCCCCGGATTTGGGGATAGCTGCATGCTCTGGTCTATTTAGACTGTACAAAATTTAATAGGCGCTGCCACTACCTCAGTCTAGCCAGTGAAATACTGACACTGGATGTGGCATCTGACGACGGGAAACTTGTTTGGTGTATCCAGGAAATCCTGGACGACCACGAACTTCTGGTGCTTGGGGCTGACAGGGGGAATCAATTTATTTGATACCACGATACAGGTGCACCCCGTGTCGCGTACCAATGTTGAGACTCGGCGACCATTTACAGCTCCAGTCTCGAACTTTAGTCCTTCGGGAGAACTCTTGTTAAACACAAAGTTCACCTGTTGGTCAGGGGAATTCGATGTGTACAAGGGGGGGGGGGAGTAGGGGGTTGTTCTTGGGGAAGAGATGCAGTGATGTTGTGGACCTGTTGACTCGAGGACGACCTCGAATTTGGGGGGCAATTGTAGCTAATTTGCCCTGGGGTGCCACAATTAAAACAGGCTATGGAATTTATGGGGTGTACGGAGTTATTGACAAACTTAGGGGGGTTATTTTGTTGGGGTTTCTGAGGATACCCCTCTTTCTTTGGAGAGAAGGGTTTCTGGGGATACACACCTTTCTTTGGAGACAAGGGCTGGTTCTTTTTTAACTTTCGAGGGTATAATTTATGGTTGGAAGCATGCAGATCTGCTTCCTCCACGCAGTCCTTGAATGTAGCGGCTCGCCTGTCCTTGACGAATGCTCGTATCTCTGAGGGAAGGGTACATAACAATTGGTCCTTAAGCATGAAGTCGGCGAGAGAGTCAAACTCGTTCCCCACTTGTTCTGACTCTAGCTAGAATTGGAGATGCCTTATGAGGATAATCCAAATTGACGGTATGTTTGACCGGGCTGAATTCTAACCTATCTAAACTTCATCCTATACTCCTCGTTTTTTAGATTAACGGCGGCCAGTAGCTCGTGTTTACAATTGGTATAATCTATACAAGCCTCGAATGGTAACGAAATGAATATGTCACCGAGACGGTTATTAATCAGAGGCACTAATCTGGCGATTCCCTCTGTTTATATGTCCCAATGATTCAACTCGAAGATTTTCTCGAAGTGTGTCAGGTACGAACACAGGTCTTCGTTGTCGTTATATGCTGGGAGTTTGATAGTAGCTATCTGCGTAGCCCCAGCTCAGGATCCAACGGAATTGACTTCGATCCGATCCTTGTTCATTTCCCTTTCATGTGCGCGTATTCGTTCTCTCTCTTCTGCTTCTCTTTCCGCTTGCGCCTGTTCTCTATCCCTCTGTATTTTTCTTTCTTCTCTTTCCGCTTGTTTGGCTTCTTGTTCCTGGATGTAGGCAACTAGTTCTTTGCCTGCCCGTCCAAGAACTTGGCCTTGATGGTGAAATTTTTCAAACGATGAGATTTTTACTCTGTCTGTACGTCCAAAACTCACCGATATGTTACAGATACTTATGCAACCTCGAAACAAGCATCGCGCTGCCTAATTCGCCCTTACCACAACACTTTCTGCTAATTGGAATCCCCCCCCAAAAAAAAAAATTAAATAATAATAATTAGTACCATTAACGGGCTAATCCCCGACAATAAACGAAAAATTTATAGACCGAACTAATCTTCTTATTATGTTTAAATTTTCCTCGAACGCTCAGGTCAAATTTATTATTACTGAAGGGAAAGCGACACAATCAACTATTACTGAGTTCTTCAAATACCCCCAAAACTTGACACCAAATATTTATGGCGTGGGATAAGGGCCGAGTGAGTACGTAGGTTAGTTATGTACTTAAATAACTCCGTTACTTCGTTTTCTCTAAGACTGCGATAATTCTTTACTTTATTTAATCTTTTGCTTTGCTTCTTTAATCAGGGAGGATATCTATTGCTATGTAAGGCGTTTCGAGGATTTAATTAAGCAACTCTAACCAAAATATACTTTTAATTATAACCAAAAAAAAATGAAATATTAAAAACAAACTTAACATCTACAATGAATCTAATAAAAGGGTCTAAGTGAAAATTACTAGCTTAAAAATGAACATTAAACGATGGTTGACCTCCAAGGTCACTTTAATACTGAGCGCTAATTGAGACACATAATTAAATAGGGATGGCTTTACCTTTAAAAACAAACGAATCCGGATGAGGAACGACCTTGACGGGGTATCTTATAGAGGCGAGGCAAGGGGTTTGAGGTGTGACGCGGCTGTGTGAAAGCTCGGACACCAGGCTGATCGTCTGGTAGGGATATAGACTGGAGAAAACAGCTGCCTTCGATGAGAGGTGCGGATGGCGCTTAGCACTGTATTTTAATCCCACGATTTAAGCAACGGGACAGTGTAGGTATCCTTCTTCCAATCTTCGGGTGACTCTTGAGGTGCTTCTGACTGAGGAGCGATGACCAAAAAGTGAATCCTTTGACGAAAAGGGGAGGGTGTCACTTTGGGTATTCCTCAAGGGTAAGGAATATCTCTGGTTTTAGTTGAAATCCGCGATAGGGTGTTTCTCTGACGAGAGATGTATGAGAGTGATTCTCAATAAAAGGGTCTACTCTTCAGTTTGACCAACAGGAACTGCCTCAGGGTGAACTTCTTCTATGCTCGATTCCGTTTGTGCCGGGCCCTGCCGCCGGACTTTGTCGTTTCGATATCTCACTCGATCTCCCTGGTTATTCTCCAGCTATCTGTATATATATATATATATATATATATTATATATATATATATATATATATATATATATATATATATATATATATATATATATATATATATATATATATATATATATATATATATATATATATATATATATACTTCCATTAGCCACTGAGGGTAAGGGGAAGGGGGATGAGGTCCTATGTTTAAGCCTCTCTCCTACGGCGACACTTTTCATAGTGTAGTCACTTAGCCCTAATGGCTGTGATGAAAGCCCTTATAGCTTTCATCGCAGCTCCGACAATTTCGTCTATTAGGCGAAACTAGATCTCAAATCTTAGGGGGAACAGTTAGCCTGTTTATACATTTTTATTGCACCTGCTCTCCTCCCCTTCGTTTGCTTATGCAAGCTGGCAAAGAAATCTTTTGATTCTGACTTACTCAGCGGTAAATATCGAGTTTGGTTGTCAGTGGGTCGAGGGGAAAGAGGGGAGAGGGGGAGGATTAAAGTATCGGCCTACACGCCGAATAGCGTATTAACGCGGGTGTAACCGAACTAGCATCTGTTTTTATATTCCCACAATATATATGTATATATATATATATATATATATATATATATATATATATATATATATATATATATATATATATATATATATATATATATATATATATATATATATATATATATATATATATATATATATATATATATACACACACATAAGGTGTTCGAATAACTTGGACCGATTTTAAATGTCAGTTAAGTTTAAGCGTCTAATGATTTTTTTATTTTTATTTTTAGATTTAACAACTTCCGTCTTTAGCAAGTTCATCCATGGAAAGATTAACAATCGAACTGTGTTAAAGTTATTGAAGCATATTACGAAAATGGACGTTCAAACATAAACGCGTTTCGGGCACTTCGCGAGTTTTTTTGGTCAACATAATTGACCAACCCAGACTGCAATTGGGAAAATTGTTCGTAAATTCAAACAAACCGGATTGGTGGCAGATAGGAAAACGCCATTGCGTGCTCTTTTACGCCGTTCAGCTGAAAACATTGCTGCAGTGCGCGAGAATGTGGCTGAAGATCCAGACACCACTATTTGTCATCGGCGCAGGAATTGAACCTTCCTATAACAACGTTAAATCGAATTTTGACCAAAGATTTGTCTCTACATGCTTACAAAATGCAATTGACACAGGAACTGAAGACTGCTGACCATTTGAAGCGCCATACATTCGTCAATTTGGTGCACGAGCAAAGACAAGCCGATGGTGATTTTTCGCAAAAAATCCTCTTTAGTGATGAAGCCCATTTTCATCTTGCAGGATTCGTTAATAAGCAGAATTGTCGCATTTGGGCTGATGAAAATTCCAGGAAGATTGCTGAAAAGCCACTGCATCCATAAAAGGTCACTGTTTGGTGTGCATTTTTTTGCTAGCGGAATCATTGGGCTGTATTTCTTCGAAAATGATGCCGGGATTTCTGTTACGGTGACAGGCGAGCAATACCGTGCCATGATAACCAACTTTTTATGGCCTGAATTGAATTCTATCGATGTCGAAGATTTTTGTTTTCAACAGGACGGTGTCACATGCCACACCGCCAATGCAACAATGGCTTTATTGAATGAGAAGTTCCCATGTCGCATCATCTCTCGAAACAGCGAGGTCTATTGGCCACCACAATCGTGTGACTTGAGGCCTTTAGATTTCTTCCTTTGATGACATCTTAAAAGTAAGGTCTTTCTAACAACAATTCAACAGGTGAAGGATGAGATAATAAGGCATATTGGTGAGATAGAAGAGCTACTATGCAGAGACATCATCAAAAATTTTGACCATCGAGTGGAGGTGTGCTGCCGAAGCTATGGCTGACATTTAGGCGATATTATTTTTCACCCATAATTGCCATGACTCAAATAACATGATCCAATAGTGAAATCAATAAATTTTCACCAACAACACTGTTTTATTTACTGCTAACTTCGATCCGTCTTAATGGAACAACCTTTATATATATATATATATATATATATATATATATATATATATATATATATATATATGATATATATGATGATGAAAATTAATGCAATATCGCAAGAAAAGATGAGGAATTAGACCACATTCTCCGAAGACAATTTAATTCAGAACAGTTTCGGTGTATCTCACACCCTTTTTCAACTGACATTGGGCAGAAAATATAAGAGAAATGCATATAAGCATAACACAAGATCCCCTCTTTTTTCTCCCAATCCCCTACTTGTGGCTAATCTGGGAGGGGGGGGGGGTAGGCCTAAACATATTGAAGGGCTGGCATTTTACTATTTTGTTTATTTGCGATCTTATTACAGGATTAAAAGAAAATTGACCCTCAGATATATTTAAATTAGGAACTGACGATATCAAACTCGATTCTACGATTCTTCTCTTAACATACTTAGCCGATTTAAATAACATTTTACTTCCATTGAAATCGATCGTATGATTCTTGTCTCTAACATGGCAAAAGATCCCACTACTTTTGCTGCCCACTCTAATATCTCTTTTGTGTTCGTACAATCTCTTGTCTAGATTTCTCCCCGTTTCCCCTATATAAACTTTATGGCAATCGTTGCATGGTACTGCATATACTCCTATGTTATGATGTTCTTTGGGTTTCCTGGCCATCATCAATTGGTTTAAGGAATTATTATATTTAAAGGCTAGATTAATATATATATATATATATATATATATATATATATATATATATATATATATATATATATATATATATATATATATATATATATATATATAAAGTTCTGAAATAGCATTAATAGCCCAGACATTTAGAGATGACATGATGCATTGGAAAAATACATGCTATATACCAAACTTTTGTTCTATTCCTTTTATATCCCTTGATTCGTAATTAATCTTATTGTTTTTTCTATCCTCGTTAATTCTTCTGGATCAACTCTGTCTTTATTGTATATCATTGATTTCAATAATAGAAGGAACTTTCTTCACTCAGGTTTTATTTCTGTTAATCAGTGCCAACTTCTTCCCTTAAGAGGTCAGTTGTTTCCATTGTGTCTAGTTTCCGGCACTTTTATGCGTTCGTGAGCCAAAGAAGATGGATTAAAGAAAAATTAGTTCTAGCACTATTATTTAAACAAATATAATGATCTATTGCTTCGGCGTCTTTTACCCTAATTTTATTCGTTACCCGGATTTGTTTATATATTTTATTTTCTACCCTGTCAACTCCCAACCGCTCCTAAAAAAAATATGTTCCCGGTTCAGTACCCCCCCCCCCCAAAAAAAAAAACAACCTCTACTTAATTTCCCTTCACACTCCTTGACGTTTAACTGAAGTAAAATAATATTTGACGATGTTTCTACATATTTCATTTTATACCTAATTTTTTTTCAAAGAATTCATACTTTAAAAATATATAATTTTTTCCTAATTGTCATTCCTCGAAGGTCAAGTGAAATTGGCCTCCGTTTCTTTAGGCCCTCTTAAGATGTATAAATATTCGGTCATAACTTTAGGTTATCAGAGATCTTCGACCTTGAGATTTCAGCCTCTTCAATGGTCTTTTGTTTCGTGTTTCAGCACCACATCCTTTACCATGGTATGCCTATTAATTTTTTTATAACTATAAATAATATTAATCTAAGTGAATTTATTATTTCAGGAGTAGATTAATTAAGATTAGTAGGCAAAATTACCAGAATTATTTCATTCCCATGGTTACACATTAAAAATGTAAAACTTTTTAAAGGGTCTATAAAATATTGTATTTTTTATTTCAATAATTTTAGTCTAAATATTTACATTTGTGTTAACATTGAAAACTTGGGAAATTCATTACATGGTTTTTGAAAGGTAAATATGTAGATTAGCGGCCCGGCCAGAAAAAAAAATTTGTGTGTAAATATTATCTTTCACTCGTGTTGGAATATTCATGCGCGTTTGAGTCCTTTTCGAATTATTATTCTATAAACAATTAGGATTATATACTGGGGGCTGTGCCCCCCAGACCCCCCCCCCAATTTGATGAAACTCAGGATCATCGTAGTGTAGTCCCCCCAGTGTGTTTACCCCCACACGAGCCATCAACTTAAATGTACTCCAAAAATGTGAAACATTTTGGAACACGGACAAAATAGTATGTCCCATCATTCGCGCCGATAATCTACATATCTACCTTTTGAAATTTGATACTAGTTCAGATAGGTTTAGTTAATGGAAGTATTGCTCTTAATTTTATTAGGCTTTAATCTTTAGCTTTCTTTTTCACTCCTTAATATTTTAATAATTTTAGTAATATTGCAGATTAGGACCAGGTAAACCTTAGGATCCATACCCTGGTTGCCATTGTTGGACATAGTGTTTGTTTATTTTTCATTCAACCAATGAGCATAAATATGCGCATTTGAATCTAAAGTTGGTAAACCTGAAGATCCATACCCCGCGAACTGTACTATGGGTTGCTATATGGGGGTACATAGCCTCCCCCATACCCCCCTGCTCGCTACGCTCGACCTCAGGAACAAGTAATAAAATAAATTAATCACACAGTTGGGTGAAAACATGTTGGGAGGTGGAATAAATATTATGGGAATGTGAGCGGGAAAGCTCATGGGGTATGGATCTTCAGAATTACCCCCTAAAAAATTAAAAACAAATTTTAGTTACATTATTCAGGCTGATATAGATCCGAAATAGCCGCCCAAAACTCTGTTATACTTTTGCTTCTCAAATTTAGCCTTGTAAAAGAAAAGTCGTATTCAGAGCTGAGCGATAGAAATTATGGCAGACACTCTCACCAGTTTGCTTTTGCAGCATAATATAACATAATTTCACGGATGACAAAAGCAACAAGGGCCTATCACAATGTTCACAATTAAGCTTCAATTTAATAAAATGGTAGGCTAAAAATTGGATCACTTTTTGTGGAAAGTGTAAATAAATTTTGCTGACACTTAACAATACAAAGACATAATGTAAACTAAAATGCCGGGAATTGTGTAGATTATGGCTGGATCAGAGTCCTAGCTTATTTTGGGCTTTTTTCCTAGATACTCTTTCCTAGCTGAAATCTATGTGGATGAAATTTATAGTGATTTCTGATTATATACTGGGGAGGGGGGGCTGTTTTCCCCAGAACCCCTCAAATGATTGAAATCTCAGGATCATCATAGGCCCATTCCCCCAATGAGCTGACCCTCAAAATAAGCCAGAATCGCATCCACCCATACTCACAACATTTACCAAAATGCCTACATAATTGTATGATGTCTGAATATCTGTAAAAACTACCTAGTTCCCCCCCCAAAGATCTAAATATTAATTTTAAAATATTAAGTAAATCCCTAAAAAAATTGCAAATAAAAACATTGAAAGGAAAAAAATGTTAGAAAAACATGAGTAAAAAGATTAAATATAAAGAACCTAAGTAAACCTAAAATGATTCAATTTGAAATAAATAGTTATTTAGGTAAAAAAAAAGGCAAACTGATAAATTAGAAAAATAAAGAAATAATTGAGTGTAAGACTAGGTGGGGAAAAAAGAGAAAAAGACAGTAACAAACCCCATACAAAATAAATTCTTCCTTCATTGATGATATCACTGACATCTTAAAAAAAATAGTCCTTAAAAAGCAAAACAATGGCTGCACAAAGAATGCTGAAAACAACAACAAATTGAACTGATGGCAAGCAATGTTAGTTACTTTATTTTGTAAAAATGATGGGTGAGTAGCTTTTCCCCACCTTTTAATTTATTTATTCTTTGGTGGGGGCTGTGCCTGCCTCATACCCCTTAAGACAGTTAGGTCTTATTGAATGAGGGTGGGTAATAGGCGGGGGGGAAGAAGCTGAGCCCCCTACACCCTTCTTAAGGGTGAAACTTCAGAAGACCTACTCCGTGTCTTCAGTATTTAAAAGAGTACTAATGGTATTTTTAGGTATTGTATTAGTCATATATGGTTTCAGTTTGGCATGGAAAGTACAGGTGAAACATATTGGGAATGGACCAAATATTATGGAAACATGAGTGGGGAAGCTAGCAGAGTATGGATCTTCAGTTTTGCCTAGGACCCTAATCACCTTGACTGAAAGATACTATAAATGAATCAGATCTTAATTTCCCTAAAAAATTTGGTGAAACTTCAGAAGACCTATTCCGTGTCTTCAGTATTAAAAACAGTACTAATGGTATTTTTAGGTATTGTAGTAGTTATATATGGTTTCAGTTTGGCATGGAAAGTACATATTTTTAAGATGGTTCAAAATGAAATTAAAAGAAGTCCACCTCACATTGTAGTTGTCATATATAGTTTCAGTTTGGCGTGGAAAGTACATATTTTTAAGATAATCCACCTTGATTGGTTCAAAATTAAATTAAAATAGTCTACCTTGCCTTCTCTTGATGTAAACAAGCATTGGAAACACTAATTTCAACCTAATACTAGGCTGTCAAATTGCTAATACTACTAGGTGATTAAAAATAGCCAGGGTGTGAGGGCTGCACCCCCCACAATTAAAGGGGGGCAAAGCTCCTCATTTCAAAAGAATTACCTGTGCTTTAGGTCTTCTGAAGCTTCATGAAAGAATTAAATGCAATCTATTCTATAGACCAGTATGAATTATCTATTGCTATTTATTATGTGTGCAAAGCACTATTTTTTTGGTAATACTTCAGATTCAGGGCGCATGGTAGGTGGCGCTGTTAGTAGGCTACAATATATCTTATGACGTTAGACGGTAGCTTCAGATGTGACCAATCACGGCGTTATATTTTTTGTTGTTTTGGGGATTTGTAACTTTTAGTCTATTATTTACTAAATATCTGCGCCTCTGCTCGTTTATAGTTTTTTCTAAGTTAGGTAAGGTTTCTTGATGTCTCTTATTGTTTTTTGTTTTGTTTTTATATTTTTTGTTTACTGCGAACGATAACAGCTTCTTACTGGCAACATCGTAGCTTATAAATAGGACCTGTTTTGCAAATGTTTTTGTTTTGTTATGGTGTTTTTGTGCTCTCCATGTGCTTTGTTACTCATATTCAGCTTTAGTTCGTATAATCGCAAAAAACTTTTAGATTAACTAGAGGCGCATAAACTAATCACTAATCAAAAAACCTATAAAAGTAAGAATTGTTTGTTATTAGGTTAGGTTTTTCTACCAGTAGGTTTATCTGCGCCTCTGCTCGTTTATAGTTTTTTCTAAGTTATGTAAGGTTTCTTGATGTCTCTTATTGTTTTTTGTTTTGTTTTTATATTTTTTGTTTACTGCGAACGATAACAGCTTCTTACTGGCAACATCGTAGCTTATAAATAGGACCTATTTTGCAAATGTTTTTGTTTTGTTATGGTGTTTTCGTGCTCTCCATGTGCTTTGTTACTCATATTCAGCTTTAGTTCGTATAATCGCAAAAGACTTTTAGATTAACTAGAGGCGCATAAACTAATCACTAATCAAAAAACCTATAAAAGTAAGAATTGTTTGTTATTAGGTTAGGTTTTTCTACCAGTAAAAAGCTGTTGGGGGGGGGGGGGGACCCAGTAAATTCAAGGGGACTGCTCGTGGGGGAGATATCACTGCAGGGGCACCACCCTGCGATGATCCGGAGTTTTAATCAATTGGGGGAGTCTGGGGGGCGCAACCCCTCAGTACTCGTATACCTAAAAATATAACGCCGTAATTGTTCATATCTGACACTACCATCTGACGTCATAAGACATATATTGTAGCTCAAAATTGTAGCCTATAAACAGCACCACCTATCGTGTGCCCTGAAACTAAAGTGTTACCTTTTTTTTATTATTAGTAATTGAAAGTACTATTTTCCGATACCTAAAGCAATTATTTGCCACTGCTATGATATCCTAAGCCTCAGGGATAAAAAAGCCTCATTGCACTGATTCAAGATATATATATATATATATATATATATATATATATATATATATATATATATATATATTACCAAACATAACATAACATAATTTTATCAATGACAAAAGCCATAAGGGCCTATTAAAGGTCAGCTGCATCTATCAAAACCTGACCATAACATGCATCCATAGGATTTTGTCAGATCATGCACCTACAATATACAATTAAAACCATCCACCGGAATGCATCAAAAACAAAATGCCTCATCATCAAGGCTCGTCAAAATCCAAATGACCCATAATATCTCCCCCCAACCCCCATTGCATCCACAGGAATCCAGAATACGGCCCCCCCAAAGTTAACCGTCCCTTCCCATAAATCATCTAATCTGCGTTTGAAAACATTCAAGTTTGGGACTGTCTACTGTCTGAGATGGCAAACTATTCCAGTAATCTACCACTCTATTGGTAAAAAAATGTTTTCTAACATCCAACCTGCACCTCTGTTTTTAATTTTTAAGTAGTGACCCCTAGTCCTATTACTACCTTCCACTCAAATAGCTTGCTAAAATCCATCTTATCCATCCTAGAACAGATTTAAAAAAGCTTAATCATATCTCTCCCCACACATCTTTCCCCATAAGGGGCGCGGCGATTTGCCATCCACGTCCGACCCCAGCTTAGCCTCTTCTCCTTCCTTCAAAACACTTGTTTCCTCGCTTTTCATACAACCTCTCCCACAACTTTCTCTGGTCAGCCTCTAATTTCACAGGGTAGATGCTGACCTTCTCAAGCCAACTGTCCCGGATCGGGGCTGAGGGGGGAGGGGACAAAGTTCCCTAACCCCTGAGCTCCGGTTTGGGATGTTTTTTTTTAACAACCTGCTTCATCCCCACCCATATCTTCCTCGCATCCCTTTTCCTCTCCTCTTCACAATCTATCCTTTTACGCCGTGTTCAAGGTGGAGCAAACCATACCGATGGACTGCCAGGCCACCAGGCGGGAGGGGTGGTCCCAAATGGCGGCCCCTGGCTCTGCCAGGCCTGTAAGCACCTCTTGCAGTGCGGGCAACTGTGAGAGGTGGTGAGCTATTGCGTCCCGCAGAAAATTTAGGGTCACCATGCCCAATGATGTTAAAAAAAAAATCTCCCCCTAATTCCCCCTTGTCATCGACGGAGCCGCCCTTGGGCAGCTCCCCTAAAAAAATGGTGGTCCCCCCCCCCGTGCTTGCACAGGGGACCCTCCATATTTCTTTAACTGGAGAGGAGGCTTACTTCTCTCGTACGCCTACGGGTGAAGGGGACTCCCCCTCACCTCCTTCTCTGGAGGTGCTTTTGGGCACCTTCCTATTTCCAGCGGCAGTCCCCTCTTTTCTTTCCAAAGGCACTGCCAGCAAAGCCAGCAGGCAGCCCTTAGCCAGCCGCTCCACATCGAAGCGGCTCGGTAGGGCAAACCCCCTTAGGGGGGAGAGGGAAGCCAGGCCCCTTCGGTCGCTTCCCTCAAAAGACCTGCGGGCAAGAATATTAAACCTTGCTGGGGTCAAGGCCTGTGCCTTCCCACAAAAGACTCTTGACGCTGCCAAGGAGACCTGCGATGTCCTGGGAGGGGATGGCCAACTGGAGACCCCTCCTGTGATAGACATGGTCCTTGAAACCCAGCCTTAGACGGTAGGGCCTTCCATGGGGGGGAATCCGGGCTCGGTGCCAAGCACCGAACCTGAATCCGCCCCTATGCAAGGTCCTCCTCAAACGGCTGAGGGCCCTGAGGCAGTACAAGGATGGGAGGGATCTCCTCCGACAGGTGCCCCTACGACTACCAGGACTTTCTCCATTTCGGAGAGGGACCTGGCTGAGGCTGGTCCATCTGAGCATGGAGGCTTCTGCCGGCGGAGGTGAGAAGCGGGTTCATTCCCCACCCTCCTCTCATAAAAAGAAGAATAAAAAAGACTCAGGGCTCCTCTCCATCCGCAGGTGCTGCGGGGACGGATGGGTCTGCTGCCACTTTGGTAGGCGACCAAGCCAAGATCGGCACATCCGGCCCCTC
The DNA here is from genome assembly GCA_963969495.1 of Ceratothoa steindachneri. NCBI lineage: Eukaryota > Metazoa > Arthropoda > Malacostraca > Isopoda > Cymothoidae > Ceratothoa > Ceratothoa steindachneri. The sequence goes on from OZ018334.1 coordinate 23,823,652, forward strand.
TACCCCCATTGTGCGGAGCCCCTGACTAAGACTAAGACCAAGAGTGCACAGGGCGGAGCCTCGATGACATCAGGGCCCCTCATTCAGAGGTTACCTGGCATTTTTGAGCCTGCTGGCTTCAAATGCTTCCTCGTTATTCGCTCCACTGATGGCAACATGATCCATCTGAGGAGAGGATTAGCTAGTGCAATTGGTAGAGAGCCGAAGGTGACCCGTTTCTCGGACGGGAGCCTTCTGGCGAATGCGGCGAATCCCTCCGAGGCGGCCAAGATAAGTGCTCTTCGGACACTTGATGGCACCCCGGTGAGTGTGATGCCGCACTCTACCATGAACTTTGTGAAAGGAGTAGTTTATGCCAAGGAACCCTAGAGCTGGCTGACCATGGGGCAGTCAAGGTCGAACGTGTGATTAGAAAACAGGGAGGGGCCTCGAGACCCACCCCTACACTCTTCATCACGTTCGACTGTGACAAGCTCCCTGGGTCGGGGCGTGCCGGTTGGTACCGTTACCGTGTGAAGGCATTCGTGCCACTGCCATGGCGGTGCTATTACTGTCTCCGCTTCGACCATACGAATCGTTCTTGTAGACGTGCAAAGTTGGGGTCACCCGAAGTCTGTGTAAATTGCTCCAAGGCCGCACACGATAAGTCTAAATCGTGTGTGGCCAAGTGTGTCAATTGTGAAGAGCCGCACCCTGCTTCTTTGAATCAATGTGGTTATATCTCCTTGGGAAAGACATCCTGGCCGTTCAGGCCCAGGATCGACTTTCATTCTGCGAGGCTAAGGACTTGGTCTGGATGCGCCCGGCTCTGCCTGGGACGTCATATGCCTCAATAGTTAGAAAGACACCCTCTGCTCCTGGCCCATCCAGGCCAACGAGCACGGTTGTTTCTGCGCCCATTCAGAGCCCTTCTGCCGGCTCTACTCAACCCGGGCGCTCCCCTGGTAAAGCTGGCAGTAAAAAAGGGTTCACACCCAGCCCCGGCTAAAACTAGGGCTCCCAGCGCGACCGTTTCCATAAGGAGGCAACACCCCTGAAGATGGTCGCTAGGCCATCTTCTGGGGTTCCTAAAGCTGTTTCCCTGAAAGGAGGACAGCAACAAAGGAGCTTTGGCTCCTTGGCCCATGCCTAGGGGTGGAGCAAGAGGCTCGGAGACGGTGGTTCCTCAAAAAGAGGGCCCCGAGCGTCTGAAGCTCAATGCCCGCCACAGGTTTCGAGGTGGAGGGAGGAAAAGACTTGCATGGCGAGCCCAACCTTCCCCAATAAGTCCTCAAAGGCGACAGTGCCTTCAGCGCTTTCTACGGCCAACAGCGCCTGGGGTTCTGCCCCTGGCAAGCGTATGGCCTTTCCAGTGAGGGTCTTCTGTTCAAGCAGGGTCCCCGCATCTCCTCCGAGCTAGGCCTGGACGGCATATTCCTTCAATGGAATTGCCGTGGACTCCAGGCCAACTGGGAGGAGCTGCGGAGGCTCATCTTGTCTCGTCCCGTTCCCCGTTAGCTATCCTTTTGCAGGAACCATGCTATGCGCGTGCCCCCTGCCCCCCCTCCCGGGGTATAAGGGTCTTGCGACCCCACCACTGCGGGATGGCTGGGCTGGGGGATGCGCGGTTTACACCCGGCATGATGTCTCAGTTCTTCCTTTCTCTTTAGATACATCCTTTCAGGCAGTGGCTGTGCAGCATATTTTTTGAGACAAAATTTTAATAAAGCCATTGAAGCTACAACTGGAAATAACCCGATTACTTGTGAAGAATTTTGGAAAAGATACGATATTAAACAAGCAGTCGAGAACATTCATAAATCATGGGAAGAAGTTACAGAGAGCTGCATGAGGGCTGTCTGGCAGAATTTTTTGCCAGAGTGTGCAAACGATTTTTGTGGTTTCAACGATTGTGTCAACAAAGTTATTGATGAAATTGCTACAGTTGGAATAGAACTTGGCTTTGAAGCAGATTCAGAAAACGTTAGGGAATTGTTGGAATCTCACTCAAAAGACTTGGCTGACGACGATCTTCTCGCAATTGACCATGAATATGCTTACGAGGAAGAAGATGAAAAGGAAATGGCTCCTAAAGAAATTTTAAATAAAAAGCTTGAAGAATTATTCAATGCAATTGAAAAAGCAAAAGAAATTGTAAGAGAAATTGATCCAAACGAAGAGAGAAGTATGAACGTTCGTCGTGGAATCGATAAGCAAGTTGATTGCTACCGCAAGATTATGGAGGAAAGGAAGATACCTAATACTGTTCAATTGAAGTTGGATATGTTTTTTGGTAAAAAATAAACTTTAAGTCTTACTTTATTTCTTTTATTTATATCCCTCTATTATTTCAAAAATATAAAATGAGTTTTTAGTGAAAAAAAACTATATATAATTTAAATATTTTTTAGGATTCATTATAATTATTCCCATTGATTCTTAAGTTTGATTAGCGTGGTTTTGCTTTACACGGTAAAACTCGGGGATTTATTAACTGCGCTAATCAAGGGATTTCTGTATAACAGATTGATATATGTCTAAAATGTCATCTGCCACTTCTGAACTCAAGCTCATAATTTATTTAAGTCAATGCACTTTAAAGCTACCCTTAACTTCTTTGACTACAGCCGCCAATTTAGTGTCATCAGCAAAAATTGACACTGCTATTTACAGCCTCCCCAAGATAATTTATATAAACTATGAAAAATAAAGGGCCTAGAACTTATCCCTGAGATACGCCATTGATAATGTCCCTCCACTGTGACCTCACCTCATTCAGCATTCTCTGCTTCCTGTCTTTCAGCCATTTACCTTTCCAATTCCAAACTTTACCACATATCCCATGCATTTTTAATCTGTGAACTAGTCTCCTATGTGCAAGCTTATCAAAAGCTTTGCTAAAATCTAAGTAAATTACATCCACATTCTCTCCCTTATCTAATTGTTTAGTTACATAATCCATAAAATCTACTAAATTTGTTAAATACGATATACCTATCTTCTAATAAGCCCATACTGAGCATCATTTATTAGTCTACTACTCTAGATGGTCGGAAATTCCCTTCTTAACTATCTTCTCAGAATTTTACAAACTATAGAAGTTAAGCTTACCAGTCTAAAGTTATTAGAGTCCTCTTTACTTCCTTTCTTAAAAATTGGCACTGCATTCACTAATTATCAATCATTAGATATTTTTCCAAACTCCAGTGATCTAGTATATATCTTCTCAATAGCTACTGCAATACTATCTCCTTTGTGTAACCTCAAATGAATCTTGTCTGGCCCAGATGCCTTACTAGTATTTAACTCCAATATAAGCCCTTTATTCATTTCCCTGTTCACATTAATAGTATTCAACACTACTTCCCTTGATCTAGAATTATCATCAATTAATCCATCTGGATTCTCATCTGTAAATACTGAAGAAAATTCCTTTAAAACCCTTTAATGCAAGCACAGGTATTTCAAAACCATCACAAAGAGCAGTTATTCTGGACTAAAATCTATGCCACAGTGCTACTAAAATATGCTTGTTTGGTTCCTTCCTTTGAAAAAACAGCACATAAAAACCAACTTACTAAAAAAAATCAAACCAAATTCTCCCCTCTAAATTAATCTAACCTAAAAACAAGCTAAAAAGAACTAACCTACCTGAAACCCCACCTAATACTCAAACATTGCTTGTGGTTTAAAATAAGTTATCAATGATAAGATGGCTACCAATCTATTTTTGTCACAATATCATAATTAGAAATTTGCTTGCCTTAATTACTGAAAGTGCGATATAGTGTATATTCTTTACTATACACTATATAGCTGTCATGACCACTGGGAGGTAAAGGAAATGAAATATGACATTTTGCTTTAATTGACTCAAAAAAAGAAAGAAAACAAATTATAATAAGGAAAGATGCAGAATGTACCTTGCAAAGAAGAGGTTGGATATGACAATAATGACTGGTATCAAGATAGGCATTTTACCTTCAAGGAGAGCAGGTGCTGTATTTCACATACCTATATAAAATGATGCAAGTGGCTTAAGGCTTTAATTAAGGTAAAGTAACATTTAGATTTGTCTATATAATGTTTTTTTATCTTTAAAATTGGATTGAATGTCCATTTAACTGCACAGACCATGAAATCCTGGTGTAGTGCAGTGTCAAAGATGTTTTTCTTTTTGGGTAAACTATTATATTATCTGAGAAAATTTTTAAAAAAATCCTTTTAGCCACAACTTATAGCATAAAATTTAGGTTTCCTCTATGCTTCTCAGTTCATTAAAAAAAAAAATATCTCTAGTTTTACCAAATTTTTTTTAATCCATAAATGTCAAGTCCCCTTAATTACAATAATTAGAAAATCAAGCGAAATCAGGGTTTAGGGTGGTTAAATGTGAAAAGGGGTAATTTGCAATTGAAATGAGTACTGAATTTGAAAGAATCGGACTGAGAAAAGGTTAAAAAAATACTAGTCCATTCTGTGAATCATTTGTTTGAAACTTTGTTACATGGTCTTTATTACCAGTGGTGTATTGTTTTTTTTTACTCTTCCAAAATTTTGTCTTATTCAACAGAGCAGCATAAACCATTTAAATAAAATATGTAAAAAAAACTAACCCCTATTTAAATAACCCACCACTTAACCTTTTGCATCATAGTTAAATTAACATTTTACCTCAAATTGAGGCTTATTGTCAGAATGTGTATTTTTTGCATCAGTCTCTTTGTTTACACAAGGTTATGTAGTCATTATAATTTTTAACCGAATTGTGGTTGAAATGGTATAAACTAGAATAATTTGTTTGGTAATACACCATTCACTTGTCCTGTTCAAAACGGTCAATTCCATTATCATACCTAAAATGTCAAACAAGTGACAAAGAAATAGGTGTGCATGGATTTGTGGGGAGTCTCAAGACCTGCCCTTACACTCTTTGCCAATTTTTTACCAACATAGGATCCTTGAGTCAGTGTGCGCTGGATGGTATCCCTACTGCATAAAGGTATTTGTGCCACTATAGCAGTGTTATCAGTTAAATCAAATGACAATGAAGGAAGGATAGAGCAACCCAATCTCAACCAGTACCTATAATCCAATGTGATGCATGCAATAGGCTTTTCAGAGCAAGAATTGGACTTTTTAGCCATCAGAAGGCCCATCATCCTCTCCGAGACCAATGACCCCCACCCCCTTCCCCAGTAAGGAAAAAAGAAAATCAGAACTGAATACTCAGAGAAGAGTCACTGCTACCACTGCTTTATCCATATAAATAAGTACTGCCTTACTTGTTCCAAAGCTGTATAGGCAGAAACTCGCATGTACAGCGAAGTGCATGAATTGTAGAGGATCAGCCCTTGCAGAAACTGCCTCATGTACAACCAATTGCATGAATTGTAGAGGATCAGCCCCTCCCCATTGCCCAGGCTACTCTGGTTGGTGCCATGTTGACAGCCAAGAGCACCTTCATTTCAGGGTTGGCAAAAAACCCCCAAATTTTGAAAAAGCCCAGTAAAACCCTGGGTTTTTTCAAATCTTTTTTTTTTTTTTCAAAAAACAAATGCTACAAACATTAGAATACCATAGATAAAGAATAACTATCTATTTTTATATAATATTAATAATTTTATTAGAGCAAGAAAAGTCACAATAACAGATCACTGATCGAGAATTGTGGGTACGCATGATAGCCATAACCTGTAGAAGGAAAGATGAATTATTATGAGTCAGTATCCAAGAAATAATCTTAGTTGATACATATTTGTTGAAATTATAAACATAAAAATGAATTTTGAATAAAATAATAAGTAGCATTCATTTCTTGACCCCCCCCCCCTTCCAAAACCCGGGTTTTTTCAAATTTCATTTGAAAAAGACCCCCCAAAATGGTAATAAAACCTGGGTTTTCTGATTTGCCAACCCTGCTTCATTTTGGAGGAGGAACTCCTGGTGATGGTGGAGAGAAGAAGGGTTCATTCCTCACTCTCCTCTCCTAAAAGAGAAGTAAGATGAAAACAAAAAGGACTAAGAGTTACTCTCCCTCTTCATGAGCTTTGTGGACAGAAGAGTCTGCTGCTGTTTTGGCAGATGACCAAGCCAAGATCCGCATATCTGGGCCAGACGCACCCTCGGATGGGAGGGCCCGACCAAGACCAAAGTTGCAAATGCCCTGAGTGATCCTCGATTACTATAGGTTTCCTCATTGAGAGACCGCCATTTTCGAGCCCAGTGACTTCAAACTCTTCCTGGTTATTCACTCTACTGATGGCAGCGTGTTGGCCAAGGGCAACATGATCCATCAGAGGAGAGCTCTAGCTAGCATGATTGTTAGAGTCTTCTGACAAATGCCTCTGAGGCAGCTATGATTAGTAGTGCCCTTCACACATTTAATGGCCCACCAGTGAGTGTGGTGCAATGCCACACACTGCCATAAACTTTGAAATGAGTGGTTTACATGAGGGAGCTCATGGAGTGGTCCAAGTTGAATATATATGATGAGAAAATGGAGGGCCACAAGACAATCCCTACACTCTTTAGAGACAGTCATGTTTGACTGTGACAAGCTCCCTGAGTCGGTGCATGTCATTTGGTATTGCTATCGTGTAAGGCAGTGCTGTGAGACTGTAACTGGAGCTTGAAAGAATTTTTGGTGCTGGAGCCAGATCATTTAGAAAAGTTGGAGCCTGAGCCATTCAAAATGTACTAACTCCAGATCCATACACTAAAAGTTCAGCATAAATTTTCCTCTTTATCAACAATAATAAAAATCCTTTTCATTATATTGTAATTTATTAAAATTAAACCATATCATTTTCACATAATCTAGAATTAATGTTTTAATTTGTAACTTATAAAACGTTTTTTTGCTTAGCTTGTATAATTTATTTTCTTAAACCCCATTAAAATGGAAATGGCTACTACATCTCAAACAAAAGCAAAATCTACCCTGTTTGAGTATTTTATTGTCTTAAATGACGGCAAACATTTTATCTGCCATTGCAAGAAAGATGATGATGATGCTAATGTTGATGAAAAATTTTGTGGAATCAAAATTAGTTCCTTGATCACTACAAGCGGCAATACCAGTGCTGATTCAAAAAGACACTGACTGGCAAGACAACAAATTTGAAAAGGTATCTGCAGAGATTTCATCCAAAGATATATGAAATTGTCAACAACAAAGACACTCAAGTGATTACTTCAACTGGAAATATGGAACATACTATTGGACAAATTTCACCATGACAAGTTTTTTTGTAACAAACAAAGTTATTGTCACAATGACCTCTGATAAATTTAAGAAGCATATTATAGAAATTGTAAAATACAGTATAACTAATTTTTTTCTTAAACCCAGGATGCCTAGGCATAAATGGAGAAATGGCTAAAAAACTTGGAGTGTCTCTAGATAAAGATAACATTAGGAAGATCATACTTAAAGAAGCTACGCAACAAAAAGAACTTCAAAAAACTCTTTAAGGGGTGCTTTCTGTTTATCAAAAGGGATGGATGCACTCAACATAGTTAATTATTTTGTGATTAATGTCAGATTTATTAATGACTAATAAAGTGGTGACTTTAACACTGGCAGTTAAAGATACTCATGCAAACCACACAAGTGAATATCTTTGAAAATTGGTGGAAACTGTTTTATAGGATTTTGAAATTAAGAAAGAACAAGTTCTATGTATTATCACAGACAATGCTTCAAATATGTTAAATACAATTGAAAAAATTAATTCAGCATCAGTTAATGAAATGTCAATGATGAAAGCATCTCTGAAAATGATAATTTAATAACGCATGAAAACAAATTTTTAGATGATTTGATTGAAGAAGCTTCTAAATTATCTTTAATCCAACCTCCGCATTGTGTTGTGCATACATTACAGTAAGCAATGAGAGATGGTTTAAAAAGACCCTGTAGCAACTATGATTAGCAGAATTAAGCAAGTAGCCACTGCAGCTAGAACACCAAAAATTGACTCTATTTTGAAAAGATATCTAGGTTTGGGAGCCATTTTAGATCAAGAAACACGTTGGGAGAGCACCTATATGATGGTCAAGCATTTGTTAGAGCTGAAACTATATCTTGAAGACCTAGTTAATAAAGATATCTCACTCTCTGAATATGAATGGATGCAATTGTCAGAATTAGAAGTTTTGCTTTGCTTTCCTTTTTCCACCATAAAAGAAATGTCAAGCTGAAGATTTAACTCCTGGAGAATTATTGTTGGCATTGGCATGGAAGGAATTATTATATTTCCTTGGTCAAACTGGTGGACTGCTTGCAGATGGAATTGTATCTTCAATGAAAAGAAGGGAGGAACTACTTTTACAAAATATAATCCTATTAGCTACTGTTTATATAAAGTCCTATTGAATGATGATCAGAGTTATAAAAACTATACATTTCTATACAGGACAAGATAAAAATAGTTTTAATTCTTGGAGAAAGTACAGTGCCGGCAAAAAAAATCGATCACCATGAGAATTGTACCTATTTTTTATACACAATCAATATTTAAAAGTATTTAAGGGGATACCACATTCATTTTTTCAACTTTTTACTACATTAGATTATCATATATGAAATTAAAGCTCATTAAAAGCCCTTTTATTCCTGCCAAAATCATAATAACCTTGGTGCCCTTTTTGAGATACAGGTGGTTCTTTCAGACCCCCTTCCCCCTTGAAACCTGATATCATATAAATGGCTATAGAATTACTAAATATTAAGCATTCAAACTTAATTTACGAGCCAATGATGCACATATGATTTAGTTATAATTTGAAATCAGTTTTCTTAAGTTCCATGTAAATTTGTGTTAATGGTCAACTAAAACGTATATCTTTCAGACAAGGTCAACTATTGGTTTTGTTCTCAGTTGGAAAAGGGGGTGTTAGGTAAATAGTAGTGGTGTTCTGAATGCCCTGGAATTTAGCAAATATTTAAAATTGCATGGTATATATTTGTATTTTGTTGACAAATCAACTTTTAAAAGTCTACATAGAATTTCTACAAATGTATAAAACTTTGCATTATCATAATTTTCACTATGTTCTAGTCATGTTGCTAAAAAAAAATATATACTATAAAAAAGTGCATAAAATTTGCAATAAAATGATATAAAATTCAATGGTGTAGTTTTGTTTTGTTTTTCACAAATTAACTTTAAATATCTAAGAAAAATTTTCCACGAATGTATACAATTTTGCATTATCATAAATTTTACTATATGTATTTTAGTCACGTTGCTAAAAAATAATTATACCATATAAAAGTGCATAAAATTTGCAATAACATCATATTACAAAACCCCAAAATACGAATTTTGAATGAAAGAATTTGAAAAGTGACTAATGAAAAAATGTGCTATCCCCTTAATCCTAATCTATGTACATTCTTACCTTATACTAGTATTTTGTCATATGTCTTTTGTTCTTGATGACTTGTTTGAGACATTCTTGCATCGATTTGATCAAATTTTGGCACATTTCTTGTGATATCTCAATGCACCAGATCTTTTTGATGGCTTCTGTGAGGTTGGGGACCATCCTTATTTTTTATAATAAGCCATAGATTCTCGATCGGATTGAGATCTGGACTATTACCAGGCCAATCTAGAACACCAATTTCATTATTGTTGAGCCATTTACTAATGATTTTTACCTTGTGCTAAGGTGCCCCATCATGCATAAAAGTTGTTTTCCCATCCAATGCAAGTGGAAGTTTTTCCTTTAGCATGGCTAAATATGGTTTACTATTCATGGTTGTGTTCTTAGGAAGAAAAAAATAGTCTTACCAAAATAGCTAAAGCAACCCCAAACCATCACTCTTGGAGGGTGTTTCATTGTCTTGATAGTGTTTTTAGGATCCATCCTATCTGAACTATGTGGGTGATGCACCTTTCTTGGACAGCATCTGAATGTTAAAAAAGAGGATTCATCCTTAAAGTGAACTATTTTCCAATCATCAACGGTCCATTTGATGTTTTACAAAACTTAACTCTTATTTTGTCAGATGCCGAGATGGCAACCTTAGCTCCTTATAACTTAACTCTTATTTTGTCAGATGCAGAGATGGCAACCCTAGCTCCTTATGCAGCTGATGTTGAGATGTGCACTCAGATACATCTTTAAGCAAATTATGATGCTCAGACTTAACTTCTTTTGATCTTAGTGTTGGTTTAATTGACACTACATATTATTAATTTATTAGTACGTAAATTCCTCTTTCTAGGTCTTCCACTACTACTCTTTTTGGGACTGGAGTACCAGAGACAACATCACTTATATGGCGGGAAACCCATAAATTCACAGTACTTTGAGATATCTCTAAATGTTTTGCAATTTGTCTTTGTGATTTTCCAGCCTTATGTAATGCAACAATAGCACCTATTTTATCACTTGATAGTTGTTTTTTTGTAGCCATTACATATAGGCTTTCTTAAAATACAGCACTTTTAGTAAAAAAGAGTTATTTTGTAAATACACAGTATGCCCTGGAACTTGATGACACACACGTCCACTCACAACCGCTGCTACCAGCCAACTGACGCAACACAGGACCAGCAAGCCACATGACCGCTCTACAAAATTCAGTTTACCCCAAGTCTAATATCTACCTTAGAACATATTTTACAGCTTTCTGAAATATGTCAAAAATACATGTTATGGATGGTAATCAGATTTTTTTGGCTGGTACTGTAGTTCAGGCTTAGCTAGACTATCAGACCACAGTGTGTAAAGATAGCAAGCAGGCTGTTTAAAGAGGGACTAAAAATTGGTAGAATGGCTTGAAGTTAGGGAGGGAATCAATTAGATAATGTCATTTGAATAATAGAAAGATTCTGCTGGATCCCCCAATCTATTAGTCGGGTATTGCTCCCTCCAACCACTTGGGAGATTAAGGGAGAAAGCTTTGATCGTACAACCTGTGCCCTAGGCATTGCCAATGGTACCACAATTAAGTAAGGACTGTCCAGAGGGACCAAGTGGAGGGAGGGTGTTGTGCTAGCGGTCTATACGCTACCGGTCCAAGTGGAGTGGTTCTCCTCCAGGATTGCATCTAAGTGGGGTGGTCCCCCCCGAGGATTGCATCCAAGTGGGGTGGCCCCGAAATTCAAAGATGAGATGGTATTGGTGCTCATTGCTCTATAGATGCCACTTCGGGAAAAAGTCTTCCAGCTAAAATTTCTCCACGACTGAACGCTATTTAGGGTATGCCATGGGACAGGAAATGTTCAGCCCCCAGTATGATACCAACCACACATGACTAAAGTTCCAAAAATGAACTGAAAATACACTTATGACACTTGTTTCTTGCTAAAAATATCTGAAATGAAAGAAAAATGTTCTTTCTACATTTATTCAATCGAAACAGGAGTGCATTCTCACATGTGAGACAAGAAAATCTCCCTTCACTTCTTCATGACAACAGTACCCTTTTTCGGATTGGGGAAGTTTCGGCGGTGTTCTGAGATCTGCTGAAGGGGGAACTGCTCTTGGTCTTCGTTTTTGGTGATTGAGGCATTGTAGTCCTCAATCAGCTTCATGCTGCGCTCAGCCATGTCATTGAGGGGGTTCATCCCTTAGAGGGTATGCAAACCAAACTGGAATGATTTATCCTCTTTCCAGGAGACAGGGGTCCTTTCCAAGGAAAGTCTTATCTAGTCTGACCATGTTGAAGAAGTGGGTGCTAGTCGCGTTGGCCAACTTGCTGCAGGATTGGGGAATTCATTTTACCTCAATGTTAAGCTGCTTTGTGTTCCTGATGATACCCCCATCCACTTCCATCGCACAGACGATGTTCAACTTTTTGCTGGGGTCAATGTTGTTCCTGAAGAGGGACAGAGGGATCATTTGAGGCATCAACTACCACAAGTGGAGCTTGAAAGTGGTCAACACTGTCTTCACCATGGTCTCATTGGTGATATGGAATGCGTTCAGCTCCTGCAGCAACCGGAGATCGTTGGATGGTGCATCTGTCAGGCTCAGTGCCAGGAACCAAGCTAGGCAGTACACCAGGCTGCCGAATAAGGGGAACTCATGGATGGTGGTCGCTTCTCGGGCTGTCAGTCGGAATTGTTTTTGGAACAGGAATATGTGGAAGGAATACAGACACTTTGCCATCCAACGAGCATGGTGAATTGGTCCAGGCTTGGGGAACTTCACCCCATGACCTGGAGTTACCCTGAGGAAGATGAGCACCAGCTCAAAGAAGGCGCAGTAGTCATCCCTGTCCTGTTTTGCCTGAAGTTCATTAGCAATTAATGCTTTTGTACTCTTCACGGTTTTCTTGTTGGTTTCAAACGCTATTCGTATTTCCGGGTGCTCCAGCCATCCTCATAGTCTCCCTGGTCCACGAAGGCCCAATGATCCTTAAATCTATTGAAAAGAACATCTGGTGTAGTGGAGGACCCGCGAAGGGTCGTGAAGACATGCCCAACCACAACTTTGAGGACGTGGTGACAACATGCAAAGTACAAAAGTTTGTGGTTGAGCAGTCTCTCTAGTCGAACACAGCAACCCGCAGAGGACCCTGTGTTTGAGGTTGTGTCAAAGCACAAAGCCACAACTTCCCCCTCCAGGTTCCACTCCTGCAGTGCTGACACCACTGCCTCCACTTGTGCCTCACCAGTTCCTCCTCCAGGGAGCCCAGGAACACCAAGAAGTTGGGTGGAATTCCCCTTCCAAGGAATATCTGTTCCTGTCATGTAGATGGGCAGTTGGTCCACCATTCCACTTCCAGCAGTGGCTTCAGGAAGGATCTTTCAGTCTCGATGGACGATGAGAGCCATCCCTTGGCCTACTGCTAATCAATCTTGATGGAGGACGCCGTAGTGCTCCGATAATGCATCCTTGAATGCTGAATGGTGGATTAGTTGATGGTGAGATCATGCGCAGCTCCTCCCAGGGCTTGTGCTGCAGCTGCCAAGACGTAAACAGCATTTCGATTGCTAGTTTTCATTCTGTTAAGAGCAGCTGTGACCTCAGGGGTGACTATGGACTTGGGACGCCCTGGAGGTGCCATTGATAGACCAGGAGCTGAGAAAAATGGGCTTGTGTCTGCTCCACGATAAGGGGTCTTCTGTGGAGAAGAGCAGGACGCATTGGAGGACAAACTGCTTGACAGGAGCATGACAGCCTTGCTGGAGGTCTCCTGCCCCTGTGCTTCAGCTTTTCAACGTGCCTGATCATGTTCAGCTCTCTCCCGCCGCTTCCTCTCTGCTCTGGTGTGTTCTTTGTCCTCCAGACCTATGTATCCCTTCCACTGGGTTTCCTGGTCCAAGAGAAAGGCTTTGTCTTTGGAAATCTTGATCAGGGAGTTCCACTCATTGTGTTTGATGTTAAAGAAGGAATCAATCTTGCCCTGGAAATTGCCTTCTTTGGTCTTCTGGTTGGCCATCTGATTCTTCTTGTGCTTCTTCAAGAGCTCCCACTCCAACCATACCTTCCAACTTCCGAACAATGTTCCTCTCCTCCATAGTTGGTATCCGAGCCTTCTTCCAGATTCCTAGCACTTCATGCACTGTCTCCGTCACCACTGAATGCTTCATAGTTGACCCTGGTGTCCCCATCTTCAGGTGGTGGAAGTACCGCTGAAGTACCTGGAAAGATGAAAGGAAAGGGTTGCTACAAGACCAGGGAAAACTAATTCAAATGCAACTTTTTTTTGATACAAAAGCATATTTATTTTACAAACAAAGCATACATCATACAACATTTTTGCACTATAGCGCATATATATTAAAGACCACTAATGAGCTATTGAGCTTGCTACTCTTTGGGGCACAATTCAGAAAAACAACAAGGTGGACAAATGGCCATCAGCAGAGACACAACAAAATTATAATTAATTACTTAGTTATTTCATCCAGCAATGATGCCCAGTCAAGAAACAGGATGAGACAGTTTATGCAATGCAGGACTAGTAGGTTACTAGTATAATAATGCAGGAAATAAGCAAACTTAAATTATAGTGAGAAAACAAAGTAGACATAACCTCATAGAATCAGAACTAGACCAACAAAGGCCCTCTCCCATTGTGTCCCAAGAAATCTGAATTACCTGATGGCTTGTTGGAAGGTGGCTTTCTGGATTTTCTCCAGAGTTGAACCAACAGCATACACTAGCGTATGTTTTCTTTTAGAAGAAGCCATGTTCACCTGCTAATGAAACGAAGGATGCCATGACACATCATGCTTCGGCAACTGAGAGAATTATCTAACAAGAATTGACAATCACCACAATTCACAATAGAGTTGAAACATTGCTGCTGCGTGGCATACCCTAAACGAAGTCCGATTTCCTTCTAATTTCACCTCATATGTTCACTCACATAGCAGCAACGAATAAGCAATGAGCACCAATGAAAAAATAAAAATTTGATTTTCACTATAATTTGAGGACTACCCTACTGGTCTCCCTCCAGGATTGCATCCAGGTGGTGGAAGAATTTCCAGCGATTAAAGTGAATGTTATGAATGTGATTAGGATAAAAGCTTGAGAAAACTAGATCAACTGGAATAAAGAAACATAGTTGACTTCCAAGTTCGTGACCATTCCAGAAAATATTAAGAGACACTAAAATGAATATAAGTAAAATGGTAGGTATGGTTTATCCCTTCTTACAATTTTTATTTAAATAAAAAGTTATCGCATACTTTTTTCTCGCATCATTTTATAAAAATTTGTAATAGAAAAACAGTGGTCAGCGGCACTTGTATCGTGAATTGAACAAGTTCTATGTTTCGCATTGAGGTTATTATCCCCAAATTTATGACTTTTTATCATCTTTTACATTCCTGAAACAGTAGAAAAGATTATTTTTCATATTATATATAGCATGCTAAAAACATAATTTATATTTTCTGTTAATTTGCTTGACTAACCTAAATGAGCATCATTTGATCGATGCTTTATCCACGCTGATAGGCAGGCGAGGTTGGAAATCATATTGCAAAGTGAGGTGATTAGCTTTATAGCCTTGAAGCCTTGACAGTGATTATAATAGTTAAGCTTTACCTAATGATTTGAAAATTTACCAAAGCTCATCATTGGTCTTTATTAAATAAATTGGCACTGACATCGACCAAAATGTGTAATCGGTATATCACTAAATTTGATTTCTGAAAGTTTTCTTTCTAAGATTGATAAGGTTTCATCTACAGGTACAGTGGTGACTAGAGAATACATTCAAGCAAATTAATCTACATCTTCATGTCTGAGATTTATATTTAATTCACAAAACTTAAGGGGGACAATGTTAAAATGGCTTGTTTAGTAAGCTTCGGTCGGATGTTCAATGGCAAAAACCTAACAACAATATCTTGATCAACAATCATTAATTTTTTTTATTGATAAATTTTTGTTAATCTTTGATTCTGTTATTAAATGATATGCAATATCTTGGTTGCCAAAACTTTGAGGGGAAGATGATAAAGTGCTCGTAATGCTCCAACACCAGCTTTTATTTTATATTTTGCCCTTGACAGGCAAAGAAGGATGGAGTAAGAAAAGAATATGACACCTTTGGAGAGCTTGAGGTTCCAAATAGCAAATATTATGGCGCTCAAACAGTTCGGTCCGTCATGAATTTCCCAATTGGTGGGACAACTGAAAGAATGCCAGTAAGTTATTGCTACTTATTACTTTTATTTCTATTTTGTCTACATACCTGTAGGAGGATTTTTTGTTATATTTTCTGTTTATTTTCACTATTTTCTTTACAGATCTCTTCTTACAAACTTCCTGTGGGAGTATCCCTCATTGGTTTTTACTTTAAATTAAAAATGTGGATATTAGTGTAACTTTTAGTGTGTAATTTGTGGTCAGTGCGTTGAGTGTGATTGAAATTGCAAGATATGCTCTCTCATGTATTGTTGAAAGTTGGTGCACTGCAATGCCAGACTTAAATTGGTCATTGTTATGAAATGGCTGAGAAAGAACCACATTTAAATTGCTCATTGTTATGAAAGGGCTGAGAAAGAACCACATTTAAATTGGCGATGTTTTGAAAGGGTCTGAGAAAGAGCCGCATTTTAATTGGTCATTGTTATGAAAGGGCTGAGAAAGAACCACATTTAAATTGGCGATGTTATGAAAGGGCTGAGAAAGAACCACTTTTAAATTAATCATTGTTATGAAAGGGCTGAGAAAGAACCACATTTAAATTGGGGATTGCTATGAAAGGGCTGAGAAAGAACTGCATTTTAATTGGTGATTGTTATGAAAGGGCTGAGAAAGAACTGCCTTTTAATTGGTGATTGGTATGAAAGGGCTGAGAAAGAACCGCATTTTAATTGGTGATTGTTATAAAATGGCTGAGAAAGAACCGCATTTTAATTGGTCATTGTTATGAAAGGGCTGAGAAAGAATTGCCTTTTAATTGGTGATTGTTATGAAAGGGCTGAGAAAGAAGCACTTTTAAACTGGTCATTGTTATGAAAGGGCTGAGAAAGAACTGCATTTTAATTGGTGATTGTTATGAAAGGGCTGAGAAAGAACCACTTTTAAATTAATCATTGTTATGAAAGGGCTGAGAAAGAACCACTTTTAAATTAATGATTGTTATGAAAGGGCTGAGAAAGAACCACATTTAAATTGGGGATTGCCATGAAAGGGCTGAGAAAGAACCACTTTTAAATTAATCATTGTTATGAAAGGGCTGAGAAAGAACCACATTTAAATTGGGGATTGCTATGAAAGGGCTGAGAAAGAACCACATTTAAATTAATGATTGTTATGAAAGGGCTGAGAAAGAAACACATTTAAATTGGTGATGCTATGAAAGGGCTGAGAAAGGACCGCATTTTAAATTAATGATTGTTATGAAAGGGCTGAGAAAGGACCGCATTTTAATTGGTGATTGTTATCAAAGGGCTGAGAAAGAACCACTTTTAAATTGGTGATTGTTTCAAAGGGCTGAGAAAGAACCACATTTAAATTGGTGATTGCTATGAAAGGGCTGAGAAAGAACCACTTTTAAATTAATCATTGTTATGAAAGGGCTGAGAAAGAACCGCATTTTAATTGGTGATTGTTATGAAAGTGCTGAGAAAGAACCATATTTAAATTGGTTATGGTTTGAAAGGGCTGAGAAAGAACCACATTTAAATTGGTGATTGTTATGAAAGGACTGAGAAAGAACCATATTTAAATTGGTCATTGTTATGAAAGGGCTGAGAAAGAACCACATTTAAATTAATCATTGTTATGAAAGGGCTGAGAAAGAACTACATTTAAATTGGTCATTGTTATGAAAGGGCTGAGAAAGAACAGCATAGATTGGTCATTGTTATGAAAGGGCTGAGAAAGAACCACTTTTAAATTAATGATTGTTATGAAAGGGCTGAGAAAGAACCGCATTTTAATTGGTGATTGTTATGAAAGGGCTGAGAAAGAACCACTTTTAAATTAATCATTGTTATGAAAGGGCTGAGAAAGAACCACATTTAAATTGGTGATTGTTTGAAAAGGCTGAGAAAGAACCACATTTAAATTGGTGATTGCTATGAAACGGCTGAGAAAGAACCACTTTTAAATTAATCATTGTTATGAAAGGGCTGAGAAAGAACCGCATTTTAATTGGTGATTGTTATCAAAGGGCTGAGAAAGAACCACTTTTAAATGGTGATTGTTTCAAAGGGCTGAGAAAGAACCACATTTAAATTAGTGATTGCTATGAAAGGGCTGAGAAAGAACCACTTTTAAATTAATCATTGTTATGAAAGGGCTGAGAAAGAACAGCATTTTAATTGGTGATTGTTATGAAAGGGCTGAGAAAGAACCATATTTAAATTGGTGATGGTTTGAAAGGGCTGAGAAAGAACCACATTTAAATTGGTGATTGTTATGAAAGGGCTGAGAAAGAACCACATTTAAATTGGTCATTGTTATGAAAGGGCTGAGAAAGAACAGCATAAATTGGTCATTGTTGTGAATGGGCTGAGAAAGAAGCACTTTTAAATTGGTCATTGTTATGAAAGGGCTGAGAAAGAAGCACTTTTAAACTGGTGATTGTTATGAAAGGGCTGAGAAAGAGCCGCATTTAAATTGGTCATTGTTATGAAAGGGCTGAGAAAGAACCGCATTTTAATTGGTGATTTTTATGAAAGGGCTGAGAAAGAACCACTTTTACATTGGTGATTGTTTGAAAGGGCTGAGAAAGAACCACATTTATATTGGTGATTGCTATGAAAGGGCTGAGAAAGAACCACTTTTAAATTAATCATTGTTATGAAAGGGCTGAGAAAGAAACGCATTTAAATTGGTGATTGCTATGAAAGGACTGAGAAAGAACCACATTTTTATTGGTCATTGTTATGAAAGGACTTAGAAAGAACCACATTTAAATTGGCGATGTTATGAAAGGGCTGAGAAAGAACCGCATTTTGATTGGTCATTGTTATGAAATGGCTGAGAAAGAACGGCATTTAAATTGGTCATTGTTATAAAAGTGCTGAGCAAGAACCACATTTAAATTGGTCATTGTTTGAAAGGGCTGAGAAAGAACAGCATAGATTGGTCATTGTTATGAAAGGGCTGAAAAAAAAGCACTTTTAAACTGGTCATTGTTATGAAAGGGCTGAGAAAGAACCGCATTTTAATTGGTGATTGTTATGAAAGGGCTGAGAAAGAACCACTCACTTTTAAATTAATCATTGTTATGAAAGGGCTGAGAAAGAACCGCATTTTAATTGGTGATTGTTATGAAAGGGCTGAGAAAGAACCATATTTAAATTGGTTATGGTTTGAAAGGGCTGAGAAAGAACCACATTTAAATTGGTGATTGTTATGAAAGGACTGAGAAAGAACCATATTTAAATTGGTGATTGTTTGAAAGGGCTGAGAAAGAACCACATTTAAATTGGTGATTGCTATGAAAGGGCTGAGAAAGAACCACATTTAAATTGGTGATTGCTATGAAAGGGCTGAGAAAGAACCACTTTTAAATTAATCATTGTTATGAAAGGGCTGAGAAAGAACCACATTTAAATTGGTGATTGCTATGAAACGGCTGAGAAAGAACCACTTTTAAATTAATCATTGTTATGAAAGGGCTGAGAAAGAACCGCATTTTAGTTGGTGATTGTTATGAAAGGGCTGAGAAAGAACCACTTTTAAATTAATCATTGTTATGAAAGGGCTGAGAAAGAACCATATTTATATTGGTGATTGTTTGAAAGGGCTGAGAAAGAACCACATTTAAATTGGTGATTGCTATGAAAGGGCTGAGAAAGAACCACATTTAAATTGGTGATTGCTATGAAAGGGCTGAGAAAGAACCACTTTTAAATTAATCATTGTTATGAAAGGGCTGAGAAAGAACCACATTTAAATTGGTGATTGCTATGAAACGGCTGAGAAAGAACCACTTTTAAATTAATCATTGTTATGAAAGGGCTGAGAAAGAACCGCATTTTAGTTGGTGATTGTTATGAAAGGGCTGAGAAAGAACCACTTTTAAATTAATCATTGTTATGAAAGGGCTGATAAAGAACCATATTTAAATTGGTGATTGTTTGAAAGGGCTGAGAAAGAACCACATTTAAATTGGTGATTGCTATGAAAGGGCTGAGAAAGAACCACATTTAAATTGGTGATTGCTATGAAAGGGCTGAGAAAGAACCACATAGCTTGAATAAACTTTCAGGGATTTTACCTTTGGTAAAAATTATTAGATGCAGTAAGATTGTTTATACATGCAATAACTGGTGTAAACAGCCGTGCAAAATTTTTGTGGAAATATATTGCCATTTCTACAGCCAGTAATTTAAATTTTAATTTCTTTGCATGCACTATATGTATCTCTAAATTACTTAAATAATTTTCCTGCAATTTTAGATAAATTATGGCTTTACTTTTCTGCAATAATTTTAGATACATTATAGATTTACTTTTCTGCCATAATTTTTTTTGAATTATAGATATACTTTTCTGCCATAATTTTAGATAAATTATAGCTTCACTTTTTGCCATAAATGACATATATTTCATTTTAGCTTGTTATGTAGCTATTTACCCGTTTCATTTAAGCATCTTTATTAACTGATATAATTATAGATGAATTATAGATATACTTTTCTGCGATAATTTTAGATAAATTGTAGCTTTACTTCTCTGCCATAAATGACATATATTGCATTTTGCCCTGTTATGTAGCTATTTACCTGTTTCATTTAAGCATCTTTATTAACTGATTTAACTACATAGATGCTCATTTGAAAATAACTCGTAGATTTTTCCCAATTAGTGGATATCATCAGCTTTCATCAATACCATAGGAAAAATGAGAGAGAATTTTAAGGTCCTGTCAGATTAGGTCACCTTGCAAAGTTTATTACTGGTATTTGTGGTATTATATAAAAGAGCGAAGTTAATTGTGGCACTTATCCCCCGCCAGATAATGAAATTCATATAACCACAAGAATAACAAGGGCAGCAGTATTGTGTTCCAACTCCCCCAGTCAGCATGGGTGTGGTTACATCATTGATTTTCACAATTTGTAGCTGACTTTATAATAATGTGCTTAATTCTTCTTAATTTCTTTACCTTTGAAAAAAAAAGAAATTTTTGGCATATTAATATTTTGATTTATTTTTGTTTTTTCGTTCTTTTGTCAGAAACCTGTGATTAAGGCTTTTGGAGTACTGAAAAAGGCTGCAGCTGAAGTAAACAAAGAATATGGCCTTGATCCGAAGGTAGCAGCAGCCATATCTCAAGCAGCTGATGAGGTGATCAGTGGAGAACTCTATGATGATCATTTCCCACTGGTTATTTGGCAAACGGTACGGTCTTCATATTCATTTATATTCTTAATTGCAAGATCTTTTTTTATCCAAGGATTTTCCACATATACTCCTGCATTCATAAGTATAGGCAACATCAGAAACAAAGTCTAATGTAGGGCCCATTTGTGTATTTGTTAAGTTTGAATCTATTTTTTGTGCTTATATTGTAGCACTAACATTAATTGCATAGTATATTTAAAAAATCATTTAGAACAGGAAGTTATAGTAAATAAATGCTGGTTTCATATACAAGGCAATATTAGGCGAGTGTATAAGTATAGGCTATATGGATAGCTTTTGTGTTTTAATGATTACAGAAGCATTTTTGCATATAAGCTGACACTGGAGGTTTTTAAAATGTTTTTGAAGCAATTCTAGAGTAAACTAGTATGTTTGAGGAGTTAGCTACTAATTTACATAAAAGATTTGTCAATTTTTGGCATGACTTCCAGGAAACATTTCCAAGAGTGCAATTAATGCTAAAGAATACTGAGCATTTTATCTCAGCTAATTTAGATAAAATACTTTGGTCAGATAGATAAGACAAAAGTTGAACTCTTTGGT
Organism: Ceratothoa steindachneri; assembly: GCA_963969495.1. Taxonomy (NCBI): domain Eukaryota; kingdom Metazoa; phylum Arthropoda; class Malacostraca; order Isopoda; family Cymothoidae; genus Ceratothoa; species Ceratothoa steindachneri. The sequence goes on from OZ018334.1 coordinate 23,844,991, forward strand.
AGAAACAACACTGTCCATTTTCAGAGATCTGGCTAAACCCACATAAAAGAACTCATTTTCAAACATGGAGGAGGTTGATGATTATGTTGTGGGGATGTTTTGCTGCTGTATGCATTGGCACATTAAACATGATAGATGGGACCATGTGAAACAATCAACAAAGAAATGGGACTTGGAAACCATTTCACATTTCCATTTTGGCAAATCTACTCAGAAATACTTAGAATTGTGTGCACAAGAGATGCCCTTGCAATATTGTTGAATTGGAAAAGTTGGAAGAAGAGTAGAATAAAATCCCTTCAGAAACATGCATGAAACTTGCACAATCTTATAAAAGAAATACCTTGTTATTGATACATCCGCTTATATTTTACCATTTTGTATTTATATGTAGTTGTGCCTTGTTATTGATACATCCGCTTATATTTTACCACTTTGTATTTATATGTAGTTGTGCCTTGTTATTGATACATCCCATGGACCTACCCACAATGTCACAAAAGCTTCAGGTTGCTTTCTGTCATCTCCAAATTGGGCACACTCGCGGGACACACCACCATTTGATGGAGCGCTCACCTGCGCCAGACTTCGGCACATCCCTGTTGAATGTCCCATTCTGGGCGATCTTCGCACACGTTACCTGTCCCGGTACCGGGATGGGCAGGGTTGCTACCGCCTGTCCCTTGTACTCAGGATGAGTGTGTGCACATTTACTGGTGGACTTGTAGACCTTTTGGGGGAGGCCGGCCTTCTCCCTTTTATTTAACTAGTTTTTTTTTCTTAATAGGACACACGTTCTTGTGCCGGGGGACCTCCCCCCCCCCTCCCCTGATGCAGGAGCTTGCTTCCTGCTCATTGCCTTTTCCTTTTTTTTATTATTAGTGTTGTTTTTTTTGTGTGTGTTTTTGAATCTGATTTTAAAGTAGCCTAGTACTAGGTAGTTTTTAATACAGCAACTAATGCCCAATGCTTATATCTGAATTTTTGCGAGATCGTCGATTCCGCGTACGGGTGGGGGGAGCCCTCTCCGGCCCAAAGGAGCAGGAAGAGGGTGTCCCGCAGGGAAGTGTCCTCAGTGTCACACTCTTTGCCATGAGCATCAACGGCATCACCTCGGTGCTGTCGGAAGATGTTCTTGCTACGCTCTACGTGGACGACCTTTCGATCTCTTTTGGCGCGGCCCAGATGCCAACTCTGGAGCGTCGACTCCAACAGGCATTGAACCGCGTCTCTCGCTATGCCAAAGCGCACAGGTTTCGGTTTTCTTTGGCCAAGACTAAGGTGGTGCACTTCTGCCGCCATCCACGGCTTCACCCCGACCCAGATTTGTTTCTTAATGGGGTCCGCCTGTATGTGGTTGAGTCGCACCGTTTCCTTGGTCTTGTATTTGACCGACGCCTCACCTGGGAGGCTCATATTCGCAGCCTTAGGTGTAAGTTGATGGAGAAATTGGTAAATGTTAGATTAGCCTATTTCCTGGACAGCGGAGGCCATCTGTCTTCTGCACAGTGCGGCTTCCGTAAGTTCCACTCCACGTCGGATGCTCTGCTCCGACTGGAAAATGCCGTCTGCAAGGCTTTCCTTCGTAGACAGCACTACGCCACGGTGTTTTTTAATCTGGAGAAGGCCTATGATACCGCATGGCGATTCGGTATCATGGAGACTCTCCACACGTTGGGGGCGAGGGGACGCCTCCCAATGTTTATATCTGAATTTTTGCGAGATCGTCGATTCCGCGTACGGGTGGGGGGAGCCCTTTCCGGCCCAAAGGAGCAGGAAGAGGGTGTCCCGCAGGGAAGTGTCCTCAGTGTCACACTCTTTGCCCTGAGCATCAACGGCATCACCTCGGTGCTGCCGGAAGATGTTCTTGCTACGCTCTACGTGGACGACCTTTCGATCTCTTTTGGCGCGGCCCAGATGTCGACTCCAACAGGCATTGAACCGCGTCTCTCGCTATGCCGAAGCGCGCAGGTTTCGGTTTTCTTTGGCCAGGACTAAGGTGGTGCACTTGTGCCGCCATCCACGGCTTCACCCCGACCCAGATTTGTTTCTTAATGGGGTGCGCCTGGATGTTGTTGAGTCGCACCGTTTCCTTGGTCTTGTATTCGACCGACGCCTCACCTGGGAGACTCATATTCGCAGCCTTAGGGTCTCTTGTACCCGCGCCATGGACATTCTCCGTTCCGTGACGTTCAGCGCTTGGGGCGCTGATAGGGCTACTGCCTTACTTTTTTATCGATCCTTTGTTCGCTCGAAGCTCGACTACGGATGCGAATTTTATGCATCCGCAGCCGAGCGTTTATTGCGGAAGGTGGATTCGATCCACCACACCGCCCTTCGCCTTGCGATCGGTGCCTTCCGCACTTCATCCATTGAGAGCCTGTTGGTCGATGGTGGGGAGATGCCACTCGCTCTGCGCCGCGTGCAGTGCATCACTCGCCTGTACGCGCGAGCCCGGCGCCTCCCTCAGTCGCTAACAGCTCTCACTGCATCCGCAGCTGATCTCGATGGTGCCCCCCGTAAGGGGCGCGGCGATTTGCCATCCTGGCCGCCGTGCTGACGGGATTCAGCACTCCGTCCGGCCCCAGCTTAGCCTCTCTTCCTTCCTTCAAAACACTTGTTTCCTCTCTTTTCACACAACCTCTCCCACAACTTTCTCTGGTCAGCCTCTAATTTCACAGGGTAGATGCTGACCTTCCTTTCAGCCAACCGTCCCGCATCGGGGCTGAGGGGGTGGGGGACAATGTTCCCTAACCCCTGAGCTCCGGTCTGGGGTGGCTGGTTTTTAACAACCTGCTTCATCCCCACCCATACCTTCCACACATCCCTTTTCCTCTCCTCTTCACAACCTATTTTTTTTTACGCTGTGTCTAAGGTGGAGCCGCCATGCCGATGGACTGCCAGGCCACCAGGCGGGAGGGGTGGTCCCAAATGGCGGCGCCTGGCTCTGCCAGGCCTGTAAGCACCTCTTGCAGTGCGGGCAACTGCAAGAAGTGATGAGCTATTGCGTCCCGTAAAACAAAGAGGGTCACCATGCCCAATGATGAAACAAAAAACATCTCCCCTTAATTCCCCCTAAAACAACGGAGCCGCCCTCGTGCAGCTCCACAGAAAAGATGGAGGTCCCCCCCCCCCTGTGCTTGCGCAGGGGACCCTCCATACCTCTTTAACCAGAGAGGAGGCTTACTCCTCTCCTAAGCCTACGGGTGTAGGGGACTCCCCCTCACCCCCTTCTCTGGAGGTGCTTTTGGGCACCTCCTATCTCCAGCGGCAGTCCCTCCTTTGCTTTCTAAGGGGACTGCCAAGAAAGCCAGCAGGCAGCCCATTGCCGACCGCCCCTCGTACAAGCGGCTCGGTAGGGCAAACCCCCTTAGGGGGAGAGGGAAGCCAGGCCCCTTCGGTCGCTTCCCTCAAAAGACCTGCTGGCAAAAATATTAAACCTTGCTGGGGTCAAGGCCTGTGCCTCCCCACTAAAGACTTATGACGCTGCCAAGGGGACCTGCGATGTCCTGGGAGGGGATGGCCAACTGGAGGCCCCTCCTGTGACACACAGGGTCCTTGAGGAAAACCAGCCTCAGAAGGTAGGGCCTTCCATGGGGGGGAATCCGGGCTCGGCGCCAAGCACCGAACCCGAATCCGCCCCTATGCAAGGTCCTCATCAAACGGCTGTGGATTCTCAGGCAGTACAAGGAGAGGAGGGATCTCCTCCGGATGATGCCCCTGCGACCACCAGGACCTTCTCCATTTCGGAGAAGGACCTGGCTGAGGCCGGTCCATCTGGCCTGGCTTCTACCGGCGGGGGTGAGAAGCGGGTTCATTCCCCGCCCTCCTCTCCAAAAAAGAAAAGGACGAAAAAGACGAAGAAGACTCGGGGCCCCTCTCAATCCGCGGGGGCTACGGGGACGGATGGGTCTGCTGCCACTTTGGCAAGCGACCAAGCCAAGATCGGCACATCCGGGCCCTCTGCTTCCCCGGGTACGGAGCTCCTGACGATGACAAAGACCAAAATTGCACAGGGCGGAGCCTCGATGACATCGGGGCCCCTCATTCAGAGGTTACCTGGCGTTTTCGAGCCCGCTGGCTTCCAACGCTTCCTCGTTATTCGCTCCACTGATGGCACCATGTTGTCCAAGGGCAACATGATCCATCAGAGGAGAGGATTAGCTAGTGCAATTGGTAGAGAGCCGAAGGTGACCCGTTTCTCGGACGGCACCCTTCTGGCGAATGCTGCGAATCCCGCCGAGGCGGCCAAGATAAGTGCTCTTCGGACACTTCATGGCACCCCGGTGAGTGTGACGCCGCACTCTACCATGAACTTTGTGAAAGGAGTAGTTTATGCGAGGGAACTCGTTTACTACTCCATTGAGGACATCACCCTAGAGCTGGCCGACCATGGGGCGGTCAAGGTCGAACGTGTGATGAGAAAACAGGGAGGGGCCTCGAGACCCACCCCTACACTCTTCGTTACGTTCGACTGTGACAAGCTCCCTGAGTCGGTGCGTGCCGGTTGGTACCGCTACCGCGTGAAGGCATTCGTGCCACTGCCGCGGCGGTGCTATTACTGTCACCGCTTCGGCCATACGAATCGCTCATGTAGATGTGCAAAGTCGGGGTCACCCGAAGTCTGTGTAAATTGCTCCAAGGTCGCACACGATAAGTCCAAATCGTGTGTGGCCAAGTGTGTCAATTGCGGAGAGCCGCACCCTGCTTCTTCGAAGCAATGTGGTGCATATCTCCTGGAGAAAGAAATCCTGGCCGTTCAGGCCCAGGATAGACTCTCATTCCGCGAGGCTAAGGACTTGGTCCTGGCGCGCCCGGCTCTGCCTGGGACGTCATATGCCGCAATAGTTAGAAAAGCACCCTCTGCTCCTGGCCCATCCAGGCCAACGAGCACGGTTGTTTCCGCGCCCATTCGGAGCCCTTCTGCGGGCTCTACCCGACCCGGGCGCTCCCCTGGTAAAGCTGGCGGCAAAAAGGGTTCATACCCAGCCCCGGCTAAAACCAGGGCTCCCCCCTCTTCCCCCAACGTGACCGTTTCCCGCAAGGCGAAACGGCCACGCGCCTCCACAGAGTCGTTAGACTCACAGGAGGCAACACCCCTGAAGATGGTCGCTAGGCCATCTTCGGGGGTTCCTAAAGCTGTCCCCCGAAAGGAGGACAGCAACAAAGGAGCTTCGGCTCCTTCGCCCAAGCCCCGAGGTGGAGCGAGTGGCTCGGAGACGGTGGTTCCTCGAAAAGAGGGCCCCCCGCCTCCGAAGCCGCAACGCCCGCCTAAGGTTTCGAGGCGGAGGGAGGAAAAGACTCGCATGGCGAGCCCAACCTCCCCCAATAAGTCCTCGAAGGCGACAGCGCCTCCACCGCTTTGTCCGGCCAACAGCGCCCGGGGTTCTGCCCCCGGGAAGCGTACGGCCATTCCCGTGAGGGTCTTCAATTCGAGGAGGGCCCCCGCGTCTCCCTTGAGCTAGGCCTGGAGGGCATATTCCTTCAATGGAATTGCCGTGGACTCCGGGCCAACTGGGAGGAGCTGCGGAGGCTCGCCTCGTCGCGTTCCCCGTTAGCTATTTTTTTGCAGGACACCATGCTAGGCGCGTGCCCCCTGCCCGCCCTTCCGGGGTATAAGGGTCTTGCGACCCCACCACCGCGGGACGGCCGGGCTGGGGGATGCGCGGTTTACACCCGGCATGATGTCTCCATTCTTCCTTTCTCTTTAGATACCTCCTTTCAGGCAGTGGCTGTGCAGCTGCACCTGGATAGGAGGTATACTATCATTTCTGCGTACATTCCACCGTCAGCTGACTTCGACGCGGGGGACTTCCGCCGCGTCGTGGCACGGTTGCCGAGGCCCTATCTCTTGCTTGGAGATCTGAACGGCAGGCATCCTCTCTGGGGAGATTACACCATAAACCCCAGGGGACAAGTCCTTGCCGATCTGATCGAAGAGCTTGAGATGGGTGTCCTAAACGTGGATGAGTTTACGCATCACTGTCCGAGAACTGCTTCATTTTCTTGCCTTGACCTATCTTTGTGCTCTTCGGATGCACAGCCTGATTTTGATTGGGGGGTGGTCGATGACCTCCATGGTAGTGATCACTTTCCCATTCAAATATCATTTTCAGGGCAACTGCCGCCTGAGAGACCACCTCGGTGGTGCTTGGCGCGGGCGCGGTGGCCTGCATTTCAGGAAATGACTGAATTCTCTATCTCAGTCGAGGAGTTTAGGTCGGTAGATGAGGCCGTTGAGTTCTTCTCCGGCAACCTCATCGCCGTGGGCCTGACTACTATTCCTAGGACGTCTGGCCGTTTTGCACGCCGACCACTCCCATGGTGGTCGGCCGAGTGTGAGACGGCCCTGAAACAGAAGCGTTATGCCTACATGCGCTATAAGCGCCGCCCGAACGATCTCACTGTCGCTGAATTTCGTCGGGCTAGGGCTAGGTTCCGGTATATTTGGAAGCACGCCCGCCGCTCTTCTTGGCGGGCATACGTGTCTTCACTTAACGGGAAGACCCCTTTAGCTGAGGTGTGGAAGCGAGTCAAAAGGATTCGGGGCAAGTTCTCGCAGGACCCCCCTCCCGTTCTCCAGGAGAATGGGACCGCAATCTCGGACCCCGCGTCCGTGGCGGAATCCTTAGCGACCGCTTTTTCCGCAATCTCTAGCCGTGATTCTGCTCCGCCAGCATTCAATGCACGTCGTGATGTCGCGGAAGGCCGCCGGCTGGACTTTACCTCCAGAGCCGGAGAACCCTTCAACGACAAGTTTACTGTGAGTGAGTTGCGTTCCGCTCTCGCTTCGTGCGCGGACACCGCCCATGGTCCGGACGATGTCCCGTACGCCATGCTTCGACACCTGGGTGAGCGAGGCATGGCCTTTCTGTTAGATTTGTTCAACAGGATCTGGGTGGAAGGTCTCCTCCCAGACTCCTGGCGAATCGCTACTGTGCTCGCCTTTCGCAAGCCGGGGAGAGATCACTCTACTCCGACCGGTTTCCGCCCAATATCTCTAACCTCTTGCGTGTGCAAGTTGATGGAGAAATTGGTAAATGTTAGATTAGCCTATTTCCTGGACAGCGGAGGCCATCTGTCTTCTGCACAGTGCGGCTTCCGTAAGTTCCACTCCACGTCGGATGCTCTGCTCCGACTGGAAAGTGCCGTCTGCGAGGCTTTCCTTCGTAGACAGCACTACGCCACGGTGTTTTTTGATCTGGAGAAGGCCTATGATACCGCATGGCGATACGGTATCATGGAGACTCTCCACGATGGGGGCGAGGGGACGCCTCCCAATGTTTATATCTGAATTTTTTTGAGATCGTCGATTCCGCGTACGGGTGGGGGGAGCCCTCTCCGGCCCAAAGGAGCAGGAAGAGGGTGTCCCGCAGGGAAGTGTCCTCAGTGTCACACTCTTTGCCCTGAGCATCAACGGCATCACCTCGGTGCTGCCGGAAGATGTTCTCGCTACGCTCTACGTGGACGACCTTTCGATCTCTTTTGGCGCGGCCCAGATGCCAACTCTGGAGCGTCGACTCCAACAGGCATTGAACCGCGTCTCTCGCTATGCCGAAGCGCACAGGTTTCGGTTTTCTTTGGCCAAGACTAAGGTGGTGCACTTCTGCCGCCATCCACGGCTTCACCCCGACCCAGATTTGTTTCTTAATGGGGTGCGCCTGGATGTGGTTGAGTCGCACCGTTTCCTTGGTCTTGTATTCGACCGACGCCTCACCTGGGAGGCTCATTTTCGCAGCCTTAGGGTCTCTTGTACCCGCGCCATGGACATTCTCCGTTCAGTGACGTTCAGCGCTTGGGGTGCTGATAGGGCTACCGCCTTACTTTTTTATCGATCCTTTGTTCGCTCGAAGCTCGACTACGGATGCGAGTTTTATGCATCCGCAGCCGAGCGTTTATTGCGGAAGGTGGATTCGATCCACCACACCGGCCTTCGCCTTGCGACCGGTGCCTTCCGCACTTCCCCCATTGAGAGCCTGTTGGTCGATGGTGGGGAGATGCCACTCGCTCTGCGCCGCGTGCAGTGCATCACTCGCCTGTACGCGCGAGCCCGGTGCCTCCCTCAGTCGCCAACAGCTCTCACTGCATCCGCAGCTGATCTCGATGGGGCCTATGCCGCCGAGAGACGCCAGTCATACCCAAAGCCCTTTGGGTTTAGAGCCAGGAAACTCCTTCGAGAGGTAGATATAGCTCTCGGGCCAGTGGCTTCCCTGGTTTTGCCCAGGACGCCACCCTGGAGGGTACCACATTTGGCTATTTGTCGCCACGCCTCTGCTCCCAAAGCTTGTACTGCGCCGGGAGTATTGCGTTCGACCTTTTTGGAGCACACATCGTGTCACGCTGGTACCGTGCCAGTGTATACGGATGGCTCCAAGTCCCAAGAGGGGGTCGGCTTCCACGCCGTATCCCCTCTGTTTGAAGTCAGCGGGGCTCTACCAGGCGCTGCGTCTGTCTTCACGGCCGAGCTGGTGGCAATACACCACTCGGTACGGGAGATTACGCGACGTGCCCGGTTCGGAGACCGGATTGTGATCTATAGCGACTCACAAAGCGCCCTGAGTGCTCTCGGGGCATTGGAATCTCCGCATCCCCTGGTTCGCGAAATCCGTGACGCCACGGTTTTGGCGAGCCGGGCAGATGTCGAGATTATCTTCTGCTGGGTTCCTGGACATGTATGAATTGCGGGGAATGAGCGCGCCGATGAGGGCGGCAAAGAGTCCGCGAGGACTCTGCGACCGGACCAGCGTTTCGCTCTTCCTCACACTGACTACATGGCAGGGATACGGGCAGCTCTTCGGACTGCTTTGCAAAGAAGATGGGAGACGGTCGAGGGGAACTTAAAGTTGCGTGCCATTGCGCCGCGACTGTTCCCATGGACCTATCCCCCAATGCCGCGGCGGCTTCAGGTTGCTTTCTGTCGTCTTCGAATCGGACACACTCGTGTGACGCATCGCTACTTGATGGAGCGCTCGCCTGCGCCCTATTGCAACGACTGCGTCGTCCCCCAGACTGTTCGGCACATTTTTGTCGAATGTCCCAGTCTGGGTGATCTTCGCGCACGATACCTGTCCCGGTACCGGGATGGGCGGGGTCGCTACCGCCTGTCCCTTGTACTCGGGACGAGTGCGTGCACCATGACTAGTGGACTTATTGACTTTTGGGGGGAGGCTGGCCTTCTCCCTTTTATTTAACACAGTTTAATTGTTGTTATTGTTTTTGTTATTGCTTTTTTATTGTTATTTCGTTTTATTGTTTTCTGTTTAATTTTTAAAGTAGCCTAGAACTAGGCTGTTTGTTTACGGCGACTAATGCCTAAGTCGGCAGTCGCCAGATAGCCGCTTAATTAAAAAAAAAAAAAAAAAATCTCGATGGTGCCTATGCCGCCGAGAGACGCCAGTCATACCATAAGCCCTTTGGGTTTAGGGCTAGGAAACTCCTTCGAGAGGTAGATATAGCTCTCGGGCCGGTGGCGCTCCTGGTTCTGCCCAGGACGCCACCCTGGAGGGTACCACATTTGGCTATTTGTCGCCACGCCTCTGCTCCCAAAGCTTGTACTGCGCCGGGAGTATTGCGTTCGACCTTTTTGGAGCACACATCGTGTCACGCTGGTACCGTGCCAGTGTATACGGATGGCTCCAAGTCCCAAGAGGGGGTCGGCTTCCACGCCGTATCCCCTCTGTTTGAAGTCAGCGGGGCTCTACCAGGCGCTGTGTCTGTCTTCACGGCCGAGCTGGTGGCAATACACCACTCGGTACGGGAGATTACGCGACGTGCCCGGTTGGGAGACCGGATTGTAATCTATAGGACTCACAAAGCGCCCTGAGTGCTCTCGGGGCATTGGAATCTCCGCATCCCCTGGCTCGCGATATCCGTGACGCCACGGTTTTGGCGAGCTGGGCAGATGTCGAGATTATCTTCTGCTGGGTTCCTGGACATGTATGAATTGCGGGGAATGAGCGCGCCGATGAGGGCGGCAAAGAGTCCGCGAGGACTCTGCGACCGGACCAGCATTTCGCTCTTCCTCACACCGACTACATGGCAGGAATACGGGCAGCTCTTCGGACTGCTTGGCAAAGAAGATTGGAGATGGTCGAAGGCAACTTAAAGTTGCGTGCCATTGCGCCGCGACTGTTCCCATGGACCTATCCCCCCAATGCCGCGGCGGCTTCAGGTTGCTTTCTGTCGTCTCCGAATCGGACACACTCGTGTGACGCATCGCTATTTGATGGAGCGCTCGCCTGCGCCCTATTGCAACGACTGCGTCGCCCCCCAGACTGTTCGGCACATTCTTGTCGAATGTCCCAGTCTGGGTGATCTTCGCGCACGATACCTGTCCCAGTACCGGGATGGGCGGGGTCGCTACCGCCTGTCCCTTTTACTCGGGACAGATTCGTGCTCATTGACTTGTGGACTTGTTGACTTTTTGAGGGAGGCCGGGCGACTCCCCTTCATTTAAGGTTCTTTTTTTTTGTTATTGTTTTGTTTGTAGGTTGCACTCTCCTGCACCGGGGTGAGGGGGACCTCCCCCCCCTGCTGGAGATTGCTTCCTGATTGTTAAGTTTTTCCAATTTATATCATTGTTAAGTTTTCATATTTTTATTTTAGTGTAGCCTAGTTCTAGGCTGTTGTGTTTTTTGGCGACTTATGCCCAAGTGGGTAGTTGCCAGATGGGCTCTAAAAAAACAAAAAACAAATTGTATAGATGTGTTTATTTAAAGTGGACTTTGATGGAGTCACATGTTCTTGTGATGTTTCCCCTCATGTGGGTCAATGTCTCCCAAATAAGGGCAATCTTTAAACATCATTTCTGAAATCTTCAGCCATTCCAGAGACATCATAAGATGGGGGCACCAACATTTAAATAAGAACTCGTGGGCTCTTCAGGGTATAGGTAAAGATCTTGGTGATATTAGGATAAATTTTTATCTCTAAGGGTGGGGCATCAACTTTTTTTTCTTTTTTAAGACATTCTGTATTAATTCTATATTGATTTTAATTGCTCTACACATCTGTAGTTATATTGTGTATCAATGGTGTATGCCTCCATCCTTCCCTTACTCTTGTTAGTATGAAATTTAAGTAACAATAACTTCAAATTAATTACCCTTGGTTATGAGACATGACTAGAAAACTGAAACAAGTCACAAATCACTTAAAATTCTCAGGTCATCTCAAAAGTTCTCAGAGCATTTCTGATGGATGGGAATAAAAAAAATGTATTTGTATTAAAAGATTTTGTATTTATCAAAATTCACTCCATTTTTGTTAATGACTTCAGTCCATCTATTCGGCTACTTCATAATTCCATCCACGTAGAACTGAGCTGTCTTGGAGAAAAAGAAGTTATCTCAGATGGTTTTTGCCAGCATCTAAATCCTAAACTATTTTCTACTCAAATTTTGCAGAGACCTAAACAAATGAAAGTCAGATGATGTAATGTTTGGAGAGTATGGTGGATGTTGTGAAAGATCCTGCCTAAGCTCGTCCAACTTTGTTGGAACACACCCATTTCCTGTTGGCTAGTTCTGGCCTCATCTGGTGAATTTTTTTTCCATTGTGTGCAGGTGTGGTGAGATGGAATTGAAAAGAATCGCAAGCTCTTCTCACCTGTGCGTGGGTCACAACGAGTCCGACATTGCCATGCGGCTCAACATTCAGTTGAAGAGTCTCAAAAATGAGGGAGACCTCAAAGATCGACCTCGTTCAGGCATCAATTTGTCAACTGATTGGCTGTGAGAATGTCCTTCTAAAATGCTCTGAAGCTCAAAATGACTGCACTTGTGAAGAAGACCCTCTTGGTAGTCACAGTGTTCAAGGCATCAATGAGGGGGGGGGGAGCTTGAGGTGCATGTAAAGGCCTCTGCTCACTGACCGTATGTGAGAACAACGTTTGGAGCGCTATCTTCACTTTTGCAATGACTTGAAGAGACATGGCAATCAAATACTCTTCTTTTTTCCTGATGAAAAAACCTTCATTGTCGATCCGGTCATCAACAAGCAGAATGAATGTGTGGTAACCTTTGGTCAGGATGTCTCTGAGGTCTGCTACATGTTAATGACCAAGAACCACCCTCCGTGATCATGCTCAGCATCGTGGCTTTGAATGGCAAGAAGATACTGCCGATGTGATTCGCGGCTGATTACAGGGCCATCTTGGCTACCAAGGTCCTGCCCTGAGTGAGAAAGATCACAAAGGTGAATTATGTCTTTCAGCATGAGGAAGTACTTCATCCTCAATATGTGTGCAGCCTTCAGGTCTTGCCTGGAGCGTGTACTCACTGCTGAGGGTGGCCACATTGATTAATATTACACTTTAAACACATATGTTAAAACAATCAAAATGTGTGTAACTGCATGAAAACTATCATTGTGTCCTTTGTAAGAAGTGTAACAGGAATTTTGCAACACCTGGTATGTGCTGTAAACACAACTTTTGGTTCTCCTTGTTTGATCTTGATAAGGACCCACAAAAATGGCAGATATACTGATTTTTTTTTTTAGGTGAGACATTGCCAGTAGGTTACCTCGTGGCAAGTCATGCCAACATATCAGTCTTACCAACTTTACAGCTGTAGTATGAACGAGTCTAAAGACACAACTGTCAAAATTGCACATAAAATCTTGGATTCCCTGATAATTACCCTTGGTATATATAGGTCATGGATAGAAAACTGAAACAAATGACCAATGAATTATTTAAGTGAAATAAAAGGAATTTGTTTCCCCAATATTGTAGATGAAATTTTAAATTGAGTTGTTAACAATTATTGATTTTTTTTTTTTAATGAAGTGCTAAAATTCTAAATTGTAATAAAGACAGTGCATGGCACATATTTAGTGGTATTAATAATGTCGCATGAAAAGTAATTGAAAAAAAAGAAGCCTTTTTGTCTTATTTTATACAGGGTAATTAATGGAAACTCATAAGTCAAGTGGATAAGGAATTGAACATCCAGGCCAAGGTACTGGGTCAAATCCAAGCAAGGTTGGGTGCAAACATTCACAAGATGACAGTGACCTATTAGCATCATGCTGAGTATGATGTGGGGAGGCAGAAGGTCCATCCACATACATCAATACACACCTAGCCAATAAAAACACTGCTATCTCCTCTTCCTTCCTCTCTTTACACACACAAATATGACTCATCCATCCAGGATCCTGCCCATTGGTTTCCAACAATTGTCATTCAGATCTTTGTATATTTCATTAATGAGTCGGGTGACTGGATCCATGATTAAAATAGGACTATTAGCACAATTCACTTATGGTCCATAAAAGTATAGCCTGGTCAAGCATACTGCAGCTGAAATTTGGAGTATTGTGAGTCTTCCTGGTCCAATGCCTGTCTTTACTGGAAGTTGGAAGGGTTCCTTACCTGGCATACACTCCCAGTAGTCTCCTCTTTCATTTACTTGGGTATCTACCTTCCCTATTATTCTTTCCTTAACTTCCCCTATGAGTAAACCTCTCTTTTTTTTAAAGCTTTCTTACTCAGATGCCTTCATTGATTTTTTGCTTGTTCCCCTCTCCCACTAAATCCCTCCTCCCCATTCTCTTTAGGGCTCTGGTACGCAGTCCAACATGAATACCAATGAGGTGATCGCCAACCGAGCCATCGAGATCCTAGGAGGGGAGCTGGGTTCAAAGACCCCTGTTCACCCCAATGACCACGTCAATAAAAGTCAGGTAGGAACCGACCATCAAACAGGTTAGAAGTGGATTTAATCAAGGCAGGAAAGGTGTCATTGAGATAGTAAGGTAGTTCGGGGGTGGTGGATCTTTTTAACCCTGATCCAAGGTCAGTGGAACTGATTTCACTTATGAAGTTAGACATAGCACCTTTCTACCATGTGCTCGTGGCACCATAGGGGTGGCATTGGTTTTGTTCTTGCAATTTGATCCTGTGTCACCATGACCATTTCCTATTGAATCAATGTGTCACTTCCATAGGAACATTCTTATCCTCCCCCATACTCCCCCCATCCCAGCAGCACCATATTTTGCTGGCCAAGACTTCATTGCCATGGAGACTGGGTGCTTGTGATGGCAACTATGACATTGGGGTCACAGGTTAACCTAGAGAACCATGAAGCTCTAGGTGCAACCCCTTACTGGTTCTCATCAGGCACGTGTCCTACATGATTTCCTCCTTGTTGCTTAGCTGACAATTCCTCCACCATTCTCTCATGAGTCAATATACTCTTTCATCACTATATTCTTTTCACAAGTTAATACTTTTTCACAAGTCAATAATTTTGATATCAATGCAACCTTTTTTGTGAGGCAATGCTCTTTCATAAGTCAATAGTCTTTCTCTCAAGAGCCTATACATTTTTTCTTGAGTTAATAGGGTTTTCTCAAGAGTCAATACATTCTTTCTCAAGAGTCGATTCATTCTTTCTCAAGAGTCAATACAGTCTTTCTCAAAAGCCATGTCGCCAGATCATACAAAGTAGTAATACACAGGAGAAACTGTCTTACATACTCGAGTTACAGCATAGAAGACAATCGACGGCGTCAATGTAAACAAACCTTTTCCAAACAATAACACTACTGACTGGCGCCAGTTAACCTCAATTCTCACTGCTTCTTAACACTTTAATCAACCTTGGAGAAAATTAAGACTTCCTAGCCAACCTCAGGATCTGCCACCATGATACAACCTCACAACCAACACGTTTTTCGCTAACCCCGGTGAATCGGCGTGGTTTCTTCCTTCTCAGCTGGGCCAGACAGCTCATTCCAGCATTGCCAAACCACAACATTCTTTGCTCTGGTTTCCTATAACTACATTCCCCCCTTGATCTTAAGATCATTCATTACTCAGGCCTCCAAACTAAATATTAATTAATTACCTTCAGGGGGATATATGATCCTTCATGCTCAAAACTCATCTTGTTCCTCCTCATTTTTTTGTATACCTATGTGTGGATAGACTACTCTACGCACATCGAGAACATGTCTTGGCATACTATCTATTGACACATTATTCTCTGAGTTAATTCCCACAACTAGTCCTATTTGGCAATGGGATAGGATGTACAATGAGCATGTGACAGTTTCACCCAAACTTCCTCTCCCAGTCTTACAGATGAACCCTTCCCAAACCTTACATGGCATTGCTGAAGGGTGTCTCCAATCGTTTTTGAAATACTGATTTCTGTGGCACTGATTGTTCATTTTGTCTAGACCTACATAGGGGACATGTTATACCAAAAGACAGCCTTCAATGGGCTAATACCACCTCGTTCTGCAATCACTTTAATCATTCTATGATGCCTCTCTACTATCCCATTGCTGCCTAGTTCATATGCTGCTCTGAAAAACCTGTGAACCTTCCACCTGTTGAGAAGCCTTTTCAATGATTCTGACCGGAAAACAGTAGCATTGTCCATCAAAGGCTCATCTGCTGGACCTCTCTCTAAAAACAAGTTGACTACTGAAGTTATACACTCGGCAGATTCCCTCTAAAGCTCCTTCCAGATGGCAAATCTTCCTGGCCTGCAATCTATAGTGGGTAACATCTACAGCTAGCCTCTACCCCAAGCTCTCCTCTATGATGCACCACAGGAGCAGGATCAATTGTTTGGCACCTCTCACAGCTTCTCACCACCGGCTACACCACACTTCTGGTTACCGTGGGATCTATCTTCCTGGCTAAAAACAATGAATGGTCTACTCCTACATGAATCTTTTTCAGGTCAACTGTTGCTGTACATATGGTTGAATCTCTCCTGATGGGACCCTGTAAGGGGCGTGGCGATTTGCCATCCAGGTCGCTGTGCTAACGGGATCCAGCGCTCCGTCCAGCCCCGGCTTAGCATCTCTTCCTTGCTTCAGATAGCCTGTATTTCTCACCTACTTCCTCACTTCCCCTACAACCTCTCCCACAACTTTCTCCAGTCAGCCTCTAATTTCACAGAGTAGATGCTGACCTTCTTCTCAGCCAACTGTCCTGGATTGGGGCTGAGGGGGGAAGGGACAATGTTCCATAACCCTTGAGCTCCGGTCTGGGGTGGTTGTTTGTTAACAACCTGCTTCATCCCCACCCATACCTTCCTCACATCCATTTTCCTTTCCTCTTCACAATCTATATTTTTATGCCGTGTCTAAGGTGGAGCCACCATGCCGATGGACTGCCAGGCCACCAGGCAGGAAGGGTGGTCCTGAATGGCGGCACCTGGCTCTGCCAGGCCTGTACGCACCCCTTGCTGGGCGGGATACTGCGAGGGGTGATGAGCTATTGCTTCCCGTGGAAAAAATAGGGTCACCATGCCTATAGATGAACAACTAAAAAAAAAACAACCCTTAACTTCCCCTGTTCCATCGACAGAGCCCCCCTCGGGCAGCTCCAAAGGAAAAATGGAGGTCCCTCCCTTTGCTTGCGCAGGGGACCCTCCATATTTCTATAACCGGAGAGGAGGCTTACTCCTCTCCTTCACCTACGGGTGTAGGGGACTCCCCCTCATCTCTTCTCTGGAGGTGCTTTCAGGCACCTTCCTTTTTCCAGCGGCAGTCCCCTCTTTTCTTTCCAAGAGGACTGCCAAGAAAGCCAGCAGGCAGCTCATAGCCAACCGCTCCCCAGTGAAGCGGCTCGGTAGGGCAAATCCCCCTTAGGGGAGAGAGGGAAGCCAGGCCCCTTCGGTCGCTTCCCTCAAAAGACCTGCTGGTGAGAATACTAAACCTTGCCGGGGTCAAGGCCTGTGCCTCCCCATGCATGACTGGTGAGCTGCCAACTGGACCTGCGATGTCGATGGAGGGGATGACCAACTGGAGGCCCCCTGTCCTGCGATAGACATGGTCCTTGAGGCAACCCAGCCTTAGACGGTAGGGCCTTCCATGGGGGGGAATCCGGGCTCGGTGCCAAGCACCGAACCCGAATCCGCCCCTGTGCAAGGTCCTCCTCAATTGGCTGGGGTTTCCGAGGCAGTACAAAGAGCGGAGGTAGTTCCCCCGACCAGTGCCCCTGCGGCCACCAGGACCTTCTCCATTTCGGAGAAGGACCTGGCTGAGGCCGGTCCAACTGACCAAGGGGCTCCTACCGGCGGAGGGAAGAAGTGGGTTCATTCCCCGCCCTCCTCCAAAAAAAAAAAAGACTAAAAAGACTCGTTTCCCTATGCGTGGACGGATGGGTCTGCTGCCACTTTGGCAAGCGACCAAGCCATGATCGGCACATCCGGCCCCTCTGCCCCCCCGGGTCCGGAGCCCCCGACTAAGACGAAAAGAGCGCAGGGCGGAGCCTCGAAAACATCGGGGTCCCTCATTCAGAGGCTACCTGGCGTTCTCGAGCCCGCTGGCTTTAAATGCTTCCTAGTTATTCGCTCCACTGATGGCAGCATGTTGGACAAGGGCAACATGATCCATCAGAGGAGGATTAGCTAGTGCAATTGGTAGAGAGCCGAAGGTGACCCGTTTCTCGGACGGGACACTTCTGGCGAATGCGGTGAATCCCGCCGAGGCGGCCAAGATAAGTGCTCTTCGGACACTTCATGGCACCCCGGTGAGTGTGACACCACACTCTACCATGAACTTTGTGAAAGGAGTAGTTTATTCGAGGGAACTCACTCGTTGACTACTCCATAGAGGACATCACCTTAGAGCTGGCTGACCATGGGGCGGTCAAAGTCGAACGTGTGATGAGGAAACAGGGAGGAGCCTCGAGACCCACCCCTACACTCCGTCACGTTCGACTGTGACAAGCTCCCTGAGTCAGTGCATGCCGGTTGGTACCGCTAGCGCGTGAAGGCATTCGTGCCACTTCCGCGGCGGTGCTATTAGGCCATACGAATCGTTCTTGTAGACGTGCAAAGTCGGGGTCACCCGAAGTTTGTGTAAATTGCTCCAAGGCCGGACACAATAAGTCTAAGTCGTGTGTGGCCAAGTGTGTCAATTGCAGCGTGCCGCACTCCGCTTCTTCGAAGCAATGTGGTGCATATCTACTTGAGAAAGAAATCCTGGCCGTTCAGGCCCAGGATCGACTCTCATTCGGCGAGACTAAGGACTTGGTCCTGGCGCGCCCTGCTCTGTCTGGGACGTCTTATGCCTCAATAGTTAGAAAGGCACCTTCTGCTCCTGGCCCATCCAGGCCAACGAGCATGGTTGTTTTCCCGCCCATTCTGAGCCCTGCTGCGGGCTCTACTCAGCCCGGGCGCTTCCCTGGTAAAGCTGGCGGCAAAAAAGGGGTCATACCCAGCCCTGGCTAAAACCAGGGCTCCCCCCTCTTCCCCCAGCGTGACCGTTTCCCCTAAAGCGAAACCGCCACGCCTCGCCACCGAGTCGTTAGACTCACAGGAGGCAACACCCCTGAAGTTGGTCGCCAGGCCATCTTGTGGGGTTCCTAAAGTTGTTCCCTCCGAAAGGAGGACAGCAACAAAGGAGCTTCGGCTCCTTCGCCCACGCTTAGTGGTGGGCTGAGTGGCTCGGAGACGGTGGTTCCTCGAAAAGAGGGCCCCACCCGCCTCCGAAGCCACAACGCCTGCTTAAGGTTTCGAGGAGGAGGGAGGTAAAGACTCGCATGGCGAGCCCAACATCCCCCAATAAGTCATCGAAGGCGACAGCGCTTTCTCCGGCCAACAGCGCCCGGGGTTCTGCCTCCTGGAAGCGTACGGTCATTCCCGTGAGGGTCTTCTGTTCGAAGAGGGCCCCCGCGTCTCCTCCGAGCTAGGCCTGGAGGGCATATTCCTTCAATGGAATTGCCATGGACTCTGGGCCAACTGGGAGGAGCTTGAGATAGGTGTCCTAAATGTGGATGAGTTTACGCATCACTGCCCGAGAAACGTTTCATTTTCTTGCCTTGATTTATCTTTGTGCTCTTCGGATGCACAGTCTGATTTTGATTGGGGGGTGGTCGATGACCTCCATGGTAGTGATCACTTTCCCATTTAAATATTATTTTCAGGGCAACTGCCGCCAGAGAGCCCACCTCGGTGGTGCTTGGCGCGGGCGCGGTGGCCAGCATTTCAGGAAATGACTGAATTCTCTATCTCAGTCGAGGAGTTTAGGTCGGTAGATTAGGCCGTTGAGTTCTCCGGCAACCTCATCGCCGCGGGCCTGACTACTATTCCTAGAACGTCTGGCCGTTTTGCACGCCGACCACTCCCATGGTGGTCGGCCGATTGTGAGACGGCCCTCAAACAGAAGTATCATGCCCACAAGCGCTATAAGCACCGTCGAACGATTTCACTGTCGCTGAATTTCGTCGGGCTAGGCTAGGTTCCGGTATATTTGGAAGCACGCCCGCCGCTCTTCTTGGAGGGCATACGTGTCTTCACTTAACGGGAAGACCCCTTTAGCAGAGGTGTGGAAGCGAGTCAAAAGGATTCGGGGCAAGTTCTCGCAGGACCCCCCTCCCGTTCTCCAGGAGAATGAGACCGCAATCTGGGACCCCGCGACCGCTTTTTCCGCATTCTCTAGCCGGGACGCTGCTCCGCCAGCATTCAATGCACGTAGTCATGTCGGAAGGCCGCCGGCTGGACTCTACCTCCAGAGGCGGAGAACCCTTCAACGACAGGTTTACTGTGAGTGAGTTGCGCTCCGCTCTCGCTTCGTGCGCGGACACCGCCCATGGTCCGGACGATGTCCCGTACGCCATGCTTCGACACCTGGATGTGTGAGGCATGGACTTTCTGTTAGATTTTTTCAACAGGATCTGTGTGGAGGGTCTTCTCCCAGATTCCTGGCGAATCCCTACTGTGCTCGCCTTTCGCAAACCGGGAAGAGATCACTCTACTCCGACCGGGTTCCGCCCAATCTCTCTAACCTCTTGCGTGTGCAAGTTGATGGAGAAATTGGTAAATGTTAGACTAGCCTTTTTCCTGGACAGCGGAGGCCATCTGTCTTTTGCACAGTGCAGCTTCCGCAAGTTCCACTCCACGTCGGATGCTCTACTGCGCTGGAAAATGCCGTCTGTGAGGCTTTCCTTCGTAGACAGCACTACGCCACGATCTTTTTCGATCTGGAGAAGGCCTATGATATCTCATGGCGATACGGTATCATGGAGACTCTCCACACGATGGGGGCGAGGGGACGCCTCCCAATGTTTATATCTGAATTTTTTTGAGATCGTCGATTCCGCGTACGGGTGGGGGGGAGCCCTCTCCGGCCCAAAGGAGCAGGAAGAGGGTGTCCCGCAGGGAAGTGTCCTCAGTGTCACACTCTTTGCCCTGAACATCAACGGCATCACCTCGGTGCTGCCGGAAGATGTTCTCGCTACGCTCTACGTGGACGACCTTTCGATATCTCTTTTGGCGCAGCCCAGATGCCAACTCTGGAGCATCGACTCCAACAGGCATTGAACCGCGTCTCTCGCTATGCCGAAGCGCACAGGTTTCGGTTTTCTTTGGCCAAGACTAAGGTGGTGCACTTGTGCCGCCATCCACGGCTCCACCCCGACCTAGATTTGTTTCTTAATGGGGTGCGCCTGGATGTGGTTGAGTCGCACCGTTTCCTTGGTCTTGTATTCGACCGACGCCTCACCTGGGAGGCTCATATTCGCAGCCTTAGGGTGTCTTGTACCTGCGCCATGGATATTCTCCGTTCCGTGACTTCCAGCGCTTGGGGCGCTGATATGGTTACTGCCCTACTTTTTTATCGATCCTTTGTTCGTTCGAACCTCGACTACGGATGCGAATTTTATGCATCCGCAGCTGAGCGTTTATTGCGGAAGGTGGATTCGATCCACCACACCGGCCTTCGCCTTGCGACCGGTGCCTTCCGCATTTCCCCCATTGAGAGCCTGTTGGTCGATGGTGGGGAGATGCCACTCGCTCTGCGCCGCGTGCAGTGCATCACTCGCCTGTACGCGCGAGCCCGGCGCCTCCCTCAGTCGCCAACAGCTTTCACTGCATCCGCATCTGAGAGACGCCAGTCATACCCTAAGCCCTTTAGGTTTAGGGCCAGGAAACTCCTTCGTGAGCTACATATAACTCTCGGGCCGATGGCGCCCCTGGTTCTGCCCAGGAGGCCACCCTAGAGGGTACCACATTTGGCTATTTGTCGCCACGCCTCTGCTCCCAAAGCATTCGACTTTTTGGAGAACACCTCGTGTCACGCTGGAACCGTGCCAGTGTATACGGATGGCTCCAAGTCCCAAGAGGGAGTCGGCTTCCACGCCGTATCCCCTCTGTTTGAAGTAAGCGGGGCTCTAACAGGCGCTGCGTCTGGCTTCACGGCCCAGCTGTTGGCATTACACCACTCGGTACGGGAGATTACGCGACGTTCCCGGTTCGGAGACCGGATTGTGATCCATAGCGACTCACAAAGCGCCCTGAGCGCTCATGGGGCACTCAGGGGGGAGGCCGGCCTTCTCCTTCTACCTTGTATTTAACTAGTTTTTTATTGTTGTTGTTTTTTTTTGTTGGTTGCACGCTCCTGCGCCGGGGGGAGGGGACCTCCCCCCGACGCCGGAGATTGCTTCCTGATTGTTGTGATCTTGCTTTTTTTATCGTTTTCATATTCGTATTTTAAAGTAGCCTAGTGCTAGGCTGTCTTGATTCCGGCGACTTATGCCCGAGTAGGCAGTCGCCAGATAGGCTCCTAAAAAAAAACAAATCCCGGTTCGGAGACCGGATTGTGATCTATAGCGACTTACAAAGCGCCCTGAGTGCTCTCGGGGCATTGGAATCTCTGTATCCCCTGGTTCGCGATATCCGTGACGCCACGGTTTTGGCGACACGGGCGGATGTCGAGATTATCTTCTGCTAGGTTCCTGGACATGTAGGAATTGCGGGGAATGATCGCGCCGATCAGGGAGCCAAAGATTCCGCGAGGACTCTGTGACCGGACCAGCGTTTCGCTCTTCCTCACACTGACTACATGGCAGGAATACGGGCAGCTCTTCGGACTGCTTGGCAAAGGAGATGTGAGACGGTCGAAGGGAATTTAAAGTTGCGTGTCATTGCGACGCGACTGTTCCCATGGACCTATCCCCCAATGCCGCGACGGCTTCAGGTCGCTTTCTGTCGTCTCCGAATCGGACACACTCGTGTGACGCATCGCTATTTGATGGAGCGCTCGCCAGCGCCCTATTGTGACGACTGCGTCGTCCCCCAGACTGTTCGGCACATTTTTGTCGAATGTCCCAGTCTGGGCGATCTTCGCGCACGTTACCTGTCCCGGTACCGGGATGGACGGGGTCGCTACCGCCTCTCCCTTGTACTCGGGACGAGTGCGTGCACCTTGACTGGTGGACTTGTAGACTTTTGGGGGGAGGTCTGCCTTCTCCCTTTTATTTAACCAGTTTTTTTCTCTTATGGGTTGCACGTTCCTACGCCGCGGGGAACCTCCCCCCGACACAGGAGCTTGCTTCCTGCCCTTTGGCTTTTCCCTTTTTTAAACTTTTGGTGTTGGGTTTGTTTGTTTTTTGTGTTTTTGAATTTGTTTTTAAAGTAGCCTAATACTCGGCAAGTTTTTAATACGGCGACTAATGCCCAAGTAGGGAGTCGCCAGATGAGCTCTTAAAAAAAAAATCTGCAACCCCTTGTGTTCAGATTCTCTTCTCTCTCAGAGCAACTTTCACCCATCCATGCACTGGTGCGGAATCTTTCATCAGGCTAATCTCTCTCAATCCCCATCTCAATTAACCCCAAGTTTCAAAATTGCCTCCAACTCTGCTACATTTATATGATATAATCACTTTCCTTTCTTAGCCAGCATTGCCAAACAGCACCATTCTTTGCTGTGGTTCCCTATAACTACAAGTCAATGCTCTCTTTCCCCAGTGTCAATACCGTCTTTATCCAGAGTCATTACTCTCTTTATCGAGAGTCATTACTCTCTTTATCGCGAGTCAATACTGTCTTTCTCACGAGTCAATATTGTCTTTCTCGAGAGTCAATACTGTCTTTCTCGAGAGTCAATACTCTTTCTCCCCTATTTCATGCCTGAAATTATGATTTAATTGTAATTTAATGCGGTGTATTTTAACAGAGTTCAAATGATACATACCCCACTGCCATGCACATTGCGGCGGCTGTGGAGGTGCACAACACCCTCTTGCCGGGGCTCAGCCACTTGTTGAAGGCTTTGAAAGTAAAGCAGAATGAATTCAAGGACATCATCAAGATTGGACGAACCCACACACAGGTACGCGAATCTCTCTTTTCTCACTTCCATTTTAGTTAAATGTCCTTCGTGTTGGTCTCTTACTCCCGGACTGGGGGATGCCCACGGATGCTTCTTTCTTGTTTGTTTTTACTCTTGGTTTTCTTTTTTTTTAATCTAGCCTAGCATTAGTCTATAAGATAATTACAGTGACTTATTCCTTTGTAGTCATTCGCCAGATGGGTGCCTAAAATAAATGGATATTTTCTCCTTGGCTTATTCTTCACACTTTTTTTTTTTGCTTTTTTATACAGCCACTCACCCCAACCATCCCCTCACTTCCTTCCCACCAGATATCGATGCAGAAGAAACTTCCCTCTCACATCACAAGGTTCACCCTGGCAAGGCTTCAGTGTGGTCATTGCCCTGGACTAACA